>CM074721.1:524672921-525872921 GCA_037306005.1 Rhinophrynus dorsalis
ATGCGATTGAATTCCGGACCCTGGCAGCAGAGGTGGGCTGGAATAATGAAGCGTTAGTGGCAGCATTTGCTAAGGGGCTCTCCGAACCAATTAAAGATGAGATAGCTGCCCGAGATGTACCTAGTGACCTGGACGAATTCATTGACTATGTCATGCTCATTGATTCTCGTATCCGCGAGAGACGGTTGGCAAAAAGGGCGAGTTCCAGAAACCATGGGCAGGGCAGTTCTTTTAACCCACCCTCTCCACCCTTTCCTACTGAGCGTCCAGCAGAGGCAGCAGAGCCAATGCAGCTGAGTTTCACTGGACTCTCAAAAGAAGAGAGGTCTTTCCGTAAGAGGCAAGACATATGTTTATATTGTGGCAAGCCTGGGCACCTTTTACGCAATTGTCCGATACGGCCGGGAAACGCACGCACCTAGGGTACCTTGGGGGATAGGCCCTAGGTGGTGTACAACAGTCCCTAGATCCGAGTACTGTTAAACCCACCATCCAGGTGGTATTCTTTTGGGCCGACAAGGTCGTAGAGACATTGGCACTGGTAGATTCTGGTGCAGCCGGGTACTTTATGGACCAATCTTTTACTGAATTGCATAATATTCCTTTATGTAAAAAGGAGTCTCCCTTGGCAATTGAAGCCATTGATGGCAGACCATTGGAACCCGCATTTATTACGATGGAAACCATTCCTATTTCAATGTCAGTTGGGGCTCTCCACAAGGAGGAAGTACGGTTCCAAATCATTCGTTCACCTCACCATGCAGTCATATTGGGGTTCCCATGGTTGGTTCTGCATAATCCTCAATTTGATTGGCAAAAATGTGAGGTTAGCTCCTGGTCTGAATACTGTAATAGGACTGTCTATCACTCCCTGTCAAGATTATGTGTACCTTTCCTTCTGTGCCAGCCGAATATGGGGAATTCAGTGACGTATTCAGCAAGGGGGAGGCTAGCGCATTGCCCGAACATAGACCCTATGATTGCGCTATTGATTTGCCTCCAGGTGTGGTTCCCCCTAGAGGATGCACTTATCCACTGTCATGTGAGGAGAACAGGGCAATGGAGGAGTACATTGAGGACGCCCTGAGTAGGGGAATTATTCGCAAGTCTACCTCCCCGGCTGGGGCCGGATTCTTCTTTGTAAAGAAAAAAAGTGGCGAACTCAGGCCATGTATTGATTACCGGAGGCTTAATAAGCTGATGCCAAAGAACGCATACCCTATTCCACTCATTACCGAGTTGTTTGACAGATTGAAGGGCTCTTCTATCTTCACTAAACTTGATTTGCGGGCCTCCTACAATCTAATTAGAATCAGGGAAGGTGATGAGTGGAAAACGGCATTTAATACCAGAACAGGGCACTACTAATATCTGGTAATGCCCTTTGGCTTATGTAACGCACCTGCGGTATTCCAGGAGCTTATTAATGATATTCTGCGTGACATGCTTCAGTCCTGTGTGGTGGTATATCTGGACCATATATTGATTAATTCCGCAACCCTCTCCCAACATATTAAAGATGTCACGGAAGTCTTGCTTCGATTTCGTAAAAATAAACTGTTTTGTAAATTAGAAAAATGCGAATTCCATATGTCTCAAGTACCATTCTTGGGGTTCGTAATCTCCAAAGATGGAATCGCTATGGACCAAGATAAGTTGGCAGCAGTATTACAATGACCTCGCCCTAAAGGGTTAAAAGCGATTCAGTGTTTTCTAGGGTTTGCCAACTATTACAGAAAATTCATACGTAACTTTTCCACGATTGTGAAACCTTTGTCGGATTTGACACATAAGGGCGATACTCCCTCTCAGTGGTTCGAGGCTGCTGAAAATGCGTTTGAGACCTTAAAGTCTGCCTTTGCGTCTGCCCCAGTGCTGTCCCATCCCAATCCCTCCCTGCCATTTACCTTGGAAGTTGACGCCTCTGAGGTTGGGGTTGGGGCAGTACTCTCTCAGTGTCCTGTGGGAGGTGGCACCTTGAGACCTTGTGGGTTCTTCTCTAAGAAGTTGTCCAGCACACAAAGCCACTACGAGATTGGCGACAGGGAGCTATTGGCTATTATTCTGGCACTGAAGGAGTGGCGCCACCTGTTGGAAGGCACTAAGAACCCAGTACTAATCCTTACCGATCACAAGAATCTGACATATCTCTCTGAGGCTAAGAGATTGTCTTCTAGACAAGCCAGGTGGGCACTCTTTTTGTCCCAGTTTAACTTTATATTATCCTACCTTCCGGGTTCTAAGAACGTGAGGGCAGACGCCTTGTCCCGACAGTTTGCGTCGGACACTGAGAGGGAGGAGGAACCAGTACCTATCATTCAGCCCGAATGTATTATGGCTACTATTCGCACTTGTATAACTTCGCCACTGGAAGAGGAGATTTTGGGGTCTCAGTCTAGGGCTCCACCTGAGACTCCAGTTGGTAAATGCTTTGTGGATGAGCCAATCCGTACCAGTCTATTGGAGACCTATCACTCGTCAAAAGCGGCTGGGCATATCGGCAGGGATCAACTTGTATGGTCTCTTTCACAATTATTCTGGTGGCCTACGCTCAGGGCCGATTGTTCCACTTTTACTGCCGCTTGTGCCGCCTGTGCCCGTGCCAAGACCCCCAGGCATCTCCCAGTAGGCCTACTCCAACCAGTGCCTAATGGAGAACGGCCCTGGTCTTATATATCCATTGACTTTCTGGGAGAATTGCCAGTCTCTAGGGGGTATACGTTTATCCTCATGGTGGTTGATAGGTTCTCTAAGATGGCTCATTTTGTGCCCCTCAAGGGGCTTCCATCGGCCCAGGAATTGGCAATAGTCTTTGCTAGAGAAGTGTTTCGCTTGCATAGGGTAACCAGAGTTGTGGTCTCCGATCGTGGGAGCCAATTCGTGTCCAGGTTCTGGAGGGCATTCTGTGGCCTGATGGGCATCCAATTGTCCTTCTCTTCCTCCTATCATCCCCAGACCAATGGAGCCGATGAGCGTGCCGATCAGGGACTGGAACAGTTCCTGCGCTGTTTTATTACCAATCATCATGACAATTGGGCCGACCTGTTACCATGGGCGGAGTTTGCCAGGAACTGTGCAGTCAACTCATCGTCCGGGAGCTCCCCGTTCTTAATCAATTATGGGTTTCAGCCGTGTTTGATCCCGGACTCGTTCCAGTCACAACAGATTCCTGCCTTGGATGAGCATATGGCGCAGCTCCGTTCCACTTGGGCACAGGTGCAAAGGACCCTCAGTCAGTCTTTCCAGCGTCATCAGCGGTATGCTAATCGTAGATGGCTGCCAGTGGTCTCATTCCAGGTTGGGGACAGGGTATGGCTCTCCTCCAGAAACCTCAATCTGCAGGTACCCTCCAATAAGCTGGCTCCCCGGTTCATTGGTCCCTTTAAGATCATCCGCAAAATTAATCCCGTCTCTTATGCATTGGAACTTCCAGCATCTATGCATATTCATAATGTGTTCCATGTGTCTCTGTTAAAACCCCTGGTTTGCAATCGCTACACTACCATTCCGGTAATTCCTGGGCCGGTGGATGTCCAGGGCCAAGAGGAGTACGAGGTTCAGAGCATTATTGATTCTAGGAGACTCAGAGGGAAGTTGCAATATTTGGTTCACTGGAAGGGTTATGGCCCGGAAGAGCGCTCTTGGGTTGACCAGACGGACCTCCATGCACCCAGACTTGTGCGCAATTTCCACTCTAAATATCCTCAGAAACCTAAACCTTCGGCAGGGAGAGGGGGTCTTTGAGAGGGGGGTACTATCACAGTGCCTATGATCCTTCTGTCACTCTCGTCTGTGGCATACTCTGATTCGCTGAGTTGGTCTGGCCCGCCCCTGGTGACCTTTTTATACCTGACCATCACAACTGTCAGATGCCCTTTCGTGGTGTTTCTGAGCCAGTCTTGCTGTTGCTGTGTTCCTGTGTCTGGATTCCTGTGTACCGACTTTGGCCTATCC
Organism: Rhinophrynus dorsalis; assembly: GCA_037306005.1. NCBI lineage: Eukaryota > Metazoa > Chordata > Amphibia > Anura > Rhinophrynidae > Rhinophrynus > Rhinophrynus dorsalis. Next base: position 524,676,876 of record CM074721.1, read on the forward strand.
TGACTACGTTTCAGTGTTCCTGATCGTGTTTGACCTGGCTTGTCTGAGAACCTCCTACGTGCTATGACCCGGCTTGTCTGAGAACCTCCTACGTGCTACGACCTGGCCTGGCTGACTTCCTGCTTCGTGATCGACTACGGCTTGTTCCAGCGACCTGCGTGTTCCTGTTGTCGCCGCCGCGACATTCTGACTCCTGCTGTGCTGAGTACTGATGCAGTGTGACCATTACACTCCGGTGTATCCCTTCTCTAGTGCAGAGTTCCTTGCTGATTTGCAGAGCTGTGCTCCTTGTACGGAGCCTCCATACGCTTGCAGAGCTTATTTACCATACCGAGCCTTGGATTGTTAAGCGTACTCTTTAACCCTTGCAGTGCCGCCTCTCTCTTGCAGAACCTCCATTCCAGTTATAGAGCCTTTACCTTACTGTGCTACGTCTGCTGAGTTGGCCGCTAGCGTGGACGGCGACTCGTATATACAACTGCAGAGTAGTCAAGTCTTGTCGGTCCGGTTTTGCGCCTTACGCTCTCGGTATTACGTTGGTTACCGGAGGTATCCATTGCGGCTATGGGTTCTGAGAGAAAGCAAGGGGCAGGCTCCAAGCTCTGGCAGGTTCCGAAGGTATACGCCCGTGGGGGCTATTGGCTCGACTTATGCTCACTGTTGGTCTCCGGTTATACGCCCGTGGGGGCTAAACACCAGCTTTGTATCTCAGGCTATTCCCCTATTACGCCCGTGGGGGCTACATACTCTCGCACTTGCAGTATCAGTTGTCTCATTGGGTACGCCCATGGGGGCTATATTGGGTCACTGTTCTGCTAAGCTTTTGCTGGTCACTGAACATCTTCTACCCTACCATCGCATGAACTTTGTGTTGTTCACATATTCTCAGTACATCACTACACCATTTGGGCGTGCCAAACTCCACAGCTGAGACGGACTGATTGTTCTATTAACCCATTAGTGTCCAGCTTGCTATTATCTGTACTGTTTTGAGTGTGCCTCCTGTTCAATACATTGATCTTCTGTGTACAATTGTATTCACTGTGCAATTGTGCTGTCACCTGTAGGGGGCGATTGTTTGCTTTAATTTTCATTCAATAAACACTGTTTTATTTTACCTACTGGTCTGAGTGTCCTAAAAACCGTTACAGCCGGGCACCACAGGAGTGAGTGTAACGATTGCATACCAGAAGTTTCAGCAAGGATACATGGAAAGCATTGTGAATGCGCATAGATGCTGGAGATATTGGTTTTTGCTTTTAAGATATTCATATGTTTTATTGGTAGACGTTCTACATTTATATAAAATTTGTCACTTGGTATCTATGGGCTGTGTGTGGTCATATTTAATATTTTTGATATTGCCTTCAATTGCGGCTTTCCGGAGTTCATTAGAAATACTTTACTTTTCATTGAGGAATCTGTGTCCGAAGAACGGACCAGTCTTCACGTGTTTGCGCTTGGAAGCTTGGATCACCAAAAGGATTGAGGGAAGAATTTGTTCTGGATTTTCCCCTCTTTGATCCAGATGGTGGGTGAGCTACTGAGTGTTAACCTGAGCTGTTCCTCATAAGAAAAGTTTTTTTGAGCTTATTTGTCCTGATTTGACCTCTGTAGAGAGACTGCTTTTTGGAGGAAGTAATTGTGATTGTTGATTGGCCATTTCACAGTTCAAATTTGACCACAGAACGTGTGTTTGATCTTTCTGTTGATCGATCATGACTATGCGCTGGTTTGTGCGAAACATGTCTATTTGAAAATTATTACGTCTGCAGTTTGGAAGGTACCCACTAACCAACAACTTCTCCTGCTGTTCAGAAATTATTCAGGGTACAATCCGTGATTTTAAATGTTTGCATCAATAAAAGTGTATATTGCTTTTATCACAGCATAACTTCGTTATCATTATACGTTATGGTGCACCTGCTTCTTTGAATTTGTGCTTAGTTTCTAAAAGTGTCACAATCAGACAGGACCCCGAGAGTCAAGATAGAAGAGAGACTCCTCCAACAAGGATGATTGGGGCGAGAAGCTGGGGAGCGACGCTAGTGAGCGTAGCTGGATATCGTTGGCCAACCACGTGGGGGTGTGCTCCGGCCAAGGCCGTATAAAGATGCTAGCCGCAAGGCTAGATAGCCCCCTTCGGTTGAGCCTCCGGGGACCCTGGATACCACACCGCGGTTGGACTATACCCCAAAAACCCCAGGGAGAAACAACTCCAAAAAACAGGAACACTAGAGCAGGTTGTGAATGGACAGACGAGCCGGTCAGTAACTGGAGCAAGAACACTGGAGCAGGCAGAGAATGGTCAGACAAGCTGGTCAGCAACTAGATCAGGAACACTGGAACAGGCAGAGAATGGTCAGACAAGCCGGTCAGCAACTGGAACAGGACAACCAGGAACAAGATACACCCAGAGAAGCTGGAACGGAATGCTTTGATAGCGCGCCCATTACTGGAAAAGGGCATCCACTTATAGTCAGGACAGCCCCTAAATGTTGGACTGCGCATGCGCGAGCCAAACCGGAAGCGAGCCAAACCGGAAGCAAGCGGAGGGAAGAGAGGATGTCGGCAACAGAGTGGAGACGAGCCTCTCGAGAGAGGTGACACTCCCCTCCCCTTACGACCCCCCCCCCCCACAGATCCGTCAGGAGGGCTTGGAAGGAAACATCTGGTGGAAACGCCGCACCAACAATGGTGCATGTACATCCCTGGCCGGAACCCAGGACCGTTCCTCGGGGCCGTAGCCCTTCCAGTCAACGAGGTACTGCAGATGGCCCCGCACTCCCCTGGAGTCAAGGATAGCACTAATCACGAACTCCTCCTGACCATCCACGGTGACAGGAGCCGGCACCGCCGGAGCAGGATGAGCATAACGAGAGGACACCCAGGGCTTCAAGAGGGAAACGTGAAAGACAGGATGGACACGCAGAGAGGCAGGCAGTGCCAAGCGATACGCCACAGGTGAAATACGTTGCAGGATCCTAAAGGGTCCCAGGAAACGAGGACCAAGCTTGCGAGAAGGCTGACGAAGAGAAATGTTTTTAGCGGACAGCCAGACTTTGTCACCAGGGGAAAAGAGAGGAGCCAAAGAGCGACGGCGGTCCGCTGCGCATTTATGGCGCATCTGGGAGCCCAACAGAGTAGTTCTGAGTGATCTCCAATGATCAGTCAAGGAACGGACCCGGAACTCAGCTGAAGGCACCAAAGCCGAACCAGGCTGAAGCAACAAGACCCGAGGATTATAACCCAGGGCTGCAAAGAAGGGAGAACAGCCAATAGAGGAATGACATGGGGAATTATAGGAGAATTCCGCCAAAGGAAGCAAGTGAACCCAGTTGTTCTGGTGCTTGTTACAGTAGGTTCTTAGGTATAGTTCTAAAGACTGGTTGACCCCCTCGGTTTGGCCGTTCGTCTGCGGATGGTACCCGGAAGAGAATCGCAGGTGGATACCCAACCGAGCACAGAAGGCCCTCCAGAACTTTGAGATGAACTGCGAGCCACGGTCAGAAATGATGTCTAGGGGTACTCTATGAATCCGCACAATGTTGGAGACAAAGGAATCAGCCAACTGGGAAGCGGATGGGACCGAGGAAAAGGGTACAAAGTGGGCTTGCTTGGTGAACCGGTCAACGACCACCCAAATGGTGGTCATATCATCAGATCTAGGAAGGTCCACAATGAAGTCCATGGACAACTGTGTCCATGGCAAAGAAGGCACAGGTAAGGGTTGTAATAGCCCAACAGGTTTCTGACGGGAGGTTTTCATGCGAGCACATGTAGGACAGGAAGCAACATAAGCCTCTACATCAGTACGACACTCAGGCCACCAAAAGAACCGAGACAGGAGCTCATGGGTACGGGAAACCCCGGGATGACCGGACACCGCAGAATGATGGGCCCAATGAAGAACCTCAGGGCGATGACATGGTGGAACTGATAGCAAGTCCCCGGGAGGAGACACAGAAGAAGGCAGCCTAGTCTGGGCCTGACAAATAGCCCGTAGGGTACGGGTGGAAAGGGCTGCCAGGATACAAGCAGAGGGAATCACTGGCTCCGGAGCCACAGAGCAAGAAGGGCCAGATTCGAACTGACGGGATAAAGCATCGGCCTTCACATTCTTGGGGCCGGGGAGGTAGGTGATCACAAAGTGAAAACGGGTGAAAAACAGGGACCATCTGGCCTGACGAGCATTCAGACGTTTAGCTGAGGCCAGGTAGGCCAGGTTCGGACGGTCGGTGTATATAGTCACGATGTGCGGGGACCCTTCCAAAAGGTATCGCCATTCCTCAAGGGCGAGCTTGATAGCCAATAGCTCCCTGTTACCTGTATCATAATTACGCTCGGCATTGGAAAACTTACGGGAGAAAAAGGAACAAGGGTGCATAAGCCCAGACACAGAGGAGACCTGAGAGAGAACAGCCCCAGCAGCAGTTTCAGAGGCGTCTACCTCCAGGTAGAAGGCTTGCGAGGGGTCTGGGTAAACCAGTACAGGTTCGGAGGTGAAAGCTGCCTTGAGCCTGTCAAATGCTGCCAAGGCATCAGGCGGCCATGCCTTGGCATCAACCCCTTTACGAGTGAGAGCCACAATGGGACGGATGATGTCGGAAAAGTCCCGAATAAACTTTCGATAGTAATTCGAAAAGCCTATGAACCGCTGCACAGCTTTGAGACCAAGAGGCAATGGCCAGTTCTGTACAGCAGTAAGTTTAGCAGGATCCATAGCCAGGGCTGAAGGGGACACGATATACCCAAGAAAGGGCAGGTGATCTTGCCCGAACTGATATTTCTCCAGTTTGGCGTATAGGCTATGGGTACGAAGCTGTTGAAGGACCTGACAGACATGACCTCTATGAGCATCGAGAGACTTGGAGAAGATTAATATGTCATCCAAGTAAACGATTACGGAGGACATAAGAAGGTCCCGGAAGATATCATTGACAAACGCTTGGAAAACTGCTGGAGCATTCCGAAGACCAAAAGGCATGACCTGGTACTCATAGTGGCCAAATCTGGTATTGAAGGCAGTTTTCCACTCATCACCTGCATGGATTCGTATCAGATTATAGGCCCCTCGAAGGTCCAATTTGGTGAACACCGTAGCACCACGAAGACGGTCAAGTAGCTCAGGAATCAATGGCAAGGGGTAACAGTTCCTACGAGTAATGGCGTTTAAACCCCGATAATCAATACAAGGCCTAAGACCGCCGTCCTTCTTGGAGACAAAGAAGAAGCTTGCTCCTGCAGGAGACGTGGAAGGCCGTATAAACCCACGAGCCAGGCTGTCGGAAATGTACTCTTCCAGGGCACGCACCTCTGGTATGGAAAGGGGATAGGTCCTACCCCTAGGAGGCATGGCCCCCGGGAGAAGGTCTATGGCACAATCATAAGACCTGTGAGGCGGAAGGGCCTCCGCACGACGCTTATAAAACACATCGGAGAAGTCCCGGTAGGGAGCGGGAATACTGGAAACAGCAGTGACTGAGGAAAGGGAAGGAAGCAAGGAAGAAACAATGACCGGTTCGGGGAAGGTCACGGTACCAAGACGCCAATCAATAGTAGGATTATTAGCTTGTAACCAAGGATAGCCCAGGATGACTGGGGTCCCAGGGGTGTCGATGATCTCGAAGGAAAGGGTTTCTTGGTGGTCCATCTGGATAACAAGGGCCAACGGTTGGGTAACCCACTAAATAAATCCTGTGCCCAAGGGAGAACCATCAACAGAGACGTTAGGGAAGGGAGGTAAGCGTAGAACCAAAGGAATACTGTGGACCCGAGCAAAAGAGGTATCCATGAAGGCACCGGCAGCTCCGGAGGCTAAAAATGCCTGCACGGATGTAGATCCTCCGGTCCAGGAGAGATCAACAGATAAGGTCAGACGTTGCGCCCTACCTGGGGGATAAGAAAAGGAATGACTTAGAGAGGACCCCCTACTCCCTAAGTCCGGGGGTTTCCCGGCTTATTGGGACAATTATGTGCCAAATGGCAAAGTAGACCGCAATACAAGCAAAGACCCATGGAACGTGTTTCACATAACTGGCATGGCGTCTGTGTTTCAAGTGTTTTATAAGGGTGGTTGTGCCAAGATGTGTTCCCTCCTTTCCCCTTCTCACTGGCTTGTCACAAATTGTGCACAGTGCCGTTGGTGATGACTGCACCGTGCCTGCCCCAAGAGAAAAATAGTCCAACACCCATGACTTCAGGGGGTGGAAAAGGTGGAGTAGAATGGCCTCTTTCTTCTTCTACTCCACATTCTCCTTCAGTGGCTGGGTCAGAGGATGATGTTGCTGCTCTTTCTTCTACTGCCTCAGAACAAGGACTGCAACTAGGATTAGGAGTGTTGTATCACGGTGCCCGTGATTTGCTGCAGTTACTTGTCTGTCACCAGTAGGGGGCTTCTATTGGCTGTCTGCAGATAGCCCGCCTCTTATTGACTATTTAAACCTGGATTGGGCACCCTTTGAGTGCCCTTTCGTGTTGTTTCTGACCTTCTTGCTATCACTATGCTAGTGATAGCTGGGCCTCTGTTCCAGTGTTCCTGAGTTCCTGATCTCATGTGTTCCTGAGTTCCTGATCTCTACTGTTCCAGTGTTTCCTGCATACTGAAGTACTTCCAGTCCTGGTTCCGGCCTAGTCTCTGGTGTTGCAGTTCCTGCTGAACTTCTCTGCTGTTTTCTGACCTGACTGATCGTTGCTGGTTCCTGTCATCTCATCACCTGTCTTCAGTATCCAGGCGACCTTCTGCCTGGTCGCGTTGGTGACATTGCTACAATTCCGTGTTGGTCCCAGCGTGCGGACGCTGGTTTGCTCCCAAGCCTTGCGGCTATACAAACTCGCTTGTTACACCAGTGTGCGGTCACTGGTTTGCTCCAAAGCCTTTCAGCTATACAAATCTGTGTTGGTCCCAGCGTGCGGACGCTGGTTTGCTCCTAAGCCTTGCGGCTATACAAACTCGCTTGTTACACCAGTGTGCGGTCACTGGTTTGCTCCAAAGCCTATCAGCTATACAATTCTGTGTTGGTCCCAGCGTGCGGACGCTGGTTTGCTCCTAAGCCTTGCGGCTATACAAACTCACTTGTTACACCAGTGTGCGGTCACTGGTTTGCTCCAAAGCCTTTCAGCTATACAGATCTGTGTTGGTCCCAGCGTGCGGACGCTGGTTTGCTCCTAAGCCTTGCGGCTATACTACTCGCTTGTTACTCCAGTGTGCGGTCACTGGTTTGCTCGCTAAGCCTAACGGCTATACTATTCAGTGTTGTTTCCAGCGTGCGGACGCTGGTTTGCTCCAAAGCCTTGCTGCTTAACGATTTTGCTAATTTGCCAGTTCCATCTGACTGCTGCTATTATCTCTGGGCTGCCCTGCCCGGTATTGGTAAGGCCGGTAGAACCTTTTGCCACATTCCATCTGAGGTTGCCTTACCCGGTATTGGCAGGGCCGGTAGAGCCTACATTGTGTATCTATTGAGGCTGCCTTGCCCGGTAATTTGGTAAGGCCGGTAAAACCGTTATGCTATTCCATCTGCAGGTTGCCTTACCCGGTATTGGCAAGGCCGGTAGAGCCTAAAGACTGTCCTGTCCGGTATATTGACAGGACCGGTAGAGTCTGCCTTCTGTCTGTGCTATATTCTGTATATATATATATATGTATGTTATTGCCATCCTAAGTTATCATTTATTATTTCAATAAAATTGATTTTTTTTACCTAAAACTTGTGTCTGAGAGTCATAATAAACCGTGACAGTACGAAAGGGCCATGACCTCAGACAGCAAGGGTGAAGGTAACGCACAGAATATCCATTGGAGGATGGATGTGCTCGAGCAACGGTTGGATCAGTTGGCAGTTGCAATTCAAACGATCCTTGAACGCACGGTACCTGCTGACCAATCTAGCTCTAGCCCGGTGGTCTCGCCAAGTCAGACACCGGAAAGTGATACCAGACCCCTAGGGGGTACTGTTAAAGGGTTAACGGCTTCTGCACCCTTGCCGCTAAGATATGATGGTGACCCTAGTCTCTGCAGAGGGTTCATCAATCAACTCGAAATCTTTATGGAATTGACGGCACACGCATTTCCCAATGATCGTAGTAAAGTGGGGTTCACGATATCACTGCTCACTGGCAGAGCATTGGCTTGGGCTAACCCCTTGTGGGAGAATGCTAAACCTTGTACTAAGAACTTTAGTGAATTTGTGCGTTCCTTTCGAAGAGTGTTTGAGCCTCCTGGTAGAACCACCTCTGCTGCCAAACGCCTTATGGAGATACAACAGGGCAGGCGTACAGTGGGCGACTATGCCATCGAATTCCGCACATTGGCAGCAGAGGTAGGTTGGAATAACGAGGCATTATTGGCAGCCTTCTCTCAAGGCCTGAATGACCACATTAAAGACGAAATCGCTGCTAAAGATCTACCTATTGATCTAGATGATTACATTGAGTATGTTATGATAATTGACTCCAGAATACGTGAGAGATCAATTGCCAGAGATCGTAAGTTACGGTCAAAAAATAATGAGCCTAGTAGCATGTTTTGCCCACCCATCCCTCCCTTGGCATTGAAGTCTAGTGAACCAGTACGGGAAACAAGTGAACCTATGGAAATAGGCTTCACTAGACTATCCAAGGCAGAGAGACTATATCGCAAAAAACAAGGGTTATGTTTATACTGCGGTAAAAAAGGGCACTTGCTAAATTACTGTCCGGTACGTCCGGGAAACGCACACACCTAGGGTATCTTGGGGGACAGGCCCTAGGTGGTGTACAATCGTCCCCAGTGTCGGGCATAATGAAACCCACCATACAGGTGGTATTGTCTTGGGCACAACGCTCTGTGGAGGTTTTGGCCTTGGTTGACTCCGGTGCAGCAGGGTATTTTATGGATAATACCTTTGCTGAATTGCACGGAGTTCCACGCATTGAAAGAGAAAACCCCTTGACTATTGAAGCGATTGATGGTAGACCCTTAGAACCGCCTCAGGTTATATTTGAAACTATGCCATTGTCTATGACTATTGGGGCACTTCACAGAGAAGAGCAGCAGTTTCAACTGATTAATTCCCCGCACCATGCGGTGATATTGGGATTTACGTGGTTACAGTTACATAACCCACAATTCGATTGGAAAAAGTGTGAAATTGCTGCTTGGTCCCAGTTTTGTATGGACAAGTGCGTCATCCAGCCTATTAAGGTCATGTGCACCTCCTCTGCTATGCCGGATGTGTACCAACAGTTTGGCGATGTTTTTAGCAAAGGAGAGGCTAGTATGCTACCCCAGCATAGACCTTATGATTGTTGCATTGAATTGCAGCCTGGTGCAGTACCTCCGAAAGGACGCACTTATCCATTATCTTGTGATGAAAATAAGGCTATGGAGGATTACATTTCTGATGCCCTTGCTAGAGGGATCATACGTAAATCTACCTCTCCAGCTGGGGCTGGGTTCTTTTTTGTAAAAAAGAAAAATGGCGAATTAAGACCATGCATTGACTACCGGGGCTTGAATAAACTAATGGCAAAAAACGCATACCCAATACCACTCATCACCGAGCTTTTTGACAGGCTTAAGGGCGCTTCGATATTTACCAAGTTGGACCTACGGGCCGCTTACAATCTGGTTCGCATTCGAGCAGGTGATGAGTGGAATACTGCCTTTAATACTCGAGCTGGGCACTACGAGTATCTAGTAATGCCTTTTGGGCTGTGTAATGCACCCGCAGTTTTCCAGGAACTGATAAATGATGTTCTGAGAGATATGTTACAGACATGTGTTGTGGTGTACCTCGACGATATACTGATTTACTCCCAAAACATGGCACAGCACATCAAAGATGTATCCGCAGTATTGCTACGACTCCGTGAGAACAAATTATTTTGTAAAATGGAAAAATGTGAGTTTCATAGAACCAGTGTGCCATTCTTGGGGTTCATAATTGGCAATGATGGCATTGCCATGGACAAAGAAAAGTTGTCAGCTGTCCTACAATGGCCAAAACCCAAGGGTCTTAAAGCCATACAGCGTTTCCTGGGTTTCGCTAATTATTATAGGAGGTTTATTAAGAACTTTTCTTCCATTGTCAAACCTCTGTCCGATCTTACGCACAAGGGTGCTAATCCTTCTTGTTGGCCGGTATCTGCTGAGAAAGCCTTTGAGAATTTGAAGCTGGCATTTGCTGCGGCTCCTGTGTTATCCCACCCCAATCCTTTACTTCCATTTACGTTAGAGGTTGATGCCTCAGATATTGGGGTCGGGGCAGTACTTTCGCAGCGACACGAGAAAGGTGGAACTCTCAGACCTTGTGGGTTTTTCTCTAAAAAGTTGACTGTCACTCAAAGCCACTATGAGATAGGTGACAGAGAATTATTGGCCATTATCCTTGCTCTTAAGGAATGGCGTCATTTGCTTGAAGGTACTAAGAATCCTGTCTTAATCCTAACAGATCATAAGAATCTGACCTATCTCTCGGAGGCCAAGAGATTGTCCTCTCGTCAGGCCAGGTGGGCACTGTTCCTGTCTCGATTTAATTTCATTGTATCATATTTACCAGGGTCAAAAAATATCAGGGCTGATGCACTGTCAAGACAATTTGAGGCCGACAGTGACAGAGTGGAAGCACCAGCTCCTATCATCCAACCTGATAGAATACTGGCTACTATACGCACGAGTATCACTTCTCCTCTAGGGGAGGAGATCCTGGCCTCTCAGGGGTCCGCTCCCCATGAAACCCCAGTGGGCAAATGTTTTGTCGCTGAATCATTTCGTACTAGGCTGCTCGAAACCTACCATTCCTCTAAGGCTGCGGGACATATTGGTAGAGACCAATTGTTATGGTCCCTTTCTCAGTTATTTTGGTGGCCTTCCATGAGAAACGATTGTGCCGAATTTACGAATGCCTGTGCCACCTGCGCCCGCGCTAAGACCCCGAGACATCTCCCTGTGGGCTTGCTTCAACCGGTGCCTAATGGCGAACGCCCCTGGTCTCATGTTTCCATTGATTTTATGGGAGAGTTGCCTATGTCGAAGGGGTACTCCTTTATATTCATGGTGGTGGACAGGTTTTCTAAAATGGCTCATTTCGTGCCCCTCCGTGGTCTTCCTTCAGCGAAGGAATTGGCAATGGTGTTCGCCAGAGAAGTATTCCGGTTGCATGGAGTGCCTAGGGTACTGGTGTCTGACAGGGGGAGCCAGTTTGTGTCTAGATTTTGGAGGGCATTTTGCCAACAGATGGGCATACAGCTGTCCTTCTCCTCTGCCTACCATCCCCAGACCAATGGAGCCGCTGAACGAGCTAATCAGGGCTTGGAACAATTTCTCCGTTGCTTCGTTACTGACCATCATGATAATTGGTCCGACTTGTTGCCTTGGGCAGAGTTCGCCAGGAACTGTGCGGTCAATTCTTCATCTGGGAGCTCTCCGTTTCTGATTAATTATGGGTTCCAGCCCTGTTTGCTTCCAGACTCATTTCAGACGCAACAGATTCCAGCTCTGGATGAGCATATCGAGCAACTCCGTTCCACATGGGCACAAGTTCAGAGGGCACTTGGTCAGTCATTTCAGCGTCATCAGCGCCATGCTAGTCGCAGAAGGCTTCCAGCGGTTTCCTTTCAGGTTGGGGATAGAGTATGGCTTTCCTCCAGAAATCTCAAGCTGCAGGTTCCGTCTAATAAGTTGGCTCCTCGGTTTATTGGTCCATACAGAGTTATTCTACTACCACACCTGTGGTGCCAGGACCTGTTGAGGTCGAGGACCAGGAGGAGTACGAGGTTCAGAGCATTATTGATTCCCGTAGGCTTAGAGGAAGGGTGCAGTACCTGGTACATTGGAAAGGGTATGGTCCTGAGGATCGATCATGGGTGGATAGTACGGACCTTCATGCACCTAGGTTAACTAGGGCCTTTCTTGCCAATTACCCGCAGAAACCTAAACCCTATTCTAGGAGAGGGGGTCTTTGAAAGGGGGGTACTATCACGGTGCCCGTGATTTGCTGCAGTTACTTGTCTGTCACCAGTAGGGGGCTTCTATTGGCTGTCTGCAGATAGCCCGCCTCTTATTGACTATTTAAACCTGGATTGGGCACCCTTTGAGTGCCCTTTCGTGTTGTTTCTGACCTTCTTGCTATCACTATGCTAGTGATAGCTGGGCCTCTGTTCCAGTGTTCCTGAGTTCCTGATCTCATGTGTTCCTGAGTTCCTGATCTCTACTGTTCCAGTGTTTCCTGCATACTGAAGTACTTCCAGTCCTGGTTCCGGCCTAGTCTCTGGTGTTGCAGTTCCTGCTGAACTTCTCTGCTGTTTTCTGACCTGACTGATCGTTGCTGGTTCCTGTCATCTCATCACCTGTCTTCAGTATCCAGGCGACCTTCTGCCTGGTCGCGTTGGTGACATTGCTACAATTCCGTGTTGGTCCCAGCGTGCGGACGCTGGTTTGCTCCCAAGCCTTGCGGCTATACAAACTTGCTTGTTACACCAGTGTGCGGTCACTGGTTTGCTCCAAAGCCTTTCAGCTATACAAATCTGTGTTGGTCCCAGCGTGCGGACGCTGGTTTGCTCCTAAGCCTTGCGGCTATACAAACTCGCTTGTTACACCAGTGTGCGGTCACTGGTTTGCTCCAAAGCCTTGCGGCTATACAAACTCACTTGTTACACCAGTGTGCGGTCACTGGTTTGCTCCAAAGCCTTTCAGCTATACAGATCTGTGTTGGTCCCAGCGTGCGGACGCTGGTTTGCTCCTAAGCCTTGCGGCTATACTACTCGCTTGTTACTCCAGTGTGCGGTCACTGGTTTGCTCGCTAAGCCTAACGGCTATACTATTCAGTGTTGTTTCCAGCGTGCGGACGCTGGTTTGCTCCAAAGCCTTGCTGCTTAACGATTCTGCTAATTTGCCAGTTCCATCTGACTGCTGCTATTATCTCTGGGCTGCCCTGCCCGGTATTGGTAAGGCCGGTAGAACCTTTTGCCACATTCCATCTGAGGTTGCCTTACCCGGTATTGGCAGGGCCGGTAGAGCCTACATTGTGTATCTATTGAGGCTGCCTTGCCCGGTAATTTGGTAAGGCCGGTAAAACCGTTATGCTATTCCATCTGCAGGTTGCCTTACCCGGTATTGGCAAGGCCGGTAGAGCCTAAAGACTGTCCTGTCCGGTATATTGACAGGACCGGTAGAGTCTGCCTTCTGTCTGTGCTATATTCTGTATATATATATATGTATGTTATTGCCATCCTAAGTTATCATTTATTATTTCAATAAAATTGATTTTTTTTACCTAAAACTTGTGTCTGAGAGTCATAATAAACCGTGACATGTTGCTGCTGCTGGCAAACAGAACCTGTACTAGTCCTGCATCACTTGTTGGCCCCATTCCCACTGTGTCCCACTGTGTCCATTCTGGCCTTTGGTACACTAGCCTGCTCCTCAGCATGCTGCTGCCCTTGCAACTCAGCAGCAGCAAAAATTAGAGAAGTTGCAAACTCTGCATTTTCCAAAAGTTCACCACTGGTGGTGGTTGTGAGGCCCATCCTCATCCCTGTCTCCCATTGCTTCTCAATATATACACAAGAAATAGTCTGAAGTGCTACACGTACGTCAGGAGCTAAACGATTCCAATGACTTGTTCAGCTGACCTGGCCATAAGGCCATGCGGATCCAGAGCAGCCCCCCACAGCTTCGGCATAGACTTCAGCAAGACAGGAAACAGCAAGAGGGGGAGCGCTCAATGGATCCGCTAGGCCTGGGAAACCACCTATCAAGAAACAATGATAAATAATCTCAAATCTTTATTTTGCAAAAAAGTTAAAAATATGTACACCAATACTATCTTGACAGGAGATAATATAAAAGGAAGTCAATAGGACACAAAGCGCCTAACGCATTTCATGTAAACGTACACTTTATCAGAGGATGATGATTAAGTGTACCTTTACATGAAACACGTTAGGCCTCTCTTGCTGTTTTCCCATTGCGTCTCAGTTTGGGCTAAAAAGGCCATCAATGTCTCTTCCACCCCAGCTTCTCCAACATCAGCACCCACACCAGTCTCTCCATGCTGCTGCTGATGCTGCTCAATTACAGACATCTCACTGGTTTGAGGCGGTGATGAGAAATGTAACAGAGGGTCCCCTAATGTCCCAATTGCCATTTCTTGGTGACCTGTAGAAAGCAGGCTGCCAGCACTAGCAGCAGGCACAGGCATCTGGTCTGTGCTCCTGGTGGTGGTGGTATTATTGCGACTAGGCAACAATTCTGCTTTCTTCAGGATTACGTTCCAACTGGACAATGCCAAGAGGGGAAGGGATCTCCCAGGGTCAGGGGAGAGGTGTGGGCTGGACGTTCTGCATTGCTTCCCCTACCACTCCTCTAAAACTAGTCCCACCAGCTGCTTCACTGTCACTGTTACTCCCACTAACACCAACCACATCAATTTCAGCCCCTGAGTCTTCCTCCTCACAGTCACTAGTAATATGATGTTCACCCCCTCCTTCACTCCTAACACTCTGTTCAAGCTGCTAGACCTTCTAAGTAGTAGTACTAGGGGCAGGACTGCTTGGGGATGGCAAGTATGACTTAGTATCCCCTCCTGTCTCACTTGGCATCATCTTCTCCTCCCTCCCTCCTGAGAATTATAAGACACACTGGCAGCAGGCACAGTATATCTGGCAGCAGGTGCAGCACGTCTGGCAGCAGGCAGAGGCAGCTGACCTGTCCTGCTTTCACTACTACCCTCCTCTTCCTCCCTTGACATTAATTTCCCCAAAATCCCTAGGGATGATTTAGGGGGACTGGACAGGATTGGGTCTTTAGTGGTCACTTCCTCCTCCGCCTCAGACTCAGTGGACACATAAGGTTCCTTCCAGCTCGTATTTTTATTATTCTTAAACTTGCTCATAGTGATAGCAGTCACTGGGACGGATTCTATTAAAGGTGCTATTTTTATCACTGCTTTTATCTCCGGTTTTCCCCAAAGACTTCAATAGGAAAATGTTTGATAAAACGTGTGTTAACACTTAGCACCTGCAATAGAATCTAGCCCACTATGAGCCTCTCTGCTGCCTCAGTTTTGCTGCTAACTCACAGATGAACAGCACAGCATGTGTCGCTCTGCAGCTGCTTCTGTTGTATTTCACTTCCTGGAAAATGGAACGTTTTTATAACAAAAATGTGAAAAACACATTAATGAAGGGGTGAAAACTATTTAGCCATTGAAAATATGGTGAATAATTTTTGCCAAATGGCAAAAAAGTCGAAGATTTTAATTGCTGTATTTAATTTTGATTTTTCCACAAAAATGAGGACAATAACATAATTTTCACAAATTTTTTTGCAGGAACGAGACCAGACCTTTCTCTTACCCCTAGTGGATCCCCTTTGTAATGTAATTATGTGGTGGTTTTGGGGGGATTGGCACCTCTGTGTGCTGGGTGGGGTCTGTTGGCCCGGAGGATCCTGCAGAAGTTTTGAAAGATTCTTGTGGATTTGTGAGGGCAGGGGAAGGGAGAGCCATGGTACAGGAGATGTGAGGGGACAGACACCTTAAGAGATAGAGAGACTTTGTGTGGTGGGGGAAAGACTTATTGAGGGAGGAAGATATGACAATGACATTGGTGTCAGAGAGATGGGGGAATAGATTTAGGAGGCTGTTCTGGATGGTGGTGTTATAAACCTGTGGATGGAGGGAGGCAGGTTAAGCTGACCTCTTTGACACCTATTTATGAGTAGGAAAACCTGGATATGGTTGAGAGTCTGAGTTTTAGAGATGGGAAACCAGTGAAACAAGACAGAGGTGACACATTTTATATGTGTGGTTCTGTGTCTACCAGTGGATAGTGGAAAAAGGCAGCCGATATTTATTATTTATTTATTTAGAAAATGTTTTACCAGGAAGAATACATTGAGATTTCTCTGGTTTGCAAGGATGTCCTGGATAATTTTCAGTAAAGGGTTACATATTTACACAAACTGAGAAACATTATATATTACATATTATTATATATACATACACATATAAATATACATACAGATAAAATATTAAAATTATATACAGTTACACACTATTTTTAGATGTAAAGAAGCATTTACTTTTAAGTATTTTAGACTGGGAGAAGATCAGATTATTTCATGCAGATTGATCCAGACTTTTGGAGCTCTGAAGGAGAAGGCAGATCTTCCTGCTTCTTTCTTGTATTGTGGTATACATAGTGAGGTGTTAGCAGTGGAGCGGAGGTTATAGTTAGTATAGAGAGCTGGAGTGAGCATACTGCTCAGATCGTCTGGTAGTCTTCCATATTCTATTGCAGGTGCTAATTTCATCTCTTCCTCTATCTCCATTTTCCCCTATAGACTTCAAATGGAAAATGTCTGATAAAACAGGAGGTAACATTTATCTCCTAGAATCTGGCCCTAGGGTACTTAAACATAATTTGTTTCTAAAAAGAGTACTTATTTTGGGGTAAAGTTTGAAGGTTAATTTATCAATATGAAGACCAAAAGTGAGGTTGGGGTCAAGCCACATACCAAGATATCTGTAAGAGTCCACTGGGGCCAATTTACGATTGGGTACTGTCAAGAATACGCAGTTTGTGCTTTGTGCCAAATATCATTGTGACCGTTTTGTGTGTGTTTAAGAACATTTTGTTCTTTGCTATCCATCTTTGAACCTTGCAGAAATCATGTTGTAATATGACTTTAAGTTGTGATATGTTTGAGTTTTAGCATACATTATGGTGTCATCTGCATACATGTGTACTGAGTTGATTTGCAAACCGTGGGCAGATCATTTATATAAAAGAGAAAGTAGAAAAGGGCCAAGAATGGAGCCTTAGGGGACTCCACAGCAACTGACACATACTGCATTCTGTCTGATAAATATGATCTGAACCAGTTTAGAGAATTATTACCCAATCCTGAGCTTTGGAGTTTGCTTATAAGAATGTTATGGTCTACTGTGTCAAAGGCCTTGACAATATGTTGAGTATGAGGCCCTCAACTGTATTTGAATTCAACATGCTTGTTGTAAACAGTCATCAAATATAAGTAAGATATCCAAGTAACTTAGTCATAATTTACTCAATGTTTACTCATACCATTATAATTTAGAGACATCATTGATGAATAACCTAAACATTACCTTTGTATTAAATAACCCAAGGGGTATAACATGGTATTTGAAGTGTCCAATTAAAACATTCTTACATTCATCTTTTGTGTGGGTACATTGTAGCACCCTTGAGATAAAGTTTTGTAAACGTTTTGCTGATCTCAAATGATCACGATCTATGAATTCAGGATTTGGATGAAATGGATACCAGACCTTAAGGACTATAGCAATGCAAAAAGATAGGAGGCAACTGGTCAGTAAAACGACCAATAATGCCAACATTCCCTGGTAGCAGCTCTGTTTGGACAGTGTACCACTTTTTTCAGCCGTAAGGCAATAATAATGTTTGATATTATCCACTGAGCTTCTATCTGGATTGTACCAGAGATCTGTTTTTCTTTATATTCTACCAGATTTTGATGGTAACTCTACTTACTAACTGGTAATCCACAAATGACAGACGTTTGCTGCCTTTCATCTTAAAGGGATAGTAATGTTTCAGAATAAAAGTAGCTCTAATTAGTCTTCATAGTATTTGGGAAATGGAGAGTATTATCTCAATACTGTCATCGTTATAGTTGAAGAGTAATTGAATGAGGAAAATATCCCCCTCCCGCCCCTTTTACTCATGTAAAACTGGTCACCTCAGAGCAGCAAGACTGTAAGGATGGATCGCAGAGAGGGGAAATCTTCAGTTAGTATAAGAAAAACCTGTCAAGAGGGGCAGGGTTTTCGTTATGCTCACAGTAATAAGATTGTCCCTTGCTGTGAGCTGTCTGGTCCCAGCAACATATTCCACATCTGAGGGGAGGTGGCTTACACTAGGTAAAAAGGGAGGAGGGGGATTCTTTATCATTCAATTACTCTTGAACTAGAACTCTGACATTATTGAGATAACACTCCCCATTGCCCAAATACTATGAAGATTAATTGGAGCTGCTGTTTTTGTGAAACATTACTATCCCTTTAACAAAGCATTAGTGAATATTCTTTTAAGATATTGTTTAACCCTTTACCGACCCTGGATGTGCCAGGACTATCACACCTATTTTGTTACACCATGGAATTCCGGGTTCTCTGCTCAGGGACCCCGGAATCCATTGTGCAGGAAAAAAATGACTAGTTGCCCTTAACTGCCTGCTGTGTGCTGCTGTGTCTAGTCAATAAGGGGTTAATAAGTTTTAACTCTTATTTAGATAAACAATAATCTGTTCAAAATGTAAATAAAACATGGGTGACTTCTGAAAATTGGCTATATGGATGACAAGGACTAAAATATATATTTTTTTCCTTTATTTAATTGTCAAGAAAGAATCAGTTGGTAGATGTAATCAGTCAGTCGGTGGATGGTACAGATGGAGAGTACCATAGCAGAAACATTGGGAATCCATGGTCTGCGATGTTTCTATCAAAGAGAAATAAGAAGAGCAATGTATAAGGTTAAAGGCTCTGATAGGAGAAAATGTAACAACCACATGAGGTTGAACTATAATCTGAAATTGAGGTTGATCTGTAATTTTTATCAGAAACCTAGAATCCATAAAACATTGAAATGTTTTGCTCATTCATCATTCACATCAATGTTTTTTTATCTATGATTGATCCTATGAATGTTTTTATTCTTTTATGCCTAATACTAAGTCCACTTATACGCAATATATGTTATGCAGCTTTACCTGTGGATGTTTCACTCAAGGAATATTGATGTAGCTAATCCCTTTCAAATAGTAGATGGTTCCTTTCTCCTAGCCTGGGAAGTTGATTTGTAGATGAGCAGGCTGTGATGTCTAACTTGGGGAGCTTTGGATGTCCCTTGCTTCCCTTCATGCTCATTGACTTTATCACTTCCAGGTCTTGATGAGGATTCTTTCTGGTCAGCTGATGGACCTTTATCTTCATTTACAGATGTTCCGGTTCTCGATGAGAATTCTTGGTGACCGGCGGATGGGCCTTCATCCTCATTTCCAGATACTTGATGCTTGTTCTTACAGTCATCAGCCACAAATGAGAAGTCTTCAAAAAGGTCATTTATCATTAAATTGAAGGGATACTGTACCGATGGAGATGATTTTGCCTCCTCCTCTATTTGGTCATGTGGGCTTTCCTTCACTGATGGCTACAAGGTGAAGAAGCAAACAATGAATTTACTAATTAGTCAAATCATCTAATCCCATGTAAATACACAATAAAAATGATCAGAACAAGGAAAGGAGAGCCCATAAAAACATCTCCATCTACAAAAGAGGAGTGTACAAAGTTATGCAGGAGCTGTAGACGTGGATAATAGGAATGTACAATCTTCAAGCAGAAGGAATCACCTAGGTCCAGTTCTGGTGCATAATATGCCTGGCAACATATGTGTTATGGTTCTAGTGTTTAAATAAATATCACAGGAATACCTCAGCCTGCATCTTCTACATGTCCCCTCCCTGTATGTAAATTGAACAGTCGTGCAGCGATGGGGAGGAGGATCACTAGGAGGTTACCTTTACATGGAAGAGATGCCCAAAACTGCACAGCACACAGCAAAAGTGTTTTCACCTAATTAGGAAAACTACAGGGCGTATCCCCATGGGAACTGGAGAGCTTTCTATTAGTGTCTGATTCAAGGCACTGGAAACCATTTTGCATGGGTTTAAACCTTTGACTTGCATGGGTTTAACCGTTTGAGTTTCAGACAGATGTGCAATGCATTACATTAATAAGAGTTGAATACATTTCTAGTTCTTTAGTTCTACAAGCGTCATAAGATCCGGAAACCACAAAAACACACAGTGAGGCTGATGTGTACCTAGAGTAATTCTTGGGCAAATCACAAAACCACAAGAGACAGTTAAAAGCCCCAATTATATCAGTTGGGCTTTCTCACTGTATTAGGACCTCTATAGCAGTCATGGGGTTTAAATCTTCATTTATGTCATTAGATATTTTGGGAAATATGGTGCAGTTGGTTTGCTCAAGAATTGCTCCTCGTTTCTTTTTTTTGTGTGTGTAAGGAGTGATGTGTAATGTGTGATTATACTGTAAGACGGGTGATTACCCAGAATCCCTGTCTGCTGTGACGTAAAGGAACCTACACTTGTAAAGACCAAACTAGTCAATGTATGTGATCTGTCTGAAGATGTACACATTTTTTATAGAGAACCTAAATTAGAGAAACAACTGTCTTGTTACTACACTTATATTTTCTGTTGAAAAGAAAAGTCCTGTTACTTCACAAAGGCCATAGAATCCTGCTCTAATATGTGTTCAGTTACTTACCATTGTGAAGGGAGGCTGTAGCTCACGAGCCTGTAGCTTCTCCCAATCGATAGTCTGAAAGAAGTCGTGCTGGCGGATAGAACTAGCCATCTCAAGTCTACGAGTTCCAGACTTGCACAGGAGCTATAAAAGAGAAGAGGATTGTTAGGGTATCATATTAGGTATTTTATTTATGCGACTAATAATGTATTCAAGATTATATTTATTTCTGATTATAAATTAAGAAGATGTCTGCATCAGCCCAACACAATTAGTGTGGCAGCCTTTGTCTTGTACTGGTGGAGGTTCCAGAATTAGGAGATGACCTCACCTGATGAGACAGGGAAGTGTAAAACAGCTACACAGGAGTAATGGGGACTGGAAACAGATTTATCCTCCAAAAATGGTATTTTCATTAGTGTGCTTTAGTATTCATTAGTACTCTACTAGCATACATTGGTGTATTTTGTAATGTATTAGTCTCCTATGATATGCATTAGTTTACTCTAATATGTAGAATCTAGGTGCCGATTCACCAGATCTGTGGTCCTATGTGACATTGCTAACTGCCTTCCCCCCACTTTTCCTCCCTGTGGCACTTGATTTTTTTTAATCCACCTCTGCCTTGCAGGTCTGTTCCTCTATATGGTCAGTTCAGCATAACATTATTAGTGTGCTTCAGTGTCTGTGTGTATGTGTGTATGTGAGCGAATACGATTATGTGAAATGGAGCAGGAAATATGTATAAGAGCAAGGAGACAGGCATTTGTTCCATATATTGTCTCCATATATCATGTGCTATTTCTCCATATAAAAGCTCTTTATAACATGCTTCATAGAACATCACCATATAACATCACCATACAACATGCACTACTGCTCTATAGAACATCACCATGTAACAGACAGTATTGTTCCGTACAAACATTGTTCCCTTTCACTTCTCCACATGTCTGGTTCTTACTATAAATACCTACTTTTTGAATGAGATCGGTGAGGGTTGAGTCGAGCCAAGCAGGGTATTTTGGTTCGCGTGTCAGCTCTGCATTGGGACCTTGTTTTCTGGTGAATGGTTGTTTACCAGTGGCCATCATATACAGCATGACTCCAAAGGCCCACCAGTCTATGGACTGACTGTAGCTCTCACTGTTAATTATCTGCCAAAACATCAGAAACAGAAAAATTAGCAACCTATTCACATAATTGAGGACTCGGAGCCCTGCACATACTCAGGTACACACACCCACGTATACACACACACTATTTCAGATCAAGACTTCAGTATAGGGCCATATGTTTAAGAGAAAATGTGCAAAACCAACTGTACCATGAGGAGCAAAAAAAAATTTCTAATTTACTTAAAGTGATTTGAGCCCCTTTAATGTATTGCAGACCTCTCTAGAACTGAGTATGTAAAAACAATCCCATTTATATGAATGGGGTATTTTCATTTGCCCTCCATCGTGCAGATGGTTTGCCCCAGACTTGTAATGTTTGAATTTCTAAAGAGTAGAGAAGATAAAAACACTGCCCAGTATCCAATATATGAGACACAACAAAATGCTCTATGTGAGTGGGTCACAAAAAGATCTGTCCTCTGAGCTCACCCTGTCTAATAAACACCCAAATATCTATATAAGATATAAGATTGAAAATGTATTGTTTTTCTTACCTCAGGTGCCATATATCCATCGGTCCCCCCGTACAAGTCATCTCGTTCTTGCCCATCAAACATATTTTCCAGAGCTAATCCAAAATCGGCTATTGTTGCATGTCCTGTGGGGCTCATTAAGATGTTGGATAGCTTCAGGTCCCTGTGAAGATCCAGATGGTAAGCTTCATTAGTCTTGCGTTAGATCATAGCTCAGTACTCAGAAATCACTTCCAAGTCATTTTTTTCAATTTATGGGTAAAAAGTCAAGGAGTGTTTTTCTGAACTTTTGGACTTAAAAGGCAACTATCACTTGGATACTGCTCTTTTGCCAAATTTGCAGCTGGGGCTGCACTTAGAGCCCCAATGTATCAATAAGAGAGAAGAATGGAAGTCTACAAAGAGAATGCCAATGTGACCTTGTTGGTTCTGTGAAAGAGACTGAACAGTGATTCTCTGAAGTCTTGTAGTTCAGTATGTTTGGGCTGCACGTACACTATATCACTATACCAAGTTCATAGAGTAGTCTCCAGATCCTAGATTCACTAAAGGTCGATGCCTGTGTACACACACATCAACATATTCACTAACATTTACGGATGCAAGGGGAGGGGAGGAGAAGGTCTCTATCAGCATACAAGATTGAAGTGCTGCCTATGTGAATGTGATGCCTTCCCTTCACACATCACCAACACTACAACAATCCTGAAGTCGGACAGCATGCTCTCTGCTGCCCACTTGGTCACTAGAGGAGTGCATAGAATCCTGCCTGGACCCCAGACTTGTTCCCTTGCCCACTGGCCACCATAGAACCTCATATACATTGCCTGGCCCCCAGACTTGTTCTCTTGCCCACTGGCAGCCATAGAACCCCACATACTTTGCCTGGCCCCCAGACTGGTTCTCTTGCCCACTGGTAACCATAGAACACTACATACACTGCCTGGCCCCCAGACTTGTTCCCTTTCCCACTGGTAACCATAGAACCCTACATGCACTGCCTGGCCCCCAGACTTGTTCCCTTGTCCACAGGTAGCCATAGAACCCTACATACACTGCCTGGTCCCCAGACTTATTCTCTTGCCCACTGGTAACCATAGAACCCCATATACACTGCCTGGCCCCCAGACTTATTCTCTTGCCCACTGTTAACCATAGAACCCCATATACACTGCCTGGCCCTCAGACTTGTTCTCTTGCCCATTGGTAACCATAGAACCCTACATACACTGCCTGGCCCCCAGACTTGTTCTCTTGCCCATTGGTAACCATAGAACCCTACATACACTGCCTGGCCCCCAGACTTGTTCCCTTTCCCACTGGTAACCATAGAACCCTACATACACTGCCTGGCCCCCAGACTTGTTCCCTTGCCCACTGCTAACCATAACCCCTGCATGCACTGCCTGGCCCCCAGACTTGTTTCCTTGCCCACTGGTAACCATAAACCCTGCATGCACTGCCTGGTCCCCAGACTTGTTTCCTTGCCCACTGGTAGCCATAGAACCCTACATACACTGCCTGGTCCCCAGACTTGTTCCCTTGCCCACTGGTAGCCACAGATTCCCATGTACACTGTCTGACCCTCTCCAGGCTTTTCTCTTTGCCTACTGCTAACCACAAACCCCAATAGGCACTGCCTGGGTAAGGGAAGAAGGCTGGGGGTGTCAGGCAGTGTATGTGGGACTATAACACACAATGGTGATGTTGCCCATGCTGCCCCACAATATACAACTCTGAAATGCTGCCCCCTCAATAAAATTTGACATATGGTGCTATATTAGTCCGACATGCTGCCCAACAATCTCTAACTCCGATATGCTGCCCCCCAGCAAAATCCCACATATTCTTCCCCCACACAGTTAACCCTTTCAGTTCCAGAGGGGTAAGTAATGTATTGCTTTGCAATGCTTTTGCGTACACGTCTGGTACTCAAAGTGTTAATGGCCAACATATGCTGCGGTATAACTTTTGCTTCTATGTAAAAAAATATGTCCATTGTGTTTAAATAAAATCAGACCTCGCTGGGGGCATTGGGACCCCTCCTTATGCCCCCCTGGCATTGATCACCTATCCAATAGGAGAGCGGTGACCATTAACACTATTACTGCCCTCCTCTGCTTCTACTCGAGCCGACTGCTTTTTTAGCAATGACCCAATCGATTAGGACTCCCCCAGTTGGACCCGGACTTCACAATCCTGGTGACTGATTCATTCATGAAAAGGGGAGATTCCAGTTTTCTTCCCACTCCAACTGTCACTCCAACCACCACTTTCCTGTACATTTCAGTTTAACCCTTTGAGTGTCAGAGTGGTGTTCAGTGCATTGCACACCCTTCTGCCACTCAAAGGATTAAATTGGCTTGTGTGCTTAGTTTCTCTCTTTTTATTTTAATGGTTCTTTCCCACCAGATCTCAGCTGCACCCATATAAAGTTACCTCTGGAACAGGGAAATTGGGATTTAACTTATTCTTTAAACGAGGTGTATTT
Organism: Rhinophrynus dorsalis; assembly: GCA_037306005.1. Taxonomy (NCBI): domain Eukaryota; kingdom Metazoa; phylum Chordata; class Amphibia; order Anura; family Rhinophrynidae; genus Rhinophrynus; species Rhinophrynus dorsalis. The sequence continues at coordinate 524,701,342 of CM074721.1, forward strand.
CTTTGGACATTTAAAGAATTATAAGGCAAGGAAACCAGAACTACTCTCCAGTCATTAGAGACTATACCTCCCACCATCTCCTACCAAACAACGGCTGGTTGGGGATGATGGGAATTTTCATATCGAACAGCTGGAGAGACAACGTTTGCCTCACCGTTTTCTAAGGGTTATCACTTTTTATCTCTGATATATGTCATAGGATTAGTAGTGAATGGATATGAATGGCCCTGATTAGAGAATATAAAGAGGAGAAGGAGAGAACACAGCACTGATCAGAGACAAAGAAGAGCACAAACTGAACATAATGTATCATATAGATAATAAGAAAATACTATTATTTACCGATGGACAATCCCTTTGGAATGTAGGAACTGAATCCCACAAATCAGCTCAGCTGCGAGGAATCTAGGGGGTCAGAGAAAGAAAAGGTTAAAAGCCTGAAAGGAGAAAATTCAATCAAAACATAAAAAACACAATAAAAATTCCCACAAGTAGTTCCCTATGAACCACCCACTATTAATTTTTAAATAATGAAACAATAATATATACACTATATAAACATTGTTAACATCACTTATGAAATGTATCATATATTTGCTTTCATTCCTTCCTCTATCTTATATTGCCTCCAGTACTTTAATTCTCATATTCCATGTTCCTCTCACACACACCTTCCTCCACTGCTTTTAATCATAACGTTCTCTATTACTTCCTAATACAGAGATCAAGCAAATCCTAAGCAAGGAGGGAGTATATCATCCACCAACATATAGCATGTCTGGGCTAATCTGTCAGTACAAACTAATCATGACAAAGAGGCCCTAGGCCAGTGTATGAGAGGTGCTGCAATTAATCTGGATCTACTCTAATGTCCATTTGTTCATCTGATACATTCTCTTCTGTTTCAGATTTTAGAGGGATTACCTTAAGGTTTCAATGTCCAATCTTCTTTGTTTTTTTACGAACTGTAACAAAGTTCCTCCGCTGACATACTCCAGCACAAAATAAAGATGTTTCTGTTTCATAAGAAAGACACAGTAGGACAGAGGTTACAATACAGACATAGAACATTATTTGATTTCTTTCACACACTCACCTCAATTCCACCCTCTTACACACATGTAAACCTCCCCTAATTGTATGAGGCAAATGGGAATGAGAGGTGGGTTATTTACAAGAGAACCTGAGAGGGACACAAAGAGTGGGTGAGTGGATGGATGCTGGAGGGGGGAACACAGAGAGTAAGGAGGAAAGAAGAGATCCTTCCTTATGGTAGCAAATGATTAACACGGAACAATTACTTCCCTTATCAAAGAGTAAAGGTAGGGATCCAGTGATCTCCTCTGTGACAATATATTATATAGTTTAGGTCTATAGAGACTAGTTATTATACATTTTCAAGTGATGGGTATAAGTAAGGGTGTTGCACAGTGATGAAGGGGTAGAGGCCTGGCACTATTTAGGACTACATTAGTGCATATATAGATATGAATCACTGTACATTACAGACACGGTGCAGCAGATGTAATAGCACCTGAAATTGCCTCATGTCAGCGACTGAGTGAAAACCTGGGACTCCCCTTGTGTCTGTCCAGTCATTTCTATAATACATCGTATGTGGACATTCACACATTGCTGGTCACACTGTCAGTGAAGAGTTTACCTCTGTCTGGAACGCAGCATAGGCACGATTCAGAAATGGGCAGCCACTTGCCAGTTCCAGCACCCGGCGCTCAGTCATCACGTAATCTGAATACTTTCTGATGTTAAATTTATTTATCTGCTTAAGTGCCACTTGTTCTCCTGTGACCATATCCTTTGCCAGCATCACCTAGAGCACATAGATTGGAGAGAAAGGACTTCAGGTTACACATCACTCAAATATGGGAGAAACATATCTATATGACAAGAAACTATTTCATAGGTTGAACAGTAAGACACTGCCGCTTTAATTACAAGGGCCTTAATGTGTGGTACCTAAGCCATCAAAATAGACTTTATCCCTTTTGTTCAACTCTTTTGCAGATAAACGGTTATATTCTCTGTAGTGTGAAAAAAATAAACCTGCATAGTAGACACCTACAGGGCATTTCTTTGTATTGCTGTGTACACAAGGTGTTAAAGTGAACATTGTATAGTACAGGCCACTTCTTACACTGCCCATATGTCAGTTATATTTCATATTTCATGTTGAGGTTTTACTTGTATGATTTGGACATGATACATTAGGGTTGTGGAAAGTAACTTCTGCTGAAACAGAAAGAGTGAGAGTGGAAGTGTGGTGGGGATCAATGGGTTACGGCCTTTTCAGGTGAAAAAACTTGTATGTTCTGTAGTACAGGAAAAGGCTCTTCTGGTCACACTGCACAAAGTGATAGGACAAGAGCACAGTGATATTGTGAAGTCTGCATGCAGCCGCGAGTAACCTGTGCCCCACAATTAGGATCATTTTCACTAGGCAGCATAGTGCCTTATAGGGTAACTCTCACCTCCTATAAAGTAATCTGTATTTTAATCCCTGTCCCCAATACAGATTGAATCCCTTTTTTTCCCAGATCGGTAATTTTATTTAGATATAAGCTAATAAAGTGTTGCCGCATGACGTCACTGTTAATCTCACTGCTGTACAGCTCTGTCCCGCACGGCTGTCAATCTTCTCCTCCCATGTTGTGCCTCATTCCCTCCTCCTTGTCTGATGCTGGAATCCTTCATGTGACCTGTTGTGCACTCATTAGCAAGAGAACGAGCCAGGTCACATGGAGGATTCGAGTGTCAGACGAGGAGGGAAGAGACACAACAGGGTAGGAGAAGATTGTCAGCCGTGTGGTACAGAGCTGTACCTCAGTGAGGCCAGCAGAGATGTCATGCGGTAACACTTTATAAGCTTATATCGCAATAAAATTACCGATTTGGGGAAAAAAGAGATTCAAGCTATAATGGGGACAGAGAATAAAATAAGAATTACTTTAAAGGAAGTGAGAGTTCCCCTTTATAGGCTCAAACATTCTTAACCGTTTGAGTGCCAGAGGAGTACACAACACATTGCAAAGCAATGTGTTACATTCTCCTCTGGCACTCAAAGGGTTAAAGTGTTAAGGATCATTGAACAGGTCCATATAAAGGCAAAGTTACCCAGTAATCCTAACATGTAGGAAAAAAAGCTTCAGTCCCAGACACCACAATGGCTCAAAGCTCTAAGTCAGTGAAATGTTAATGAGACAACGTCATGTACATGTAGGGGTAAAAGTTCTTCTACTTGCTAGGGGAAGACATCACTTACCTTTCCAAATGCGCCTTGGCCAATCTGTTGGCTGACCTTGTATCTGTCCAGAATGACATGCTCTGTCTTTGGTTGTTCGTTATTTTCTACATGTGGGGCAAAAAAGACATTATTTTACATTAATAAATAACACTCATTGGGGTGATCAATATAAGTCCCTCCAGCTGCTTTCATAGTGTTACTCTCATCACCCCCTGCCAACCTTATCCTCAAAAGTGGGTACAACCATCTTACTACACATGAGAGATGCCCCATACACTGCCAGTGCTTCCCTGCCACCCAGCATGCAAGGAAAACTGAATGTACTTGGGTATAGATGTTTCTGGAAAGTTATAGGGACACCGTTGTTCATGGATTTATGAACACAACCTATGAGGGACAGACCTTCTTCATGTGCATCCAACCATATTTCTTAGCCCAAACTAGTTACATAGGAATGCACCAATACAAGTCTGTGATATCACTATAGAGATTGTCATCTTCATGAAGAGGTACAATTCCTACAGTGTACAGGGTGGAGAACCAGGCCCAAGTCTAATATGTCACTGTGATAACAAGATCTGACTGATACAGTACAGAATAGCAATCCAGACTAATTATTCATCTGCCCAAGAAACATGGATAAATTGATAAAGTACTAGCTTTACCTTGTTCAGAAGAAACTCTTCTATCACATCGGCGCACCCAGGAGCGAACCCGCCGGATGCCATTCCGTATGGCCTTGCCACCTGCTCTGCGTGACAGCCATTTGCGCAGCCCTCTGAAGCAGTTTCCGCAGCGTCCGGTTACTGTAAGGAAAAGATGTGTATGGTTAGATGGTTAGTTCACTGATATGAAGAAATATGAGCATTGAGATGACTGACACTGACTGAGCCCCCTTCTTTATCTACACTTATATGGCCTGAGACCACTTTTACTTACAGCCCTAAGCACTTTGCTTATACTTATATGGGTTATCTAATTCATTCATGGGCAACCTGTGGCCCTCTGGCTGTTGTTGGACTACAACTCTTACCAGCATTTGACCAACTGAGGATGAGGGGAGTTGTAGTCCTACAGTAGCAAAATGTCAACATGTTTCCAACCCATTCCCTGATTTGTCTCATAACCAGAACTAAGAAATGCTTCTTGTTTATAATTTAAGCCTGTGTGATTGGGTGTTTGATGTGTTCAGTATCTAAATATCAATAACTGAGTTCATGTGAGTGCATATATCAAGTGTGTGTGCGTGTGTGTGTATGTGTGTCTGTGTATGTATGTGTGTGTGTGTATGTATGTGCATGTGTATGTGTGTGATGCACTGTGAATCTCTCCAACACTCATATAGGTAATAGCTGACAGAGCAGTAATATAGAGTGTATTACAACAAGGGATAGTAATGTAGCTTATTTAATGGCAAAACAGAGTAGGAGAGTGTACCGACAGAGATGTCACTGCCCTGGTCACGTCTATGCTGAGAGAGGCTGGAGACGTGGCTGGATCATTATTATTATAATAATAGTAATAATAATAATAATTATTATTATCATTAATATTTATTTCTTTTTTGCGGGATCACAGTACACTTTTCAGTGATTATGCACTTAACCCCTTCAGGGCCAGATGGGTGTACATGTGTGGCATCAGTAAATCTATACCCCCACAATACACAGATTACCCTCCTCTGTTCCCTAGGGCTTTGTTAGCACAGCTTCCAACTGTCACAATAGCACAGCTTCCAACTGTCAGAATATAACAGATGTAACAGGAGGCTGCAGTAAACAACAACATTATGCTGGGATTGCACTGGGACCTTGGATATTATTATTACTATATGATAAGTGGATACTTTTCTACCCTCAGAAATGGCCAGTGGATTGTGCAGGACTTGAGGTTCTCTAGACTTGATCCTGACGTGGCACATGCAGAAGGGAACCGTAGATTTACATTCCTGCTTTATGCCCTATTTAACAACTTCAGGGCCAGAACGGTGTGTAATTCATTGTAAAAGCAATACATTGCACACCTCTCTTGTCATTAATGGGTTAAAATATTGATTCTCTACTTACTTGTTTCCTCACTGCTCTGCTTCTCTTTGCTGCCTCTTTTTATCCTCTCCACTATAACTCCTCCTCCTCCTCCCTCCTCCTCCTCCTCCATCTTTATCCCCTTCTCACTACTCAATGAAAAGGTGTATCACTAATCAACGATCTATGAAAAGGTGTATCACTAATCACAATCAATGAAAAAAGTTATAAACAGAAGTGTAGGCTACTAGATAGAAGTCCTTCTCCTCCTGAAGCGAAATAGTTGTGTGTGAGATGTGTAACACGGTTGCCAGACTTACACCAACATTCTAAGGATGTCATCATGATCCTCTTGTGATGTCATAATGGTTCTGTTGCGACTGATTCCATCAGTCCAAGCCTGGAGTCTCTAAACTTTTTTTTCTCAAGGGCCATACTGAGAAAGGAATAATTATATAGGGTCAGAAGTCTATAAATAATTTAAAGGAACAGTAATTATTTATATTTATCTTGCTATATAGACGCATGCACAATATATACACACACACAATATATACATACACACACAATACATATATATATATATATATATATATATATATATATATATATATATATATATATATATTTATATATACACAACACGCACATTATACAAACACACATGCACAGTATACATACACACAATACATGCATAACACTATATGCACAACACAATCCACACATCGCTATGCACACAAAGCTATAAGCAAAATGCTATGCGCAATAAGCACATATACTCCGTATGCTATATGGATAATCCACTGCTATGTACGCAAGACGCCAAATGCTATACACCAAACACAAAATGATGTCCGCCATAAGCCAAATCCAAAACTCCAAACGCCAAATGCTATATGCCAAACACTATGCGCAATTCACCAAATTCAGTACGCCGCATGCGATTCGCCAAATGCTATATGCCAAAGCTATGCTCCATTCGAAAAAACACTGTACTCCATTTGTCAGATGCAATACGTCAAAAGCGATACATAAAACGGTATATGCATTTCGCCACACGCTATGCTCAATATGTCAAACCCAATACGCCAAACACAATAAGCCACACACAATACTCCACTCACTATACGCAATTTGCAAATTGCTATAGGCAATTTGCCAAACGTTACACACAATAAGCCAAACTCTATATGTCAGATGCAATACGCCATACGCCAAATGCTATATGCAGTACACCAAACGCTATACGCAATACGACACTCGCAAAACGCCATGCGCAATGTGGCAAATGCTATATGCCAAACACTATACATAATTTGCCAAAATCCATATGCAATTCGCCAAGTGCTATACACAATCTGGTAAATGCTAAACGCCAGACGCTATACTCTGTATGCAATTCACCAAACACTATAGCCAAACGCCAGACGCTATACCCAATTTGCCAAAATCAATTTGCCACAAACAATACACACATGCTATACGCAATATGCCAACTGTCATACGAAATTCTCCAAATGCATTAACCCCAACACTGTACACATTTTGCCAAATGCTATGCGCTGTTCGCCAGATGCAATACTCCATGCTCAATTCACCAAACGCTATACACCAAACGATATTCACCAAACTCTATATGGCAAATGCTTTACACCATTTGCCAAACGCTATACACAATTTGCCAAAAGCTAAAGCCAAACAGTTTGCCAAATGTTTCACACAATTTGCCAAACATAATATGCCACACGCAGTTCGCCAATGCAATACACCATACGCCATTCATCAGATGCTATACTCAATATGTCAAACAATAAATGCCAAACACGGTTCGTAGCAGACAATACTCAATTTGCTAAAAGCTATACACCAAATGCTATGCACAATATGTCACACGCAATTCAACACACGCTGTACGCAATTTGTAAATCCTTATACGAAATTGACCAAACACTATACTCAATATGCCAAACACTATACGCCGCGCACAATTTGTCAAGAGATAGACACAATTCGCCAAATGCTGTACGCCAAATGCGATTCGCCAAAACTATACACAGTGCACCAAATGCTATACGCAATTTGCCAAACTCAATTCACCAAACACTATATGCCAAATGCCATACAACAAACGCAATTCGCCAAACAGTATATGGAATACACCAAATGCTATATGTAATTTGCCAAACGCAATCCGCCATGCATAATTCACAAAACGCTATAAGCCAAACACTATAAGCAACTTGCCAAACTCATATTGCCACACGCTATACGTAATTTGCATACATGCAACACTCCAAACCTTATACACCTCACGCAATGCAATGCACAATTTGCCAAACGCTATACGCCAAATGCAATTTGACAAACTCTATGCACAAAATATCAAAACGCTATAGACCAAATGCCAAACACAATTCGCTAAACACTATACGGAATTCACCAAACACTATACGCAATTCGCCAAATGCAATACTCCAAATGGCATACACCAAATGCAATTCAACAAACTCTATGTGCAATACACCAAACGCTATACACCAAATGCCAAACACAATTTGCAAAATGCTATAGAGAATACACCAAACGCTATACACAATTCTCCAAATGCAATAGTCCAAATGGTATACATCAAATGCAAATGCAAAACGCTAAATGGAATGCACCAAATGCTATACGCAATTTGCCAAACGGAATACACCAAATGCTATACGCAATTTGCCAAACGCAATACTCCACAGGTAATTCACAAAACGCTATACGCCAAACACAATACGCCAATTCGCCAAACGCTATATTCCAATATGCCACACTCTATATGAAATACACAAAATGCTGTATTCCAAATGTTATACATTATAAACATTATAAACACTAACCGCAATTTGCAAAAGGCAATACACCATACACAATTCAGTGCTATATGCCAAATGCTATACACATTTCACTGAACACTATACTACAAACGTATTATGCCATATGCAGTTCGCCAAATGCTATACTCCAAATGCTATACACAATTAACCAAACGCTATACTCCAAATACAATTCGCCAAACGCTATAGCCAAACACCGAATTTGCCAAAATCAATTTGCCACAAGCAATACGCCACACGCTAAATGCAATACTTCAAATGCCATACAGAATTCGCCAAATGCATTACGCCAGATGCTATATGCATTTTGCCAAACACTATCTGCCAAATGCTATACGCAATTCGCCAAATGATATACACTATTCGCCAAACGCAATATGTCACACGCAGTTCACCAAACGCAATATGCCATACGCAATTCGCCAACTACTATACGCAGTTCAATAAACCCTATATTCCAAACATAATACACCCTACGCCATTCACCAAACGCTATACTTCATTCGAAAAATGGCTATACTCAATATGCCAAACGCTGTATGCCACATGCTATTCACCAAAAGCTATACTCGCCAAATGCTATATGCCAAACACTATAAGCAGTAAGTCACATGCAATTCATCACACAGTATACACAATCTGCAAATCACTATAGAAATTGGCCAAACACTATATGCAGTACTCCAAACATTATATGTCACTCACAATTCGCCAAATGCTATATGCAATTCACCAAACGCTATAAGCCAAATGCAATTCACCAAACGCTATACACAATACACCAAACGCTATGCGCCAAATGCCAAACATAATTTGCCAAAGCTATACAGAATACACCAAATGCTAAAATCTATACGCAATTCGCCAAATGCAATACGCTACCCGTAATTCACCAAACACTATTTGCAATTCGCAAAAATGCAGTACATCATATGCAATTCACCAAATGCTATACTCCAAACTCTAGATGTCAAATGCTATATGCAGTTTGCCGAATTGGGTTTGCCACACACTATATGCAATACACCAAATGCTAAATGCAATTTGCCAAAAGCTATATGACAAACACTGTATGCAATACAAAAAACGCAATATGTCGGACGCAATTTGCCAAACACAAAACTCCAAATGCTATACGCCAAATTTTATTTGCCATTTGCCAAACGCTATACGCAATTTGCCAAACACTAAATGCAATACGCCAAATTCAAAATACTCCATACGCTATAGGCAATTCGCTAAATACAATACAATAGTTCTTCATACACTATATGCCAGATGCTATACACTATACGCAATACGCCATACGATAAATGCTATACTCAGTAAACCAAACCAAATGCTATATGCATTTCGCCAAACGCAATACTCCATGCACAATTCACCTAATGCTGTATGCAGTTCATCAATCTCTATACTCAAAACATTATTTGCCAAACGGTATACTACAAACGCTATACGCAATTCCTCAAACATCACATGTCAAACATTATACTCCACACTCATGCGCACACACAAGCACACACACACACACATTGATGGGAGTTGTGTAATGCAGTGGTTTGCAATGTGATCCACATCTTTTTGGAGCTGAAAGGGCTAAGTCATTATAAACTGCTCGAGCAACGCTGTCCCAATATTGCTAATGTGTGTGTGTGTATATATAGACTTCCACCTAGGGGGGCAGTAAGGAGGAGTTATTCAGATCTCTATACTGCCTGTCCTATTGATCCATGGGGGGAGTGATTTTCCAGCATTGAGATGCAAGGGTTACAATGAACACACACTCAAGCAACACACACACAATGTATATACACACACACACACACAAAATACATTATACCATATGCAATTCGTCAAACGCTATACTCCAAATGCTATACACAATTAACCAAATGCTGTACTCCAAACACAATTCTCCAAACACGATAGCCAAACACCGAATTAGCCAAAATCAATTCACCACAGGCAATACGCCACATGCTAAATGAAGTACTTCAAATGTCATACAAAATTCGCCAAATGCATTACGCCAGATGTTGTATGCGTTTTACCAAACACTATCTGCCAAATGCTATACGCAATTCGCCAAATGATATACACAATTCGCCAAACACAATATGTCACACACAGTTCACCAAACGCAATATGCCAAATGCAATTCGCCAAATACGATACGCAGTTCAATAAACCCTATATTCCAAACACAATATACCCTACGCCCGTCACAAAACGCTATACTCCATTCGAAAAATGGCTATACTCAATGTGCCAATTGCTATATGCCACACTGAATTCACCAAAAGCTATACTCAATTCGCCAAATGCTATACGCCAAATGCTATAAGCAGTAAGTCACATGCAATTCACCACACGGTATACACAATTTGCAAATCACTATATGAAATTGGCAAAACGCTATACGCAGTACTCCAAACATTATACACCATGCACAATTTGCCAAATGCTATATGTAATTCACAAAACGCTATAAGCCAATACACCAAGTGCTATACACCAAATGCCAAACACAATTTGCCAAAGCTATACGGAATACACCAAATGCTAAAATCTATACACAATTCGCCAAATGCAATACGCTTCACGTAATTCAACAAACACTATATGGAATTCGCCAAATGCAATACGCCATAACCCGAATTGGGTTTGCCACACGCTATAAGCAATACGCCAATTGCTATATGCAATATGCCAAATGCTGTATGCCAAATGCTATATGCAATTTGCCATAAGCTATACGACAAACACTGTATGCAATACAAAAACCGCAACACACCATACTCAATTTGCAAGACTCCATATGCTATACATCAAATATTATATGCCATTTGCCAAATGCTATACGCAATTTGCCAAACACTATATACAATACGCCAAGTGCAAAATACGCCTTACGCTATAGGCAATTCGCCAAATACAATATGCCATGTGCAGTTCGTCATACACTATATGCCAGAAGCTATACACCATACACGATACGCCATATGGTAAATGCTATACTCAGTAAACCAAACCCTATACTCCAAACAATTCACAAACGCTATACACATTTCACCAAACGCAATACTCCATGCACAATTCAGCTAATGCTGTTTGCAGTTCAGCAAACTCTATGCTCAAACCACAATTTGCCAAACAGTATACTACAAACGCTATACGCAATTCATCAAACATCACATGTCAAACATTATACTCCACACTCGTGCGTACACACAAGCACATGCACACACACACACACATTGATGGGGAGTTGTGTAACGCAGTGGTTTGCAATGTGTTGCACACCTTTTTGAAGCTGAAAGATCTTAGTCATTATAAACTGCATGAGCTACGCTGTCCCAATATTGCTAGTGTATATATATATATATATATATATATATATATATACACACATATATATATATAAAAGAAGACTTCCACACAGGGGCGGCAGTAAGGAGGAGTTATTGAGATCTCCTCTATACTGCCTGTCCTATTGATCCATGGGGGGAGTGATTTTTCTGCATTGAGATGCAGGGGTTACAATGAACACACACCCTCCCGATACACAGACACAACGTATAGACACACACACTACACCCACACAATACATACACATAATACACAATATATAAACAGACACAATACACACATACACACAAAATTCTATATGCACAACACAATCCGCACAATGCTATAAACACAAAACTATACGCAAAATGCTAAGAGCAAAATGCTAAATGCAATAAAAGCAATGCTAAACACACAACGCTATTGTCACGGTTTGTTAAGACTCTCAGACGTAAGGTTTAGGTAAAAACATAACTTTATTGAAAAATTAAGGCAATCCCATAGGGTTTTCATACACATACAAACATCACATATATATAAGCAATTGACAATTGAGATAGGTTCTACCGGCCTTACAAATAATACCGGCAAGGCAACCCAAGCGATACTGAAGGAATAGTGATAAGTAGGCTCTACCGGCCCTGCCAATACCGGGTAAGGCAACCGTAAGATGGTAACGTACTGGTTCTACCGGCCTTACCAATACCGGGCAGGGCAGCCTGAGGAATACACAAGGAATAGGCTCTACCGGCCCTGCCAATACCGGGTAAGGCAACCGTGGAGTGGCAACGTAACAGGTTCTACCGGCCTTACCAATACCGGGCAGGGCAGCCCAGAATGGATACCCAAGGATAGGCTCTACCGGCCCTGCCAATACCGGGTAAGGCAACCTAAAGGTGGCAACGTGAAAGGTTCTACCGGACTTACCAATACCGGGCAGGGCAGCCCAAGAAGGGAGACACCACTAAGACCAGTGACTGTCAGATGACAATGACAGTAGGATGGTAAATAGAGTAAACGGTCAAGCTGTCTCACCCAAGGAGAGGCTAGTGTTGGTACACATCTGAAACAAGTGCTGCTAGGACTGGACAGCACCAGAAGCCTGACTGCAAGTCAGGGAGTAAACCAGCGTCCGCAAGCTGGGACCAACAACTGTACCTTGAGCCGCAAGGCAAATGGAGTAAACCAGCATCTGCACGCTGGGACCAACAGGCAGTAGAATGAGCCACAAGGCCAATGGAGAAAACCAGCATCCGCACGCTGGGACCAACTGACAGTATTGTGAGCCGCAAGGCTAATGGAGTAAACCAGCATCCGCACGCTGGGACCAACAGACAGTATTGTGTGCCGCAAGGCTAATGGAGTAAACCAGCGTCCGAACGCTGGGACCAACAGACAGTATTGCGAGCCGCAAGGCTAATGGAGTAAACGAGCGTCCGCACGCTGGGACCAACAGACAGTATTGCGAGCCGCAAGGCTAACGGAGTAAACCAGCGTTCGCATGCTGGGACCAACAGACAGTATTGTGAGCCTCAAGGCTAACGGAGTAAACCAGCGTCCGCACGCTGGGACCAACAGACAGTTTTGCGAGCCGCAAGGCTAACGGAGTAAACCAGCGTCCGCACGCTGGGACCATCAGACAGTATTGTGAGCCGCAAGGCTAACGGAGTAAACCAGCGTCCGCACGCTGGGACCAACAGACTGTAATGAGAGCCGCAAGGCTAACGGAGTAAACCAGCGTCCGCACGCTGGGACCAACAGACAGTATTGCGAGCCGCAAGGCTAACGGAGTAAACCAGCGTTCGCATGCTGGGACCAACAGACAGTATTGTGAGCCGCAAGGCTAACGGAGTAAACCAGCGTCCGCACGCTGGGACCAACAGACAGTATTGCGAGCCGCAAGGCTAATGGAGTAAACCAGCGTTCGCACGCTTGGACCAACAGACAGTATTGCGAGCCGCAAGGCTAATGGAGTAAACCAGCATCCGCACGCTGGGACCAACAGACAGTATTGCGAGCCGCAAGGCTAACGGAGTAAACCAGCATCCGCACGCTGGGACCAACAGACAGTATTGCGAGCCGCAAGGCTAATGGAGTAAACCAGCGTTCGCACGCTTGTACCAACAGACAGTATTGCGAGCCGCAAGGCTAATGGAGTAAACCAGCGTCCGCACGCTGGGACCAACAGACAGTATTGTGAGCCGCAAGGCTAACGGAGTAAACCAGCGTCCGCACGCTGGGACCAACAGACAGTATTGTGAGCCACAGGGCTAAAGGAGTAAACCAGCGTCCGCACGCTGGGACCAACAGACAGTATTGTGAGCCGCAAGGCTAATGGAGTAAACCAGCATCCGCACGCTGGGACCAACAGACAGTATTGTGAGCCGCAAGGCTAATGGAGTAAACCAGCGTCCGCACGCTGGGACCAACAGACAGTATTGTGAGCCGCAAGGCTAATGGAGTAAACCAGCATCCGCACGCTGGGACCAACAGACAGAATTGAGAGCCGCAAGGCTAATGGAGTAAACCAGCGTCCGCACGCTGGGACCAACAGACAGTATTGTGAGCCGCAAGGTTAATGGAGTAAACCAGCGTCCACACGCTGGAACCAACAAACAGTATTGTGAGCCGCAAGGCTAATGGAGTAAACCAGCGTCCCCACGCTGGGACCAACAGACAGAATGTCGCCGGAGTGACAAGAGAGAAATATCGCCACTTGAACTGAACACAGGAAACAGCAGGAGCAGGCCGAGGCTCAACCGGGACGAGCACCGCAAGTCGGCTGGCAACCAGAATGACAGCAACCGGAACCGGACTGGAACTGACAAGCAGGCAGGAACACAGGAACAGGTAAACTCAGGAACTCAAGAACTCAGGAACAGGCCCAATAGCCTCAGCAGACAGACAAAGTGAATGCTGTCAGAGACACCACGAAAGGGCAACTAAAGGGTGCCCAGACTGAGTTTAAAAAGGCAACCAGATGCGGGCTGACTGCAGACAGCCAATGGAGCCGCCTGCAGGTGATAGACAGAGAACTGCAGCAATCACGGGCACCATGATAGCTATACGCAATATATTAAGTTCAATACTATATACCAAACGCTATACATACAACGTACAACTATATACACAATTTTGCAAAGTGCTATACACCATACGCAAAGTTCTATATGCCAAGCGCTATACACAAAACTCTAAACTCAAAATGCTGTACGCCAAACACTATACACCAAATGTATAAGCCAACTGCTATATGGAATGTATTATACATCAAATTCCATATGCAGTACACCAAACACTATACGCGGTTCGCCAAATGCTATATGCAATTTGCCAAACACTATACACTATACTCAATTCACCAAAGCTATATTCCAAAAGCTATAAGACAACCGCTATATGCCAAACATTATACGCCATTTGCTTAGCACTATATACCAAATACTATATGCAATTCAAACGCTGTACCCCAAAAGCGATCCTCCAGATGCTATATGCAGCTCACCAGATGCAATACGCTACACACACAGGCCAAACACTATAAGCCAAACTTTATGCGCAATACGCCAAATGCTCTACGCAATTCGCCAAACTCTATATGCAATTTGCCAAACTCTATACACCAAACTCTGTATGCAATACACCAAACGCACCATGCCAGACTCTGTACGACAAACACTATATGTAATACGCCAAACGCAATATGACAAACGGTATACTCAGTTCCTTAAACGGTATATGCCAAAAGCTATACTCCAAAAGCAATATGTCAAACTCTACACACCAAAAGCAATACACCAACTCTATACTCCAAAACATATACTCAATTCGCCAAATGCTATATGCAATTCGGAAAATGCAATACGCCGAATACTATATGCAATTCGATAAACATTATTTGCAATATGCCAAATGCTATATACATTTCTCCAAAAGCTATACGACATATGCTATAAGCAGTACACCAGACGCTATATGCAAAGCGCTATACACTGTACATCAAACGCTATAAGCAATATGTCAAATGCTGTATGCAATTTGAAAACCGCAATTTTCCACACGTAATAGTCAAACGATATACACGATTCACAAATGCTATATGCATTTGGCAAAAAGCTGTATGACATATGTATAAGCTACACACACACACATACATTCACACACGCTGTTCACACATGCACGCTTGCTCTCACATGCTGTTGCTCACACCTGCACACACTTTCACACAAATATGCACACACGTACACACACAAACACACACACACACAGATGAAGTACTGTGTAACACAGTCTTTAGTAACTGAACAATATATACTGTAGTTTGCATGGATGCACTTAATAATAAAATGGGGAACTGTTTTTAACAAACACATAAAATAAATCAGAAAATTGACAGAATCTTTAAGATTTAAATAGCCCAGCCCTTAAAAGGTCAGTATAGGATCAATAAAAGACACTTTTATATCTGGCTATGCACTCAGAAGTATGGGCACAGATTTCCCATAGCTCATAATTCTCTGGTTCCTTCCCAGTTTGCTGTGCAGGCCAGTTTTTTACTTGGAGCGCAAGAGAGATGTAGACAGATTCGCCAACAGAGGGCTTCTATGGGAAGGAGTGAAATCTTCCTTAGGAGTAAGGAGTTGATGTCATCAGGTGGTGCAGATATTGGACAAACCGGAGGGGCGGGGCAGGGGGGATATGAGTTCCATAGCACTGAGAGTACAGCTAGATGTAGACAAGAGTCTTTTATTGATCCTATCATGCTCCTTTAAGGACAAACATATATAACACTGGAGTCTGTACTAACTTCTCTATGCGATCCATAACCCAGCTAATTCTCATTGACTTAAAAAAAAAGTCTAGAGATCTCTAATGTACTAAAACAAAATTCTTTATACATATGTCCCATTGTTTCCTTCTCGTCAGCTCAGTTGCAGTCAAGGCCGGATTTACATCCCAGGCAGCAGGACAAGGCATCTTTGGGTTCCTTAGCCCAGCCCATCACCACACCCCCATTTCTCACATGACCCATCTCCAGCCCCATCCACTGTCAATGGCACAGAAAATGCCCCTCAATACATTCTTATAAATGGGGCTTTTTACCCCTTGAATGCTAGAGAGTGTCTCCAGTACATTTCTTTGCAATGTGTCGGGGAGCTTGCTAACATCCCAGGGGTTAATACATACAGAGCCCTATTGCGGTAGTACCTGTGGCAGAGGTCCACATCTTGTGTCCACCTTGTCTTCTTTATAGAGATTCATCTTCTTTGCAGTAGTGCTTGCTCCAAGAAGGCCGAAACGTACGTCTGGGGTTAGCTGTTTCCCTTGTTCAGAAAGGAATTGTCTGGCATTTCGTGGCTGGACTGTCATTTGGCAGGACCAGTATGATATGATTCAGAAGATTTCCTCTCTGTGTATGGCACTGATGAGCTAAAAGAGATTGCACCCTGGGCGCGAGGACACAGTCCCATTGAGCTCCTTGCATGTATTTGCTAGCTCATGAGCCTAGTTGAGCATCTCTGACCTTTCTTTCTACACTTGCTCCAAGCTTCACATCTTGCCTTGTCCTGTGTATGCTGTTGGCTTCTGCTCTCCTGTTGTTGATCCAGCCTGTTCCTGACCACACTATAGTTTTCTGCTTGTTCCTGCATTGATGTGCTGTTGTTAGACCAGTCCTGTTCCTGTTTTCACTGCCACCTTGTGCCTGTTGCTGTTTGGCCTGTGGCTGCTAAACTGGACGTGTTCTAGTCCGTTGCTACTTGACGTTGCTTATGTTGCCTTCTTCCTTGTTCCAGGCTGACTCTATCGTTCCTCATGTGCTATATCCTTGTATTTCTTCCACCCATGTTTATCCACCCCTACTTCTCTGTTGCTGCTTGTGGTCCTCTGTACCTTTAAGCTCCAGTGATGCTGAGTCCTGTTCACTAGGGATGGGCATAAAGTCCTGTTTTATTCCCATGGGAATTTTCTTGAAAACAAAAAAATAAGATTTTCTGCTTTTCCCTTGGGAATTCAATTCACGTCACTACAGATTTAATAGATTTTCCACCAATTCGTTAACACCACAGAATTTCCCACGACAATGGTTCCTTTTCCCACTTCTGGTTTCCAATGGTGGAGAAACTTCCTGCCTTCATAGTAATAAAACCCACAATTTCCTGCCATGCAGCGTGATGTAGTCTAGGAGAAAAAGAAAATGGAAACTGGCAGAGAGAGTGTGAGAGAAAAAATAGAAAGTGAACTAAACATAAAGTTATTTGAAGTGCTGGTTAGCACTATGACCAGCTGATGGACCCTGATGCAGATGATACAGAGGTGGAAAAATGTCACCAGCACTAGAGTTAATAGGAGCTCACTAACCCCTGACTCAGTGATTCCCAGTCCCATTCTTCCAGCATTGTCCCACTGGGGAAGTGTATTGAAGAAGGTGGAACTGGCTAGCAGTATGAGCAGTATATATATATATATATATATATATATATATATATATATATATATATATCCTGTCAGTGCAGGATTCTTTTTTGTTAAAAAAATATGGGGAGTTGAGACCCTGCATTGACTATAGAGGTCTGAATAGACTTATGGTCAAGAATGCTTACCCCAAACATTTGATTACCGAATTGTTCTACTGAATTTAGGGCTCTTCAGTTTTCACCAAACTCGATCTAAGGGCAGCCTATAACTTGGTAAGGATCAGGGAGGGAGACGAGTGGAAAACTGCCTTCAATACACGCAGTGCTCACTATGAATACTTGATTATGCCATTCGGCTTGTGTAATGCTCCAGCAGTATTCCAAGAATTTATTAACGCTCTATTGAGAGATTTGCTACAGAGCTTTGTAGCAGTCTATTTGGACGATATCTTAATTCACTCTCCGAATCTAGTAGCACATCGGAAGGATGTTGCAACAGTACTACGGCTTCTGGACGAAAACAAGCTGTTTTGTGAATTGGAGAAATGTGAGTTCCACAGGACTCAGGTGACATTTCTAGGTAATGTAATCTCCTCAGACAGTATAGCTATGGATCCCCAAAAACTCTCGGCTGTTCTGCAATGGCCCAGGCCAGTGGGCTTCAAAGCCATACAGATATTCTTGGGGTTTCCTAATTTTCACAGGATATTCATATGGAATTTCTCCACATTGGTAAAGCCTCCAACTGACATGACACATAAAGGGGCTAACCTATCTGAATGGTCTTCTAGTACAATCCAGGCTTGTGAGGATTTGAAGTCTGCCTTCACTAAAGCTCCGATATTGTCGCATCCCAACCGTACCCTGCCCTTTACTCTGGAGGTGGATGCATCTGAATCAGGAGCAGGGGCCCTCCTGTCCAGCTTTCTGACCCTGGTAAACCCCTTCTTCCATGTGGGTTTTTCTCTAAGAACTTGTCGAAAGCTCAGAGTGTGTATGATATAGGTGATCGCGAGCTTCTGGCTATTATTCTTGCTCTCTGTGAGTGGCTTCACCTACTTGGGGGGACAAGTTCCAAAATCCTGATCTTGCCGGATCATAAGACTCTAACATATCTGTCTGAGGCCAAAAGACTGTCTCCACGACAGGCCAGGTGGGCATTTTTCCTGTCCAGATTTAACTTCGTGGTCTCTTATCTTCCTGGCTCCAAGAATGTCAGAGCGGATGCCCTGTCCAGGCAGTTCGGGTCTGACCCTAAGGCTGAAACTACACCTGTGTCTATCATTCCTACAGATCGTATTCTAGCTACTATACGCACCAGCATCACATCTCCTCTGGGGGTGGAGATTTTGGCCTCCAAAGCAGCTGCTCCTGCTGACAGACCCAGTGGTAAATGTTTTGTACCTGAGACCCTTCGTACCAGATTGATGGAGACTTATCACTCATCGAAGGCTGCTTGTCATATTGGCCGTGACCAATTGATTTGGTCGATCTCCCAGTTGTTTTGGTGGCCCAGTCTTAGGGCAGATTGCTCAGCCTTCTTGGCTGCATTTGTGCTCGTGCCAAGACCCCGAGACATCTTCCAATGGGTCTACTTCAAATTGTTCCCAATGGAAAACGTCCCTGGTCTCACGTTTCCATAGTCTTTATGGTAGAACTGCCGGTTTCCAAAGGTTACACGGTCATTCTAATGATAGTTGACTGATTTTCGAAGATGGCTCGCTTTGTCCTGTTCCGGGGACTCCCTTCCTCCAGGGAATTGGCCGAAGTGTTTGCTAGAGAGGTGTTTCAACTCCACTGAGTGCCCAAGGTGTTGGTCTCGGATCAAGGGAGTCAATTTGTGTCTAGGTTTTGGAGCTCTTTCTGTAACCAGATGGGTATCCAACTCTCGTTGTCCTCTGCCTACCATCCACACTTCAACGTTGCTGCTGAGAGATCCAACCAAGGGTGGAACAGTTTTTGCTTTTCTTCATCTCGGACCATCATGACAATTGGGCATCCTTGTTACCGTGGGTGGAGTTTGCCAGGAATTGTGCTGTGAACTCTTCCTCACAGAGTTTTCCGTTCCTGATCAAATATGGGTTCCAGCCTTCAGTGCTTCCTGACTCCTTTCATGCAGGGACATTCCAGCTCTGGAAGAGCATCTTCGGCAGCTCTGCTCCACTATGGGTCCAGAGAGCCCTACAAAGGTCCACACAGCTCTATTAAAGACATGCAGACCGGAGGAGACTGCCGGCTCCTGTTTTTCAAGTTGGGGACAGGGTTTGGTTATCCTCCCGCAATCCGAACCTCCAAGTGCCTTGTAAAAAGTTGGCCCCTCACTTTGTAGGTCTATACCAGGTGCTTCGCAGAGTGAACCCTGTCACTTATGCTCTGGACCTTCCTGCCAGTATGCGCATCCACAATGTATTTCACATATCGTTACTCAAGCCTCTGATATGTAGTTGCTACACTAAGGCACCAGTGGTGCCAGGGCCTGTGCAGGTGGTGGCCTAAGAGGAAAATGAGATACAGAGCATTTTGTATTCTCACAAAGTCAGAGGTCACCTCCAATATTTGGCACATTGGAAAGGCTATGGTCCTGAGGAACGTTCGTGGGTGGCCAGTGGGTGGCCAGTGCTAATATCCATGCTCCTGCTCTACTTTAGAGTTTACAGTCTTGTTTCCCAGATAAGCCTGGTCCTTTTCCGCAGGGGAGAGATCATTGAAGGGGGTTACTCTCACGGTGCCATGATTCTGGAGCTTTGCTTTACCTGTTCGCTTTCTTGTGATTGCCTGGTGGGGCAGCATGGCGGGTGACTACTTCCTGGTTACTTGCACGTCATTCTGAGTGCTCGCTATTTTTTAGTTCCACCCTGATTGACCTATCTGGACTCCATCTTCCAGAGAGACCTTATATGCTGCATCCTGCCATTGCCTCAGTGCCCTTTCCTGGTGTACCTGAGCGCTTTCTGAGTCTCCCGTTGTGATCCGTTCCTGGCTGACCCTTGCTCCGACTGGCTACCCGATCTGTGCCTGAACCTCTGGCCTGGCTGACTGACTGGCTTTGTCCAACTACCTGCTCCGTGTATGACCTTTGGCCTGGCTGACTACCTGCTTTGTGATAAGTACTGTGGCTTTGTCTGACTTCCCGCTCCGTGCTAGTACTTTGGCTTGTCTGACTACCCAAGCCTTTTTGACCATTGGCTAGTCTGTTTACGTTCTTGCTCCCTGGGGCCTGGCACCCTCCTTGCAGGCTCTCAGTCTCAGTCCTTGGTCAGGTAGCTCCTGTCCGTAGTTCAGCATACATAGTCGTACCGGGGCCCCTAGCGTTCTAGGGTGTGTGGTAGTCTCTGTAAACCTAGCGTTCTAGGTTGTGGCCCTCTAGTATCCTCTCCGCTGTAGAGCACGCTTACCACTATCGCTACCTCTGTGGTTCTGCTCACCCTTCTGGTTCGCTCCTAGTCTGGCTAGGTTCAGTGTCAGCACCTTGTAGTGGACTGAGCACTGTTCCCACGGCTGACCCCGGGACGGTTGAGGAAGTGTCTATATTCAGATTTCTTGTGTTTAATCCTTAATAAAGTGGATTGATTTTATATGTACCTGTCTGAGTCGTTATTTGCTACTCCCCGTGAAAATGCTTCTCGTATAACACTTTTGCTAACTTCTTTTTCACTATACTTTCCACCAGTTTTTTTTCCCCTTAACTTTTTCTCTCTCATCCCCCATAATGCAATCTTTCAGTTTATCTATAAGTATATCTTTATATTGTTTGACAGAATCTGATTTCTCAGAGAGATGATGCTGATCGCCATGTCACAAGTTGAATATGCTTAGGCAGAAATTCAGAAATGTTTGTTTAAAACAGGGGTCCAGCGTAGTAGTAAGAATGTATTCCTCATTGCTTTTAATGGACATTATGTGAGGATCCTGCTCTAAGCATGCTCACATATCCTTGACTATCTGGTGCATATGTGTGTTGTCAGTATTGTAAGATCATCAGTCATGCACCTCAGTTTTTTATTGCAGTAGATCTATCAGTGGGAGAATCTAGCTAATTCCTGCCCAAATATGACACAAAGAGGCCTCCTAAAAAAGGTTTCAATAGCTCACATAGGTCACACATTGCCCAGGTAACATAGATGTTCCCGCAAACGCCTTCCAGGTTTGCACTGTATACTTGTTAATAGCCTTATTTTGATTGTACAAAAACTCTAGCATGTACAATGTGGAATTCCACATGGTAGTGACTTCCATTTTCATCTGGTGATGGAGAAGGTGTTACACTCTTGTACATTGTGAGCACTGTATAAGCAGCTAAAATGGATAAAGATTTTGTGGGCAATATTCAACATCTTTATGAGATTTTCAGATTCTGAGAGGAATCTAGTCACAACTAATTTTAAACATGGAGCAAAGCAGGGAACAAGCCCCATATCACACAAAACCAGCCTTCAAGGAGCGGGGCACAAGCCATATCTTGATCACCTGCTCTAGTTTATTTAACACATCTATGGCTTTGTGGGATTATCTCTCAAAACTATACATGCACAAAGTGGTGTGCCAATGGTATGGGCTATCCTGCTGCTGTCTTTTATTAACACTGCCAGAACCAGAGGCAAGGTCATTCCATTGCCTGTGACCTAATTCTGCAATCTGTTGTTGCCCACTATTGAGAGGGTAACCCAGTGAGCAGTGACAGTCATATAGTCTGTCCTCGGCCCACTTGTCCACATATCTGTTGTCAGATGAATTTGCTTTGCTGTATGCCCTTAGCAACCTGTTACCCACAATTAAGAAGTGTAGTGCCTTTAGGATTCATGCTTCTTTAAAGTGTTAAGGATCAGACCAAGAAGTCCATACAGGTGCAGAATAACCCTGTAATCTCACCATGTATAATGGGAAAAGATTCAGTCCCAGACATTATAGTGGTTCAAAGCTCTAAGGTATTGAAATGTTTAATTTATTTAAAAGTCAACCTCATGTACACGTAGGAGTAAAAGTTCTTCAACTTGCTAGGAAAGACATTACTTAAATTTCCAAATAAACCATGGCCAAGCTAAAAATGAATCTGTCTGATGTCACATGCTCCATCTTGGTGGTCTCAGAGTTTTCTGGCGCTTCTTCTCTTTACTACTTGTGGAGCAAAACATATCTTATTTAACTTTCATGACAAATACTTATTGGGTTGCACATTGTGAGGACCTCTATCTGCTACTAAACTATGGGCTTGATTCATTTGAGCTCATTAAAAAAGCCAATAGGGAAAAAAATGGATATCGACCGACAAAAGAAAATGTCTAAGTGGGTATTCAATTGTCCTACTGGCTAAAAGCATAATGAACGTTAGGCCACAGAAATGGTCTCTTGGCCAAACATTAATTTTGTTCCTTACGTTCCCAAAACACAGTTATATAGCTGTAATATTGGGAACTTCAGAGGAAAAAAGCTAACTATTGGTGCCTGACAAACTGTCAAGCACTGATTGTTAGCTTATCTGTGTTAAACTTTCCTGTAATCCACTGTCTGTCTCCTCTCTTCTTTCTATATTCTCTTCTTCTGTCTTGTATCTTCTTTCTTCTCTTCTTTCTTCTTGTCTTCTGCTGTAACGAAAAAGAAAAGTCTAAATAAAAGTTTTCCTCAAATAACCCACACACTCATACATAGTTTAACCTCTTGAGTGCCATTGGGGTACGCAACTCATTGCAGAGCAATGGGTTGCGTACCTCTCTGGTGCACAATGGATTAAATCATGTATGAGTGTGCTGGTGTAGTTCCAAAAAGATGCCTCCAGTTAATAAAAATGTTCCCCTTTTGTTAATATTTATGATCCACGATATGTGCAAAATTAATATATACTTCCCTATTTCATTGCCACTGTGTGCGGTCACTGTGATGGGGGAGAAATGAATGTGCAGCACAGCCCCCCGGTCCTTCCCTCACGGACTGATGCCTGTTCCACACTGTGGGAATTTGAGCAGACACTTTCTTTATATATGGGCACTCTCTGTTCAAATCCCCTCAAAGCCCTTGGCTGGGATGTGCTTACACACATCCCAGCCAATCAGCTTCGAGCGGCCACCAACTGCGGCTGAGAAAACAATGGGAACATATGGATTTCAATATTTTTTGGCCACTTCAGTTAAGTCTTTTTTGGGGGAGCACATATTTTGATATTAAATGGACTTATGGGTCAATTCATTGTATGAAACCCTGATATCTGTGCATTGTTTAACCCTTTGGGTGCCAGAGAGATACACAACACGTTGCTTTCCGCTGGTAGGGCAATTGAAATATTCTATTCTGTTGCTCGTAGACAATTTAGCCCTACTGTCTATTTTAACACAAAATTAAATTGAGGCCTTAATCTTTCATGCTGCTGTTCTGTGTGTACTGAGACCATGCAGAGGTGCAGGATTTTACAGTAGCTCAGACCTCCTTTGTTAGCTCTTCCACTGCTGAAAGTCCAGACCCTTCCTTCAGATTTCATGAGCTGTGTGCAGACTTATAAATCCAGCCCTTCCCTCAACATGGGTACAATCCTACTATACTGTCATCAACTTTATTACACATATTGTAGGCCACGGAGTCACACAGTATTTCTATTCCTGTACAGAGCAACACACGATGGTGCAGAGATTTAGTTCAGAACCGCACAATACAAAGCACCAGAAGTGTGTGTGCACCACATTGCTTCTCAATACACCACACACACTCTATGGTCCTTAAAAAGTTCAGTTAATT
This sequence comes from Rhinophrynus dorsalis, assembly GCA_037306005.1. Taxonomy (NCBI): domain Eukaryota; kingdom Metazoa; phylum Chordata; class Amphibia; order Anura; family Rhinophrynidae; genus Rhinophrynus; species Rhinophrynus dorsalis. The sequence continues at coordinate 524,725,991 of CM074721.1, forward strand.
AAAATATCAATCCAGTGCCTCATTTCTAGACTGTTGCCCCCGGGATCTAGACGTTCTTGAGGTCACAGACTCCTCTCAGTATTGCTTTAGGTGAGATAACTAAATTCCAGTATAACTTTACATCAGATTATGGAATCCTTCCAGTATAATTTTAGATCAGATTATGGAATCCTTCCAGCATTGCTTTAGATGACATTATGGAATCCTTCCAATATAGCTTTAGAGCATTTTATTGAATTCTTCCAGCATCACATTAGATCAGATTATAGAATCCTTCCAGCATCGCTTTAGATCAGATTATGGAATTCTTCCAGCATCGATTGGATGAGATTATGGAATTCTTCCAGGATTGCTTTAGATGACGTTATGGAATCCTTCCAGTATTGCTTTAGATCAGATTATGGAATCCTTCATGAATTGATTTAGATCAGTATAGAATCCTTCCTGAATCGCTTTAGATCAGAGTATGGAATCCTCCCTGCATCGCTATAGGTCAGATTATGGAATCCTTCCAGCATCACATTAGATGAGATTATGGAATCCTTCCAGTATCTCTTTAGATGAGATTATGGAATCCTTCCAGCATCACTTTAGATCAGATTATGAAACCCTTCCAGCATCACTTTAGATCAGATTATGGAATCCTTCCAGTATTGCTTTAGATCAGATTATGGAATCCTATCAGCATCGCTATAGATCAGATCATGGAATCCTTCCAGTGTTGTATCGTTGTGTTGCCTTCTTTCCTGCTACTTATACATGGGGAGGGGTATAGGGATATGGAGACCTGGGAACATTTTCAAACTTTTGGGCTTTGTATCTTCACTTGAGCAGGAAAATAAGAAAGTAAATTTGAGTCAAATGATGGAGGAAGCTGGGAAAAATGTGAAAAAGAAGAAAGAAATCGTTTCTCTAGAGACAAGAACATAGTAACATAGATGACGAGGCTGAAAAAAGACGTGTCCATCAAATCCAGTCCATGCCAAATCACGCCTGTTGATCCAGAGGAAGGCAAAAAAAAAAAAAGCATTGAAACTATTTCCAGTTAAGCTTCAAGTGGGTAAACAAACCTCCTTCCGGACTCCAAATAGCAGTCACATAGTTCCCTCGATCAACATCTCCATTAAAGCCAACTGTCATAATTCTCAATATTGTTCTGTGCTAGATAGGTATCCATTACTTTTTAAAATCAGGTACAGTATCTGCAAGCACAGTAGCCCGAGGCAAAAAATTCCATATCTTTACCGCCGTTACTGTAAAAAAATCTGCTAGTCTTAATGGATGATCTTTTCTTCTTAGCTCGGATCTTAGAACAATGAATAATGGGAAACGTGGAGGAGTCTGTGGTCAATTTTGGAAATCAAAAAGATTGATGTACTGTAAGGAACTGGAGTAATTCCAGGGCCGAATTTACATGATAGGCTCCCCTAGTTAAGGCACTCTATGTGCCCTTATCTACACTGATGACATCCCTCCACTCCTCACACAGCCGCATCCAGAGTCCCATCCACTGTTTCGTGCCTTGGCCTATAACAAGCAAGAATTAAAAAAGGTTTAACTCTTTTGTTGCTAGAGAGATCTACAATGCATTGCGGACCAATGGGTTGAAACTCTCTCTAGCATCCAAGGAGTTAAATAACCAAACATTGAAGTTGCTTGGGCCACACCTACAATTCAGAATGTGGGTGTGGCCAGCACAGATGAGTCTCCCATTAAAGGGATAGTAATGTTTCAAAATAAAAGCAGCTCCAATTAATCTTTATAGTATTTGGGCCATGGAGAGTGTTATTTCAATACTGTCAGAGTTGTAGTTCAAGAGTAATTAAATGATAAAATCGGTCCCTCCCACCTAGTGTAAGCCGCCTCCCCTCAGATGTGGAAACTGGTCCTGCGACCAGACAGTTTACAACATGGGACAATCTTCTTATTGTGAGCATAAGGAAAACCCTGCCCCCCTTCAAAGATGTTTCAGGTTTTCCCTTATGTTTACTGAAGATTGCAATCCATCCGGACAGTCTTGCTGCTCTGAGGTGAGCAGTTTTACATCAGTAAAAGGAGTGGGAGGGGTATAATTTATCATTCAATTACTCTTGGACTACAACTCTGACAGTATTGAAATAAGACTCTCCATGGCCCAAATACTATGAAGGGTAATTTCGAGCTGCTTTTATTTTGAAACATTACTATCCCTTTAAAATCTTGAGCTCCGGGTAGTTGCCTACTTTGCCTATTTGGAAATCCAACCATGAACATTTCTAGGGTAGAGCTCATGTATTATGGGTCTGATTCAGTTGTGGCCGTTAGAAGTGCTGCCACCACTGCTGTACCCACTGCCAGACGTGCTGCCCCTGCTGCCACTAGAGCTGTGCCTGCTGTCAGACGTGGTGGTAGTAGTAGCAGGGGCAGCACTTCTGACTGCAGGCACAGCACTAGTGGCAGCAGGTGCAGCACGTCTGGCAGTGGGTACAGCAGTGGTGGCAGGAGGGACAGCATGTCTGGTAGCAGGTATAGGCAGCTGACCTCTCCTGCTCTCACTATTACCCTTTTCTTACTCCCTTGACATTAATTTCCCCAAGATCCCAAGGGGTGATATAGGGGGACTGGTCAGCATTTGTACTTTAGTGCTCACTTCATCCTCCCTCTTCAAACTCAGTGGAAACATAAAGGGCCTTCCAGTTCCAGTTGCTCCTGCTGGCACTAGTGCTGTTTCTGCTGAAAAATGTGCTGCCCCTGCTGCCACCAGTGCCATGCCTGCTGCCACTGCTTAACCTGCTTCCGCCATTTCTGTGCCTGCCACCAGTGCTGAACCTGCTGCCACCAGTGCTGTGCCTGCTTCCAGTGCTGCACCTGCTGCCAGTGTGTCTTGTAATGCTCAAGGGGGAAGGAGAAGATGATGCCATGTGTGAGAGCAGGGGACCCTAAGTCACACTTGCCATCCCCAAGCAGTCCCATCAGTGCTAGTACTACTACTACTTAGAAGGTCCAGCAGCTTGTTAGTGTTAGAAGTGAAGGAGGGGGTAATAATCATATTACTATTGACAATGAGGAAGAAGACTCAGAGGCTGACCTTGATGTGGTTTGTGTTAGTAGTAGCAACAGTAATGGTGAAGCAGCCGGTGAGCCTAATGTTATGGGAGTTGTAGGGGAAGCATTTGAGAGCATCCAGACTTGCAGCCAAGGGAGTCCACACCATTCCCCTTGCCCTGGGAATCCTCTTCCCTTCACGGCATTGTCTAGGTGGAACCTGATCCTGAAGAAGCCAGAACAGGTGGTGGAGAGCAGGCACAGCAATAATACCACCACCAGCAGGGGCACAGATCAGCTGCTTGTGCCTGCTGCTACTGCTGTGAGTATGCCTTCTTCATGTCACCAAGAAACGGCAAGTGTGACATTAGGGGACCCTCTGTCACATTTCTGGTCACCTCCTTCAACCAGCAGTGAGATTTCTGTAATAGAGCATCAGCAGCATGTGGTGGTAGTGATGATGATGGCGGAGAAACTAGGGCAAAAGAGAAATTGATGGCCTTTTTTAGCCCAAACTGAGAAAGAATGGGAGACAGGGATGAGGATGGGCATCACCACCACCACCAGCAGTGAGTTTGCGGAATTTGCAACTGTTATAATTCCTGCTGCTGAGTTACAAGAGCAGCTGGATGTTGAGGAGCAGGTTATTGTTCCACAGACCACCGTGGACACAGTGGGAATGGGGTCAACAAGTGATGCAGAACTAGGACAGTTTCCACTTGACAGCAGCAGCAATACTCCTAGTCCTAACTGCAGTGCTGATTCTGAGGTTGTAGCAGCAAAAGCACCAACATCATCCTCTGCCCCAGACAATGAAGGAGAATGTAGAGGAGAAGAAGAAAGAGGTCATTGTTCTCCACCGGTTCCCTAACACTGTCCTTTGAAGTCATGGATGTGGGACTATTTTTCTGTTGGGGCAGGCCCAGTGCAGTCACCACCAACAGCATTGTGCACAATTTGTGACAAGTCAGTGAGAAGGGGAAAGGAGGGAATGAACTTTTGCACAACCACCCTGATATCACACATGAAAATCAGACACCATGACATTTATGTCAAACATGTTAAAGCCAAACACCCACCACAGAAATTGAGCATGGCTGTCACTGTACCCCCTAACTCTTCCGAAATAAAGGCAAGACGGACATCAAAGAGGAGGAAGAATAGTTCAATGATGAGCGAAACAACTAGCCTTGCCATCACCTTTTTCCTCTAGGGTAACTACATTTTCTGACAATCCACTGTCATACCGCCACTGTGTACTGCTGTCCCCCAGTCCACTGCATCCCTCTTGCCATCATGTGCCATGTTTGGTCTTACTGGCCACTTCCGGGTTGCGGCATCATGTGACACCACCAGTCTCGCGCGGTCTTGCGTCCTCTCCCTGCCAAGCCGGCTATTTAAATGTCAGGTATTATCACGGTGCCTGTGATTCCTTTGTGAATGCTCTGCTGGGAGCGACATTACTATACTTCCTGGTTGTCGCACACATTCGCTATTCTTATAGGGTGATGGTAATTGCCTGTATGAGTCTCTGCCTACATGCTAGATCTTATAAGCCTCAGCCCGCCAGTACTCCTTTGCCCTTTCGTGGTGTACCTTTGCACTAAGCTCTTGTGTTTCTGATGTTTTGATCCTGTGTATGACTCCTGGCTATGCTTGACTCCAGCTACGCTTGATCCCTGACTAGTTGATTCCACTCCGGTCTGACTCCTGGCTTTGGCTGACAACCCGCTCTGGTCTGACTCCTGGCTTTTGCTGACTATCCGATCTGTTTTGACTCTTAGTTTTGGCTGACTACGCGCTCCGGTCTGACTCCCGGCTTTGGCTGACTATCCTATCCGTTCTGACTCTTGTTTTTGGCTGACTACACGCTCCGGTCTGACTCCCGGCTTTGGCTGACTCTCCTATCCGTTCTGACTCTTGTTTTTGGGTGACTACATGATCCGGTCTGACTCCCGGCTTTGGCTGACTATCTGATCCTGTCTGACTCCTGGCTTTGGCTGACTACCCACTCTGGTCTGACTCCTGGCTTTGGCTGACTACCTGCTCTACAAGTGTGTGAAGGCGGGACATAAATTATTTAAAAAACATAATTGTTCTCCGCATACCTTTGAATGTGTGACGCATGTTCTATCCACCTCAATGTGTGCCACCATGAGGTTCTTCCACTACCTCAAGAGTACAGTACATGTTATATAAACGGTGCACCACGTTCATACATCGAGGATATAACTAGATGCGGTTAAAATCAACAATTCATCATTTAATATATACATCCAAAATATGAACAGTACCTCATACTTCACGGCAAGTGTATAGAGAGTTCAGTGGGCACCTCTCTGCAGTTGTCTCTTTTGGAACAGCCGCACTCAGTCCCGATAATCAACTTAACGATTCTTCAATTGGGTGCTCTCATACACCGCTCTTTTAACCTCCACCAAGAGCAACAATATCCAGTGAAGCAATAGTGAAGAGGCACTCACCAATATTTGGGAAATTTCCAATGCTTTATTCACATATTCATGTAGTACAGATAGGCAAGAATGCTCACAGGCCACAAGACGTTTCGGGGGAAACCCCCTTCCTCAATTCGGCCACTATACACATCAGCTCACGGAAACAGCCCCATTATGTACCCTCCCTTCCCTCAGATGGCCTGGACGCTCGGCGTCCGCTCCGACGCGCTCTGACCAACAAGGCCATTGCATCATCAGATTGCGCCCGCCTCCGTCCGTCACCATGGAAACATAACAAAACATAAACACATTTACAGGACCACGGGACACATGTAACATCCCCAAATAGGATATAATCATAGAGTTTTCCTGTCATCTTGTGCTCCCAATATGTTTGAAACCCGAGGTCAATCACCTATAAAAATATAAAGACAATAATAAAACATACATTAAAAACTAGCAATCGACATTGTTACCACACTGCAACGCCTATATTATTTTCTATTAACTCTATCCACAAACAGCAGCTTGTATCAAATAGAGTACCCAAGGACCCTCAACAAAGATTTTTATCTATTTCATCATAGGAACCATCTATATTCTATACGTTCGTTAAGGCCCTGTGGAGCCACTGTATTTAAGATATAAGTCCACCTTGCTTCCCTCTGAAGTAATGCCCTATCTCTATTACCACCTCTCTTAAGGGGCTTAACCTGTTCCAACACCTGATACCTCATTTGGGATATATTATGGCCCATTGAATTAAAATGCCTTGCCACCGACGTATCCTTATGTGTTCTAATATCCGATTTGTGTTGGCCAATCCTTTCCTTCAATGCTTTGGTCGTCTTCCCCACATATCCCAGTCCACACGGGCACTTAAGTAAGTAAACCACATATGTACTGAGACATGTGAAGAAATCTCTAGCCTTAAAAATCTTTCCTGTACGTGGATGTCTAATTTCCTCTCCTTTGATCACCCCATTACAGTGTACACAAGTATGACAGGGGTATGTACCATACACTTTTGTTGATAAAAAAGTCTGTTTTTGTTCACTCCTTCTTTCTGCATGAACTAACCTGTCCCTAATATTCCTTGGTCTCCTATATACCAGACATGGTTTCTCCTTAAAAAGGTGACCTATCGCCGGATCACTTTGCAAAATACGCCAATTTCTCAGAATAATATTTGGAATCGCTTTAGAATGTGTATTATATGTATGGATAAACTTTAACCTGTTATCTAATTTTTTAGTTTTCTTAGCCAAGAGGTCTTCTCTATTTAAAAGATTAACACGTTCCCTGGCCTTCCTCAGTGTTTTCTGATCGTATCCTCTCTCTCTAAACTTATTAGAAACATTATCAATTGCCTCCTCAACTTTATCGGCCTTACTGGTAATTCTTTTTGCCCTTATCATCTGGCTATATGGTAATCCCAATGTAAGGTGTCTGGGGTGAAAACTTCCTGCATGTAATAATGTATTTTGATCTGTAGGTTTATTAAACAATGAGGTATTAAAACCGTCTATACCCTTTTCAATCCTAACATCCAGGAAATTAATGGCCCTAGAATCCACTTCAGACGTGAATCTGATAGTCTCATGACACGAATTAAGGAACACCATGAATTCCTCCCTACGCGCCTTGCCTCCCTTCCATATCATAAAACAATCATCTATATATCTCCACCATGTGGAGATATATTCAGAAAAAGGATTGTTATAAAATACATGCAGATGTTCGAATTTTGACATGAAAAGGTTGGCATAAGCCGGCGCCATATTGGCCCCCATGGCAGTTCCCTGTCGCTGTTCATAGAACACAAATTTATATCTGAAGTAGTTCTTAGTCAAGATAATTCTGAGGATCGTCAAACAAAAAGTAATCATGCCCTCCTGGAGGCCAGCTGATTCCAAGGTCTCCCTGATGCACCTGATACCCTCCTCATGGGGAATCGCCGTGTACAATGATTGTACATCCAATGTACAGAGCAATGAATCCTCTTCCGGTAGGGTCAAGGTGCCCAGTTTGTTCAAGAAATCAGTGGTATCCGCCAGGTAGGCAGGCGTGACTAGAACATGAGGTTGTAAAATCCTATCCACAAACGTCGCCAAAGGTTGGAAAATGGAGTCTGTCCCTGCCACTATGGGCCTACCTGGAGGATCCCAGAGGCATTTATGGACTTTTGGCAAAATGTAAAAAACAGGAGTAACAGGGTTCTTATTCAACATATAATCATATAATTTTTTATCTATGATTTCATCTTCCAGTGCCCTGGTCAAAACTGTCTGTATGATTTTACTAATGCCAAAGATCGGATCATTAGGGAGGACCCTATAGTGATCTCTATTATTCAACTGACGTAACACTTCAGTGTGATATTTGTGTTCATCCATGATCACTATAGAGCCCCCCTTATCCGCAGGTTTGATAACAATACTTTTGTTATTCTCCAGTTCTTTAAGAGCATTAACCTCTAATTTACTCATATTGCAATTCCTCAGTGGTCCATCCCACCTGATACTTTCCACCTCTCTAGTAACAACCTGAGAGTAGGCAATCAGAGCTGGATGGGTCACTGGGGGGTTAAACAAGCTTTTTGGTTTACAATCTACTATCTTATACATACTTGGTAAATGATGTATAACAGGTCCCAGGAATTCAGGTTCAGCGACTTGGCTGTCCTGTAGCTTTTCCTGGGGTGCCTTCCCTGAAAACAAGATACGAAAATTAATCAAACGAAAAAAATTATTTAAATCAACAATGGTAGAAAAGCAGTCCCCTTTGTGGGTAGGGACAAATCCCAATCCCTTTTTTAACACCCTTAATTGTATATCTGTAAGGGTTACTGAGGAGAGATTATATACCCCTTCTTCTGGAGACGTGTGCGTGGATACGATTGTGTGGTTGTCCTTAATTACTTTGGGTCTTTTACTTCTCCTGGTTTTCCTCCTGTAGGGGCTTTTACCCGTCCTAAAAAAGGTGTTTCAACTTGCTGTGCTCCTAATTCAGAGTCAGATGAACTTGTTGATGTAAGTTCCACTCCAGACGTTGGCTCCACTTGTTCAATAGCTTTATGAGTAATGCGTTCCTTTTTCAAACTTCTCCAGGAATATACCCGTTCATATTGATAGTCCAGGGTGTCCCTTTTAAATTTTTTAAGTTTAAGGGCCTCCAACTCGGTCTTGTATTTATCAATTAATACATCCAATTCAGTGAGTGCGTTCTTACTCTGTGTCTCATCAAGCTGTGTACTTAATTCACTTTTAATGGTGGTAATAGAATCATTGAGTCCTTTGATTTCTTTATTCAGACTCTCCACTGTCAAGATCATCAGATCTATGGAGCATTTGTTTAATATCTGATACCACCTAGTCGTATGTTCTTTATCAGCTTTACACAGTGTTGGCTGTTATGTAACCCTGAGGCCTCTGGGTATACGTCGCACTCTGATGTATTCCAATAATGTTGTTCTATGTAACATATAGTTGGTGACCTTCTTTGAGATATTTTCTAGCCGTTGTAGGTTTGTTTTCTCATTATTTTGTTGCAGAAATATAGTGGAATCCGTAGGTACACTCTTTAGCAACTCTTCTATGTGCTTCTGTGTATAGCCAAAGCATTCCGCCTGTTTATTTGTTAATGTGGCAATATCCACAAAAGACATCCTTGGTGCTGGCTCAAAATAGAGGCATAAATATACGTAACGTTTGGAACAGCCGCACTCAGTCCCGATAATCAACTTAACGATTCTTCAATTGGGTGCTCTCATACACCACTCTTTTAACCTCCACCAAGAGCAACAATATCCAGTGAAGCAATAGTGAAGAGGCACTCACCAATATTTGGGAAATTTCCAATGCTTTATTCACATATTCATGTAGTACAGATAGGCAATTCTGAGAAATTGGCGTATTTTGCAAAGTGATCCGGCGATAGGTCACCTTTTTAAGGAGAAACCATGTATGGCATATAGGAGACCAAGGAATATTAGGGACAGGTTAGTTCATGCAGAAAGAAGGAATGAACAAAAACAGACTTTTTTATCAACAAAAGTGTATGGTACATACCCCTGTCATACTTGTGTACACTGTAATGGGGTGATCAAAGGAGAGGAAATTAGACATCCACGTACAGGAAAGATTTTTAAGGCTAGAGATTTCTTCACATGTCTCAGTACATATGTGGTTTACTTACTTAAGTGCCCGTGTGGACTGGGATATGTGGGGAAGACGACCAAAGCATTGAAGGAAAGGATTGGCCAACACAAATCGGATATTAGAACACATAAGGATACGTTGGTGGCAAGGCATTTTAATTCAATGGGCCATAATATATCCCAAATGAGGTATCAGGTGTTGGAACAGGTTAAGCCCCTTAAGAGAGGTGGTAATAGAGATAGGGCATTACTTCAGAGGGAAGCAAGGTGGACTTATATCTTAAATACAGTGGCTCCACAGGGCCTTAACGAACGTATAGAATATAGATGGTTCCTATGATGAAATAGATAAAAATCTTTGTTGAGGGTCCTTGGGTACTCTATTTGATACAAGCTGCTGTTTGTGGATAGAGTTAATAGAAAATAATATAGGCGTTGCAGTGTGGTAACAATGTCGATTGCTAGTTTTTAATGTATGTTTTATTATTGTCTTTATTTTTTTATAGGTGATTGACCTCGGGTTTAAAACATATTGGGAGCACAAGATGACAGGAAAACTCTATGATTATATCCTATTTGGGGATGTTACATGTGTCCCGAGGTCCTGTAAATGTGTTTATGTTTTGTTATGTTTCCATGGTGACGGACGGAGGCGGGCGCGATCTGATGATGCAATGGCCTTGTTGGTCAGAGCGCGTTGGAGCGGACGCCAAGCGTCCAGGGCATCTGAGGGAAGGGAGGGTACATAATGGGGCTGTTTCCGTGAGCTGATGTGTATAGTGGCCGAATTGAGGAAGGGGGTTTCCCCCGAAACGTCTTGTGGCCTGTGAGCATTCTTGCCTATCTGTACTACATGAATATGTGAATAAAGCATTGGAAATTTCCCAAATATTGGTGAGTGCCTCTTCACTATTGCTTCACTGCAGTTGTCTCTTAGGCAAATTCCTCCCACCTATTGTCTACTATTGTCTATGGGTATACCCTAGTGTTCTAGGGATCTCAGTCACCATTGCCTGTAGGTTAACCCTAGCATTCTAGGGATTCTCAGTCACCATTGCCTGTAGGTTAACCCTAGCATTCTAGGGGTTCTCTGTCACCATTGTCTTTAGGTTTACCCTAGCATTCTAGGTGTCCTCTGTCACCATTGCCTCCCTCCCTAGCGTTCTAGGAAGTCCTGACTGTTGCCTCATACTACCCTAGTGTACTAGGGAGTCCTGTCTGTTGCCTTGTAATACCATAGCGTTTTAGGGGAATTCCTTTTGTTTTGCTTGGCTTCTCAGCTGCTCATGTACTATTAGCTACTGCCTTTCTTGCTACTACTTCATCTATAGCCAGAGTGGTTTAGCCTCTTTGTAGTTAGTGGATCCTGTGCTGTCTCCACAACTAGCTAGTGAAGGTTGGGGAAGTGCCTAGGCACTGTCTTCAATCCTGGTCCTGTGAGGGTTGGGGAAGTGCTATTATTACTTATTGTGTGATCTTCCGTGTTTGACCCAACCTGGCCCTGACTAATCTTCTCTTGCTGTTCTTCTACTGCTTGCCCTCCTGTGTTTGACCCAGCTTGACCTGACCACTCTGCTCTTGCTGCTTCTAGCCTTAGAACCTCTCTATTGATGTTCCTTGTCCTCTGTTTCAGAACTACCACCTTACCTCCTGAACCTGCTGCGCTGGATCAAGACACCATCTCTGATCCTCTCCGGATCTGGTTCTGGACCTCCTGTCATCGCTTGCTTCCAGTCCTTCTGGTTTCTGTAATTGTTCTATTTCTGTTCCTGTTGGAGCCTAGTATTCTCCCTGGGGATAGGGGCTGTATAGTTTACCTATTGGGGGTTATCCTGGGGACGCTTCGGCTCAACTGAAGGGGGCCAATCTAGCTTCGCGGGTAGAACCTCTATACGGCTTGTCCGCAGCACAATTCCCTGTACGTGACCACCATTCCCCAGTTTCGACCCCTAGTTTCTCTTCCCAGCATCTTGCACTCCTATCCCTTGTTGGAGGAGTCTTGCCTTTACTCCCCAGTCTGTCACCCATCTTAGCGGCGGTCCCCAACCCAGCTGCAGTTACATTATACTAACGCCACTCCTTCCTGTCATGGCTTCGGATCCTACAGAACTTTCCGCCGCATTACATCAACAGGGTACAGTCCTAGAGCAGCATGCCAACCAGATCCAGAGATTAGACCTATAACTGTACTCCATCACTGGTCTCCTCCAACAACTGCAACGGAGATGGGAGGGCCCACAACCTCCAGCTTGGACCACTTCCACTCCTCTGCATCTGGCCAGCTATTGCACCGTGGCAGTAGGTCCGTGCTTACCATTGCCTGATTGGTTAGACAGAAACCCTAAGGAGATACTGTATTGTCACGGTTTGTTATGACTCTCAGACACAAGGTTTAGGTAAAAACACAACTTTATTGAAATAGTTAAGATTATCCCTTAGGATTGTAAACACATACATATATACATAGAATGAATGGTAAATACAAATAATTCAGACTCTACCGGTCTTGCCAAATACCGGGCAAGACAGCCTGGGTAATCAGGAGTAAGATGCTCTACCGGCCTTGCCAATACCAGGTAAGGCAACCTTCAGATGGAATAATGTACAAGGTTCTACCGGCCTTACCGAAATACCGGGCAAGGCAGCCCAAGTGAACACAACAGTGTAGGCTCTACCGGCCTTGCCAATACCGGGTAAGGCAACCTCCAGATAGACTGAGGTGCAAGGTTCTACCGGCCTTACCAATAAAGGGCAAGGCAGCCCAAGTAAACACAACGGTGTAGGCTCTACCGGCCTTGCCAATACCGGGTAAGACAACCTCCAGATGGACTGAGGTACAAGGTTCTACCGGCCTTACCAATACCGGGCAAGGCAGCCCAAGGATATGTGGAGTCGGACAAGGTCCCAAATGCTGTCAGGTGACAATGACAGTAGTAACTCAGTGAGTAGCCAGATCAGGGAGAGACCTAGGCAAACGGTACCCTGTCACAACAGGAAAGGCCAGAACGCCGTTTTTAGGACTGGACAGCGGTTAATGTCAGCAACACTTAAGGATCTGCCGACAGAGAGTAGCCTTAAGAGTTTGGAGCAAACCAGCGTTCGCACGCTGGGACAAACAAGGGAATCGTGTAGCCGCAAGGCTAGAAATAACCCAACGTCCACACGCTGGGACTAACAATATAATCGTATAGCCGCAAGGCTTTGGAGCAAACCAGCATCCGCACGCTGGGACCAACAAGTGAATCGTATAGCCGCAAGGCTTTGGAGCAAACCAGCGACCGCACGCTGGGACCAACAAGGGAATTGTATAGCCGCAAGGCTTTGGAGTAACCCAACGTCCGCACGCTGGGACTAACAATCTGTATCGTATAGCCGCAAGGCTTTAGAGCAAACCAGCGTCCGCATGCTGGGACCCACAAGGGAATCGTATAGCCGCAAGGCTTTGGAGTAACCCAACGTCCGCACGCTGGGACTAACAATCTGTATCGTATAGCCGCAAGGCTTTTGGAGCAAACCAGCGTCCGCACTCTGGGACCAACCAGTGAATCGTATAGCCACATGGCTTTGGAGTAAACCAGCGTCTGCACGCTGGGACCAACCAGTGAATCGTATAGCCGCAAGGCTTTGGAGTAAACCAGCGTCCGCACGCTGGGACAAACAAGTGAATCATATAGCCGCAAGGCTTTGGAGTAAACCAGCATCCGCACGCTGGGACCGACAAGGAATGTCGCCTACACGACCGAGCAGAAGGTCACCAGGAACACAGGAGACAGGCCAGGAGATGATAGGAACCAGCAGGACGAACAGCCGGGTCAGGAAACAGCAGTGAAGACGGTCAGCAGGAAACAGCAACCTGAAAGGAAACCGCTGGAAGCCTTCTGCGATTAGCATAGCGCTGATGACGCTGAAATGACTGACCAAGTGCCCTCTGAACTTGCGCCCATGTGGAACGGTGTTGTTCGATATGCTCATCCAGAGCTGGAATCTGTTGGGTCTGAAATGAATCTGGGAGCAAACAGGGCTGAAACCCGTAATTAATCAGAAACGGGGAGCTCCCGGATGAAGAATTGACCGCAGAGTTCCTGGCGAATTCTGCCCAAGGCAACAAGTCTGCCCAATTATCATGATGGTCAGTAATGAAACAGAGCAGAAATTGTTCCAAACCCTGATTGGCCCGTTCAGCTGCACCATTGGTCTGGGGATGGTAGGCAGAGGAAAAAGACAGCTGTATGCCCATCTGTTCGCAAAATGCCCTCCAGAATGTAGACATAAACTGGCTCCCCCTGTCGGACACCAGTACCCTGGGAACTCCATGCAACCGGAATACTTCTCTGGCGAATTCAACTACCAATTCCTTAGCTGAGGGAAGGCCACGGAGGGGTACGAAATGAGCCATTTTAGAAAACCTGTCCACCACCATCAGTATAAAGGAATACCCTTTAGACAGAGGCAATTCCCCCATAAAATCAATGGACACATGAGACCAGGGGCGTTCTCCATTAGGCACAGGTTTAAGCAAGCCCACTGGGAGATGTCTAGGGGTCTTGGCACGGGCGCAGGTGGCACAGACATTGGTAAACTCGGCACAATCGTTTCTCATAGAAGGCCACCAAAATAACTGAGAAAGAGACCATAACAGTTGGTCTCTACCAATGTGTCCCGCAGCCTTAGAGGAATGGTACGTTTCAAGTAACCGAGTATGAAATGGTTCTGCGACAAAACATTTGCCCACTGGGGTTTCGTGGGGAGCAGAAGCCTGAGAAGCCAGCCTAGGGGAGAAGTGATACTATTACGTATAGTAGCCAATATTCGATCGAGTTGAATGATAGGTGCTGGTGCTTCCATTCTGTCATTCTCGGCCTCAAATTGTCTTGACAGCACATCAGCCCTAACATTCTTAAATCCTGGTAAATATGATACAATGAAATTGAATCGGGATAGAAATAGAGCCCATCTGGCCTGACGAGAGGACAATCTCTTGGTCTCCGAGAGATAAGTCAGATTTTTGTGATCTGTTAGGATTAAGACATGATTATTTGTACATTCAAGTAAATGACGCCATTCCTTAAGAGCGAGGATAATGGGCAATAATTCTCTGTCCCCTATCTCATAGCGGCTTTGAGTGTCAGTCAACTTTTTCGAGAAAAACCCACATGGTCTGAGTGTTCCACCTTTATTGTGTCGTTGCGAAAGTACTGCCCCGACCCCAATATCTGAGGCGTCAACCTCTAACGTAAATGGAAGTAAAGGATTGGGGTGGGATAACACAGGAGCCGCAGCAAACGCCAACTTCAATTTCTCAAAGGCCTCCTCAGCAGTTGCGGCCAACAAGATGGATTAGCGCCCTTGTGCGTAAGGTCAGGCAAAGGTTTGACAATGGAGGAAAAGTTCTTAATAAACCTCCTATAATAATTAGCAAAGCCCAGAAATTGCTGTATGGCTTTAAGACTCTTGGGTCGTGGCCATTGTAGGACATCTGTCAACTTTTCTTTGTCCATAGCAATGCCATCACTGCCAATTATGAACCCCAAGAATGGCACACTGATTCTGTGAAACTCACATTTCTCCAATTTACAATATAATTCATTCTCATGTAGCCTTAGAAATACTTCAGACACATCTTTGATGTGTTGTGACATGTTTTGGGAGTGAATCAGTATATCGTCAAGGTATACCACGACACATGACTGTAACATATCTCTCAGAACGTCGTTTATCAGTTCCTGAAACACTGCGGGTGCATTACACAGCCCAAATGGCATGACTAGATATTCGTAATGCCCAGATCGAGTGTTAAAGGCAGTTTTCCACTCATCACCTGCTCGAATGCGAACCAAATTGTATGCGGCCTGTAGGTCCAATTTGGTAAAAATCGAAGAACCCTTAAGCCTGTCAAAAAGCTCGGTGATGAGTGGTATCGGGTACGCGTTTTTTGCCATGAGTTTATTCAGGCCACGGTAGTCAATGCATGGTCTTAATTCGCCATTTTTCTTTTTTACGAAAAAGAACCCGGCCCCCGCCGGAGAGGTAGATTTTCTTATGATCCCTCTAGCAAGGGCATCAGAAATGTAATCTTCCATAGCTTTATTCTCCTCACAAGATAATGGATAAGTGCGTCCCCTCGGAGGTACCACTCCAGGAGGCAATTCAATGCTACAATCATAAGGTCTGTGCTGAGGTAACATGCCAGCCTCTCCTTTGCTAAAAACATCGCCAAACTGCTGGTATACGTCTGGTATAGCAGAGGAGGTGCACAAGAACTTAATAGGCTGGGTGACGTACTTGTCCATACAAAACAGAGACCAGGCAACAATTTCACATTTTTTCCAATCAAATTGTGGATTATGTAACTGTAACCAAGGAAATCCCAATATTACAGCATGATGAGGAGAATTAATAAGTTGGAACTGCAGCTCTTCTCTGTGAAGCGCCCCAGTAGTCATAGATAACGGCATAGATACAAATGTAACATGAGCAGGTTCTAAGGGTCTGCCATCAATTGCTTCAATAGCCAAGGGGATCTCCCTTTCAATTCGTGGAACTCCATGCAATTCGGCAAAGGTATTATCCATAAAATACCCTGCTGCACCAGAATCAGCCAGGGCCAAAACCTCCACTGAGAATTGTGCCCAGGACAATACCACCTGTATGGTGGGTTTCATTATGCCCAACACTGGGGACGATTGTACACCACCTAGGGCCTGTCCCCCAAGGTACCCTAGGTGTGTTCGTTTCCCGGACGTACCGGACAGGATCTTAGCAAATGTCCATTTTTACTGCAGTATAAACACAACCCTTGCTTCCTGCGATATAGTCTTTCCTCTTTGGTTAGCCTAGTGAAACCTACTTGCATAGGTTCACCTGGTTCCCGTGCTGGTTTACTAGGCTTAGATACCAGGGGAGGGATGGGCAAAATATGCTACTAGACCCATTATTTTTGGACCGTATCCTACGATCTCTTGCAGTTGATCTCTCACGTATTCTGGAGTCAATTAGTATAACATACTCAATATAATCATCTAGGTCAGTAGGCAAGTCTTTTGCTGCGATTTCATCTTTAATATGGTCACTCAGGCCCTGAGCAAAGGCTGACAATAATGCTTCATTATTCCACCCTACCTCTGCTGCCAAGGTGCGGAATTCGATGGCATAGTCGCCCACCGAGTGCCTGCCCTGTTGTATCTCCATAAGACGTTTGGCAGCAGAGGTGGTTCTACCGGGAGGTTCGAACACTCTCCGAAAAGATTGCACAAATTCTCTGAAATTCTTAGTACAAGGTTTAGCATTTTACCACAATGGGTTAGCCCAAGCCAATGCTCTACCAGTCAGCAGTGATATCATAAACCCAACTTTACTACGATCACTGGGAAATTCGTGAGCCGTCAATTCCATAAATATTTCAAGTTGGTTGATGAACCCTCTGCAGAGATTAAGGTCACCGTCATACCTTAGTAGCAAGGGTGCAGAAGCCGTTAACCCTTTAACTGCGCCCCCAAGGGGCCTGGTATCACTCTCCGGTGTCTGACTTGGCGAGACCACCGGGCTAGATCCAGATTTGTCAGCAAGCACAGTGCATTCAAGGATAGTTTGGATTGCAACCGCCAATTGATCCAAACGTTGCTCGTGCATATCCATCCTCCAGTGGATATTCTGTGTATTACCATCACTTTTGTTGTCTGAGGTCATGGCCCTTTCGTACCGTCACGGTTTGTTACGACTCTCAGACACAAGGTTTAGGTAAAAACACAACTTTATTGAAATAATTAAGATTATCCCTTAGGATTGTAAACACATACATATATACGTAGAATGAATGGTAAATACAAATAATTCAGACTCTACCGGTGTTGCCAAATACCGGGCAAGACAGCCTGGGTAATCAGGAGTAAGAGGCTCTAATGTACAAGGTTCTACCGGCCTTACCGTAATACCGGGCAAGGCAGCCCAAGTGAACACAACGGTGTAGGCTCTACCGGCCTTGCCAATACCGGGTAAGGCAACCTCCAGATGGACTGAGGTGCAAGGTTCTACCGGCCATACCAATACCAGGCAAGGCAGCCCAAGTAAACACAACGGTGTAGGCTCTACCGGCCTTGCCAAAACCGGGTAAGGCAACCTCCAGATGGATTGAGGTGCAAGGTTCTATCGGCCTTACCAATACCGGTCAAGGCAGCCCAAGGATACATGAGTCGGACAAGGTCCCAAATGCTGTCAGGTGACAGTGACAGTAGTAACTCAGTGAGTAGCCAGATCAGGGAGAGACCTAGGCAAACGGTACCCTGTCACAACAGGAAAGGCCAGAACGCCGCTGTTAGGACTGGACAGCGGTCAATGTCAGCAACACTTAAGGATCTGCCGACAGAGAGTAGCCTTAAGACTTTGGAGCAAACCAGCGTCCGCACGCTGGGACAAACAAGGGAATCGTGTAGCCGCAAGGCTAGAAATAACCCAACGTCCACACGCTGGGACTAACAATATAATCGTATAGCCGCAAGGCTTTGGAGCAAACCAGTGTCTGCACGCTGGGACCAACAAGTGAATCGTATAGCCGCAAGGCTTTGGAGCAAACCAGAGTCCGTACGCTGGGAACTACAAGTGAATCGTATATCCGCAAGGCTTTGGAGCAAACCAGCGTCCGCACACTGGGACCAACAACATGTATCGTATAGCCGCAAGGCTTTGGAGCAAACCAGCGTCCGCACGCTGAGACCAACAAGGGAATCGTATAGCCCCAAGGCTTTGGAGTAACCCAACGTCCGCACGCTGGGACTAACAATCTGTATCGTATAGCCGCAAGGCTTTAGAGCAAACCAGCGTCTGCACGCCGGGACCCACAAGGGAATCGTGTAGCAGCAAGGCTTTGGAGTAACCCAACGTCCGCACGCTGGGACTAACAATATGTATCGTATAGCCACAAGGCTTTTGGAGCAAACCGACGTCCGCACGCTGGGACCAACCAGTGAATCGTATAGCCGCAAGGCTTTGGAGTAAACCAGCGTCCGCACGCTGGGACCAACCAGTGAATCGTATAGCCGCAAGGCTTTGGAGTAAACCAGCGTCCGCACGCTGGGACCAACAAGTGAATCGTATAGCCGCAAGGCTTTGGAGTAAACCAGCGTCCGCACGCTGGGACCGACAAGGAATGTCACCTACGCAACCGAGCAGAAGGTCGCGAGGAACACAGGAGACAGGCCAGGAGATGACAGGAACCAGCAGGACGAACAGCCGGGTCAGGAAACAGCAGTAAAGATGGTCAGCAGGAAACAGCAACCTCAGGAGACTAGGCCGGAACCAGGACTGGAACAACTCTGCAGAAAGGAGGCACTGGAACCAGATGCAATCAGGAACTCAGGAACACAGCAAAAAGGCCCAAATGACTACTGGACATGGTGAAAGCAAATGTGGTCAGAGACACCACGAAAGGGCAACCAAGGGGTGCCCAACCCAGGTTGAAATAGGCAATATGAGGCGGGCTAAAGGCAGACACCCAATGGAAGCCCCCTACTTTGTTTGGTCTTTGATACCACCTGTCCTCAGGCCAAGGCTGAAGCAGCTCTGCTGGAGCTTCGCCAAGGTCAGCAGCCGTTAATCCACTGCGCCGTGGAATTCTTTACCTTGGCCTACGACACCTACTGGGGGGTCTTAAGGCCACTTTTCGACGTGGGCTCAATGAAAGTTTGAAGGATGAACTCACCACACGTTCTATCCCACGGTCCCTGGATGGTCTGATCAATCTTTGCACCACCTTGTAGCATCGTATCCAAGAGAGACGCCAGGAAAAGGACAGCGAAAAGTTGTGTCACCCACCTCCCCAGAACCCGGTATGCCTGGCTCCCAGTTTCCCCTCCGAAGTGGTTGCTGTTTCCATGGAGATCGGCCTAACCGAAGAGGAGAAAGGCAGGAGGCGATCTCTTGGTCTCTGTCTATGTTGTGGGGTATCCAGCCACTACGCTTGTTCCTGTCCCAACAAGGTGGAAAACTCCAGGTACGGGACCCTTTCTAAGTCACTTTCTTGTTCCCCCTTCCTCCGACCACTGTTTGTGTTCTCCTCTTCTGTAGTCACTTCCACCTTTATCGACTCTGGAGCTGGAGGCCTCTTTATGGATGCTGCATTCGCCAAGGGTCATAGTATTCCGATTTGTCAACGCGCCTCTCCCGTGCATGTGGTTGCTATCGACGGCATCCCCTTGGGTTTTAGTAGTGTCTCCTCTACCTCCATTCCTTTGTGTTTACGCATAGAACAGGAACACACCGAGACAGTCATTTGACATCATCACATCATCACACATGATACAGGCAACCGGGAGCTTTTGGATATCAAGCTAGCCCTCGAGGAATGGCGCTACTTGCTGGAGAGCTCTCCGCACGAAGTCACGATACTGACTGATCATCAGAACCTGCCCTATCCGGCAGACAGCTAAACGCCAAACAGGCCCACTGGTCATTGTTCTTCGCATGTTTTAACTTCAGAATTAGTTACAACCCTGGCAGGAAAAACATGAAGGAGGATGCCCTGTCTAGACAGGAGGAATCAATGACCCATCCTACAGAACAACCAGACACCATTCTGCCGGCCACTTGTCTTCTGGCCGCCTTTGTCTGCTGACACTCTTCATGCTATTAGAGCACCTCGGAACCAGATCCCGCCAGGGTTTCTCTTCCTTCTGCTCTGGCTGTCTTTGTGCCCTCCCAACACCGCAAATCCTGCACTGGGCACATCATTCCTCTCTTGCTGGACATCCGGGCACAGCATGTACCTATGATCTCCTTGTTTGGCACTTCTGGTGGCTGGGTTGTTTGGCGGAGGTTGAATCCTTTGTGTCTTCTTGTTGCATTTGTGCCCGGATGAAAAGCCCTCACCACCGGCCTTCTGGTCTTCTTCACCCTTTACCTGTACCGGCCCTACCATGGACCCAGATAGCCATGGATTTTATTGTGGACCTACCCATGTCTTCCGGCATGTCAGTTATATGGGTGGTTATCGACCGGTTCTCTAAACAGGGACATTTCTTGCCTCTTCCCCACTGCCCTCCTCCGCCGAGCTCAGCGACCTCTTCATACCTCACATGGTATGGTTGCATGGAGTGCCTTTGCATATTACCACTGATTTGGGGTCGCAATTAGTGTTGCGGATTTGGAGGGTAATGTGTGCTTGTCTCAGGATTTGGCTTCTGTTCTCCTCTGGTTACCACCCACAGACCAACGACCAGACTGAAAGCCTGAACCAATCACTAAAGGTGTACCTTCGTACCCACTGCGATAACTGGGTCTCCTTTCTTCCTTTGGCTGAGTTCTCTCATAACTCCCTCCATCAAACATCCTGGTTGTGTTGCCCTTTCTTCACTGCCCTGGGCTATAATCCCCGATCCCTTCTCCTGGCTCCAGGGGCTCCCTTGGTTCCTGCTACCAAGACCCGTGTTCATTCTCTGGTTAACCACTGACATGCCCTTTGGACTACGTTGTTGTCTGCACAGGCACGCCCCGAACCCTTCTCCTTGCACCAGGGGTTCCCTTGGTTCCTGCCGCCGAGACCCATGTTCGTTCATTGGTTAACCGCTGACATGCCCTTTGGACTATGCTGTTGTCTGCACAGGCACACCAGAAAGAAGCTGTTGAACATTGTCAGTCCCTAGCACCATTGCTTTTTCCTGAAGACAAAGTATGGCTCTCTTCTTAGAATATCCACATGCATCAACCATCGGTAAAGTTGTGTCCTTGTGTCCTTGGCCCCTTCAAGATTGCCCAGAGGTTGACTTTTGTGGTTTATCACCATCTCCTTCCCCGTACCTTACAGATTCACCCTGTGAACAAGGCAGATACTCAACAGCATAGCGACAACACGAAAGGGCAACCGAAGGGTAGGCAATACAGGGAGGGCTGAAGGCAGCCAGCCAATGGAGAGCCCCCTACTGGTGATAGACACAAAAAGAGAGCAATCACGGGCACCGTGATAGTACCCCCCTCTCAAAGACCCCCTCTCCAAGAGGAGGGACTAGGTTTCTGAGGGTATTTGGAATGAAAAATTTGCAGTAATTTGTGCGCATGAAGGCCCTTACTGTCCACCCAAGATCATTCTTCAGGACCATAGCCCTTCCAATGCACCAAATACTGCACCTGTCCTCTAAGCCTGCGGGAGTCGATGATACTCTGAACTTCGTACTCCTCCTGACCCTCCACTTCAATAGGCCCTGGCACCACAGGGTTAGTTGTATAGCGGTTGCATACAAGAAGTTTAAGGAGGGACACATGAAAGACATTATGAATACCCCATGGACTCAGGGATGTCCAATGCATACGATACTGGATTGATTGTGCGAATGACTCTGTAAGGACCAATGAATCAAGGAGCCAACTTATTAGATGGGACTTGAAGCTTAAGGTTCCTGGAGGACAGCCACACTCTATCCCCAACCTGAAAGAAAACCGCTGGCAACCTCCTGCGATTAGCATGACATCGATGACGTTGGAATGACTGACCCAGTGCCCTCTGCACTTGTGCCCATGTGGAGCGGAGCTGCTCGATATGCTCATCCAGAGCTGGAATCAAAAACGGAGAGCTCCCTACTGATGAGTTAACTGCACAATTCCTGGTGAACTCTGCCCAGGGCAACAGGTCGGCCCAATTGTCATGATGATCAGTAATAAAACAGCGCAAGAACTGTTCCAAGCCTTGATTGGCACGCTCAGCGGCCCCATTGGTCTGGGGATGGTAGGACTCTGGGTACACCATGCAACCGGAATACCTCTTTAGCAAATACCACCGCCAATTCTTTAGCAGAGGGAAGGCCACGGAGGGGCACGAAATGAGCCATTTTAGAAAACCTGTCCACTATCATGAGTATAAAGGAATACCCTCTAGACACTGGTAACTCTCCCATAAAATCAATGGAAACGTGAGACCAAGGGCGTTCACCATTAGGTACCGGCTGGAGTAAACCCACAGGGAGGTGTCTAGGGGTCTTAGCACGGGCACAAGTAGCACAGGCATTCGTAAAATCGGCACAATCTTTCCTCATAAAAGGCCACCAAAAAACTTGCGAGAGAGACCATAACAATTGGTCTCTGCCAATATGTCCTGCAGCCTTAGAGGAATGGTATGTCTCGAGTAACTGTGTGCGAAATGGCACATCAACAAAACACTTGCCCATCAGGGTTTCAGGAGGAGCGGAAGCTTGGGAGGCCAAGATCTCTTCCCCTAATGGTGAGGTGATACTCGTGCGTATAGTAGCCAAAATTCGATCAGGCTGAATAATAGGTGCTGGTACTTCGTCTCTGTCAATTAGAATGACATATTCAATATAGTCATCAAGATCAATGGGCAATTCTTTTGCAGCGATCTCGTCCTTAATTTGGTCACTTAGGCCCTGAGCAAAGGCTGCCAATAATGCTTCATTGTTCCAACCTACCTGTGCTGCCAAGGTGTGAAATTCAATGGCGTAGTCACATACCATACGCCTGCCCTGTTGTATTTCCATAAGGCGTTTAGCAGCAGAGGTGGTTCTACCAGGAGGCTCGAACACTCTCCAAAACGACTGCACGAATTCCCTGAAACTCCTTGTACAGGGTTTTGCATTTTCCCATAACGGATTCGCCCATGCCAATGCTCTACCTGTCAGCAGGGATATCATAAAACCGACTTTACTGCGGTCACTGGGGAAGGCCTGAGCCTTCAATTCCATAAATGTTTCAAATTGGTTAATAAACCCTCTGCAAAGGTTAGGGTCACCATCGTATCTGAGTGGCAAAGGGGCGGAGACAGTTAACCTCTTGACTGCGGCCCCTGAGGGCATGGTAACGTTCTCAGAAGTCTGCTTGGAGGCAACCACCGGACTAAGGCCAGCCTTTCAAGAGAGAACCGTGCGTTCAAGTATAGTTTGGATTGCATCCGCTAGCTGATCCAATCGTTGCTCATGTGCATCCATTCTCCAATGGATGTTTTGTGTATTACCATCACTGTTATTGTCTGAGGTCATGGCCCTTTCGTACTGTCACGGTTTGTTAAGACTCTCAGATGCAGAGTTAGGTAAAAACACAACTTTATTGAAAAGTTAATGCAGCCCCGTAGGGTAACATACACATACACACATATATCTTTATTAGTCAGGAATGCAATACAAATAAGAGCAATATTGGCTGTACCGGCCCTTCCAATATACCGGGCAAGGCAGCCAAAGTATTGGAACTCGTGAGGTGAGGCTCTACCGGCCTTGCCAATACTGGGTAAGGCAACCCAAGGAAACAGGGCAGGTTCTACCGGCCTTACCATATACCGGGCAAGGCAGCCAATTGACAGGAGATAACACCAGCTCTACCAGCCTTGCCAATACCGGGTAAGGCAACCCAAGGAATTGGACAGGTTCTACCAGCCTTACCAATACCGGGCAAGGCAGCCAATTGACAGGAGATAACACCGGCTCTACCAGCCTTGCCAATACTGGGTAAGTGTAACGGTTTTAAAGACACTCAGACCAGTATGTGAAATAAAAACACAATTTATTTAGAGTAAGGTAATGCAAAGGTCCGCCCTCTAGTGGCGGTTGATAATACATCAGCAGTGTAGACTGATAGGTACAAGCGTAAATGCACAAACGTATTACATGTACAAATACTCAGCAGTAGAATGGGATATAACCACAGAGGGTTAAGTCCTTGATAACAGTCAGTCTCAGATGTGGATGTTTGGCACGCCCTGGGTGTTATGAGGCTGTGCTGGAGACAGAGTTCACCAGATATTGGATACAGTACTGCCTCGCCAAGGTGTTCAGTAAAAAGCAGAACAGGAATCCAACTAGCCCCCTCGGGCGTACCTACTGGAACTGTGTCTGCTAGTGCAAGTGATAATAGCCCCCACGGGCGTAACTGGAACCGGCCTGCAATGCAAGAGCTGCTAAGCCTCCTCAGACTTAACCGGATACTGGAATTTGACGTGCAAGAGCCAATACCCCCACGGGCGTTGTTACCGGATTTGCTAGCGCTGAAGCCTTTGCCTGCCCCCACTCTGTATAACGGATATCGCCCAGCAATACAATGAGAAAGAGCCTTAGGCGCCCAACTGGCCCAACAGACGTGAATACTCTGCAAAGGAAGTATAGAGTTGCTGACGGTGAGCGGCCAACTCAGCAGGAGTATCACCGAGAACGAGGCCCGTACTGGAGTAGAGCGAGTGAAACCAAGGCAGCACCACTAGGGTTAAAGGCACGTTTACTCGAGGCTTTCAGCGAACAGCAAGGCTCTGCAGTATGGGGGAGGCGTACTGAAACACACACACACAGCTCTGCACGGGTAGATACACTGCACTGATCGGGGTAACACCAGGCAAGGTAGTCACACAAAGACTGGAACAGCAGATAATAATGTCGCGGCGGCGACAACTGGAACGCAGGTCACTGGAACAAGCTGGAAGTCGATCTTCGGAGCAGGAAGTCAGCCAGGCCGGGTCGGAGCACGTAGGAGGTAGTCATACAAGCCGGGTCATACACAAGCAGGAACGTCAGCCAAACCGAGTCAGGATCCAAGGGTGGTAGTCAGACGGGCCGGATCATGCACAAACAGGAACACTGGAGAATAGTCAGGTCAAGCCGATTCGGTACACAGGAATCCAGAACACAGGAACACAGCAACAGTACTACTGGCTCAGAAACACCACGATAGGGCATCTGACAGGTGTCTGGGCCAGGCATAAGAAGGTCACCAGGGGCGGGCCAAACTGGCTCAACAAATCAGAGCGAACCACAGGGAAGAGTGACATGAATCACAGGCACTGTGATAGTAAGGCAACCCAAGGAATAGGACAGGTTCTACCAGCCTTACCAATACCGGGCAAGGCAGCCCATAGACAGGAGAAAATGGCAACCACTCGCTTAAGTGACTGGAAGGTGGAACAACAGTCACTATGATGATAATGAGGCTAAGTCAGTAAGTAGGCCGCCAGCAGCAGAGGTAGTGAAGGATGTGGAGCACACCAGTGCACTCACAGATGGAACGCCATACCACTATAGTAGCAACCAGGGGTGCATGGAGCGAACCAGTACCCTGTACGTGGAACGCTATCAATACTGAGACGGCCGGGTGGCTAGAGGAGCGAACTAGTACCCTGTACGTGGAACGCTAACATACTGAGACAGCCGGGTGGCTTGAGGAGCGAACCAGTACCCTGTACGTGGAACGCTATCAATACTGAGACAGCCGGGTGGCTAGAGGAGTGAACCAGTACCCAGTACGTGAAACGCTAACATACTGAGACAGACGGGTGGCTAGTGGAGCGAACCAGTACCCTGTACGTGGAGCGCTAACAATACTGAGACAGCCGGATGGCTTGAGGAGCGAACCAGTACCCTGTACGTGGAACGCTATCAATACTGAGACAGCCGGATGGCTTGAGGAGCGAACCAGTACCCTGTACGTGGAACGCTATCAATACTGAGACAGACGGATGGCTTGAGGAGCGAACCAGTACCTTGTACGTGGAACGCTATCAATACTGAGACAGCCGGATGGCTTGAGGAGCAAACCAGTACCCTGTACGTGGAACGCTATCGATACTAACATAGTAACATAGTAGATAAGGCTGAAAAAAAAGACATGCGTCCATCAAGTCCAGCCCATGCCAATAACACCCCTGTTGATCCAGAGGAAGGCAACAAAAAAGCCCTCTGGAGCAATTTCCAATGTAGTCCCAAGTGTGTGTGTGTGGGGAACTATTCCTTCCTGACTCCAACTGGTAGTCAAATAGTTCCCCGGATCAATATCCTATTTGCTTTGAAGCCATCTGTCATAATTGTCAATATTGTTCTGTGCTAGATAGGCATCCATTGCTTTTTTGAATGCAGTTACATTATCTGCAAGCACAACATCCCAAGGCAAAGAATTCCATAGCCTTACCACCCTTACTGTAAAGAATCCCTGCCTGCGTTTTAGTCGAAAGCGCCTTTCCTCAAGTCTTAATGGATGACCTCTTGTTCTTAGCTCAGCTCTTTGCATAAATAATTAATTGGATAGTTCTTTGTATTGACCTTGAATGTATTTGTAAATGGTAATCATATCAACCCTTAGACGTCTCTTTTCTAATGTAAACAAACCCAGTTTGGCTAGTCTCTCTTTGTAACTCAGATCCTCCAATCCCTTTATCAGTTTTGTTGCACGTCTCTGCACCTTTTCCAGTTCAGTCTTTTTTTAGAACAGACGCCCAAAATTGTACTCCATATTCTAGATGAGGCCTAACCAAGGATTTATACAGAGGTAGGATAATATTAGCATCCCTTGCTTCTACACCTCTTTTTATGCAGGCTATTACTCTATTTGCTCTTGCAGCAGCTGAGTGACTCTGCACACTGCACACTGCCTAAATCTTTCTCTAATGAGGATTTCCCAAGTTGTTTCTCATTTAGAGTATATGTAGCAAGTTTGTTTCTACAACCCAAATGCATAACCTTACATTTATCTACATTAAATGTCATCTGCCACTTTTCTGCCCATTCACTTAGTTTATCTAAATCCTTCTGTAGGGAAAAAACATCCAGCTCTGTACGTATTTCCTTACATAGCTTAGTGTCATCAGCAAAGATTGAGATGCTACTTTCAATTCCCACTTCTAGATCATTAATAAACAAATTAAAAAGCATTGGGCCCAGGACTGAACCCTGCGGCACCCCACTTATAACCCTAGACCAGTTTGAAAAAGTTCCATTTACAACGACTCTCTGCCATCTATGATTTAATCAGTTCTCAATCCATGTACAGATAACACCGCCCAAACCGAAGCCTTTTAATTTATGCAGTAACCTGTTGTGAGGCACTGTGTCAAAGGCTTTTGCAAAATCCAAGTATACTACATCAACAGCAATTCCCCTGTCCAAATTACTACTCACTCTTTCATAAAATGCAAGTAAATTAGTCTGACATGATCTGTTCTTCATGAAACCATGCTGATTCCTACTAATGATATTGTTTGTCTTCACATAGTTCTGAATACTGTCAGTTAATAACCCTTCTAGTATCTTACCCACTATGGAAGTCAAGCTCACAGGTCTATAATTTCCTGGTTTGGATATTGCTCCCTTTTTAAACAATGGAACTACATCAGCTTTCCTCCAATCACAGGGCACTATGCCTGATGAAAGTGAATCAATAAATATTAAGTATAATGGTTTTGCTATTACTGAACTAAGTTCCTTAAGTACCCTTGGGTGTATACTGTCCGGTCCAGGCGCTTTATTCACTATAACCCTTTCCAGTCTCTTTTGTAGATGTTGGGGGAAATTCCATGGTTTTGTCTGTTTGCCCACAGCTTGTCATTGCTGCTTCCTTTGTATATACTGAAGCAAAGAACGTATTTAGGGTGTCAGCCATAGCTTTATCCTCACTAATCAATTCACCTGTTTCAGTCCTAAGATAACCAATATCAACCTTAACATTTTTGTTTTTAATATACTTGTAGAATTGTTTAGGGTTTTTCTTGCTCTCATTTGCAATCTTTCTCTCATTTTCTATTTTAGCTAGCTTAATTGCTTGTTTGCAGATTTTATTACATTCTTTATATTTTTTAAATTATGCATCTGACCCATTTGACTTAAACATCTCAAAAGCCTGCTTTTTATTTCTCATTTCCCTGCTAACTACATTATTAATCCACATTGGTTTCGCTTTACTTCTCTTGTGCTTGTTCCCCAATGGTATATATTGACGTGTATATTTGCCCAAGAACATTTTAAATACATTCCATGATTCTTGTGCTTTTTTATCTTTGAACATTACATCCCACTGGATATCCTTTAAAGCTTCTTTTAACTTTGAAAAATTAGCCTTTTTGAAATTGAATGTTTTGGTTAAACTCTTGCTATTGGGTTTCTCATAACAAACTTCAAAGGATACAATATTGTTATCACTGCTGCCCATATGTTCCCTTACCTGCACATTGTTGACAATGTGAGGATCGTTTGCGAGCACCAGTTCAAGCAAGGCCTCTTTTCTAGTTGGCACCTCTACTAGTTGGGACATAAAATTATCATTTATCATACTTAGAAAAATATTTCCCTTTGTTGTGCCTGAAGTCATATTGCTCCAGTCAATTTCAGGGTAGTTGAAATCTCCCATTATAATTACCTTTGCTGACCTAGCAGCCTTTTCCATTTGCAGTAAAAGTTGGGCTTCCTCCAACTCCCCATCATTAGGTGGCTTGTAGCAAATCCCCACCAATATCTTTTTATTATGTGTGCCCCCAGTGTGTATTTCAACCCATAAGGCCTCTACCTTTTCATTGGACCCTTCATTTATATCTTCCTTAAATTAGGTTTTAAGACCCGCTTTACATATAGGCATACCCCTCCTCCCCTTTTATTAACCCTGTCCCTCCTAAAAAGTGAATAACCCTCTAGATTGACTGCCAAGTCATACGCATCATCTAACCAGGTTTCAGACACTCCAATCAGATCATACTGCTCATGTACTGCAATCATTTCTAGTTCCCCCATCTTACCAGCCAGTCTGCGAGCATTTGCATGCATACATTTTATCTTTTTGTCATTCCTAAAGATTTCGTTCTTTTTCAGATGTATTTGTCTTTTATCAGGCTGTAACAATGGCAACTCCCTATTAGATGAACTAGCCCATTCCCCCTCTCCACCCCCATGACCCTTCTCTAATCCCATTTCCTCAATTATACTACTTCCCTAGCCTGTGTTGCAGCTCCCTCCCCCCCTTTCTAGTTTAAAGTCTCCTCCAGCCTTCTAACCATCCTATCGCCTAGCACCGTGGCCCCCCTTCCACTAAGGTGCAATCCATCACTACTATAAAGATTGTGCCCAAGGGAAAAGACTGACCAGTGCTCTAGGAACCCAAACCCCTCCTGCTTACACCAAGTCTTTATCCACACATTTAACTCCCTGATCTCCCGTTGCCTTTCTAATGTAGCGCGTGGCACAGGTAGCGCGTGGCTTAAGCTTATATCCTAGGTCCCTGAAATCTTTCTTAACGGACCTCCATTTTCCACTGACTTTGTCATTAGTACCTACATGTACCATGACAGCCGGGTCATGCCCAGCCCCTCCCAACAATCTATCAACCCGATCAGCCACATGTTGAACCCGAGCTCCCGGGAGACAGCAAACTGTACGATTGTGGCGATCTTGGCGACAGATTACCCTGTCTTTCTTCCTAATAATAGAATCCCCTACCACCACCATTTGTCTAGGTCTGTCTGAGTCCTGGTTCCCATCCATGTTAGAGGGGCAGTTCACTCGGCTGTTAGAGAGAACAGTCCTCTCCAGCAAAGACATTCCTTTGTCAGCATCCCCAACATCATTACTCAATGTAAAAAATCTGTTAGGATTAGTAAACACAGGCGTGTCCTCCCTATTTCTCTGTCCACCCCCTTGCTATGTCTAACTGTAACCCATCTGGCTACCTGCTCTTTCTTTGTGCAGTCTCCACCCCCAGAACTACCTACCACCGCTTCCTGCTGCTCCGTCAGCAGACCCCTCTCAAGATTGTCCGTCTTTCTCAATGTTGCAACCTGCCCCTCCAGATCTCTAATACGAGCTTCCAGAGAGACCACTTGCTCACATCTGCCACAGAGGTATGCACCCTGGAACGGTTGTTCCAGGTGTGCAAACATATGGCAGTTTGTGCACTGAGTTAAATGGACAATCATGCTACCACTCATATGTGCCAGTTACCACAAGATAAAAAGGCAGGCAGGCAAAAATAGCTGCACAATAAGATTGATAAATGGGTTCCCCTGTGTAATCCCCTATATTTGAATTCCCCTGTTTTAAATTCCCACACTTACCACACTTCTGCACTTACACACTGAGACAAGATTCACACGTTCAAGTATTCACTATGTATCTGCTATTTAAGCCAGGAATCCACCAATTACAAACACAGCAATTAGTCACTCCCACCACACCAGACTTCAATTATTTACTTGTATCACAGCAAAGAGAGGGAAAACAAAACTCAGAGACAGCCGGAGCGAACCAGTACCAGTACCCTGTACGTGGAACGCTAACAATACTGAGACAGCCGGATGGCTAGAGGAGCGAACCAGTACCCTGTACGTGGAACGCTAACAATACTGAGACAGCCGGGTGGCTGTCAAGCAACCAGTACCCGCGTACTGAATAACCGGCAAGTTAGTAATGTCGCCAAGGCGACTCAGGAAGGTCCGATGACTGAAGACAACTGGACAGGAACCAGCAGATGGAAGCAGGAACCAGCATGCAGACGGTCAACCGGAATCAGGAACTACGGCGGAGACTGGCAGGAGGAAGCGGTGGCTCAACCAGATCAAACGGAGACAGGAACTCTTCAACTGGAAACACTGGAACAGGTTGAACACAGGTCGCAGGAACACAGCAGAGGACCAGGATACTCAGGAACAAGGTAGATACTCAACAGCATAGAGACAACACGAAAGGGCAACCAAAGGGTGCCCAGGCTAGGTTTAAATAGGCAATACAAGGCGGGCTGAAGGCAGCCAGCCAATGGAGAGCCCTCTACTGGTGATAGACACAAAAAGAGAGCAATCACGGGCACCGTGATACCCTGTTTTTCATGTGTCTCGTCTCAAGCCTTGGGTTCTGTCTCATTTTCCTTGCCCAGGCCGTACGCCTCCATCTCCAGTATCCATACACGTTGGGTACGGGGCCACATGCAGTACCTTGTCAACTGGCAAGGATACGGTCCTGAGGAGTGAACCTGGGTTCCTGTCTGCGACATACACACTCCATCACTACTGCATGGCTTTCACCTCCAGATCCCTGCCAGGCCCATGTAGTGGCCTCTGGCGGTGGCCTTTGGGAGAGGGGTAGTGTCATACCGCCACTGTGTACAGCCATCGCCCAGTCTGCTGCATCCCTTTTGCCATCATCTGCCGTGCTCGGTCCTACCAGCCACTTTCGGGTTGCGGTATCACGTGACACATCCACAATCAGAGATGGTCAAATTGATAGAGTGAAGCCGTGCAGGAGTGTATTAGCACGAAAGCTAGATCTTAAATTAATTTTCTTTTGTTGTTGTGCAAATAGATGTGCTAGAGGCATTCCCCCAAATCCTAATCCAGGTGTTATCTGCAATCTCCAAGCCCAGTTCCCGCTCCCAATCTCTCATCAAACAGTTTGTAAATAGTAGATATAGGAGGGAGGGGTGTATGCAATACTTCTCGAAAGGCTTCAAGGGAGGGAAAGTCAGGGAAGGAACCAAAGAAAGCAGGTAATGCCTAGTTGTAGGTATTGGTAAAACACGGAGTGGGGGAGCATGTATTCCTAAGACATTCAAAAGAACATAGAATATCACGATCTAAAAACTACTCAATAAAATGGATTACCACCGTGGACCACGTGAGGAAGGAATTTTGTGCAATGCCAGGTGGAAATGCAGGATTTCCAAAAAGAGTTGAGATTCTAGAATGTTGAGCAAGTAGATCAGAACTGAGTGCCCTGGCAGCATGTAAGATATCTATCTGGAATGTGATCACTGGTAAATGAGTGGGAGATACAGAAGCAGGGCATTTTGGGTGCCATAAGAGTCCAGGGAGAGAAATGGGAGCAACAGAATTGCTTTTCAGAGACACCCACAATCAGAGAGGCAACTTTCTAAGGTGGCTGGCCAGGTAATATTTACAAAAGTCGGTGACTGCCAATCCACCCAAGACTAGGGGATTCATAAGGACCGCCCTAGGAATTTGTGGTTTCTAACATTTCCAAATAAACTGGAAGACCGCCAATTGAAATGCACATAGGGAAGACAATGGCACCCTATCACGGTGCCCGTGATCCCTTTGCTGTCATTCTCGCTTGTGGTGCTCTCTGATTGGCTGAGCAGGTTTGGCCCGCCCCCGTGACCTTTTTATACTCGGCCTTTGACATCTGTCACTCGCCCTTTCATGGTGTTCCTTAGCGAGTGTTGCTGTCTTCCGTTGATCCTGATTCCTGTGTACCGAATTGGCCTGTCTTGACTACGCTCCTGTGTTCCTGTTCCGTGATCTGACCCGGCCTGGCTGACGTTCCTGTTTGAGACTGATCTGGCTTGTCTGAGAACCACCTCCGTGTACTGACCCGGCCTGGCTGACGTTCCTGCTACGTGTTCTGAACCGGCTTGTTCCAGTGACCTCCGTGGACTGTTTCTTGCGCTGTTGTTGCCGTGGCGACATTCTGACTTCCGCCAAGGCCCAGCACCGGACCGATTGTCGACTGCGATAGTGCTTCCACTGTGTAATGCTTACTGTGCTGAGTCTCTGTTACAGATTGCTGAGCTATGGTATCGTTCTGAGCCTTCCTGCTACTTGCTGAGCATTGCTCTGTTCACTAAGCCTTGTCGTACGAGCTGCTTAACCCGTTCCATGCTGGTATCTTCCGTGTGAGCCTTAACGTTATTGCTGAGCCTACTTCTGTCTACTTCTACTTCTGCCGAGCTGGCCGCTTGTATAGTTGCTTTGGTCGGCAGCTCAAACACCCATCTAGCCCGGTGTGGCGCCATTGGCTCTAGCATTGTCCCCGTTATACGCCCGTGGGGGCTATTGGCTCACTCCTCCTACAGCTCTGAGTGGTCTCCGGTGTACACCCGTGGGGCTATTGACCATCTCTACGGTTACAGCAGTCTCTGAATCACGCCCGTAGGGGCTATTGGCTAAGTTCTTGCAGGTTTCTCTGGTATACGGCCATGGGGGCTACAGGATCAAGGCACCGGATCGCCGGTTATCATTCCTAACACCCGTGGGGGCCAAAAGAGAGCTCTTGCATAGTAGCAGTCTCAGTGTGACACCCGTGGGGGCTACCGACTCAAGCACTAACAGATATTGTTGCCGTCATTCCTACATCCGTGGGGGCTACCGATTCAAACACTTGAAGATATTGTGGTCCTCATTGCTATGCCCGCGGGGGCTATGCTCCGAGATAATTCAAGGCAGTACTGACTGTGTATTCAGCCTCCTGTGCTCTAACATCTACAGCTTTATTCACCACCTTGGGTGTGCCAAACTCCACAATTGAGACTGTCTTTTGCAAGTTAACCTTTGAGTAGCCTGGCTATAGTGTTCATTGTACTCTATTGCTTACCTGTATAGCTACTCTGATTGTATTCATTATCGCTATTATCGCCTATAGAGGGCTCTTCTTTTATTTTTTTTCAATAAAACTGTGTTTTACTTCACTAACTGGTCTGAGTGTCTTGAAAACTGTAACACACCCGCAGCGGGAGAGTCTTAAAGTAGCATATCAACTTGGGAAGAATGTTACTTTTTAACCGAGTGAATACGACCCTACCATGAGATGTTAAAACCAAGCCAACTGGTCATTTCATTTCATAATTTGCGGACTAGAGTAAACCCCAGATAGTGGAGAGCATCTGCCCGCCACTTGAGTGCAAAGTTAGATTGGAGAGAGTAAACTTCTTTCTGTGCATCCCTATCAGAAGAGCTTCTTATTTACTTGTATTAATTTTGTAAACCGACACCTGTGGGAAAAGATGTTTGTCAGAGATTACGGGGATGCTTTAAAGTCAAGGTGATGTCATCTGCATATAACGACATCATATGGTAACCGTTTGGAAGGAAAAACCCCTGAATATTGAGATTGTCCTGAACCATGTGGGCAAGAGTTTCAACTGCCATTGCAAACAGCAGGGGCAAAAGAGGGCAACCTTGGCGGCTACCATTACAACAGAAAAAGCAGTATGGGGTCCAGCAGGTAGCTTGAGGGTCACAGATAGGGATCTGATCACATGAAGAAAAGTACCATCACTTCTGAAGCAGAGGAGTAATTCAAAAAGGTTGTTCCAATGGATGTGACTGAAAGCCTTCTCGGCATCAAGGCTCAACAGAACTGTTTCCCTAGCCACAGTATTGGCACATGAATAAGACTGATGATTTTCCTAGTATTGTCACCTGCCTGATGACCTGGAATAAAACCAACTTGGTCATTATGTATTAATTTAGTAAGAAGCGGTGACAATCGCTGGGCCAGTATTTTACTATACACTTTCAAATATGATTTCAGGAGCGATATTGGATGATAATTGGAAAAAAGAAAAATACACAAGAGATAATATATCATGTTAAGCACCCCCTACGAAAGGGAGGAACAACAATACCAAAAAAAACTCAACTGCAAAATGAGTTTAACAGTTATAAATTCAGTACCCAAATGGTCAAGGACTGAGGCCAGAGCCAAACTGAGGGTCGGGCACAAAGGCCCACCCACCCGTATCTCCACAAAGCGACCTCTCCCACAGCCAGATAGAAATAGTTCAGCCCGTGAAGATGCCGCAATGCCAAGACACCAAAAATCCCGATCCCTAGCCAGGGAAAAGGACTAAACAGACAAAAATAGAATAATAACAGCAAATAAAGAAGAATGGGGTCAGTCCCCGGCTGAAAAGAAGTAACATGCGCAGACTGACTCCAGAGCTAATAACAGTGTCAGGTACAATAGACTGACTGTCGGCAGACCTGACAGGGTGACCAACCTCACCAAGCCAGACCTATAGGTTCAAACTGGGGACAGCACCATCCAGCCTGGAAGGCCAAACATGACCACCCTAAAGGAAGGATGGACTTAAAAATACAATGAAAATGATAAAAACAGAATAAATGTGCAAGTATACAAACAGCAAATACAACCGTAGATCACCTGGGGGAATAATCCCAGAGGTTCATACGAGTGGGAAAGGAGGAGCAAGAGAAAAAAAAAAGGGGAAGAGAAGATGGGATATTTATTGGACATCATGTTGTACATACAATATACCATGTAACAAAGGATATCCAGACTGAACAGAGAACTATTCAGTAGAGTAGGATAGCTCCACATGCAAAGAAAGAAATCAGGGAACCTCATGCACATCAGGTGTCTGCTAGCCCCATTTTCATCACCGGAGGCCTCAGGGGCGAGGGGGGGTACTGACAGATGACCCCAAAGGGCCAGAAATATCGGCATATGTATCTCATTTGGTACAAATGGATCAGTCGGAGTCTCAAGAGTGGGAAGGTTCAGACATTGAAGAGTGTCCCATCCCTGCTCCATCTTTAGCCACGTAAGCAATGCCAGAGTGTGTCACTATAAGCTTGAAGGGAAAACCCCATCTGTATCTATTGTTGTGTTCACGGAGAACAGGAGAACATCTGTGATCGGTTTAAGGGCTCTTCTCTTATTCAGCGTAAGTGGAGCTATATCTGCAAATATATGAGGAGTGAAGACATGAAAGTACGGGGAAAGATCACGTGCAGCACGCAACAGAGCCTCTTTGATGCGGATGATAATGTCTCTTGGATATCCTGACCATACGTACCGTTTTAAACAGGAGAGTACTGTTTTTTTTTCATATTTCCAAACTGTCCAGTCTTTTTAAATGTCAGTTTTGTCCCATTTGTAATATGACTTATATATAGTTTTTAATTTTTTGTAAAAAACTGAACACGGCTTTTTTATTCTTCATAAGATAAAGTAAATCAGAACCTCCTTTCGTCACACTAGTGGTTTTACTGTCTACACCCCGTCTTGTTTTTGTCTCAAGGAAATATGGTCAGTCTACTCTTGAAGCTTCTCCTTGAGCTGCCCTTGGCTGCAGAGCTGTATGCTCCTTATCGAGGAAAAATTCTGCTGGGTCTCTATCAGGCAGTAAAGCTGCAAAGAGCTTATGAAGTCCTCAATGGCCCAGTCCTCTGGGACTCCTCTGATCTGCAGATTATTCTGACAGGATCTATTGTCTGTGTCTTCCTGTGCATCCCTCAGGGACCCCAACTGAGAGCGAAGTGTGTGGACCTCAGCATCGAGGGCTGTGAGGTGTGTAGAGGCTTTCACTTGTGAATGCTCAACTTGTTTAAGGAGACAAGAGACTGTAAAGGCATAGATGAGGTACCATAAAATTTAGAGCAGCATTCAGCAGATGTGGAGAAATACTCAGGCAAGTGCTTAGAGGATTGCTTTCATTATCTCCATGGCATTATAGAGCGGAGAAGTACAGTAAAATAAGAATTATGGATCTAGAACACTCAGAAAAGAGTGCACATGACAAAGAGAGGGAATTTATCTAAGTGTAGTACTTTACTGATACCAGTTGTAAAAAAAAGCAATAAAATGCACTCATAAGAGTCCTTCTTGGGCTTTAAGCATATTAAACGGGTTTCTCTCCCGTGTTAGCCAACTGGCTGCATCCTTCATTTTCCCCTGAGGAAGCAGAATGCATCTGCAAAATGTTTGGGACTCAACACGGCACATTGCCGTAGTACACTGGGACTCCTCCACGCCCCCTGTGAGTATCCCCCGCCCCTGCCAGGCCCACACTCCAGCCCGTAGCATTTTGGATGCACCTCACTATCCAAGCCGGTAGTGCAGTATCCTGTCTCAGCTAACATTTCTGTCATAGTTTATTGGACTAAATCAAGCCAGCAAAAACTAATACTGACTTACATCTGGAACATATTTTTCCATCATGAGACAGTGGACACCTATCTGGACCTGGATACAGGAGAGTCTGAGGATGCAGCCTGTTGACTAATATGGGAGAGAGACCCTCTTCATATGCTTAAAGCCCAAGAAGGGCTCTTGTTAGTGCATTTGATTGCGTTATTTTTACAACTGATATCAGTAAAGTACTACACTTAGATATATTCCCTCTCTTTGTCATGTGCTCTGTTTTCTGAGTGTTCTAGACCAGTTTTGTGATTAGTGGACAAGGCCACTATCCCTCTCTCTGCGGTTCTGACATGGAGACCAACATTTCCAGTGAATCATCTCATCTGAACCATCCATCCAATTATCGTACCAGATCGTGCCATCTTTTTCATTTCTATATCAAAAGTTAGAGATGCTCAACTAGGAACAAACCTGCAATACATATTTGCATGCTTTAGAGGCATGGTGTCCTGCGTTGCAGGTATTAAGAATATTAATGTTTTAAATGTATGAATGCACTCTGTATTGGAAAGCATTACTGTACAAAGAAATTTTGTATTGTATTTTCCATGTCAAAATAAAAATTATTAAAAAAACAAAAAAACAAAAAAAAAACAATGTATGTCTGGGGTTTGCTGCTTCTTTTGTTCAGAGAGGAATTGCTTGGCATTTTGTGGTTGGATTGCTGTTATGGCAGGACCAATATGATATGCTTTAGGATATTTCCTGTCTGTGAAAGGCACTAGTGGGCTAAAAGAGACTGCACCCTGGGTAGGACACCATTCCTATAGAGCCTGCATTTGTATTGCAGGCTCATTCCTAGTTGAGTGTCTCTGACTATACATATGCACTATACATATGCAAATAACCTTTGAGATTTGTTACCTCAAGGGTAATAGGGGAATCCAGTACTGGACCCCTTGCTCACAGTGCCATCAACTACACCTCACTGACGAGGCCCAACAAGGCAGAATCGTATGCCTTGGGTTGGCTGCTTCTCTTATTCAGAGAGGAATTGCTTGGCATTTCATGGTTGGACTGCTGTTATGGCAGGTCCAATATGATATATTTTAGAATATTTTCTCTCTTGAAAGGCTCTGGTGGGTTAAAAGAGACTGCATAAACAAAAATAGCAATGAACAGCTCCAACCCCATGTGCAGAATCTTGTAATTCACAAATTTCTTTCATATGCTGTAAGTTTTAAAACCTCATTCCTCTTAAACTGCATGAACCACGTATGTGCAACCTAGGGTTTCTCCATTAACCCTTTAGAAACTAAGCACATTGTTTTTTGCTTTTAAGATATTCATATGTTTTATTGGTAGATGTTGTACATTTATATAAAATTTGTCACTTGGTATCTATGGGCTGTGTGTGGTCATATTTAACATTTTTGATATTGCCTTCAATTGCGGATTTGCGGAGTTCATTAGAAATACTTTACTTTTCATTGAGGAATCTGTGTCTGAAGAATGGACCAGTCTGCCCGTGTTTGTGCTCGGGAGCTTGGATCGCCAAAAGGATTGAGGGGAGAATTTGTTCTGGATTTTCCCCTCTTTGATCCAGATGGTAGGTGAGCTACTTGAGGGTTAACCCGAGCAGATCCTCCTAAGAAAATTTTTTTTTTAGCTTATTTGTCCTGATTTGACCTCTGTAGAGAGACTGATTGTTGGAGGAAGTAATTGTGATTGTTGATTGGCCATTTCACAGTTCAAATTTGACCACAGAACGTGTGTTTGATCTTTCTGTTGATCATGACTAAGCGCTGGTTTGCGCGAAACATGTCGATCTGAAAATTATTACGTCTGCATTTTGGAAGGTACCCACTAACCAACAACTTCTCCTGCTGTTCAGAAATTTTTTTTGAGCTTATGTGTCCTGATTTGACCTCTGTAGAGAGACTGCTTGTTGGAGGAAGTAATTGTGATTGTTGATCGGCCATTTCACAGTTCAAATTTGACCACAGAACGTGTGTTTGATCTTTCTGTTGATCATGACTAAGCGCTGGTTTGCACGAAACATGTCGATCTGAAAATTATTACGTCTGCATTTTGGAAGGTACCCACTAACCAACAACTTCTCCTGCTGTTCAGAAATGATTCAAGGTACAATCCGTGATTTTAAATGTTTGCATCAATACAAGTGTATATTGCTTTTATCACTGCATAACTTTGTTATCATTATACGTTATGGTGCACCTGCTGCTTTGAATTTGTGCTTAGTTTCTAAAAGAGACTGCACCCTGGGCAGAACACCATTCCTATAGAACCTGCAAATTTGTATTGCAGGCTCGTTCCTAGTTCAGTGTCTCTGACTTCCACTATACATTTTTTTTATTTCATCTCATCTTCATTTTCACCATTTATTCGGGTAATCTCAATCTATTTTATACTTTGAACTTTTAGATAACACTGGACATTCATCTTAGGTCTTATTCGAATACTTGTGTGGTATACATTTGCTTTTTAAATGACGTTTTATAATTGCATACATATTAATAATTTCTGCAATTTTTAGGAACAAAGGATTTTGCAATTCTTCTTATATATTTATTATTGTATTGTTGTGAATCTTGTTTCCACATTGCTTATATTGAGAATGTATTATAGATCTTTTTTGTCTTTTACGATTTTGGTTATTTTACTTTAAGAGTGCTTCACCATTGGGATATTTTCTGTTTATTCTCCAAAGTAAGAATTGTCCCGTTGTTAATGTAATGAGTTAATATTTGAGAAGGAGCAGGAGATAACTGGTAGGTTAGGAATGAACCTCAATAGGGGAGCCCCCAAGTCCCACAGTGTCACATCATGCCGATATAGCAATCAAGTCAGATCAATAATGCACAGTGAGTGGGCAGAGTAAGGTTAGGCCAGTAAGTCAGAGGGCTAGACTCAATGGTAATGTCATGGTATATTAATCCACAGAACCTCAGTCAGCACAGACTGTAAGCCTCTATGGAGAGAATGTCAATAGTGTCAAGGAGGGTCTGTACCATGAGATACTGCAGGCCAATGAAACGATAATATTCTATAGGCCCTGAGGGTGAGGAGAGGTGAGGGTAAGAGGGCCAAAAACAAAAAAAGGTCGTAAAGGGACATTTAGTAAATAAATAGAGTGAGTAAGTAAAATGAATAAAAACGGGACAGCAAAAAAACAGGATAAATTAAAATAAAATAGCCTAAAAGAAAAGCATGGGGGCAGGTGGTTGAACGAGGAGACTGATGAAGGTAGAAGTGGTGTAGGCCGGAAAGATAAAACAGTGCCACCAACCTGAACTCTGCACCGAAATCTGGGGAACTGGGGCAGCAAAGACCTGCAGGGATATAGGCGTGTGGTGTATAATCCGGTCCAATCTCCTAACTGGACCCACCAGCAGACAGAATGAGGAAATGCAGCACGGGCGGGCTAAGTACCCAGTACAGGAGGCAGATTAGGCAAGTTCTGTAGGGCTGGTGTGTGCCAGAAACCTTAGGGGAGATCATACAGGTGGGAGCTCCTCCAAAACATGTCTGCTTCCAATGGCTGCCAGGCCACGCTCCTGTATATAGTTTTCATTTACTCCGTATGGTCCACTTGGTTTGTACCATAATTGTACCACATTTTGTGGCGTCTTGGGATGGGCGAAAATGTTTACCTCAAACCAAAATCTGTGAATAATGGCACTTCCTGTTTGGCAAATAATTTCCAGTGAAAAGTGCCATTTGTCCACTTTTTTTAGCCTAGCTCATTCCATTGAATTCAATGGGAACATTGAATTTATACAAAACACATAGTAAATATTATTTTATTTCCCAAAGGCATAGAATAAAAGGGTTATGAGGAAGCCTGAGTTGGTGGGGTGTGAGGAAAGGATCAGTTGAACAGGAAATGTTTTTTGGGGAGTTGTTTACTCAGATTGGGGGGCAGTTAATGAAAAAATAGATACTAAATACAATTAAAAAACAACCCATAAGACATGGTATAAAAGGGCTCTAAGAACAGTGCCTGTGTTGGTGGGTAGAGTCTGTTGAAAGAATCAGTTGAAGGATTTTTATTTTGAGGGAGGGTTCTTGACTGTATTGGAGGGATAGTTAGTACACAAATACAATAAAAGAAGAAGATTGTACGTAACATGATAGAGACAGGGACCCCCTGATGTAAGCTGCCACTGGGGTAGATTGATACTTTATGTGAGTATTTTGTAGAGGATGATTTGTAAATTCTGTTGTTAGAGTCCCAAGCCCTTAGGAAACATTGATTTGTAGGACTTAGACTTATTAGAGGCACAAACCCAGAGTAAACATTGTGTTGTAGTAGGGCTTAGACTTGTTTGGCACAAGCCTTAAGGAAACATTGATTTGTAGGACTTAGGCTTGTTAGAAACAAGCCCCCAAAAATGTTTTTTTTTCTTAGGCCTCTTTTTTTTCTTTTTCTTTTTTTTTTTATATAAAGCACAAGCCCTAAGGAAAAAAAAAACGTA
This sequence comes from Rhinophrynus dorsalis, assembly GCA_037306005.1. Lineage (NCBI taxonomy): Eukaryota > Metazoa > Chordata > Amphibia > Anura > Rhinophrynidae > Rhinophrynus > Rhinophrynus dorsalis. The sequence goes on from CM074721.1 coordinate 524,767,476, forward strand.
CTGGCCTAGAGCCAGTAGGTCATGTCGGGTTTGGCCAGTGGTCACTGGCCAATGTCAAATGCCCTGATATAATTGTGGAATTTGCGACTGCTGTTCTTGCTGTAGCTGTAAAGTTGTTTAAGCAGCAGGATGATTAGGCAGCTCAAATGGAATTGGAATAAAAACTTCAGTAACAAGGGTGATGGATGATGAAGGCTTGGGTTAGGGAAGGACGGGGAAGTGGAACAATGGGTACATCTGCACTGACATGAAACATCTGGCACAACAAACATCTGGCACCATGACACTTAGTGCCCCCAATGTGAAATCCCCCACCAGAAACCAAGCACTGCTGCTGTCACTATGCCCCTTGTCCACAACCTGCTAAGGACACATGGCAACTTGCTGATAGTTTAATAGTAATGATGAAGCCTCCCTGCTACTATCCTTGTATATTATGTGGGATGGAATCTCCTCAGATGCCTCTTGATGCCCTGCTTGTGATTCTCCTCCACCACATTGCCTTGTGTAGTCCATGTACCACACAATGTGCAATGGGTAGATTCGAACTGCCACATCCTAACATTTACAGAGCGACTGTTAGTTGGCTGGGAGGTAATGATGAATGAGGTGGATTGGCAGAAGATGTAGTTACCGTAGAGCAAGAATGTGATGGCGAGCTAATCATCGAACTTCCAGCCTCTGGTTGGGTTTCTCTATTCTTCCTCCTCTTTGATCTCCATCTTGCCTCTTTTTGCCTTTCTGGAGAGTCAGGGGGTACAGCAATAGAGGTGCTTGATTTCTGTGATGTTGCTGCGGTTTCTTCTACTGCCTCAGAACAAGGACTTCAACTAGGATCAGGAGTGTTGCTGCTGCTGGCAAGCAGAACCTGTACTAGTCCTGCATCACTTGTTGGCCCCATTCCCACTGTGTCCCACTGTATCCATTCTGGCCTGTGGTATACTAGCCTGCTCCTCAGCATCCTGCTGCCCTTGCAACTCAGCATCAGCAAAAATTAGAGCAGTTGCAAACTCCGCGTTTTCCAAAAGTTCACCACTGGTGGTGGTTGTGAGGCCCATCCTCATCCCTGTCTCCCATTGCTTCTCAATATATACACAAGAAATAGTCTGAAGTTGCTACACGTACATCAGGAGCTAAACGATTCCAATGACTTGTTCAGCTGACCTGGCCATAAGGCCATGCGGATCCAGAGCAGCCCCCCACAGCTTCGGCATAGACTTCAGCAAGACAGGAAAACAGCAAGAGGGGAGCGCTCAATAGACCCGCTAGGCCTGGGAAACCACCAATCAAGAAACAATGATAAAAAATCTCAAATCTTTATTTTGCAAAAAAGTAAAAAATATGTACACCAACACTATCTTGACAGGAGATAATATAAAAAGAAGTCAATAGGACACAAAGCGCCTAACGCATTTCATGTAAATGTACACTTTATCTCAGGATGATGATTAAGTGTACCTTTACATGAAACACGTTAGGCCTCTCTTGCTGTTTTCCCATTGCGTCTCAGTTTGGGCTAAAAAGGCCATCAATGTCTCTTCCACCCCAGCTTCTCCAACATCAGCACCCACACCAGTCCCTCCATGCTGCTGCTGCTGCTCAATTACAGACATCTCACTGGTTGGAGGAGGTGATGAGAAATGTGACAGAGGGTCCCCTAATGTAACAATTGCCATTTCTTGGTGACCTGTAGAAAGCAGATTGCCAGCACTAGGAGCAGGCACGGGCAGCTGGTCTATGCTCCTGGTGGTGGTGGTATTATTGCAACTAGGCATGAATTCTGCTTTCTTCAGGAATACGTTCCAACTGGACAATCCCAAGAGGAGAAGGGATCTCCCAGGGTCAGGGGAGCGGTGTGGGCTGGACGTTCTTCATTGCTTCCCCTACCACTCCTCTAAAGCTAGTCCCACCAGCTGCTTCACCGTCACTGTTACTCCCACTAACACCAACCACATCAATTTCAGCCCCTGAGTCTTCCTCCTCACAGTCACTAGTAATATGATGATCGCCCCCTCCTTCACTCCTAACACACTGTTCAAGCTGCTAGACCTTCTTAGTAGTAATACTAGGGGCAGGACTGCTTGGGGATGGCAAGTGTGACTTAGTATCCCCTGCTGTCACACTTGGCATCATCTTCTCCTCCCTCCCTCCTGAGAATTATAAGACACACTGGCAGCAGGCACAGCATATCTGGCAGCAGGTGCAGCACATCTGGCAACAGGCAGAGGCAGCTGACCTGTCCTGCTTTCACTACTACCCTCCTCTTCCTCCCTTGACATTAATTTTCCCAAAATCCCTAGGGGTGATTTAGGGGGACTGGACAGGATTGGGTCTTTAGTGGTCACTTCCTCCTCCTCCTCAGACTCAGTGGACACATAAGGTTCCTTCCAGCTCATATTTTTATTATTCTTAAACTTGCTCATAGTGATAGCAGTCACTGGGACGGATTCTATTAAAGGTGCTATTTTTATCACTGCTTTTATCTCCGGTTTTCCCCAAAGACTTCAATAGGAAAATGTTTGATGAAACGTGTGTTAACACTTAGCACCTGCAATAGAATCTAGCCCACTATGAGCCTCTCTGCTGCCTCAGTTTTGCTGCTAACTCACAGATGAACAGCACAGCATGTGTCTCTCTGCAGGTGCTTCTCTTGTATTTCACTTCCTGGAAAATGGCACATTTTTATAACAAAAAGGTGAAAAACACATTAATCAAGGGGTGAAAACTATTTAGCCATTGAAAATAAGGTGAATAATTTTTGCCAAATGGCGAAAAAGTTGAAGATTTTAATCGCTGTATTTAAATTGGATTTTTCCACAAAAAAAGAGGACAATAACATAATTTTCACAAATTTTTTTGCAGGAACGAGACCAGACCTTTCTCTTACCCCTAGTGGTTCCCCTTTGTAATGTAATTATGTGGTGGTTTTGGGGGGATTGGCACCTCTGTGTGCTGGGTGGGATCTGTTGGCCCGGAGGATCCTGCAGAAGTTTTGAAAGATTCTTGTGGATTTGTGAGGGCAGGGGAAGGGAGAGCCATGGTACAGGAGATGTGAGGGGACAGACACCTTAAGAGATAGAGAGACTTTGTGTGGTGGGGGAAAGACTTATTGAGGGAGGAAGATATGACAATGACATTGGTGTCAGAGAGATGGGGGAATAGATTTAGGAGGCTGTTCTGGATGGTGGTGTTATAAACCTGTGGATGGAGGGAGGCAGGTTAAGCTGACCTCTTTGACACCTATTTATGAGTAGGAAAACCTGGATATGGTTGAGAGTCTGAGTTTGAGAGATGGGAAACCAGTGAAACAAGACAGAGGTGACACATTTTATATGTGTGGTTCTGTGTCTACCAGTGGATAGTGGAAAAAGGCAGCCAATATTTATTATTTATTTATTTAGAAAATGTTTTACCAGAATACATTGAGATTTCTCTGGTTTGCAAGGATGTCCTGCATAATTTTCAGTAAAGGGTTACATATTTACACAAACTGAGAAACATTATATATTACATATTATTATATATACATACACATATAAATATACATACAGATACAATATTAAAATTATATACAGTTACACACTATTTTTAGATTTAAAGAAGCATTTACTTTTAAGTATTTTAGACTGGGAGAAGATCAGATTATTTCAGGCAGATTGTTCCAGACTTTTGGAGCCCTGAAGGAGAAGGCAGATCTTCCTGCTTCTTTCTTGAATTGTGATATACGTAGTGAATTGTTACCAGTGGAGTGGAGGTTATAGTTAGTATGGAGAACTGGAGCGAGCATACTGCTCAGATAGTCTGGTAGTCTTCCATATTCTATTGCAGGTGCTAATTTCATCTCTGCCTCTATCTCCATTTTCCCCTATAGACTTCAAATGGAAAATGTCTGATAAAACAGGAGGTAACATTTATCTCCTAGAATCTGGCCCTAGGGTACTTAAACATAATTTGTTTCTAAAAAGAGTACTTATTTTGGGGTAAAGTTTGGAGGTTAATTTATCAATATGAAGACCAAAAGTGAGGTTGGGGTCAAGCCACATACCAAGATATCTGTAAGAGTCCACTGGGGCCAATTTACGATTGGGTACTGTCAAGAATACGCAGTTTGTGCTTTGTGCCAAATATCATTGTGACCGTTTTGTCTGTGTTTAAGAACATTTTGTTCTTTGCTATCCATCTTTCGACCTTGCAGAAATCATGATGTAATATGACTTTAAGTTGTGATATGTTTGAGTTTTTGTATACATTATGGTGTCATCTGCATACATGTGTACTGAGTTGATTTGCAAACCGTGGGCAGATCATTTATATAAAAGAGAAAGTAGAAAAGGGCCAAGAATGGAGCCTTAGGGAGCTCCACAGCAACTGACACATACTGCATTCTGTCTGATAAATATGATCGGAATAGTGATGAGCGAGCATGCTCGGCTGAAGCTCGGTTCGGCTCGAGCATCGCTCTGCTCGGCACATGGCGGTACTCGTACGAGTACCGCATGTGCTCGCCCGCCATGTTCGGGTCTCCTCCCCGCACGTTTCGTGGCTGCTGCGCAGCCAATAAATGTGCGGGGATGCTCTGACATCAGTGTAATGCCAGCAGCCATGTTGGCTGCTGGCATTACACTGATTGGCTGGCCAGAACCCGTGATCGGGTGCTGTATAGCACTTGACCAGGGAGTTCGGCTCAGTCTTAGCCAGGGAGAGATGAGGATAGGAAGGGAAAGTCAGTGTAGGGAGAAGAAAAGTGTGTTTGAACAACATAAAGACCCAAAAGTCCTTTTTAGGACTATTGTGTGTGGGGGCAGCAGTTTATTTTGTTTGGGGTGGCAGAGATTTAAAAAAAAAAAACGTCACATATTCCGTTCACTGTGCCTAGCCGCAGATTAGCAGCACATTCCGTTCACTGTGCCTAGCCGCAGATAAGCAGCACATTCTGTTTAGTGTGCAAAGTTGCAGATTAGCAGCACATTCTGTTTAGTGTGCAAAGTTGCAGATTAGCAGCACATTCTGTTTAGTGTGCAAAGTGTAAAAAATAAAAGTCACATATTCTGTTCACTGTGCCTAGCCGCAGATAAGCAGCACATTCTGTTTAGTGTGCAAAGTTGCAGATTAGCAGCACATTCTGTTTAGTGTGGAAAGTTGCAGATTAGCAGCACATTCTGTTTAGTGTGCAAAGTGTAAAAAATAAAAGTCACATATTCCGTTCACTGTGCCTAGCCGCAGATAAGCAGCACATTCTGTTTAGTGTGCAAAGTTGCAGATTAGCAGCACATTCTGTTTAGTGTGCAAAGTGTAAAAAATAAAAGTCACATATTCCGTTCACTGTGCCTAGCCGCATATAAGCAGCACATTCTGTTTAGTGTGCAAAGTGTAAAAAATAAAAGTCACTTATTCCGTTCACTGTGCCTAGCCGCAGATAAGCAGCACATTCAGTTTAGTGTGCAAAGTTGCAGATTAGCAGCACATTCTGTTTAGTGTGCAAAGTGTAAAAAATAAAAGTCTCTTATTCCGTTCACTGTGCCTTGCCGCAGATAAGCCTCACATTCTGTTTAGTGTGCAAAGTTGCAGATTAGCAGCACATTCTGTTTAGTGTGCAAAGTGTAAAAAATAAAAGTCACTTATTCCGTTCACTGTGCCTAGCCGCAGATAAGCAGCACATTCTGTTTAGTGTGCAAAGTTGCAGATTAGCAGCACATTCTGTTTAGTGTGCAAAGTGTAAAAAATAAAAGTCACTTATTCCGTTCACTGTGCCTAGCCGCAGATAAGGAGCACATTCTGTTTAGTGTGCAAAGTTGCAGATAAGCAGCACATTCTGTTTAGTGTGCAAAGTGTAAAAAATAAAAGTCACATATTCCGTTCACTGTGCCTAGCCGCAAATAAGCAGCACATTCTGTTTAGTGTGCAAAGTTGCAGATTAGCAGCACATTCTGTTTAGTGTGCAAAGTGTAAAAAATAAAAGTCACATATTCCATTCACTGTGCCTAGCCGCAGATTAGCAGCACATTCTGTTTAGTGTGCAAAGTTGCAGATTAGCAGCACATTCTGTTTAGTGTGGAAAGTTGCAGATTAGCAGCACATTCTGTTTAGTGTGCAAAGTGTAAAAAATAAAAAATCACATATTCCATTCACTGTGCCTAGCCGCAGATTAGCAGCACATTCTGTTTAGTGTGCAAAGTTGCAGATTAGCAGCACATTCTGTTTAGTGTGGAAAGTTGCAGATTAGCAGCACATTCTGTTTAGTGTGCAAAGTGTAAAAAATAAAAGTCACATATTCCATTCACTGTGCCTAGCCGCAGATTAGCAGCACATTCTGTTTAGTGTGCAAAGTAGCAGATTAGCAGCACATTCTGTTTAGTGTGGAAAGTTGCAGATTAGCAGCACATTCTGTTTAGTGTGCAAAGTGTAAAAAATAAAAGTCACATATTCCATTCACTGTGCCTAGCCGCAGATTAGCAGCACATTCTGTTTAGTGTGCAAAGTTGCAGATTAGCAGCACATATTCCGTGTAATATGAAGAAGGCGGGTAAAAAGGGACGGGGAAGTGGACGTGATCCTGATAGTTCAGGGCGCGGGTCAGGACGCGTAGAAACTGTGCCTGGTGCCAGAGCACAAGAAAGAAAGACATCCACCATACCTAGCTTCATGTCTCAGTTTACAGGGCGTCGCAGGACATCACTCTCGAGGTCAGACCACTGCGAACAGGTGGTCGGTTGGATTTCAGGTGATACTGCTTCCAGTCGGTTAAGCACCACCCTGTCTTCCACCAAGTCCACTCTCAGTAGCCAAGAGTCTGGTCAACATAATCCTCATCCTGATCATCCTTCCTCCCACCATAGAGGGTCTGGCCAAAGAAGTGATCCCACACTGGGATATAGTGAGGAGCTCGTCTCATCACCAATCCTTCATTTGAACCTCTCTCCAAGCACGCTTGCAGAGGAACATGACATCTTGTGCCCTGATTCACAACCTCTAGAGGGTACCCAATCACAAGAAGATGACAGAGGGGAACGGCATTTAAGGTCAAAGGAAGTGGATGATGATGATGAGACACAGTTGCCAGCAAATCAACCACTATTACTGTCTCAAGACCTTGATGAGGAGGATGATACACAGTTGTCAATGACTGAGTATGTGGTGGGATCAAGAAATGAGGAGGATGATCAGAGTGAGGAAGTGGAGGAGGACTTGGTGGACGATGAGGTGACTGACCCCACCTGGGAAGGTGGAGAGCCGAGCGATGACAGCAGTCCTGAGGGTGAGCCATCTGCAGCACCGCAACAGGCTGGAAGAGGCAGTGGTGTGGCTAAAGAAAGAAGGCGGACCGCACCAAACCGGCCCGCAAATGTTCCACGGAGCACCCCCTTGCGTTAATCTCCCTTGCCAAGGGCTAGGTGTTCCGCGGTATGGCGTTTTTTTAAGGAAAGTGCGGACGACAAAAAAATTGTAGTTTGCAACCTGTGCCACACCAGAATGAGCCGAGGCATGAACACTAGAAACCTCACCACCACCAGCATGATCCGACACATGGCATCCAAGCACCGTAATAAGTGGGAGGAACGCCCGGATCGCCAGTCTGTGTCTGCAGGACACACCACTGCCTCCTCTTCCCCTGTTTTCGGTGCCGGCCAATCGCCTGTCGAAGGCGCAGGCCCGCATACCTCCCGCCCTGCACCTGTACCATCTGAAGCACCATCAGCGACCACATCCACTTCCCTGTCCCAGCGCAGCGTCCAAATGTCGTTACCCCAGGCATTTGAGCGCAAGCGAAAATACCCAGCCACCCACCCACAGGCCATAGCACTAACCTCACACCTTTCCAAATTACTGGCCATCGAAATGCTGCCATTTAGGCTTGTGGAGACTGAGTCCTTCCGCAGCCTGATGGCAGCATCTGTCCCTCGGTACGCAGTCCCCAGCCGCCACTACTTTTCCCGGTGTGCCGTCCCCGCCTTACACCACCATGTGTCCTGTAACATCACCCATGCCCTGACCAACGCAGTTACTGGGAAGGTCCACTTAACGACTGACACATGGACAAGTGCTTGTGGCCAGGGACGCTACATTTCCCTGACGGCACACTGGGTGAATGTCGTGGAGGCTGGGAGCGACTCGGACCCTGGGATGGCACAGGTGCTACCCACGCCGAGGATTGCGGGCCCTACCTCCATCAGGGTTTCCGCCAGCACCTACGTTATTGGCTCCTCCTCCTCCGTTTCCACCTCCGAATTCTCTGCGCGCAGCGCCACTCACCCATCAGCCGGTAGCTGGAAGCAGTGTAGCACTGCAGTGGGGAAGCGTCAACAGGCCGTGCTGAAGCTGATCTGCCTTGGGGACAAACAGCACACGGCCTCAGAGCTGTTGCAGGGGATTAGTCACCAGACCGAGCAGTGGCTCTCGCCACTCAACCTGCAACCAGGCATGGTTGTGTGTGATAATGGGCGTAACTTGGTGGCGGCTTTGGAGCTCGGCAAGCTCACACACGTACCATGCCTAGCGCATGTATTTAATTTAGTGGTTCAGCGATTTCTAAAAACCTACCCCAATTTGCATGATCTCTTGACCAAGGTGCGCCGCGTGTGTGCACACTTCCGTAAGTCATCAACAGCTTCAGCCGGCCTGTTGAAGCTGCAGCAGCGCTTACAATTGCCAGCTCACCGGCTGCTGTGTGACGTGAGCACGCGCTGGAACTCCACCTTCCACATGTTGGCCCGGCTTTGTGAGCAGCAGAGGGCAGTAGTGGAGTACCAGCTGTTACACGGTCGTCGCCTCTCCGTTCAACTTCCTCTAATCAGAAGTGAGGAGTGGGAATGGATGTCAGACCTCTGTGAGGTTTTATGCAATTTTGAGGAATCGACACAGATGGTGAGCGGCGATAACGCTATTATCAGTGTAACCATCCCACTTCTGTGTCTACTGAAACGCTCGCTGCTCACAATTAAAACCGACGCTTTGCATGTGGAAGAGGTGGAAATGCGGGAGGAAGAGCTTACACAAGGTGATAGCCAGAGCACCCTCACTTCGTCTTCTCATCGACAATTGGAGGAGGCGGAGGAGGAGGAGGAGGAGGAAGACACGGTTGCCTCCGCTACAGAGGGTAGCCATGGAACTTTAGTTCCATCTCTTCAGCGTGGGTGGGCAGAAGAGGAGGAAGAGGATGAGGAGATTGAGAGTCATCCTCCTGGTGAGGACAGCGAAATCTTGCCTGTTGGTACTCTGGCACACATGGCTGACTTTATGTTAGGCTGCCTTTCCTGTGACCCACGCGTTATACGCATTTTAGACAATACGGATTACTGGGTGTTCACCCTTCTGGACCCCCGCTACAAAGAGAATTTCTCATCTCTCATTCCTCCGGTGGAGAGGACAAGCAAAATGGTGCAATACCAGAAGGTTTTTGTCGAAAAATTGCTCCAAAATTTTCCATCTGACAACGCTGGCGGCAGAGTACGTGCTACCTTGGCCAACCGAGAAGGGGAGAAAAGGGGAGCACACAGCAGTTCCGACAAAGGCAGGGCAACACTCTCCAAGGCGTGGGACACCTTCATGACACCCCGCCAGCACCCTCACCCTGATGCGCAGCCTAGTGTCACAAGGAGGGAAAAGTTTTGGAAGATGGTGAAGGAGTACATAGCAGACCGTGTCAGCGTCCTCAATGATCCCTCTGTGCCTTACAACTACTGGGTGACCAAGCTGGACACGTGGTATGAACTGACACTCTACGCCTTGGAGGTGCTGGCCTGCCCTGCCGCCAGCATTCTGTCTGAGCGGGTATTTAGTGCTGCTGGTGGCATCATAACAGATAAGCGTATCCGCCTTTCCACCGAAAATGCTGATAGGTTGACACTTATAAAAATGAACAAGGCCTGGATTTCCCCTGACTTCTCCACTCCACTGGAGGAAAGCCCCGGGTGAACATAAAGTGACTTTATATATGTTATTTACAATGATGGGAATACTCAGTATTCCCATTCACCCCTTCCACCCAAAAAATGGGTATATGGTTGACTCTCTTCCATATACCCTGGGATATAATTTTTATATAGGGCCAGCTCACCAGCGGGCCCTGTGATATAATTTTTATATAGGGCCAGCTCACCAGCGGGCGCTGTTTGACAATTTTTGTATAGGTCAGCTCACCAGCGGGCCTTCTCATACAATGTTTTATTGGGTCAGCTCTCTAGCGGGCTCTCTCATATAATGTTTTATAGCGTCAGCTCACTAGCGGGCCTTCGCATATAATGTTTAGGATGGTCAGCTCCGCAGCAGACCCTCACCCATAATGTTTTAGATGGTCGGCTCAGCGCACGTTTCCCTCTTAATCATGGCCCCAGTTCAGAAAAATCGAGGAAATTTTTTGCAGAATTTGCCTCTGCGCACGTTTCCCTCTTAATCATGGCCCCAGTTCAGAAAAATCGAGGAAATTTTTTGCAGAATTTGCCTCTGCGCACGTTTCCCTCTTAATCATGGCCCCAGTTCAGAAAAATCGAGGAAATTTTTTGCAGAATTTGCCTCTGCGCACGTTTCCCTCTTAATCATGGCCCCAGTTCAGAAAAATCGAGGAAATTTTTTGCAGAATTTGCCTCTGCGCACGTTTCCCTCTTAATCATGGCCCAGTTCCGAAAAATCGATGAAATTTTTTGCAGAATTTGCAGATGATATACAAGTAAATATACAGCAAATACTGTTTGGTAACAATTTTTCGCCTAAAGTCGTTTTTATTTTCCTTTTTGTGTGTTTTAAGGTCAGTCTGTAAAAATGGCGTACTACGGGCGAAACATCGTTCCCAGCAGCGACGTTGGAGTCCAAGATGCATCCTCCCTATGCTGTCCCTGAACCATTTCTGTGGTGTTTCCATCATTTTCTGCCCTTTTCCTATGGACCAGGCACCCTCCCCTCATCAGAGCAGGGGGTGCCTGGTGTAATGCTCGAGTCCTCCCATTGACTTCAATGGGGCTCGGGTGCTCGGCCGAGCACTCGAGCCTCCGGGGGTGCTCGGCCAGAGCACCCGAACACCCGAGCATTGGGGTGCTCGATCATCACTAGATCGGAACCAGTTTAGAGAATTATTACCCAATCCTGAGCTTTGGAGTTTGCTTATAAGAATGTTATGGTCTACTGTGTCAAAGGCCTTGACAATATGTTGAGTATGAGGCCCTCAACTGTATTTGAATTCAACATGCTTGTTGTAAACAGTCATCAAATATAAGTAAGATATCCAAGTAACTTAGTCATAATTTACTCAATGTTTACTCATACCATTATAATTTAGAGACATCATTGATGAATAACCTAAACATTACCTTTGTATTAAATAACCCAAGGGGTATAACATGGTATTTGAAGTGTCCAATTAAAACATTCTTACATTCATCTTTTGTGTGGGTACATTGTAGCACCCTTGAGATAAAATTTTGTAAACGTTTTGCTGATCTCAAATGATCACGATCTATGAATTCAGGATTTGGATGAAATGGATACCAGATCTTAAGGACTATAGCAATGCAAAGAGATAGGAGGCAACTGGTCAGTAAAACAACCAATAATGCCAACATTCCCTGGTAAAGCTCTGTTTGGACAGTGTACCACTCATACTTTTTTCAGTTCTAAGGCAGTAATAATATTTGCTATTATCCACTGAGCTTCTATCTGGATTGTACCAGAGATCTGTTTTTCTTTATATTCTACCAGATTTTGATGGTAACACTACTTACTAACTGGTAATCCACAAATGACAGACGTTTGCTGCCTTTCCTCTTAAAGGGATAGTAATGTTTCATAATAAAAGTAGCTCTAATTGGTCTTCATAGTATTTGGCAATGGAGAGTGTTATTTAAATACTGTCATCGTTGTAGTCCCCCTCCCGCTCCTTTTACTGATGTAACACTGGTCACCTCAGAGTAGCAAGACTGTAAGGATGGATCACAGAGAGGGGCAATCTTCAGTTAGCATAAGGAAAAAACAGTCAAGGGGGGAAGGGTTTTCCTTATTCTCACAGTAATAAGATTGTTCCTTGCTGTGAGCTGTCTGGTCCCATCAACAGATTCCACATCTGGGGGAGGTGGCTTACACTAGGTAAAAAGGGAGGAGGGGGATTCTTTATCATTCAATTACTCTTGAACTACAACTCTGACAGTATTGAGATAACAGTCTCCATGGCCCAAATACTATGAAGATTAAGTGGAGCTGCTGTTTTTGTGAAACATTACTATCCCTTTAACAAAGCATTAGTGAATATTCTCTTAAGATATTGTTTAACCCTTTACCGACCCTGGATGTGCCAGGACCATCACACCTATATTGACACACCATGGAATTCCGGGTTCTCCGCTCAGGGACCCCGGAATCCATTGTGCAGGAAAAAAATGACCAGTTGCGCTTAACTGCCTGCTATGTGCTGCTGTGTCTAGTCAATAAGGGGTTAATAACTTTTAACTCTTATTTAGATAAACAATAATCTGTTCAAAATGTAAATAAAACATGGTTGACTTCTGAAAATTGGCTATATGGATGACAAGGACTAAAATATATATTTTTTCCTTTATTTAATTGTCAAGAAAGAATCAGTTGGTAGATGTAATCAGTCAGTCGGTGGATGGTACAGATGGAAAGTACCATAGCAGAAACATTTGGAATCCATGGTCTGCGATGTTTCTATCAAAGAGAAATAGGAAGAGCAATGTATAAGGTTAAAGGCTCTGATAGGAGAAAATGTAACAACCACATGAGGTTGAACTATAATCTGAAATTGAGGTTGATCTGTAAATTTTTTAGGAAACCTAGAATCCATAAAACATTGAAATGTTTTGATTTTTCATCATTCACATCAATGTTTTTTATCTATGATTGATCCTATGAATGTTCTTATTCTTTTATGCCTAATACTAAGTCCACTTATACGCAATATACATTATGCAGCTTTACCTGTGGATGTTTCACTCAAGGAATATTGATGTATCTACTCCCTTTCAAATAGTAGATGGTGCCTTTCTCCTAGCCTGGGAAGTTGATTTGTAGATGAGCAGGCTGTGATGTCTAACTTGGGGAGCTTTGGATGGCACTTGCTTCCCTTCATGCTCATTAACTTTATCACTTCCAGGTCTTGATGAGGTTTCTTTCTGGTCAGCTGATGGACCTTTATCCTCATTTACAGATGTTTCAGTTCTTGATGAGGATTCTTTCTGGTCTGCTGATGGACCTTTATCCTCATTTACAGATGTTCCAGTTGTTGATGATGATTCTTGCTGGCCAGCTGATGGACCTTCATCCTCATTTCCAGATACTTGATGCTTGTTCTTATAGTCATCACCCACAAAGGAGAAGTCTTTAAAAAGTTCTTTTATCATTACATTGAAGGGATACTGTATCAATGCAGATGATTTTGCTTCCTCCTCTATTTGGTCATGTGGGCTTTCCTTCACTGATGGCTACAAGGTGAAGAAGCAAACAATGAATTCACTAGTTAGTCAAATCATCTAACCCCATGTAAATACACAATAAAAATGATCAGAACAAGGAAAGGAGAACCCATGAAAACATCTCCATCTACAAAAGATGAGTGTACAAAGTTATGCAGGAGCTGTAGACGTGGATGATAGGAATGTACAATCTTCAAGCAGAAGAAATCACCTAGGTCCAGTTCTGGTGCATAAGATGCCTGGCAACGTATGTATTATGGTTCTAGTGTTAAAATAAATATCACAGGAATACCCCAGCCTGCATCTTCTACATGTCCCCTCCCTGTATGTAAATTGAACAGTCATGCAGTGATGGGGATGAGGCTGTCTAGGAGGTTACCTTTACATGGAAGAGATGCCCAAAACTGGACAGCACACAGCAAAAGTGTTTTCACGTAATTAGGAAAACAACAGGGCGTAACCCCATGGGAACTGGAGAGCTTGCTATTAGTGTCTGATTCAAGGCACTGGAAACCATTTTGCATGGGTTTAAACCTTTGACTTGCATGGGTTTAACCGTCTGAATATCAGACTGATGTGCAATGCATTACATTAATAAGAGTTGAACACATTTCTAGTTCTTTAGTGCTACAAGTGTCATAACATCCGGACCCACAAAAACAGACAGTGAGGCTGATGTGTACCTGGAGTAATTCTTGGGCAAATCACAAAACCATAAGAGGCAATTTAAAAGCCCACTGATATCAATTGGGCTTTCGCACTGTGTTAGGACATCTATAGCAGTCATGGGGTTTAAATCTTCATTTATGTCATTAGATATTTTGGGATATATGGTGTAGTTGGTTTGCTCAAGAATTGCTCCTCAGTTCTTTTTTTTTTGTGTGTAAAGCCCAATGTGTAATGTGTGAGTATACTGTAAGACGGGTGATTACCCAGAATCCCTGTGTGCTGTGACGTAAAGGAACCTACACTTGTAAAAACCAAACTAGTCAATGTATGTGATCTATCTGAAGATGTACACAGTTTTTATACAGAACCTAAATTAGAGAAACAACTGTCTTGTCTTACTACACTGCTATTTTCTGCTGAAAAGAAAAGTCCTGTTACTTCACAAAGGCCATAGAATCCTGCTCTAAGGTGTGTTCAGTTACTTACCATTGTGAAGGGAGGCTCTAGCTCACGAGCCTGCAGCTTCTCCCAGTCGATAGTCCAAAAGAAGTCGTGCTGGCGGATAGAACGAGCCATCTCAAGTCTACGAGGTCCAGACTTGCATAGGAGCTATAAAAGAGAAGAGGATTGTTAGGGTATCATATTAGGTATTTTATTTATGCGACTATTAATGTATTCAAAATTATATTTATTTCTGATCATAAATTTAGAAGATGTCTGCATCAGCCCAACACAATTAATGTGGCAGCCTTTGGCTTATACTGGTGGAGGTTCCAGAATTAGGAGATGACCTCACCTGATGAGACAGTGAAGTGTAAAACAGCTACACAGGAGTAATGGGGATTGGAAACAGATTTATCCTCCAAAGAAGTTGTTTTCATTAGTGTGCTTTAGTATGCATTAGTACTCTACTAGCATACATTGGTGTATTATGTTATGTATTAGTCTCCTATGATATGCATTAGTTTACTCTAATATGTAGAATGTAGGTGCCGATTCACCAGATCACTGGTCCTATGTGACATTGCTAACTGCCTTCCCCCCGGCCTTTCCTCCCTGTTGTACTTGATTTTTTTAATCCACCCCTGCCTTGCAGGTCTGTTCCTCTATATGGTCAGTTCATCGTAACATTATTAGTGTGCTTCAGTGTCTGTGTGTGTGTGTGTATGTGAGCGAATACAATTTCGTGAAATGAAGCAGGAAAGACATGTAAGAGCAAGGAGACAGGCATTTATTCCATATAAGGTCTCCATATATCATGTGCTATTTCTCCATATAAAAGCTCTTTATAACATGCTTCATAGAACATCACCATATAACATTACCATACAACATGCACTACTGCTCTATAGAACATCACCATGTAAAAGACAGTATTGTTCCGTACAAACATTGTTCCCTTTCACTTCTCCACATGCCTGGTTCTTACTATAAATACCTACTTTTTGAATGAGATCGATGAGGGCTGTGTCGAGCCAAAGAGGGTATTTTGGTTCGTGTGTCAGCTCAGCTTTGGGACCTTGTTTTCTGGTGAATGGTGGTTTACCAGTGGCCATCATGTACAGCATGACTCCAAAGGACCACCAGTCTATGGACTGACTATAGCTCTCTTTGTTAATTATCTGCCAAAACATAAGAAACAGAAAAATTAGCAACCTATTCACATAATTGAGGACTCGGAGCCCTGCACATACTCAGGTACACACACCCACGTATACACACACACTATTTCAGATCAAGACTTCAGTATAGGGCCATATGTTTAAGAGAAAATGTGCAAAACCAACTGCACCATGAGGAGCAAAAAAAATTTCTAATTTACTTAAAGTGCTTTGAGCCCCTTTAATGTATTGCAGACCTCTCTAGAAATTAGTACGTATAAACAATCCCATTTATATGAATGGGGTATTTTCATTTGCCCTCCATCGTGCAGATGGTTTGCCCCAAACTTGTAATGTTTGAATTTCTAAAGAGTAGAGAAGATAAAAACGCTGCCCAGTATCCAATATATGAGACACAACAAAATCCTGTATGTGAGTGGGTCACAAAAAGATCTGTCCTCTGAGCTCACCCTGTCTAATAAACACCCAAATATCTATATAAGATTGAAACAGAAAATGTATTGTTTTTCTTACCTCAGGTGCCATAAATCCATGGGTCCCACCGTATGAGTCATCTCGTTCTTGCCCATCAAACATATTTTCCAGAGCTAATCCAAAATCGGCTATTGTTACATGTCCAGTGGAGCTCATTAAAATGTTAGATGGCTTCAGGTCCCTGTGAAGATCCAAATGGTAAGCTTCATTAGTCTTGCGTTAGATCATAGCTCAGTACTCAGAAATCACTTCCAAGTCATTTTTTTCAATTTATGGGTAGAAAATCAAGGAATGTTTTTACTGAACTGTTGGACTTAAAAGGCAACTATCACTTGGATACTGCTCTTTTGCCAAATTTGCAGCTGGGGCTGCACTTAGAGCCCCAATGTATCAATAAGAGAGAAGAATGGAAGTCTACAAAGAGAATGCCAATGTGACCTTGTTGGTTCTGTGAAAGAGACTGAACAGTGATTCTCTGAAGTCTCGTAGTTCAGTATATTTGGGCTGCACGTACACTATATCACTATACCAAGTTCATAGAGTAGTCTCCAGATCCTAGATTCACTAAAGGTTGATGCTTGTGTACAGACACATTGACACGTTCACTAATATTTATGGATGCAAGGGGAGGGGAGGAGAAGGTCTCTATCAGCATACAAGATTGAAGTGCTTCCTATGTGGATGGGATGCCTTCCCTTCACACATCACCAACATTACAACAATCCTGAAGTTGTACAGCATGCTCTCTTCTGACCCACTTGGTCACTAGAGGAGTGCATAGAATCCTGCCTGGACCCCAGACTTGTTCCCTTGCCCACTGGCCGCCATAGAACCCCATATACACTGCCTGGACCCCAGACTTGTTCCCTTGCCCACTAGTAACCATAGAACCCCATATACATTGCCTGGCCCCCAGACTTGTTCTCTTGCCCACTGGTAACCATATAACCCTACATACACTGCCTGTCCCACAGACTTGTTCCCTTGCCCACTGGTAGCCATAGAACCCTACATACACTGCCTGGATCCCCAGACTTGTTCCCTTGCCCACTGGTAACCATAGAACACTACATACACTGCCTGGTCCCCAGACTTGTTCCCTTGCCCACTGGTAACCATAGAACCCTACATACACTGCCTGGTCCCCAGACTTGTTTCCTTGCCCACTGGTAGCCATAGAACCACATATACTCTGCCTGGCCCCCAGACTTGTTCCCTTGCCCACTGGTAGCCACAGATCCATGTACACTGTCTGACCCTCTCCAGGCTTTTCCCCTTGCCTACTGCTAACCACAAACCCCAATTGGCACTGCCTGGGTAAGGGAAGAAGGCTGGGGGTGTCAGGCAGTGTATGTGGGACTGTAACACACAATGGTGATGTTCGCTATGCTGCCCCACAATATACAACTCTGACATGCTGCCCCCCCAATAAAATTCGACTTATGGTGCCATATTAGTCCGACATGCTGCCCAACAATCTCTAACTCCAATATGCTGCCCCCCCAGCAAAATCCCACATATTCTTCCCCCACACAGTTAACCCTTTGAGTTCCAGATGGGTACGCAACGTATTGCTTTGCAATGCTTTTGCGTACACGTCTGGTACTCAAAGGGTTAATGGCCAACATATGCTGCGGTATAACTTTTGCTTCTATGTAAAAAAATATGTCCATTGTGTTTAAATAAAATCAGACCTTGCTGTGGGCTTTGGGACCCCTCCTTATGCCCCCCTGGCATTGATCACCTATCCAATAGGAGAGCGGTGACCATTAACACTATTACTGCCCTCCTCTGTTTCTACTCGAGCCGACTGCTTTTTTAGCAATGACCCAATCGATTAGGACTCCCCCAGTTGGACCCGGACTTCACAATCCTGGTGACTGATTCATTCATGAAAAGGGGAGATTCCAGTTTTCTTCCCACTCCAACTGTCACTCCAACCACCACTTTCCTGTACATTTCAGTTTAACCCTTTGAGTGCCAGAGCGGTGTGCAATGCATTGCACACCCTTCTGACACTCAAAGGATTAAAATTGGCTTGTGTGCTTAGTTTCTCTCTTTTTATTTTAATGGTTCTTTCCCACCAGATCTCAGCTGCACCCATATAAAGTTACCTCTGGAACAGGGAAATTGGGATTTAACTTATTCTTTAAACGAGGTGTATTTCTATGGACATTTAAAGAATTATAAGGCAAGGAAACCAGAACTACTCTCCAGTCATTAGAGACTATACCTCCCACCATCTCCTACCAAACAACGGCTGGTTGGGGATGATGGGAATTTTCATATCGAACAGCTGGAAAGACAACGTTTGCCTCACCGTTTTCTAAGGGTTATCACTTTTTATCTCTGATATATGTCATAGGATTAGTAGTGAATGGACATGAATGGCCCTGATTAGAGAATATAAAGAGGAGAAGGAGAGAACACAGCACTGATCAGAGACAAAGAAGAGCACAAACTGAACATAATGTATCATATAGATAATAAGAAAATACTATTATTTACCGATGGACAATCCCTTTGGAATGTAGGAACTGAATCCCACAAATCAGCTCAGCTGCGAGGAATCTAGGGGGTCAGAGAAAGAAAAGGTTAAAAGCCTGAAAGGAGAAAATTCAATCAAAACATAAAAAACACAATAAAAATTCCCAAAAGTAGTTCCCTATGAACCACCCACTATTAATTTTTAAATAATGAAACAATTATATATACACGATATATACATTGTTAACATCTAGAGTGACCACATTTCCATTCTGCCATTCAGGGACAGTGTAGAGATGGGACAGTAGGGAACTTGTCCTCGGCTCTGGTGCAGCTATGTGGAAGGGGTCACTACACATCACTGCTCATCAGTGTTCTAACCAGGGAGAACTGCCCATTCACATCTGTGACAGAAAGTGATACATGTTGCAGGCTACAAGAAAATGTACATCACACCCAAAGCCTTAGACTAGCATTACACTGCAACAAAATTGCACTGCAGCTCCTGTTTGATGTCAGGATCAAGGATCAGGCCTCTTTCTAGAGTTTAGAGGTCTGTCAGGAAGCCACTTTCTTGTAGCCCAGCAGAGGCATCACTTCCTGTCACAGTAGACAATGGGCAGCTCTCCTAGTGTTTAGAACACTGTGCTCTGGAGTCTTCATTCAGGGACATTGTATTGTCCCTGAAGGGGGCTGCCAGGAACATGGGACACACATTTCAAATCAGGGACTGTCCTGGGCAATCTGGGACATGTGGTCACCCTATTAACATCACTTATGAAATGTATCATATATTTGCTTTAATTCTTCCTCTATCTTATATTGCCTCCTGTACTTTAATTCTCATATTCCATGTTCCTCTCACACACACCTTCCTCCACTGCTTTTAATCATAACATTCTCTATTACTTTCTAATTCAGAGATGAAGCAAATCCTAAGCAAGGAGGGAGCATATCATCCACCAACATACAGCATGTCTGGGCTAATCTGTCAGTACAAACTAACCATGACAAAGAGGCCCTAGGCAAGTGTATGAGTGGTGCTGCAGTTAACCTGGATCTCCTCTAATGCCCATTTGTTCATCTGATACATTCTCATCTGTTTCAGATTTTAGAGGGATTACCTTATGGTATGTATGTCCAATCTTCTGTTCTTTTTTAGGAACTCGAGCAAAGTTCCTCCGCTGGCATACTCCAGTACAAAATAAAGATGTTTCTGTTTCATAAGAAAGACACAGTAGGACAGAGGTTACAATACAGACATAGAACATTATTTGATTTCTTTCTCACACTCACCTCAATTCCACCCTCTTACACACATGTAAACCTCCCCTAATTGTATGAGGCAAATGGGAATGAGAGGTGGGTTATTTACAAGAGAGCCTGAGAAGGACACAAAGAGTGGGTGGAATCTGGAAGCTGGAACACAGAGTAGGACACATAAGACAATATAGAAGAGGCTATGGAAGGATATGGTGTTAGTAAAGAGCCTTGTGGAGAAGCAGGAAGTAGAAAGACAGTGGGGAAGACAAAGAGGCAGATGGGAGAGGAGCACAGAGAAGACATAATCCTCAGGCATTCAAAGGGTTAACCATATGATTGTCAGAGGAGTAGGAATTCCTCTCCTCTCTAGCAAAAAAGGATAGTTAACCATTTATGTACCTTATCAGTAAAACACTAGCATGGGTTGTGGCAATGGTGGAATAACCCTTTCTTTGTAACTGTTTTGTTACTCCTCCCCTTGTAAGGAGGAAATAAGAGATCCCTCCTTATGGTAGTAAATGATTAACATGAAGCAATTACTTCCCTTATCAAAGAGTAAAGGTAGGGATCCAGTGATCTCCTCTGTGACAATATATTATATCGTTTAGGTCTATAGAGACTAGTTATTATACATTTTCAAGTGATGGGTATAAGTAAGGGTGTTGCACAGTGATGAAGGGGTAGAGGCCTGGCACTATTTAGGACTACATTAGTGCATATATAGATATGAATCACTGTACATTACAGACACGGTGCAGCAGATGTAATAGAAAGCACCTGAAATTGCCTCATGTCAGTGACTGAGTGAAAACCTGGGACTCCCCTTGTGTCTGTCCAGTCATTTCTATAATATATCATATGTGGACATTCACACATTACTGGTCACCCTGTCAGTGAAGAGTTTACCTCTGTCTGGAACGCAGCATAGGCACGGCTTAAGAATGGGCAGCCGCTTGTCAGTTCCAGCACCCGGCGCTCAATCATCACGTAATCTGAATGCTTTATGATGTTAGATTTATTAATCTGCTTAAGTGCCACTTGTTCTCCTGTGACCATATCCTTTGCCAGCATCACCTAGAGCACATAGATTGGAGAGAAAGGACTTCAGGTTACACATCACTCAAATATGGGAGAAACATATCTATATGACAAGAAACTATTTCATAGGTTGAACAGTAAGACACTGCCACTTTAATTACAAGGGCCTTAATGTGTGGTTCCTAAGCCATCAAAATAGACTTTATCCCTTTTGTTCAACTCTTTTGCAGATAAACGGTTATATTCTCTGTAGCGTGAAAAAAATAAACCTGCATAGTAGACACCTACAGGGCATTTCTTTGTATTGCTGTGTACACAAGGTGTTAAAGTGAACATTGTATGGTATAGGCCACTTCTTACACTGCCCATATGTCAGTTATATTTCATATTTGATGTTGAGGTTTTACTTGTATGATTTGGACATGATACATTAGGGTTGTGGAAAGTAACTTCTGCTGAAACAGAAAGAGCGAGAGCGGAAGTGTGGTGGGGATCTCTGATAAGGGTTACGGCCTTTTCAGGTGAAAAAAGTTGTATGTTCTGTAGGATAGGAAAAGGCTATTCTGTTCACACTGCACCAAGTGATAGGACAAGAGCACAGTGATATTGTGAAGTTTGCATGCAGCCGCGAGTAACCTGTGACCCACAATTAGGATCATTTTCACTAGGCAGCATAGTGCCTTATAGGGGAACTCTCACCTCCTATAAAGTAATCTGTATTTTATTCCCTGTCACCAATACAGATTGAATCCCTTTTTTTCCCAGATCGGTAATTTTATTTAGATATTGTGATGGTACCAGAATTTACCGGACCCTTTTGGGGTCATCGGTTCCTGAACCGCCGCTGCTGCTGCCCCTCCTCCACGGCCGGCTGGAGCCCTGCTGCTTCCTGGAGGTCCTGGATACTCAGACAGGAACAACTGGATGCTGCCCCCTGGCAGCAGAGCTAGTGAATTTATCTGCAGAATCCTATGTGGGGTTTCCAGAGGCCCTATGCCAGTAGACCAGCGAGTGAATTTGCTCCTGCAGTGGCTAAGGTGAGAATCCCCAGCCCAACCCCCTCCAGAAATACAGCTGAGACTTCCAGACACTCTTATCAAGATTAGAATGCAAAGCAAGGTTTGGAAAAAGGGCATTTCGACTGGACCATAATAACTTCCCCTGATTGGTCAAGGAAGCACAGCAGGAGTCAATCAACAGTCATTGTTTAGCCAAGTTACACAGATCTGAAGTCTATTGTAAGCAAGCCAGAGTGCTGGGCATAGCCTTTATTTTCTCTGCACTCTGGCTCCCAACTATCATATCCCTTTACAGGAATTACAGTAATACACCACCTAAACTATTACATTATGTCACAGAATGTACAACATAGGGATCAATATTTCAAGTGGTATAGTCGTAAATTATTCCATCTGGTCACAGATATCCTATATAATAATTCATTAAAACGTGTGTAACGCCGCAGTCATGCGCAGTAGAGACTGCCCACGCCGCGGCTGATACAGAGCTGGACACTCCAAAGGAGCGGGCAGTCTCTACTGCGCATGACTGCCCCGCGACCGGCTGGCAGTGGCACTGTGGCCCGTGTAAAGGGCTGTTCAACTAGTAAGCTAATAAAGTGTTACCGCATGACGTCACTGTTAGTCTCATTGCGGTACAGCTCTGTCCCGCACGGCTGTCAATCTTTTCCTCCCATGTTGTGCCTCATTCCCTCCTACTTGTCTGATGCTGGAATCCTTCATGTGACCTGGTGTGCACTCATTGGCAAGAGAGCGAGCCAGGTCACATGAAGGATTCGAGTGTCATACGAGGAGGGAAGAAACACAACAGGGTAGGAGAAGATTGTCAGCCGTGCGGTACAGAGCTGTACCTCAGTGAGGCCAGCAGAGATGTCATGCGGTAACACTTTATAAGCTTATATCGCAATAAAATTACTGATTTGGGGGAAAAAGGGATTCAAGCTGTAATGGGGACAGAGAATAAAATAAGGATTACTTTAAAGGAAGTTAGAGTTCCCCTTTATAGGCTCAAACATTCTTAACCTTTTGAGTGCCAGAGGAGCACACAACACATTGCAAACAATGTGGGTTAAAGTGTTAAGGATCATTCAACAGGTCCACATAAATTACCCAGTAATCTTAACATGTTGGGAAAAAGCGTCAGACACCACAGTGGCTCAAAGCTCTAAGTCAGTGAAATGTTAATGAGATGTACAAGTAGGAGTAAAATTTCTTCTACTTGCTAGGGAAAGACATCACTTACCTTTCCAAATGCGCCTTTGCCAAGCTGGTAGCTGAACTTGTATCTGTCCAGCGTGACATGCTCTGTCTTTGGTTGTTCGTTATTTTCTACATGTGGGGCAAAAAAGACATTATTTTACATTAATAAAGAACACTCATTGGGGTGCTCAATATGAGTCCCTCCAGCTGCTTTCATAGTGTTACTCTCATCACCCCCTGCCAACCTTATCCTCAAAGGTGGATACAACCATCTTACATACTACACGTGAGAGATGCCCCATACACTGCCATTGCTTCCCTGCCACCCAGCATGCAAGGAAAACTGAATGTACTTGGGTATAGATGTTTCTGGAAAGTTATAGGGACACCGTTGTTCATGGATTTATGAACACAACCTATGAGGGACAGACCTTCTTCATGTGCATCCAACCATATGTCTTAGCCCAAACTACTTACATAGGAATGCACCAATACAAGGCTGTGATATCACTATAGAGATTGTCATCTTCATGAAGAGGTACAATTCCTACAGTTTACAGGGTGGAGAACCAGGCCCAAGTCTAATATGTCACTGTGATAACAAGATCTGACTGATACAGTACAGATTAGCAATCCAGACTAATTATTCGTCCGCCCAAGAAACATGTATAAATCAATAAAGGATTAAGTTTACCTTCTTCACAAGAAACTCTTCTATCACATCGGCGCACCCAGGATCGAATCCGCCGGATGCCATTCCGTATGGCCTTGCCACCTGCTCTGCGTGACAGCCATTTGCGCAGCCCTCTGAAGCAGTTTCCACAGCGTACGGTTACTGTAAGGAAAAGATGTGTATGGTTAGATGGTTAGTTCACTGATATGAAGAAATATGAGCATTGAGATGAATGACACTGACTGAGACCCCTTCTTTATCTACACTTATATGGCCTGAGACAACTTTTACTTACAGCCCTAATCACCGTGCTTATACTTATATGGGTTATCTAATTCATTCAGGGAGAACATGTGGCCTTCCAGCTGTTGTTGGACTACAACTCTTACCAGCATTTGACTGACTGAGGATGAGGGGAGTTGTAATCCTACAGAAGCAATAGGGCCACAGGTTTCCAACCCATTCCCTGATTTGTCTCATAACCAGAACTAAGAAGCGCTTCTTGTGTATAATTTAAGCCTGTGTGATTGGGTGTTTGATGTGTTCAGTAACTAAATATCAATAACTGTGTTCATGTGAGCGCAAATATCAAGCGTGTGTGCGTATGTATATGTGTGTGTCTGTGTATGTATGTGTGTGTATATGTGCATGTATGTGCATGTATCTGTGTGTGTCTGTGTATGTATGTGTGTGTGTGTGTACGTGTATGTGTGTGTGTTTGTGTGTGTGTCTGTGTATGTATGCGTGTGTGTATGTATGTGTGCACATGTGTGTGTGTGTGATGCACTGTGAATCCCTCCAACACTCATAAAGGTAATAGCTGACAGAGCAGTAGTATAGAGTGTATTACAACAGGGGATAGTAGTGTAGCTTATTTAATGGCAAAACAGAGTAGGTGAGTGTACCGTCAGAGATGTCACTGCCCTGGTCACGTCTATACTGAGATAGGCTGGAGACATGGCTAGATCATTATTATTATAATAATAGTAATAATAATAATAATAATTATTATTATTATGTATTTATTTTTTGTGTGATCACAGTACACTTTTCAGTAATTCATTGTATATGCACATAACCCCTTCAGGGCCAGATGGGTGTACATGTGTGGAATCAGTAAATCTATACACCCACATTACACAGATTACCCTCCTGTGTTCCCTAGGGCTGTGTTAGCACAGCTTCCAACTGTCACAATAGCACAGCTTCTAACTGTCAGAATATGACAGATGTAACAGGAGGCTGCAGTAAACAACAGCATTATGATGGGATTGCACTGGGACCTTGGATATTATTATCTCTAGACTTGTTCCTGATATGGCACACACAGAAGGGCACCGTAGATTTACATTCCTGCTTTATGCCCTATTTAGCAACTTCAGGGCCAGAGCGGTGTGTAATTCATTGTAAAAGCAATACATTGCACACCTCTCTTGTCATTAATGGGTTAAACTATTGATTCTCTACTTACTTGTTTCCTCACTGCTCTGCTTCTCTTTGCTGCCTCTTTTTATCCTCTCCACTATAACTCCTCCTCCTCCTCCTCCCTCCCCCTCCTCCATCTTTATCCCCTTCTCACTACTCAATGAAAAGGTGTATCACTAATCAACGATCAATGAATAGGTGTATCACTAATCAACAATCAATGAAAAAAGTTATAAACACAAGTGTAGGCTACAAGATAGAAGTACTTCTCCTCCTGAAGCGAAATAGTTGTGTGTGAGATGTGTAACACGGTTGCCAGATTTAAACCAGACTACACCAGCATTCTAATGATCCTCTTGTGATGTCATAATGATCCTCTTGTGATGTTATAATGGTTCTGTTGTGACTGATTCCATCAGTCCAAGCCGGGAGTCTCTAAACTTTTTTTTCTCAAGGGCCATACTGAGAAGGGAATAATTAGAGAGGGTCAGACGCCTATAAATAATTTAAAGGAACAGTAATTATTTATATCTATCTATATACACACATGCACAATATATACACACACAATATATACATACACACACAATATATTTATTTATATATATATATATATATATATATATATATATATATATATATATATATATACAACACGCACAATATACAAACACACATGCATAGTATACATACACACAATACATGCATACTGCTATATGCACAATGTAATCCACACATCGCTATGTACACAAAGCTGTACGCAAAATTCTATGCTCTAAACACTAAATACAATATGCACAATGCTATACACACAACGCTATACGTAAAAGGGTATGCACAATAAGCACATATACTCCGTATGCTATATGGACAATCCACCAGTATGTACGCAATACGCCAAATGCTATACACCAAACACAAAATGATGTCCGCCATAAGCCAAATCCAAAACGCCAAATGCTCTATGCCAAACGCTATGCGCAATTCGCAAAAAGCTATACACTATTCGCCAAATGCTATACGCCAGTTGTGAAACGCTATATGCCAAATGGTATACACCAAATGCTATACGCAATTCAAACTGTATATACCAAATGCTATCCTCCAAAAGCAATACACCAAACCCTGTACTCCAAATGCTATATGCTATTCGCCAAACATTATACGCAATTCGCCAAATTAAGTACACCGCATGCGATTCGCCAAAGGCTATATGCCAAAACTATACTCCATTCAAAGAAACACTCTACTCCATTTGTCAGAAGCAATACGTAAAAAGCGATACATAAAATTATATATGCATTTCGACACATGCTATGGTCAATACGTCAAACCCAATACGCCAAACACAATGAGCCACACACAATACTCCACTCACTATACGCAATTTGCAAATTGCTATAGGCAGTTCGCCAAACGCTATACGCAATAGGCCAAACGATATACGTCAAATGCAATATGCCATATGCCAAATGCTATATGTAGTACACCAAACGCTATACGCAATACGACACTCGCAAAATGCCATGCGCAATTTGGCAAATGCTATATGCCAAACACTATACACAATTCGCCAATCGCAATACACTATCTGGCAAATGCTATACGCCAGACGCTATACTCTATATGCAAATCGTCAGACACATTACTGAATTTGCCAAAAGCTATACACCAAATGCTATACACAATACGTCACACGCAATTCAACACGCTGTACGCAATTTGTAAATCCTTATACAAAATTGACCAAAAGCTATACGCAATATGCCAAACACTATACGCCGCGCACAATCCGTCAAGCGATAGACACAATTCTCCAAATGCTGTACGCCAAATGCAAGTCGCCAACACTATACGCAGTACACCAAACGCTAAACGCAATTCGCCAAACGCAATTCGCCAAACGCAATATGCCATGCGTAATTCACCAAACACTATATGCCAAACGCCATACAACAAACGCAATTTTCCAAACACTATATGGAATAGACCAAATGCTGTTTGTAATTTGCCAAACACAATACGCCACGCGTAATTCACAAAACGCTATACGCCAAACACCATATGCAACTTGCCGAACTCATATCACCACACGCTATACGTAATTTGCGTACATGCAATACCCCAAACCTTATACACCTCACACAATTCGCCAAATGCAATACACAATTCACCAAAGCTATACTCCAAATGCAATTTGACAAACTCTATGCGCAATACACCAAACGCTATACACCAAATGCCAAACACAATTTGCTAAACGCTATAGAGAATACACCAAATGCTATACACAATTCGCCAAATGCAATACTCCAAATGGCATACACCAAATGCAATTCGCCAAACGCTATATGGAATACACCACATGCTATACGCAATTCGCCAAATGCAATACACAATTGACCAAAGCTATACGCCAAAGGTAATACACAATTCACCAAAGCTATACGCCAAATGCAGTTCGAAAAAATCTACGCGCAAAATACCAAACGCTATAGATCAAATGCCAAACACAATTCGCTAAACACTATATGGAATACACCAAACGCTATACGCAATTCGCCAAACGCTATACGCCAAATGCAATTCAAAAAACTCTATGCGCAATACACCCGAACGCTATACACCAAATGCCAAACACAATTTTCTAAACGCTATACAGAATACACCAAAAGCTATACAAAAGTCGCCAAATGCAATACTCCAAATGACATACGCCAAACGCTATATGGAATACACCAAATGCTATACGCAATTCGCCAAACGCAATACTCCACGGGTAATTCACAAAAAGCTATATGCCAAAAACAATACACCAGTTCGCCAAATGCTATATTCCAAATGCTATAAACCAAACGCTATATGCAATTTGCTAGACTCAATTTGCCATGCGCAATATGCCACACTCTATATGAAATACGCAAAATGCTATATTCCAAATGTTATACATTATAAATACTAAACACAATTTGCAAAACGCAATACACCATACACAGTTCGCCCAGCGCTATTTGCCAAATGCTATACACAATTCTCTGAACACTATACTCCAAACGCATTATGCCATATGCAATTCACCAAACGCTATACTCCAAATGCTATACACAATTAACCAAATGCTATACTCCAAATACAATTCGCCAAACACTATAGCCAAACACCGAATTTGCCAAAATCAATTTGCCACAAGCAATACGCCACACTCTAAATGCAGTACTTCAAATGCCATATAAAATTCGCCAAATGCATTACGCCAGATGCTATATGCATTTTGCCAAACACTATCTGCCAAATGCTACATGCAATTCGCCAAATGATATACACAATTCGCCAAACGCAATATTTCACACGCAGTTCACCAAACTCAATTTGCCAAACACAATTCGCCAACTATTATACGCAGTTCAATAAACCCTATATTCCAAATGCAATACACCCTACACCATTCACCAGACGCTATACTTTTGTAACGGTTTGTTCAACACTCAGACACAGTGGTTTAGGATAAAACACAGTTTTATTGAAATCATAAATAATAAGATAACCTTCACAGGCCCTGTAGTACTACAGCAGAACAATACAGACACAAGACAGGTTATTTGTGCATATGCCTACACAGGTCCAGTATAACTAGAAAGTTCAGAGTGGTCTTATACTGACACAAGTCAGGCAGGAAAGGGTGAATACCCAGAACGATAGTTCAGCATGGGTTAAAGTTCTCCAATAGGTGTAATCAGTCTCTGTGCAGAGAAGTCTGTGGTGAGTTCTCTTTGTAACGCCCAGTATGGTAGAATAGCGCATGTAGGAGACTGCAGTGCAATAATGGAGACCAGAGCACTTGCACTCCGCCAGAGCAGTAACTGAGACTAAGACACACTTCTGTAGCAGTCACGGAGGCAACACAGATGCTCTGCAAGAGATTAACGGAGGACTCAACAAGTGGCACACTGCCTTAGCAGTAACGGAGGCAACACTGTTACTCTGCAAGAGCTAAACGGAAAGTTCAGCCAGTGGCACACTGCCGTAACGGTAACGGAGGCAACACTGAGACTCTGCAAGAGCTTAATGGAAAGTTCAGCCAATGGCACACTGCCGTAGCAGTAACGGAGGCAACATGGAGGCTCTGCAAGAGTTAACGGAGGGCTTAGCTAATGGCACACTGCCATAGCAGTAACGGAAGCAACACGGAGGCTCTGCAAGAGTTAATGGAGGGCTCATCCAATGCACACTGCCATAGCAGTAACGGATGCAGCACGGAGGCTCTGCAAGAGTTAACGGAGGACTCAGCCAATGGCACACTGCCGTAGCAGTAACGGAGGCAACACGGAGGCTCTTCAAGAGTTAATGGAGGACACAGCAACTGTCTCACTGCTGTAGCAGTAATGGATACTAGGCCCCAGGCACAGCAGAAGTCAGAATGTCGCCCAAGCGACACAGCGAACACTGGAACAGGAAAACCAGGTCGAGTCACGGAGCAGGAACGTCAGCCAAGCCGGGTCGGATCACGAAGCAGGAACGTCAGCCAGGCCGGGTCGAATCACAGAGCAGGAATGTCAGACATGCCAGGTCAGATCACGGAGCAGGAACGTCAGCCAGGCCGGGTCGAATCACAGGAGCAGGAGACAAGAAGCAGAGTAGTCAAACAAGCCAAGACGGTACACTGGAATCTACAAAGCTCAAGTAGGCACTAGTACAGGAACACCACGAAAGGGCACCGGATAGGTGTATATAAAACAATATATAAAAAAATATACAAAAGTACTTACATAATAAAATATGCAGGTATCTCTCTCATTTCAATATATCTCCCGGCCGGGATATAGAGAAGAATTCTCCACTGCAACGCGTTTCACACGTATAACCGTGCTTTATCAAGCAGACAGACAATGAAGCATATACCAAATAGAGAGGTACCGGCTATTTAAACCTACAATTAATCCCGTGATTCGTAACCAATCGGTCCCAATACTATGGGAGCTCTCACTGGTCAAGAAACCCTCCGAATCTCTAAAACCATGTATATTTAATAATATCAACCAAACATACTTATAAAAGAATAATAATTCCACAAAGTAAAAAAGAAAAAAAAGAAAAAGAAAAAGGAAAAAGAAAAAAAGAACTATTGTGCTCATTGCAGTTAATTTCACATCACATATGGTTACAAGAAAGAGCTCAATTCAATATTTTCATTTAACCCTTTCGGTGTCAACGTATCCAAGGTATAAATCCAATATGCCTCACGTTTATTCAATAATATATCATAGTCACCCCTCCGAAGGTCCGGCTTCACCTTATCAAAGGCAAAGCCTATTAACCCATTCGGGTCTTTATTGTGTTCCTCCGAGAAGTGACGTGATATAGAATGGGTAAGTAAACCATTTTTAATATTCCTCCTATGTTCATTCATCCTTGTTTTGAACATTCTCTTAGTCCTTCCTACATATTTCAAGCCACATGGGCATTCCAAAAGGTATATAACTCCAATACTATTGCAGGTGATGAATTCTTTAATTAGATGTTCATTCTGTTCCCGATCCCCAATTGCACACACTTTTTTAGGGCAGTTCGCACAAGCGGAACATCTACCGCAATAGTGCCAACCCTGCACCGGTGACTGATTACACAAAC
Organism: Rhinophrynus dorsalis; assembly: GCA_037306005.1. Classification (NCBI taxonomy): domain Eukaryota; kingdom Metazoa; phylum Chordata; class Amphibia; order Anura; family Rhinophrynidae; genus Rhinophrynus; species Rhinophrynus dorsalis. Next base: position 524,798,389 of record CM074721.1, read on the forward strand.
CTAAGTTCTTATTAATCTTTTTAATATTTGACTTCTTATTTTGACTTCCTTTATGTAATCGCAACACAGTGGGAGCCAAAATATTACGCAAATTTGGGTTCTTTTTACACACGATTGTTGCCCTTTCTGGTATAATATCCCTCAATACTTTATCTTCTTTTAGAATGGGCCAAAAACGATCAAAAATTCTTTGAATCAAATATACTTGAGGAAAAAAACTGGTACTGAATACTAATCCATATTTTCTATCCCTACCATCAATCTCTTTCTCCCAAATTTCGTTCTCTATTTGGTTAATTTTAAATTTATTCCTCTTTTTAACTCTTATTTTTTTATTGTTTATATTAATGTTATTGTTTTTATTTTTATTTTTATTGTTATTAATATTATGAAGGGACTTGTTCCTTATAGTTAAGTTCTTTTTATTCTTATTCTCCCTCAACTCCTCTTCTTTACTATTTAGCGTATTATTATCAGTATTACTAATCATACCCTCATTCGTTTTAACCTTAGTCCCTATCCTCTCTTTTACCTTCTTTTTTTCATCCAGCTTCTTTAAGTTAACCTTAGTTTGCAATAGGGATCGGATAACTTCACGAACATCCTTCTCACCTTCCTGCATAGTAGTTGACTTCATCAACTCCATAAAAGAATGTTCATCAAGAGTCTGTCTGAACTTGGAGTCCTCATCCAAATTGTCCACTATAGTATCAATATAATGGGAACGATCCAAATTCAGAACCAAATAGAAATCTTCATAAATTTTGCCCAGATCATAACCCCTATCAACAAACCTCCGCATCAGAACACCCCCCTGTTTCCAGTAGTCAGCCAATCTAGAGCAGTTTCTACGAATTCGCATAAACTGCCCTTTGGGTATATTGTCTAACCACTTCTTAGAGTGGTTACTCGAATAGGGGATATATGTATTCTGATCCACAGGCTTAAAGTGAGTACAGGTGAGGATCATACCCCCCTCCACAAACAAACACAGATCCAAAAATATTGTCTCCTTCGGACTATAGGTAAATTTAAGCCCGAATTCATTCTCATTTAACACTTTAAAAAATGAATCCAATGTTGAAACTCCTCCCCTCCATACCATGATGACATCATCTATATACCTTCGATACAATCTGATATGTGACAAAAATGAGTTATTATTCCAAATGCACATATCCTCCCAATATGACAAGAATAGATTGGCAAAACTGGGGGCAAAACGACTCCCCATCGCAGTGCCCCTAGTTTGAACATAAAAATGTTTATTAAACATAAAATAATTAGTGCTCAAAATAAACCTAATGCTATCCAATATAAACTCTCTATGTCCCTTACTGAGAAAATTAAATTTCTCAAAGCTATATTTAATAGCTGTTAAACCATCTTGATGTTTAATGGTAGTATATAGGGCACTAATATCTGCCGTTACTAATAAATCACCTTCCTTTAATTCAAAATTCTCCAAATTTCTTATAACATCTCCCGTATCTTTAAGGTAAGACCGTGAATAAGGAACCAAAACCTGTAAATAAAGGTCTACATATAAAGACAAATTTGAACTTAAAGATCCAATACCTGACACAATTGGGCGCCCGGGAGGACACATAATATCCTTATGAATTTTAGGGAGGTGATAAAACACTGCTATACGTGGACATTTAACATATAAAAAATCTAATTCTTCTTTACTAATTATGTCATCGTTTTGCGCCCTTTTTAACATGATAAAAAGATCCTTTTTAAATTGCTCAGTCGGATCCCTCTTCACCACATCATAAAATTCCTTATCGGACAATAAACGTTCAGCCTCATTCATATAATCAGTGTAGTTTTGTATAACCACACCTCCCCCCTTATCAGCCCCTCTAATCACAATACCTTCATTCTGAGTGAGCTCTTTTATCGCCTTCCTTTCAAGGAAATTTAGATTATCAAATTTCTTACTAATTTTCAATTTCTTTATTTCTTTTCTTACAATACATTGAAAAGAAGTGATACTAGTTCCCTTCTGTGACTGTGGGTAAAATAGGGATTGTTTTTTAAGGTTAGTCTTGAGGCTTAACGATTCCTCCCTTCCACCATTCAAATTTTTTAGTTCCTGTAAATCAGTTAGAGTAAGGATATCATCCCCAGTAAGATCTACATTCCAGACTCTGAGCTTGTCCCTTTGTTCATGTTTTAAGGCAAAATACCTCATGAGGGACAATTTTCTGATCATTTTTTCAAAATCTACAAAGAGATCAAACTCATTAATTTGTTTACACGGAGCAAAATTTAAACCCTTTGATAATAGGGAAATTTGACCAATAGTAAGAGAAGCTTGAGACAAATTGTAAATTCCCAAGCTTCTCAAATCCTCATTGGAAACTCCCTTCATCTTATCTTTAAATATTCTCCTGATATTATAATATCTTACTCTTCTTCCTCCTCTCCTTCTTCGATAATTTCCCCTTCTTCCTCTCCTTCTTCCGACTCTATTTGAATCCTTCTCTTTATTCCTTGACGTCCCTGACCCAACCCCAAAAAAGAATCCCTTATAACTAAACTCTGACTGGTAGGGAGAGTTGAAACTGGGGTTCCATATTCATCAGTCTCGTACCCTAACGATCCCCGACAATAATTGGTATATTGGGCATCCGAAATGGAAGTACTAGGTCCCTCAGGTATCACATATTTTTTCTTTGTCTTTTGCTTTTTAAGTTTATTTTTATTTACTTTAGATTTACTCTTCCTTTGTTTCACATATGAATTTTATTCTACTTTTTCAACCCCGTTTTGAGATATATTGTTAATCTCACCTCGATTATCAATCCTATTATAGTTGTTATCATCTATAATTCTCTCGTTATATTCATCAATATAGCTCCTCCTATTTCCTAATAGATCCCTATTATTGAATCCATTTGCCCTATGTCTATTGCCAAATCTTGCATTTTTAGATCTATCAATATTTTGTCCTTGTGACCAAACTGCATTTGATCCCTCTCTATAATCCCTAACGTCCCTCATAAATTTTTTCTGTTTGGTTCTAATAATCTCGAGATCCAATTTGTTTAATTTTTTGGTAACAGAATCCTCACAGGACCCGAACTCATCCAAATCTCTTACTTTTTCCAAAACTTCTTGTGCTTCATTAATCTCATTCTCTAAACTACTTAGTTGTAAAATATATATATATATATATATATATATATATATATATATATATATATATATATATATATAAAAGAAGACTTCCACCTGGGGTGGCAGTAAGGAGGAGTTATTCAGATACACACATTGAGATGCAGGGGTTACAATGAACACACACTCACACAACACACACACTCAATGTATATACACACACACACACACACAATAGATACACATAACACGCAATATATAAGCACAGACACAATACACACACACACAAAATGCTATATGCACAACACAATCCGCTCAACGCTATAAACACAAAACTATACGCAAAATGCTAAGAGCAAAATGTTAAATGCAATAAGAGCAATGCTATAAACACAACGCTATATGCAATATATTAAGTGCAATACTATATACCAAATGCTATACATACAACGCACAACTAGATACACAATTTTGCAAAGTGCTATACACCATACGCAAAGCTCTATATGCCAAGCGCTATACACAAAACTCTAAACTCAAAATGCTGTACGCCAGACACTATACACCAAATGCCATAAGCCAACTGCTACATGCAATGTGCTATACATCAAATTCCATATGCAGTACACCAAATACTATACGCGGTTCGCCAAACGCTATATGCAATTTGCCAAACACTATACGCTTGTAACAGTTTGTTTGACAAACAGACACAGGTTTAGAATAAAACACAGTTTTATTAAAATGAATAACCTTCACAGATCCTGTAGTATATAGCAGATTAGTACAGACACACGACAGGTTAAATAGACATAAGCCTACACAGGTCCAGCATAAACAATAAGTCCACAATAGTTTATACTGACACAGGTCAGGCAGAGTGATGGTTTCCCAGAAGCAAGGTCTTGAATGGGTTAATGAACTTCAGAGTGTAAACAGTCCGATGTGCAGAGAGGTCAGTGATGGAGCTCTCTGCATATAAACAGCTGAGGAATTGATAATGCCAATAGCCAGATAGCAGATCTGGCATGAGCTGTTAGGCACTACTGGAAACAGCGATACATGAGGTACTGCTGGAGCAGTAATGGAGGCAACACTTGCACACTGCACAGTTAACCGGAGGCAACCGGTGGCTCAACAGCCGGAGTGGTAACGGAGGCAGACACTTGTTCTGAGCAGAGGCAATAATGGAGACTAGGCCCAAGGTAAACTGCCGTAGCAGTAACGGAGACAACACTTGCACTCTGCACAAGTTTAACCGGAGGAAACCGGTGGCTCAACAGTCGGAGTGGTAACGGAGGCAGACACTTGTTCTGAGCAGAGGCAATAACGAAGACTAGGCCCAAGGTAAACTGCCGTAGCAGTAACGGAGACAACACTTGCACTCTGCACAAGTTTAACCGGAGGCAACTGATGGCTCAACAGCCGGAGTGGTAACGGAGACTGGCCGCTGATACTCTGCACAAAGAAATAACCCACTTGCCAGACAGTCAGAATGTCTCCTAGGTGACACAGCACAGGAACGCCAAACAAGCCGGGAAGATACACGGAGCAGGAACGTCAGCCAAGCCGGGACGGATCACGGAGTAGGAACGTCAGCCAAATCGGGTCAGAGTCACGGAGCAGGAACGTCAGCCAAGCCGGGTCGAATCACGGAGCAGGAACATCAGAAAATAGTCAGTCAATCCGGGTCAGTACAAAAGGGCAGCAGACAATATGCAGAGTAGTCAGGCAGGCCGAGTCGGTACACTGGGAAACACTGAGCAGAAATAAGCACTGGCACAGGAACACCACGAAAGGGCACCGGAGGGGTGCCTCTAGCCCAGTATATAAAGGTCACACTGGGCGGGACTAACACACGGTAGCCAATGGGAGCAAGGCACAGACTAGACTGACAGAAAAACAAAAACAAAAAGAGCACGGGCACCGTGATAGTACCCCCCTCTCAAAGATCCCCTCTCCTGGAAGAGGGGCCTGGTTTCTGAGGATATTTAGAGTGAAAATTGCGCAGAAGTCTTGGGGCATGAAGGTCGCTCTCATCAACCCAAGAACGTTCCTCAGGGCCGTAGCCCTTCCAATGGACCAAATATTGCAATTTTCCTCTAAATCTGCGAGAGTCAATTATGCTCTGGACCTCGTACTCTTCCTGGCCCTGAACCTCCACAGGGCCGGTATCACAGTGCCTGTGATCCTCCTGTCACTCTCGTCTGTGGCATACTCTGATTCGCTGAGTTGGTTTGACCCGCCCCTGGTGACCTTTTTATACCTGACCATCACAACTGTCAGATGTCCTTTCGTGGTGTTTCTGAGCCAGTCTTGCTGTTGCTGTGTTCCTGTGTCTGGATTCCTGTGTACCGATTTTGGCCTATCCTGACTACGCTCCAGTGTTCCTGATCGTGTTTGACCCGGCTTGTCTGAGAACCTCCTACGTGCTACGACCCGGCTTGTCTGAGAACCTCCTACGTGCTACGACCTGGCCTGGCTGACTTCCTGCTTCGTGATCGACTACCGCTTATTCCAGCGCCCTGCGTGTTCCTGTTGTCGCCGCCGCCACATTCTGACTCTTGCTGTGCTGAGTACTGATGCAGTGTGACCATTACACTCCGGTGTATCCCTTCTCTAGTGCAGAGTTCCTTGCTGATTTACAGAGCTGTGCTCCTTGTACGGAGCCTCCATACACTTGCAGAGTTTATTTACCATACCGAGCCTTGGATTGTTAAACGTACTCTTTAACCCTTGCAGTGCCGCCTCTCTCTTGCAGAGCCTCCATTCCAGTTATAGAGCCTTTACCTTACTGTGCTACGTCTGCTGAGTTGGCCGCTAGCGTGGACGGCGACTCGTATATACAACTGCAGAGTAGTCAAGTCTTGTCGGTCCGGTTGGGCGCCTTAGGCTCTCGGTATTACGTTGGTTACCGGAGGTATCCATTGCGGCTATTGGTTCTGAGAGAAAGCAAGGGGCAGGCTCCAAGCTCTGGCAGGTTCCGAAGGTATACGCCCGTGGGGGCTATTGGCTCGAATTATACTCACTGTTGGTCTCCGGTTATACGCCCGTGGGGGCTAAACGCCAGCTTTGTATCTCAGGCTATTCCCCGATTACGCCCGTGGGGGCTACATACTCTCGCACTTGCGGTATCAGTTGTCTCATTGGGTACGCCCGTGGGGGCTATATTGGGTCACTGTTCTGCTAAGCTTTTGCTGGTCACTGAACATCTTCTACCCTACCATCGCATGAACTCTGTGTTGTTCACATATTCTCAGTACATCACTACACCATTTGGGCGTGCCAAACTCCACAGCTGAGACGGACTGATTGTTCTATTAACCCATTAGTGTCCAGCTTGCTATTATCTGTACTGTTTTGAGTGTGCCTCCTGTTCAATACATTGATCTTCTGTGTACAATTGTATTCACTGTGCAATTGTGCAGTCACCTGTAGGGGGCAATTGTTTGCTTTAATTTTCATTCAATAAACGCTGTTTTATTTTACCTACTGGTCTGAGTGTCCTAAAAACCGTTACAGCCGGGCACCACAGGAGTGAGTGTAACGATTGCATACCAGAAGTTTCAGCAAGGATACATGGAAAGCATTGTGAATGCGCATAGATGCTGGAGATATTGGTTTTTGCTTTTAAGATATTCATATGTTTTATTGGTAGACGTTCTACATTTATATAAAATTTGTCACTTGGTATCTATGGGCTGTGTGTGGTCATATTTAACATTTTTGATATTGCCTTCAATTGCGGCTTTCCGGAGTTCATTAGAAATACTTTACTTTTCATTGAGGAATCTGTGTCCGAAGAACGGCCCAGTCTTCACGTGTTTGCACTTGGGAGCTTGGATCACCAAAAGGATTGAGGGAAGAATTTGTTCTGGATTTTCCCCTCTTTGATCCAGATGGTGGGTGAGCTACTGAGTGTTAACCTGAGCTGTTCCTCATAAGAAAAGTTTTTTTGAGCTTATTTGTCCTGATATGACCTCTGTAGAGAGACTGCTTGTTGGAGGAAGTAATTGTGATTGTTGATTGGCCATTTCACAGTTCAAATTTGACCACAGAACGTGTGTTTGATCTTTCTATTGATCGATCATGACTATGCGCTGGTTTGTGCGAAACATGTCCATCTGAAAATGATTACGTCTGCAGTTTGGAAGGTACCCACTAACCAACAACTTCTCCTGCTGTTCAGAAATTATTCAGGGTACAATCCGTGATTTTAAATGTTTGCATCAATAAAAGTGTATATTGCTTTTATCACTGCATAACTTCGTTTTCATTATACGTTATGGTGCACCTGCTTCTTTGAATTTGTGCTTAGTTTCTAAAAGTGTCACAATCAGACATGACCCCGAGAGTCAAGATAGAAGAGAGACTCCTCCAACAAGGATGATTGGGGCGAGAAGCTGGGGAGCGACGCTAGTGAGCGTAGCTGGATATCGTTGGCCAACCACGTGGGGGTGTGCTGCGGCCAAGGCCGTCTAAAGATGCTAGCCGCAAGGCTAGATAGCCCCCTTCGGTTGAGCCTCCGGGGACCCTGGATACCACACCGCGGTTGGACTATACCCCAAAAACCCCAGGGAGAAACAACTCCAAAAAACAGGAACACTAGAGCAGGTAGTGAATGGACAGACGAGCCGGTCAGTAACTGGAGCAAGAACACTGGAGCAGGCAGAGAATGGTCAGACAAGCTGGTCAGCAACTAGGTCAGGAACACTGGAGCAGACAGAGAATGGTCAGACAAGCCGGTCAGCATCTAGATCAGGAACACTGGAACAGGCAGAGAATGGTCAGACAAGCCGGTCAGCAACTGGAACAGGACAACCAGGAACAAGATACACCCAGAGAAGCTGGAACGGAACGCTTTGATAGCGCGCCCATTACTGGAAAAGGGCATCCACTTATAGTCAGGACAGCCTCTAAATGTTGGACTGCGCATGCGCGAGCCAAACCGGAAGCGAGCCAAACCGGAAGCGAGCGGAGGGAAGAGAGGATGTCGGCAACGGAGCGGAGAAGAGCCTCTCGAGAGAGGTGACACTCCCCTCCCCTTACGACCCCCCCCCACAGATCTGTCAGGTGGGCTTGGAAGGAAACATCTGGTGGAAACGCCGCACCAACAATGGTGCATGTACATCCCTGTCCAGAACCCAGGACCGTTCCTCGGGGCCGTAGCCCTTCCAGTCAACGAGGTACTGCAGATGGCCCCGCACTCCCTTGGAGTCAAGGATGGCACTAATCACGAACTCCTCCTGACCGTCCACGGTGACAGGAGCCGGCACCGCCGGAGCAGGATGAGCATAACGAGAGGACACCCAGGGCTTCAAGAGGGAAACGTGAAAGACAGGATGGACACGCAGAGAGGCAGGCAGTGCCAAGCGATACGCCACAGGTGAAATACGTTGCAGGATCCTAAAGGGTCCCAGGAAACGAGGACCAAGCTTGCGAGAAGGCTGACGAAGAGAAATGTTTTTAGCGGACAGCCAGACTTTGTCACCAGGGGAAAAGAGAGGAGCCAAAGAGCGACGGCGGTCCACTGCGCATTTATGGTGCATCTGGGAGCCCAACAGAGTAGTTCTGAGTGATCTCCAATGATCAGTCAAGGAACGGACCCGGAACTCAGTTGAAGGCACCAAAGCCGAACCAGGCTGAAGCAACAAGACCCGAGGATTATAACCCAGGGCTGCAAAGAAGGGAGAACAGCCAATAGAGGAATGACATAGGGAATTATAGGAGAATTCCGCCAAAGGAAGCAAGTGAACCCAGTTGTTCTGGTGCTTGTTACAGTAGGTTCTTAGGTATAGTTCTAAAGACTGGTTGACCCGCTCGGTTTGGCCGTTCATCTGCGGATGGTACCCGGAAGAGAATCGCAGGTGGATACCCAACCGAGCACAGAAGGCCCTCCAGAACTTTGAGATGAACTGCGAGCCACGGTCAGAAATGATGTCTAGGGGTACTCCATGAATCCGCACAATGTTGGAGACAAAGGAATCAGCCAACTGGGAAGCGGATGGGACCGAGGAAAAGGGTACAAAGTGGGCTTGCTTGGTGAACCGGTCAACGACCACCCAAATGGTGGTCATATCATCAGATCTAGGAAGGTCCACAATGAAGTCCATGGACAACTGTGTCCATGGCAAAGAAGGCACAGGTAAGGGTTGTAATAGCCTAACAGGTTTCTGACGGGAGGTTTTCATGCGAGCACATGTAGGACAGGAAGCAACATAAGCATCTACATCAGTACGACACTCAGGCCACCAAAAGAACCGAGACAGGAGCTCATGGGTACGGGAAACCCCGGGATGACCGGACACCGCAGAATGATGGGCCCAATGAAGAACCTCAGGGCGATGACATGGTGGAACTGATAGCAAGTCCCCGGGAGGAGACTCAGAAGAAGGCAGCCTAGTCTGGGCCTGACGAATAGCCCGTAGGGTACGGGTGGAAAGGGCTGCCAGGATACAAGCAGAGAGAATCACTGGCTCCGGAGCCACAGAGCAAGAAGGGCCAGATTCGAACTGACGGGATAAGGCATCGGCCTTCACATTCTTGGAGCTGGGGAGGTAGGTGATCACAAAGTGAAAACGGGTGAAAAACAGGGACCATCTGGCCTGACGAGCATTCAGACGTTTAGCTGAGGCCAGGTAGGCCAGGTTCTGATTGTCGGTGTATATAGTCACGATGTGCGGGGACCCTTCCAAAAGGTATCGCCATTCCTCAAGGGCGAGCTTGATAGCCAATAGCTCCCTGTTACCTGTATCATAATTACGCTCGGCATTGGAAAACTTATGGGAGAAAAAGGAACAAGGGTGCATAAGCCCAGACAAAGAGAAGACCTGAGAGAGAACAGCCCCAGCAGCAGTTTCAGAGGCATCTACCTCCAGGTAGAAGGCTTGCGAGGGGTCTGGGTAAACCAGTACAGGCGCGGAGGTGAAAGCTGCCTTCAGCCTGTCAAATGCTGCCAAGGCATCAGGCGGTCATGCCTTGGCATCAACCCCTTTACGAGTGAGAGCCACAATGGGACGGATGATGTCGGAAAAGTCCCGAATAAACTTTCGATAGTAATTCGAAAAGCCTATGAACCACTGCACAGCTTTGAGACCAAGAGGCAATGGCCAGTTCTGTACAGCAGTAAGTTTAGCAGGATCCATAGCCAGGGCTGAAGGGGACACGATATACCCAAGAAAGGGCAGGTGATCTTGCCCGAACTGACATTTCTCCAGTTTGGCGTATAGGCTATGGGTACGAAGCTGTTCAAGGACCTGACAGACATGACCTCTATGAGCATCGAGAGACTTGGAGAAGATTAGTATGTCATCCAAGTAAACGATTACGGAGGACATAAGAAGGTCCCGGAAGATATCGTTGACGAACGCTTGGAAAACTGCTGGAGCATTCCGAAGACCAAAAGGCATGACCTGGTACTCATAGTGCCCAAATCTGGTATTGAAGGCAGTTTTCCACTCATCACCTGCACGGATTCATATCAGATTATAGGCCCCTCGAAGGTCCAATTTGGTGAACACCGTAGCACCACGAAAACGGTCAAGTAGCTCAGGAATCAATGGCAAGGGGTAACAGTTCCTACGAGCAATGGCGTTTAAACCCCGATAATCAATACAAGGCCTAAGACCGCCGTCCTTCTTGGAGACAAAGAAGAAGCCTGCTCCTGCAGGAGACGTGGAAGGCCGTATAAACCCACGAGCCAGGCTGTCGGAAATGTACTCTTCCAGGGCACGCACCTCTGGTATGGAAAGGGGATAGGTCCTACCCCTAGGAGGCATGGCCCCCGGGAGAAGGTCTATGGCACAATCATAAGACCTGTGAAGCGGAAGGGCCTCCGCACGACGCTTATAAAACACATCGGAGAAGTCCCGGTAGGGAGCGGGAATACTGGAAACAGCAGTGACTGAGGAAAGGGAAGGAAGCAAGGAAGAAACAATGACCGGTTCGGGGAAGGTCACGGTACCAAGACGCCAATCAATAGTAGGATTATTGGCTTGTAACCAAGGATAGCCCAGGATGACAGGGGTCCCAGGGGTGTCGATGATCTCGAAGGAAAGGGTCTCTTGGTGGTCCATCTGGATAACAAGGGCCAACGGTTGGGTAACCCACTAAATAAATCCTGTGCCCAATGGAGAACCATCAACAGAGACGTTAGGCAAGGGAGGGAAGCGTCGAACCAAAGGAATACTGTGGACCCCGAGCAAAAGAGGTATCCATGAAGGCACCGTCAGCTCCGGAGGCTAAAAATGCCTGCACGGATGTAGATCCTCCTGTCCAGGAGAGATCAACAGATAAGGTCAGACGTTGCGCCCTACCTGGGGGATAAGAAAAGGAATGACTTAGATAGGACCCCCTACTCCCTAAGTCCGGGGGTTTCCCGGCTTATTGGGAGAATTACGTGCCAAATGGCCAAGTAGACCGCAATACAAGCAAAGACCCATGGAACGTGTTTCACATAACTGGCATGGCGTCTGTGTTTCAAGTGTTTTATAAGGGTGGTTGTGCCAAGATGTGTTAGCTCCTTTCCCCTTCTCACTGGCTTGTCACAAATTGTGCACAGTGCCGTTGGTGATGACTGCACCGTGCCTGCCCCAAGAGAAAAATAGTCCAACACCCATGACTTCAGGGGGTGGAAAAGGTGGAGAAGAATGACCTCTTTCTTCTTCTACTCCACATTCTCCTTCAGTGGCTGGGGCAGAGGATGATGTTGCTGCTGTTTCTTCTACTGCCTCAGAACAAGGACTGCAACTAGGATCAGGAGTGTTGCTGCTGCTGGCAAACAGAACCTGTACTAGTCCTGCATCACTTGTTGGCCGCATTCCAACTGTGTCCCACTGTGTCCATTCTGGCCTGTGGTACACTAGCCTGCTCCTCAGCATGCTGCTGCCCTTGCAACTCCGCAGCAGCAAAAATTAGAGTAGTTGCAAACTCTGCATTTTCCAAAAGTTCACCACTGGTGGTGGATGTGAGGCCCATCCTCATCCCTGTCTCCTATTGCTTTTCAATATATACACAAGAAATAGTCTGAAGTTGCTACACGTACGTCAGGAGCTAAACGATTCCAATGACTTGTTCAGCTGACCTGGCCATAAGGCCATGCGGATCCAGAGCAGCCCCCCACAGCTTCGGCATAGACTTCAGCAAGACAGGAAACAGCAAGAGGGGGAGCGCTCAATGGACCCGCTAGGCCTGGGAAACCACCTATCAAGAAACAATGATAAATAATCTCAAATCTTTATTTTGCAAAAAAGTTAAAAATATGTACACCAATACTATCTTGACAGGAGATAATATAAAAGGAAGTCAATAGGACACAAAGCGCCTAACGCATTTCATGTAAACGTACACTTTATCAGAGGATGATGATTAAGTGTACATTTACATGAAACACGTTAGGCCTCTCTTGCTGTTTTCCCATTGCGTCTCAGTTTGGGCTAAAAAGGCCATCAATGTCTCTTCCACCCCAGCTTCTCCAGCATCAGCACCCACACCAGTCTCTCCATGCTGCTGCTGCTCAATTACAGACATCTCACTGGTTGGAGGCGGTGATGAGAAATGTGACAGAGGGTCCCCTATTGACCGAATTGCCATTTCTTGGTGACCTGTAGAAAGCAGACTTCCAGCACTAGCAGCAGGCACAGGCAGCTGGTCTGTGCTCCTGGTGGTGGTGGTATTATTGCGACTAGGCAACAATTCTGCCTTCTTCAGGATTACGTTTCAACTGGACAATGCCAAGAGGAGAAGGGATCTCGCAGGGTCAGGGGAGCGGTGTGGGCTGGACGTTCTGCATTGCTTCCCCTACCACTCCCCTAAAGCTAGTCCCACCAGCTGCTTCACCGTCACTGTTACTCCCACTAACACCAACCACATCAATTTCAGCCCCTGAGTCTTCCTCCTCACAGTCACCCGTAATATGATGATCACCCCCTCCTTCATTCCTAACACTCTGTTCAAGCTGCTAGACCTTCTTAGTAGTAGTACTAGGGGCGGGACTGCTTGGGGATGGCAAGTATGACTTAGTTTACCCTCCTGTCACACTTGGCATCATCTTCTCCTCCCTCCCTCCTGAGAATTATAAGACACACTGGCAGCAGGCACAGCATATCTGGCAGCAGGTGCAGCACATCTGGCAACAGGCAGAGGCAGCTGACCTGTCCTGCTTTCACTACTACCCTCCTCTTCCTCCCTTGACATTAATTTTCCCAAAATCCCTAGGGATGATTTAGGGGGACTGGACAGGATTGGGTCTTTAGTGGTCACTTCCTCCTCCTCCTCAGACTCAGTGGACACATAAGGTTCCTTCCAGCTCGTATTTTTATTATTCTTAAACTTGCTCATAGTGATAGCAGTCACTGGGACGGATTCTATTAAAGGTGCTATTTTTATCACTGCTTTTATCTCCGGTTTTCCCCAAAGACTTCAATAGGAAAATGTTTGATAAAACGTGTGTTAACACTTAGCACCTGCAATAGAATCTAGCCCACTATGAGCCTCTCTGCTGCCTCAGTTTTGCTGCTAACTCACAGATGAACAGCACAGCATGTGTCGCTCTGCAGCTGCTTCTGTTGTATTTCACTTCCTGGAGAATGGCACGTTTTTATAACCAAAAGGTGAAAAACCCATTAATCTATGGGTGAAAACTATTTAGCCATTGAAAATATGGTGAATAATTTTTGCCAAATGGCGAAAAAGTCAAAAATTTTAATCGCTGTATTTAAATTGGATTTTTCCACAAAAAAAGTGGACAATAACATAATTTTCACAAATTTTTTTGCAGGAACGAGACCTGACCTTTCTCTTAACCCTAGTGGTTCCCCTTTGTAATGTAATTATGTGGTGGTTTTGGGGGGATTGGCACCTCTGTGTGCTGGGTGGGGTTTGTTGGCCCGGAGGATCCTGCAGAAGTTTTGAAAGATTCTTGTGGATTTGTGAGGGCAGGGGAAGGGAGAGCCATGGTACAGGAGATGTGAGGGGACAGACACCTTAAGAGATAGAGAGACTTTGTGTGGTGGGGGAAAGACTTATTGAGGGAGGAAGATATGACAATGACATTGGTGTCAGAGAGATGGGGGAATAGATTTAGGAGGCTGTTCTGGATGGTGGTGTTATAAATCTGTGGATGGAGGGAGGCAGGTTAAGCTGACCTCTTTGACACCTATTTATGAGTAGGAAAACCTGGATATGGTTGAGAGTCTGAGTTTGAGAGATGGGAAACCAGTGAAACAAGACAGAGGTGACACACTTTATATGTGTGGTTCTGTGTCTACCAGTGGATAGTGGAAAAAGGTAGCCAATATTTATTATTTATTTATTTAGAAAATGTTTTACCAGGAAGAATACATTGAGATTTCTCTGGTTTGCAAGGATGTCCTGGATAATTTTCAGTAAAGGGTTACATATTTACACAAACTGAGAAACATTATATATTACATATTATTATATATACATACACGTATAAATATACATACAGATACAATATTAAAATTATATACAGTTACACACTATTTTTAGATATAAAGAAGCATTTACTTTTAAGTATTTTAGACTGGGAGAAGATCAGATTATTTCAGGCAGATTGTTCCAGACTTTTGGAGCCCTGAAGGAGAAGGCAGATCTTCCTGCTTCTTTCTTGTATTGTGGTATACATAGTGAGGTGTTAGCAGTGGAGCGGAGGTTATAGTTAGTATGGAGAACTGGAGTGAGCATACTGCTCAGATAGTCTGGTAGTTTTCCATATTCTATTGCAGGTGCTAATTTTATCTCTGCCTCTATCTCCATTTTCCCCTATAGACTTCAAATGGAAAATGTCTGATAAAACAGGAGGTAACATTTATCTCCTAGAATCTGGCCCTAGGGTACTTAAACATAATTTGTTTCTAAAAAGAGTACTTATTTTGGGGTAAAGTTTGGAGGTTAATTTATCAATATGAAGACCAAAAGTGAGGTTGGGGTCAAGCCACATACCAAGATATCTGTAAGAGTCCACTGGGGCCAATTTACGATTGGGTACTGTCAAGAATACGCAGTTTGCACTTTGTGCCAAATATCATTACTATCCATCTTTCGACCTTGCAGAAATCATGTTGTAATATGGCTTTAAGATGTGATATGTTTGAGTTTTAGCATACATTATGGTGTCAGCTGCATACATGTGTACTGAGTTGATTTGCAAACCGTGGACAGATCATTTATAAAAAAGAGAAAGTAGAAAAAGGCCAAGAATGGAGCCTTAGGGAGCTCCACAGCAACTGACACATACTGCGTTCTGTCTGATAGATATATCGGAACCAGTTTAGAGAATTATTACCCAATCCTGAGCTTTGGAGTTTGCTTATAAGAATTTTATGGTCTACTGTGTCAAAGGCCTTGACAATATGTTGAGTATGAGGCCCTCAACTGTATTTGAATTCAACATGCTTGTTGTAAACAGTCATCAAATATGGGTAAGTTATCCAAGTAACTTAGTCATAATTTACTCAATGTTTACTCATACCACTATAATTTAGAGACATCATTGATGAATAACCTAAACATTACCTTTGTATTAAATAACCCAAGGGGTATAACATGGTATTTGGAGTGTCCAATTAAAACATTCTTACATTCATCTTTTGTGTGGGTACATTGTAGCACCCTTGAGATAAAGTTTTGTAAACGTTTGCTGAGCTTAAATGATCACGATCTATGAATTCAGGATTTGGATGAAATGGATACCAGACCTTAAGGACTATAGCAATGCAAAGAGATAGGAGGCAACTGGTCAGTAAAACGACCAATAATGCCATCATTCCCCGGTAGCAGCTCTGTTTGGACAGTGTACCACTTTTTTCAGCCGTAAGGCAATAATGATGTTTGATATTATCCACTGATGTTCTATCTGGATTGTACCAGAGATCTGTTTTTCTTTATATTCTACCAGATTTTGATGGTAACTCTACTTACTAACTGGTAATCCACAAATGACAGACGTTTGCTGCCTTTCATCTTGAAGGGATAGTAATGTTTCAGAATAAAAGTAGCTCTAATTAGTCTTCATAGTATTTGGGAAATGGAGAGTATTATCTAAATACTGTCATCGTTGTAGTTCAAGAGTAATTGAATGAGGAAAATATCCCCCTCCCGCCCCTCTTACTCATATAAAACTGGTCACCTCAGAGCAGCAAGACTGTAAGGATGGATCGCAGAGAGGGACAATCTTCAGTTAGCATAAGAAAAACCTGTCAAGAGGGGCAGGGTTTTTGTTATGCTCACAGAAATAAGATTGTCCCTTGCTGTGAGCTGTCTGGTCCCAGCAACATATTCCACATCTGAGGGGAGGTGGCTTACACTAGGTAAAAAGGGAGGAGGGGGATTCTTTATCATTCAATTACTCTTGAACTACAACTCTGACATTATTGAGATAACACTCTCCATTGCCCAAATACTATGAAGATTAATTGGAGCTGCTGTTTTTGTGAAACATTACTATCCCTTTAACAAAGCATTAGTGAATATTCTCTTAAGATATTGTTTAACCCTTTACCGACCCTGGATGTGCCAGGACCATCACACCTATTTTGACACACCATGGAATTCCGGGTTCTCCGCTCAGGGACCCCGGAATCCATTGTGCAGGAAAAAAATGACTAGTTGCCCTTAACTGCCTGCTGTGTGCTGCTGTGTCTAGTCAATAAGGGGTTAATAACTTTTAACTCTTATTTAGATAAACAATAATCTGTTCAAAATGTAAATAAAACATGGGTGACTTCTGAAAATTGGCTATATGGATGACAAGGACTAAAATATATATTTTTTTCCTTTATTTAATTGTCAAGAAAGAATCAGTTGGTAGATGTAATCAGTCAGTCGGTGGATGGTACAGATGGAGAGTACCATAGCAGAAACATTTGGACTCCATGGTCTGCGATGTTTCTATCAAAGAGAAATAAGAAGAGCAATGTATAAGGTTAAAGGCTCTGATAGGAGAAAATGTAACAACCACATGAGGTTGAACTATAATCTGAAATTGAGGTTGATCTGTATAAATTTTTTCAGAAACCTAGAATCCATAAAACATTGAAATGTTTTGATCATTCATCATTCACATCAATGTTTTTTTATCTATGATTGATCCTATGAATGTTTTTATTCTTTTATGCCTAATACTAAGTCCACTTATACGCAATATACGTTATGCAGCTTTACCTGTGGATGTTTCACTCCAGGAATATTGATGTAGCTAATCCCTTTCAAATAGTAGATGGTTCCTTTCTCCTAGCCTGGGAAGTTGATGGGTAGATGAGCAGGCTGTGATGTCTAATTTGGGGAGCTTTGGATGTCCCTTGCTTCCCTTCATGCTCATTGACTTTATCACTTCCAGGTCTTGATGAGGATTCTTTCTGGTCAGCTGATGGACCTTTATCCTCATTTACAGATGTTCCGGTTCTCGATGAGGATTCTTGGTGACCAGCGGATGGACCTTCATCCTCATTTCCAGATACTTGATGCTTGTTTTTACAGTCATCAGCCACAAATGAGAAGTCTTCAAAAAGGTCATTTATCATTAAATTGAAGGGATACTGTACCGATGGAGATGATTTTGCCTCCTCCTCTATTTGGTTATGTGGGCTTTCCTTCACTGATGGCTACAAGGTGAAGAAGCAAACAATGAATTCACTAATTAGTCAAATCATCTAATCCCATGTAAATACACAATAAAAATGATCAGAACAAGGAAAGGAGAGCCCATGAAAACATCTCCATCTACAAAAGAGGAGTGTACAAAGTTATGCAGGAGCTGTAGACGTGGATAATAGGAATGTACAATCTTCAAGCAGAAGGAATCACCTAGGTCCAGTTCTGGTGCATAATATGCCTGGCAACATATGTGTTATGGTTCTAGTGTTAAAATAAATATCACAGGAATACCTCAGCCTGCATCTTCTACATGTCCCCTCCCTGTATGTAAATTGAACAGTCGTGCAGCGATGGGGAGGAGGATCACTAGGAGGTTACCTTTACATGGAAGAGATGCCCAAAACTGCACAGCACACAGCAAAAGTGTTTTCACCTAATTAGGAAAACTACAGGGCGTATCCCCATGGGAACTGGAGAGCTTTCTATTAGTGTCTGATTCAAGGCACTGGAAACCATTTTGCATGGGTTTAAACCTTTGACTTGCATGGGTTTAACCGTTTGAGTTTCAGACAGATGTGCAATGCATTACATTAATAAGAGTTGAACACATTTCTAGTTCTTTAGTTCTACAAGCGTCATAAGATCCGGAAACCACAAAAACACACAGTGAGGCTGATGTGTACCTAGAGTAATTCTTGGGCAAATCACAAAACCATAAGAGACAGTTAAAAGCCCCAATGATATCAGTTGGGCTTTCTCACTGTATTAGGACCTCTATAGCAGTCATGGGGTTTAAATCTTCATTTATGTCATTAGATATTTTGGGAAATATGGTGCAGTTGGTTTACTCAAGAATTGCTCCTCGTTTCTTTTTTTTTTGTGTGTGTCAGGAGCGATGTGTAATGTGTGATTATACTGTAAGACGGGTGATTACCCAGAATCCCTGTCTGCTGTGACGTAAAGGAACCTACACTTGTAAAGACCAAACTAGTCAATGTATGTGATCTGTCTGAAGATGTACACATTTTTTATACAGAACCTAAATTAGAGAAACAACTGTCTTGTTACTACACTTCTATTTTCTGTTGAAAAGAAAAGTCATGTTACTTCACAAAGGCCATAGAATCCTGCTCTAATATGTGTTCAGTTACTTACCATTGTGAAGGGAGGTTGTAGCTCACGAGCCTGCAGCTTCTCCCAATCGATAATCTGAAAGAAGTCGTGCTGGCGGATAGAACTAGCCATCTCAAGTCTACGAGTTCCAGACTTGCACAGGAGCTATAAAACAGAAGAGGATTGTTAGGGTATCATATTAGGTATTTTATTTATGCGACTAATAATGTATTCAAGATTATATTTATTTCTGATTATAAATTTAGAAGATGTCTGCATCAGCCCAACACAATTAGTGTGGCAGCCTTTGTCTTGTACTGGTGGAGGTTCCAGAATTAGGAGATGACCTCACCTGATGAGACAGGGAAATGTAAAACAGCTACACAGGAGTAATGGGGATTGGAAACAGATTTATCCTCCAAAAATGGTATTTTCATTAGTGTGCTTTAGTATGCATTAGTACTCTACTAGCATACATTGGTGTATTATGTAATGTATTAGTCTCCTGTGATATGCATTAGTTTACTCTAATATGTAGAATCTAGTTGCCGATTCACCAGATCTCTGGTCCTATGTGACATTGCTAACTGCCTTCCCCCCACCTTTCCTCCCTGTTGTACTTGATTTTTTTTAATCCACCTCTGCCTTGCAGGTCTGTTCCTCTATATGGTCAGTTCAACGTAACATTATTAGTGTGCTTCAGTGTCTGTGTGTATGTGTGTATGTGAGCGAATACGATTATGTGAAATGGAGCAGGAAATATGTATAAGAGCAAGGAGACAGGCATTTGTTCCATATATTGTCTCCATATATCATGTGCTATTTCTCCATATAAAAGCTCTTGATAACATGCCTCATAGAACATCACAGTATAACATCACCATACAACATGCACTACTGCTCTATAGAACATCACCATGTAACAGACAGTATTGTTCCGTACAAACATTGTTCCCTTTCACTTCTCCACATGTCTGGTTCTTACTATAAATACCTACTTTTTGAATGAGATCGGTGAGGGATGAGTTGAGCCAAGCAGGGTATTTTGGTTCGCGTGTCAGCTCTGCATTGGGACCTTGTTTTCTGTTGAATGGTTGTTTACCAGTGGCCATCATGTACAGCATGACTCCAAAGGCCCACCAGTCTATGGACTGACTGTAGCTCTCGCTGTTAATTATCTGCCAAAACATCAGAAACAGAAAAATTAGCAACCTATTCACATAATTGAGGACTCAGAGCCCTGCACATACTCAGGTACACACACTCACGTATACACACACACTATTTCAGATCAAGACTTCAGTATAGGGCCATATGTTTAAGAGAAAATGTGCAAAACCAACTGTACCATGAGGAGCAAAAAAATTTTTCTAATTTACTTAAAGTGCTTTGAGCCCCTTTAATGCATTGCAGACCTCTCTAGAACTGAGTATGTAAAAACAATCCCATTTATATGAATGGGGTATTTTCATTTGCCCTCCATCGTGCAGATGGTTTGCCCCAGACTTGTAATGTTTGAATTTCTAAAGAGTAGAGAAGATAAAAACACTGCCCAGTATCCAATATATGAGACACAACAAAATGCTCTATGTGAGTGGGTCACAAAAAGATCTGTCCTCTGAGCTCACCCTGTCTAATAAACACCCAAATATCTATATAAGATATAAGATTGAAAATGTATTGTTTTTCTTACCTCAGGTGCCATATATCCATCGGTCCCCCCGTACAAGTCATCTCGTTCTTGCCCATCAAACATGTTTTCCAGAGCTAATCCAAAATCGGCTATTGTTGCATGTCCTGTGGGGCTCATTAAGATGTTGGATAGCTTCAGGTCCCTGTGAAGATCCAGATGGTAAGCTTCATTAGTCTTGCGTTAGATCATAGCTCAGTACTCAGAAATCACTTCCAAGTCATTTTTTTCAATTTATGGGTAAAAAGTCAAGGAGTATTTTTCTGAACTTTTGGACTTAAAAGGCAACTATCACTTGGATACTGCTCTTTTGCCAAATTTGCAGCTGGGGCTGCACTTAGAGCCCCAATGTATCAATAAGAGAGAAGAATGGAAGTCTACAAAGAGAATGCCAATGTGACCTTGTTGGTTCTGTGAAAGAGACTGAACAGTGATTCTCTGAAGTCTCGTAGTTCAGTATGTTTGGGCTGCACATACACTATATCACTATACCAAGTTCATAGAGTAGTCTCCAGATCCTAGATTCACTAAAGGTCGATGCCTGTGTACACACACATCGACATATTCACTAACATTTACATAGTTACATAGTTACATAGTTACATAGTAATTTAGGTTGAAAAAAGACTTGCGTCCATCCAGTTCAACCCTTTTCCTATTCCTGTTTACCATCGCTGACCCAAAAGAAGGCATCTGACTCCAAATGGCAATCAGATTTCTCCCTGGATCAACAAGCCCTAACTAAATATTAATCCCAATACTAACGTGCATAGCCCTCTATATTATGCTCTTTTAAATAAGTATCCAGGCCCCTTTTAAAGGCATCAAATGTATTTGATAGCACCACCTCCTCCGGAAGTGCATTCCATACCTTTATTGTCCTTACTGTAAAGAAACCCTTCCGCTGTTGTAGACTAAATCTCCTTTCCTCAAGTCTAAGCGGGTGGCCCCTTGTCCTGTGTACTGTTCTGTTAATGAACAGGTCTTTTGAAAGCCCTTTATATGGGCCTTGAACATATTTATATAGTGTTATCATATCCCCTCTAAGACGCCGTTTCTCTAGTGTGTACAAGTTTAACTTTTCTAGCCTCTCTTCATAACTAAAACATTCCATTCCCCTTACTAGTTTTGTAGCCCTCCTCTGCACTCTCTCTATTTCCATAATGTCCTTCTTCAGAAAGGGTGCCCAGAATTGAACAGCATATTCTAGGTGGGGTCTTACCATGGACCTGTAAAGAGGCATAATTATATCTTCCTCCCTTGAGTCAATACCTCTTTTAATACATGCCAATATCTTATTGGCCTTTGCAGCTGCCAGCTGGCACTGCATGCTACTGCAAAGTCTATTGTCTACCATTACTCCTAAATCCTTTTCATTAGTAGATTTCCCCAGAGAAACACCATTTAAACTATATGTTGCATTTTTATTATTATACCCAAAATGCATAACTTTACACTTGTCTATATTGAATCTCATTTGCCATTTGCCTGCCCAGTTACTCAATTTACGGATGCAAGGGGAGGGGAGGAGAAGGTCTCTATCAGCATACAAGATTGAAGTGCTGCCTATGTGGATGGGATACCTTCTCTTCACACATCACCAACACTACAACAATCCTGAAGTTGGACAGCATGCTCTCTGCTGCCCACTTGGTCACTAGAGGAATGCATAGAATCCTGCATGGACCCCAGACTTGTTCCCTTGCCCACTGGCCACCATAGAACCCCATATACATTGCCTGGCCCCCAGACTTGTTCTCTTGCCCACTGGCAGCCATAGAACCCCACATACTTTGCCTGGCCCCCAGACTGGTTCTCTTGCCCACTGGTAACCATAGAACACTACATACACTGCCTGGCCCCCAGACTTGTTCCCTTTCCCACTGGTAACCATAGAACCCTACATGCACTGCCTGGCCCCCAGACTTGTTCCCTTGTCCACAGGTAGCCATAGAACCCTACATACACTGCCTGGTCCCCAGACTTATTCTCTTGCCCACTGGTAACCATAGAACCCCATATACACTGCCTGGCCCTCAGACTTGTTCTCTTGCCCATTGGTAACCACAGAACCCTACATACACTGCCTGGCCCCCAGACTTGTTCTCTTGCCCATTGGTAACCATAGAACCCTACATACACTGCCTGGCCCCCAGACTTGTTCCCTTTCCCACTGGTAACCATAGAACCCTACATACACTGCCTGGCCCCCAGACTTGTTCCCTTGCCCACTGGTAACCATAACCCCTGCATGCACTGCCTGGCCCCAGACTTGTTTCCTTGCCCACTGGTAACCATAAACCCTGCATGCACTGCCTGGTCCCCAGACTTGTTCCCTTGCCCACTGGTAGCCATAGATTCCTACATACACTGCCTGGTCCCCAGACTTGTTCCCTTGCCCACTGGTAGCCATAGATTCCTACATACACTGCCTGGTCCCCAGACTTGTTTCCTTGCCCACTGGTAGCCACAGATCCATGTACACTGTCTGACCTTCTCCAGGCTTTTCTCTTTGCCTACTGCTAACCTCAAACCCCAATGGGCACTGCCTGGGTAACGGAAGAAGGCTGGGGGTGTCAGGCAGTGTATGTGGGACTATAACACACAATGGTGATGTTGCCCATGCTGTCCCACAATATACAACTCTGACATGCTGCCCCCCTCAATAAAATTCGACTTATGGTGCCATATTAGTCCGACATGCTGCCCAACAATCTCTAACTCCGATATGCTGCCCCCCAGCAAAATCCCACATATTCTTCCCCCACACAGTTAATCCTTTCAGTTCCAGAGGGGTAAGTAATGTATTGCTTTGCAATGCGTTTATGTACCCATCTGGTACTCAGAGTGTTAATGGCCAACATATGCTGCGGTATAACTTTTGCTTCTATGTAAAAAAATATGTCCATTGTGTTTAAATAAAATCAGACCTTGCTGTGGGCTTTGGGACCCCTCCTTATGCCCCCCTGGCATTGATCACCTATCCAATAGGAGAGCGGTGACCATTAACACTATTACTGCCCTCCTCTGCTTCTACTCGAGCCGACTGCTTTTTTAGCAATGACCCAATCGATTAGGACTCCCCCAGTTGGACCCGGTCTTCACAATCCTGGTGACTGATTCATTCATGAAAAGGGGAGATTCCAGTTTTCTTCCCACTCCAACTGTCACTCCAACCACCACTTTCCTGTACATTTCAGTTTAACCCTTTGAGTGCCAGAGCGGTGTGCAATGCATTGCACACCTTTCTGACACTCAAAGGATTAAAATTGGCTTGTGTGCTTAGTTTCTCTCTTTTTATTTTAATGGTTCTTTCCCACCAGATCTCAGCTGCACCCATATAAAGTTACCTCTGGAACAGGGAAATTGGGATTTAACTTATTCTTTAAACGAGGTGTATTTCTTTGGACATTTAAAGAATTATAAGGAAACCAGAACTACTCTCCAGTCATTAGAGACTATACCTCCCACCATCTCCTACCAAACAACGGCTGGTTGGGGATGATGGGAATTTTCATATCGAACAGCTGGAGAGACAACGTTTGCCTCACCGTTTTCTAAGGGTTATCACTTTTTATCTGTGATATATGTCATAGGATTAGTAGTGAATGGACATGAATGGCCCTGATTAGAGAATATAAAGAGGAGAAGGAGAGAACACAGCACTGATCAGAGACAAAGAAGAGCACAAACTGAACATAATGTATCATATAGATAATAAGAAAATACTATTATTTACCGATGGACAATCCCTTTGGAATGTAGGAACTGAATCCCACAAATCAGCTCAGCTGCGAGGAATCTAGGGGGTCAGAGAAAGAAAAGGTTAAAAGCCTGAAAGGAGAAAATTCAATCAAAACATAAAAAACACAATAAAAATTCCCACAAGTAGTTCCCTATGAACCACCCACTATTAATTTTTAAATAATGAAACAATTATATATACAATATATATATATTGTTAACATCACTTATGAAATGTATCATATATTTGCTTTCATTCCTTCCTCTATCTTATATTGCCTCCTGTACTGTAATTCTCATATTCCATGTTCCTCTCACACACACCTTCCTCCACTGCTTTTAATCATAACGTTCTCTATTACTTCCTAATACAGAGATCAAGCAAATCCTAAGCAAGGAGGGAGTATATCATCCACCAACATATAGCATGTCTGGGCTAATCTGTCAGTACAAACTAATCATGACAAAGAGGCCCTAGGCAAGTGTATGAGAGGTGCTGCAATTAACCTGGATCTACTCTAATGCCCATTTGTTCATCTGATACATTCTCTTCTGTTTCAGATTTTAGAGGGATTACCTTATGGTTTCAATGTCCAATCTTCTTTTGTTTTTTACAAACTGGAACAAAGTTCCTCCGCTGACATACTCCAGTACAAAATAAAGATGTTTCTGTTTCATAAGAAAGACACAGTAGGACAGAGGTTACAATACAGGTTACAATACAGACATAGAACATTATTTGATTCACCTCAATTCCACCCTCTTACACACATGTAAACCTCCCCTAATTGTATGAGGCAAATGGGAATGAGAGGTGGGTTATTTACAAGAGAACCTGAGAGGGACACAAAGAGTGGGTGAGTGGATGGATGCTGGAGGGGGGAACACAGAGAGTAAGGAGGAAAGAAGAGATCCTTCCTTATGGTAGCAAATGATTAACACGGAACAATTACTTCCCTTATCAAAGAGTAAAGGTAGGGATCCAGGGATCTCTTCTGTGACAATATATAATATAGTTTAGGTCTATAGAGACCATATCAGTTATTATACATTTTCAAGTGATGGGTATAAGTAAGGGTGTTGCACAGTGATGAAGGGGTAGAGGCCTGGCACTATTTAGGACTACATTAGTGCATATATAGATATGAATCACTGTACATTACAGACACGGTGCAGCAGATGTAATAGCACCTGAAATTGCCTCATGTCAGAGACTGAGTGAAAACCTGGGACTCCCCTTGTGTCTGTCCAGTCATTTCTATAATATATCGTATGTGGACATTCACGCATTACTGGTCACCCTGTCAGTGAAGAGTTTACCTCTGTCTGGAACGCAGCATAGGCACGATTCAGAAATGGGCAGCCACTTGCCAGTTCCAGCACCCGGCGCTCAATCATCACGTAATCTGAATACTTTCTGATGTTAAATTTATTAATCTGCTTAAGTGCCACTTGTTCTCCTGTGACCATATCCTTTGCCAGCATCACCTAGAGCACATAGATTGGAGAGAAAGGACTTCAGGTTACACATCACTCAAATATGGGAGAAACATATCTATATTACAAGAAACTATTTCATAGGTTGAACAGTAAGACACTGCCGCTTTAATTACAAGGGCCTTAATGTGTGGTCTCTAAGCCATCAAAATAGACTTTATCCCTTTTGTTGAACTCTTTTGGAGATAAACGGTTATATTCTCTGTAGTGTGAAAAAAATAAACCTGCATAGTAGACACCTACAGGGCATTTCTTTGTATTGCTGTGTACACAAGGTGTTAAAGTGAATATTGTATAGTACAGGCCACTTCTTACACTGCCCATATGTCAGTTATATTTCATATTTGATGTTGAGGTTTTACTTGTATGATTTGGACATGATACATTAGGGTTGTGGAAAGTAACTTCTGCTGAAACAGAAAGAGTGAGAGTGGAAGTGTGGTGGGGATCAATGGGTTACGGCCTTTTCAGGTGAAAAAAGTTGTATGTTCTGTAGGATAGGAAAAGGCTATTCTGTTCACACTGCACCAATTGATAGGACAAGAGCACAGTGATATTGTGAAGTCTGCATGCAGCCGCGAGTAACCTGTGCCCCACAATTAGGATCATTTTCACTAGGCAGCATAGTGCCTTATAGGGGAACTCTCACCTCCTGTAAAGTAATCTGTATTTTAATCCCTGTCCCCAATACAGATTGAATCCCTTTTTTCCCAGATCGGTAATTTTATTTAGATATAAGCTAATAAAGTGTTACCGCATGACGTCACTGTTAATCTCACTGCTGTACAGCTCTGTCCCGCACGGCTGTCAATCTTCTCCTCCCATGTTGTGCCTCATTCCCTCCTCCTTGTCTGATGCTGGAATCCTTCATGTGACCTGTTGTGCACTCATTAGCAAGAGAGCGAGCCAGGTCACATGGAGGATTCGAGTGTCAGACGAGGAGGGAAGAGACACAACAGGGTAGGAGAAGATTGTCAGCCGTGTGGTACAGAGCTGTACCTCTGTGAGGCCAGCAGAGATGTCATGCGGTAACACTTTATAAGCTTATATCTCAATAAAATTACCGATTTGGGGAAAAAAGAGATTCAAGCTATAATGGGGACAGAGAATAAAATAAGAATTACTTTAAAGGAAGTGAGAGTTCCCCTTTATAGGCTCAAACATTCTTAACCGTTTGAGTGCCAGAGGAGTACACAACACATTGCAAAGCAATGTGTTACAATGTCCTCTGGCACTCAAAGGGTTAAAGTGTTAAGGATCATTGAACAGGTCCATATAAAGGCAAAGTTACCCAGTAATCCTAACATGTAGGAAAAAAAGCTTCAGTCCCAGACACCACAGTGGCTCAAAGCTCTAAGTCAGTGAAATGTTAATGAGACAACGTCATGTACATGTAGGAGTAAAATTTCTTCTACTTGCTAGGGGAAGACATCACTTACCTTTCCAAATGCGCCTATGCCAATCTGGTGGCTGACCTTGTATCTGTCCAGAATGATATGCTCTGTCTTTGGTTGTTCGTTATTTTCTACATGTGGGGCAAAAAAGACATTATTTTACATTAATAAATAACACTCATTGGGGTGATCAATATAAGTCCCTCCAGCTGCTGTCATAGTGTCACTCTCATCACCCCCTGCCAACCTTATCCTCAAAAGTGGGTACAACCATCTTACTACACATGAGAGATGCCCCATACACTTCCAGTGCTTCCCTGCCACCCAGCATGCAAGGAAAACTGAATGTACTTGGGTATAGATGTTTCTGGAAAGTTATAGGGAAACCGTTGTTCATGGATTTATGAACACAACCTATGAGGGACAGACCTTCTTCATGTGCATCCAACCATATGTCTTAGCCCAAACTAGTTACATAGGAATTCACCAATACAAGGCTGTGATATCACTATAGAGATTGTCATCTTCATGAAGAGGTACAATTCCTACAGTGTACAGGGTGGAGAACCAGGCCCAAGTCTAATATGTCACTGTGATAACAAGATCTGACTGATACAGTACAGAATAGCAATCCAGACTAATTATTCATCTGCCCAAGAAACATGGCTAAATTGATAAAGGACTAGCTTTACCTTGTTCAGAAGAAACTCTTCTATCACATCGGCGCACCCAGGAGCGAACCCGCCGGATGCTATTCCGTATGGCCTTGCCACCTGCTCTGCGTGACAGCCATTTGCGCAGCCCTCTGAAGCAGTTTCCGCAGCGTCCGGTTACTGTAAGGAAAAGATGTGTATGGTTAGATGGTTAGTTCAGTGATATGAAGAAATAGGAGCATTGAGATGACTGACACTGACTGAGCCCCCTTCTTTATCTACACTTATATGGCCTGAGACCACTTTTACTTACAGCCCTAAGCACTTTGCTTATACTTATATGGGTTATCTAATTCATTCATGGGCAACCTGTGGCCCTCTGGCTGTTGTTGGACTACAACTCTTACCAGCATTTGACCAACTGAGGATGAGGGAAGTTGTAGTCCTACAGTAGCAAAATGTCAACATGTTTCCAACCCATTCCTTGATTTGTCTCATAACCAGAACTAAGAAATGCTTCTTGTTTATAATTTTAGCCTGTGTGATTGGGTGTTTGATGTGTTCAGCATCTAAATATCAATAACTGAGTTCATGTGAGTGCATATATCAAGTGTGTGTGCGTGTGTGCGTGTGCGTGTGTGTGTATGTGTGTCTGTGTATGTATGTGTGTGTGTGTATGTATGTGCATGTGTATGTGTGTGATGCACTGTGAATCTCTCCAACACTCATATAGGTAATAGCTGACTGAGCAGTAATATAGAGTGTATTACAACAGGGGATAGTAATGTAGCTTATTTAATGGCAAAACAGAGTAGGAGAGTGTACCGACAGAGATGTCACTGCCTGGTCACGTCTATGCTGAGAGAGGCTGGAGACGTGGCTGGATCATTATTATTATAATAATAGTAATAATAATAATTATTATTATTATTATCATTAATATTTATTTCTTTTTTGTGGGATCACAGTACACTTTTCAGTGATTATGCACTTAACCCCTTCAGGGCCAGATGGGTGTACATGTGTGGCATCAGTAAATCTATACCCCCACAATACACAGATTACCCTCCTCTGTTCCCTAGGGCTTTGCTAGCACAGCTTCCAACTGTCACAATAGCACAGCTTCTAACTGTCAGAATATGACAGATGTAACATGAGGCTGCAGTAAACAACAACATTATGCTGGGATTGCACTGGGACCTTGGATATTATTATTACTATATGATAAGTGGCTACTTTTCTACCCTCAGAAATGGCCAGTGGATTGTGCAGGACTTGAGGTTCTCTAGACTTGTTCCTGATGTGGCACACGCAGAAGGGCACCGTAGATTTACATTCCTGCTTTATGCCCTATTTAACAACTTCAGGGCCAGAACGGTGTGTAATTCATTGTAAAAGCAATATATTGCACACCTCTCTTGTCATTAATGGGTTAAAATATTGATTCTCTACTTACTTGTTTCCTCACTGCTCTGCTTCTCTTTGCTGCCTCTTTTTATCCTCTCCACTATAACTCCTCCTCCTCCTCCCTCCCCCTCCTCCATCTTTATCCCCTTCTCACTACTCAATGAAAAGGTGTATCACTAATCAACGATCAATGAAAAGGTGTATCACTAATCACAATCAATGAAAAAAGCTATAAACACAAGTGTAGGCTACAAGATAGAAGTCCTTCTCCTCCTGAAGCGAAATAGTTGTGTGTGAGATGTGTAACACGGTTGCCAGACTTACACCAACATTCTAAGGATGTCATCATGATCCTCTTGTGATGTCATAATGGTTCTGTTGCGACTGATTCCATCAGTCCAAGCCTGGAGTCTCTAAACTTTTTTTTCTCAAGGGCCATACTGAGAAAGGAATAATTATAGAGGGTCAGAAGTCTATAAATAATTTAAAGGAACAGTAATTATTTATATTTATCTTGCTATATAGACGCATGCACAATATATACACACACACAATATATACATACACACAATACATATATATATATATATATATTTATATATACACAACACGCACATTATACAAATACACATGCACAGTATACATACACACAATACATGCATAACACTATATGCACAACACAATCCACACATCGCTATGTACACAAAGCTATAAGCAAAATGCTATGCGCAATAAGCACATATACTCCGTATGCTATATGGACAATCCACTGCTATGTACGCAAGACGCCAAATGCTATACACCAAACACAAAATGATGTCTGCCATAAGCCAAATCCAAAACTCCAAACGCCAAATGCTATATGCCAAACACTATGCGCAATTCACCAAATTCAGTACGCCGCATGCGATTCGCCAAAGGCTATATGCCAAAGCTATGCTCCATTCGAAAAAACACTGTACTCCATTTGTCAGATGCAATACGTCAAAAGCGATACATAAAACGGTATATGCATTTCGCCACACGCTATGCTCAATATGTCAAACCCAATACGCCAAACACAATAAGCCACACACAATACTCCACTCACTATACGCAATTTGCAAATTGCTATAGGCAATTTGCCAAACGTTACACACAATAAGCCAAACTCTATATGTCAGATGCAATACGCCATACGCCAAATGCTATATGCAGTACACCAAACGCTATACGCAATACGACACTCGCAAAACGCCATGCGCAATGTGGCAAATGCTATATGCCAAACACTATACATAATTTGCCAAAAGCCATATGCAATTCGCCAAGTGCTATACACAATCTGGTAAATGCTAAACGCCAGATGCTATACTCTGTATGCAATTCACCAAACACTATAGCCAAACGCCAGACGCTATACCCAATTTGCCAAAATCAATTTGCCACAAACAATACACACACGCTATACGCAATATGCCAACTGTCATACGAAATTCTCCAAATGCATTAACCCCAACACTGTACACATTTTGCCAAATGCTATGCGCTGTTCACCAGATGCAATACTCCATGCTCAATTCACCAAACGCTATACACCAAACGATATTCACCAAACTCTATATGGCAAATGCTTTACACCATTTGCCAAACGCTATACACAATTTGCCAAAAGCTAAAGCCAAACAGTTTGCCAAATGTTTCACACAATTTGCCAAACATAATATGCCACACGCAGTTCGCCAGTGCAATACACCATACGCCATTCATCAGATGCTATACTCAATATGTCAAACAATAAATGCCAAACACGGTTCGTAACAGACAATACTCAATTTGCCAAAAGCTATACACCAAATGCTATGCACAATATGTCACACGCAATTCAACACACGCTGTACGCAATTTGTAAATCCTTATACGAAATTGACCAAACACTATACTCAATATGCCAAACACTATACGCCGCGCACAATTTGTCAAGAGATAGACACAATTCGCCAAATGCTGTACACCAAATGCGATTCGCCAAAACTATACGCAGTACACCAAATGCTATACGCAATTTGCCAAACTCAATTCACCAAACACTATATGCCAAATGCCATACAACAAACGCAATTCGCCAAACAGTATATGGAATACACCAAATGCTATATGTAATTTGCCAAACGCAATCCGCCATGCATATTTCACAAAACGCTATAAGCCAAACACTATAAGCAACTTGCCAAACTCATATTGCCACACGCTATACGTAATTTGCATACATGCAACACTCCAAACCTTATACACCTCACGCAATGCAATGCACAATTTGCCAAACGCTATACGCCAAATGCAATTTGACAAACTCTATGCACAAAATATCAAAACGCTATAGACCAAATGCCAAACACAATTCGCTAAACACTATACGAAATTCACCAAACGCTGTACGCAATTCGCCAAATGCAATACTCCAAATGGCATACACCAAATGCAATTCAACAAACTCTATGTGCAATACACCAAACGCTATACACCAAATGCCAAACACAATTTGCAAAACGCTATAGAGAATACACCAAACGCTATACAGAATTCTCCAAATGCAATAGTCCAAATGGCATACATCAAATGCAAATGCAAAACGCTAAATGGAATGCACCAAATGCTATACGCAATTTGTCAAACGGAATACACCAAATGCTATACGCAATTTGCCAAACGCAATACTCCACAGGTAATTCACAAAACGCTATACGCCAAACACAATACGCCAATTCGCCAAACGCTATATTCCAATATGCCACACTCTATATGAAATACACAAAATGCTGTATTCCAAATGTTATACATTATAAACACTAAACGCAATTTGCAAAATGCAATACACCATACACAATTCACTCAGTGCTATATGCCAAATGCTATACACATTTCACTGCACACTATACTACAAACGTATTATGCCATATGCAGTTCGCCAAATGCTATACCCCAAATGCTATACACAATTAACCAAACGCTATACTCCAAATACAATTCGCCAAACGCTATAGCCAAACACCGAATTTGCCAAAATCAATTTGCCACAAGCAATACGCCACACGCTAAATGCAATACTTCAAATGCCATACAGAATTCGCCAAATGCATTACGCCAGATGCTATATGCATTTTGCCAAACACTATCTGCCAAATGCTATACGCAATTCGCCAAATGATATACACTATTCGCCAAACGCAAAATGTCACACGCAGTTCACCAAACGCAATATGCCATACGCAATTCGCCAACTACTATACGCAGTTCAATAAACCCTATATTCCAAACATAATACACCCTACGCCATTCACCAAACGCTATACTTCATTCGAAAAACGGCTATACTCAATATGCCAAACGCTGTATGCCACATGCTATTCACCAAAAGCTATACTCGCCAAATGCTATATGCCAAACACCATAAGCAGTAAGTCACATGCAATTCACCACACAGTATACACAATCTGCAAATCACTATAGAAATTGGCCAAACACTATATGCAGTACTCCAAACATTATATGTCACTCACAATTCGCCAAATGCTATATGCAATTCATCAAACGCTATAAGCCAAATGCAATTCACCAAAAGCTATACACAATACACCAAACGCTATGCGCCAAATGCCAAACATAATTTGCCAAATCTATACAGAATACACCAAATGCTAAAATCTATACGCAATTCGCCAAATACAATACGCTACCCGTAATTCACCAAACACTATTTGCAATTCGCAAAAATGCAGTACATCATATGCAATTCACCAAATGCTATACTCCAAACTCTATATGTCAAATGCTATATGCAGTTTG
Source organism: Rhinophrynus dorsalis (assembly GCA_037306005.1). Classification (NCBI taxonomy): domain Eukaryota; kingdom Metazoa; phylum Chordata; class Amphibia; order Anura; family Rhinophrynidae; genus Rhinophrynus; species Rhinophrynus dorsalis. The sequence continues at coordinate 524,831,454 of CM074721.1, forward strand.
CCGAATTGGGTTTGCCACACACTATATGCAATACACCAAATGCTAAATGCAATTTGCCAAAAGCTATACGACAAACACTGTATGCAATACAAAAAACGCAGTATGTCGGATGCAATTTGCCAAACACAAAACTCCAAATGCTATACGCCAAATTTTATTTGCCATTTGCCAAACGCTATACGCAATTTGCCAAACACTATATGCAATACGCCAAATTCAAAATACTCCATACGCTATAGGCAATTCGCTAAATACAATACAATTGTTCTTCATGCACTGTATGCCAGATGCTATACACTATACGCAATACGCCATACGATAAATGCTATACTCAGTAAACCAAACCAAATGCTATATGCATTTCGCCAAATGCAATACTCCATGCACAATTCACCTAATGCTGTATGCAGTTCATCAAACGCTATACTCAAAACACTATTTGCCAAACGGTATACTACAAACGCTATACGCAATTCCTCAAACATCACACGTCAAACATTATACTCCACACTCATGCGCACACACAAGCACACACACACACATTGATGGGAGTTGTGTAATGCAGTGGTTTGCAATGTGATCCACATCTTTTTGGAGCTGAAAGGGCTAAGTCATTATAAACTGCTCGAGCAACGCTGTCCTAGTATTGCTAATGTGTGTGTGTATATATAGACTTCCACCTAGGGGGGCAGTAAGGAGGAGTTATTCAGATCTCTATACTGCCTGTCCTATTGATCCATGGGGGGAGTAATTTTCCAGCATTGAGATGCAAGGGTTACAATGAACACACACTCAAGCAACACACACACAATGTATATACACACACACACAAAATACATTATACCATATGCAGTTCGTCAAATGCTATACTCCAAATGCTATACACAATTAACCAAACGCTGTACTCCAAACACAATTCTCCAAACACGATAGCCAAACACCGAATTAGCCAAAATCAATTCGCCACAAGCAATACGCCACATGCTAAATGAAGTACTTCAAATGTCATACAAAATTCGCCAAATGCATTACGCCAGATGTTGTATGCGTTTTACCAAACACTATCTGCCAAATGCTATACGCAATTCGCCAAATGATATACACAATTCGCCAAACGCAATATGTCACACACGGTTCACCTAACGCAATATGCCAAATGCAATTCGCCAAATACGATACGCAGTTCAATAAACCCTATATTCCAAACACAATATACCCTACGCCAGTCACAAAACGCTATACTCCATTCGAAAAATGGCTATACTCAATGTGCCAATTGCTATATGCCACACTCAATTCACCAAAAGCTATACTCAATTCGCCAAATGCTATACGCCAAATGCTATAAGCAGTAAGTCACATGCAATTCACCACACGGTATACACAATTTGCAAATCACTATATGAAATTGGCCAAACGCTATACGCAGTACTCCAAACATTATACACCATGCACAATTTGCCAAATGCTATATGTAATTCACAAAACGCTATAAGCCAATACACCAAGTGCTATACACCAAATGCCAAACACAATTTGCCAAAGCTATACGGAATACACCAAATGCTAAAATCTATACACAATTCGCCAAATGCAATACGCTTCACGTAATTCAACAAACACTATATGGAATTCGCCAAATGCAATACGCCATAAGCAATTCGCCAAACGCTATACTCCAAACTCTATATGTCAAATGCTATATGCAGTTTGCCGAATTGGGTTTGCCACACGCTATATGCAATACGCCAATTGCTATATGCAATATGCCAAATGCTGTATGCCAAATGCTATATGCAATTTGCCATAAGCTATACGACAAACACTGTATGCAATACAAAAACCGCAACACACCATACTCAATTTGCAAGACTCCATATGCTATACATCAAATATTATATGCCATTTGCCAAATGCTATACGCAATTTGCCAAACACTATATACAATACGCCAAGTGCAAAATACGCCTTACGCTATAGGCAATTCGCCAAATACAATATGCCATGTGCAGTTCGTCATACACTATATGCCAGAAGCTATACACCATACACGATACGCCATATGGTAAATGCTATACTCAGTAAACCAAACCCTATACTCCAAACAATTCACAAACGCTATACACATTTCACCAAACGCAATACTCCATTCACAATTCAGCTAATGCTGTTTGCAGTTCAGCAAACTCTATGCTCAAACCACAATTTGCCAAACAGTATACTACAAACGCTATACGCAATTCATCAAACATCACATGTCAAACATTATACTCCACACTCGTGCGTACACACAAGCACATGCACACACACACACACATTGATGGGGAGTTGTGTAACGCAGTGGTTTGCAATGTGTTGCACACCTTTTTGAAGCTGAAAGATCTTAGTCATTATAAACTGCATGAGCTACGCTGTCCCAATATTGCTAGTGTATATATATATATGTATATATATATATATATATATATATATATATATATATACACACATATATATATAAAAGAAGACTTCCACACAGGGGCGGCAGTAAGGAGGAGTTATTGAGATCTCCTCTATACTGCCTGTCCTATTGATCCATGGGGGGAGTGATTTTTCTGCATTGAGATGCAGGGGTTACAATGAACACACACCCTCCCGCAACACAGACACAACGTATAGACACACACACTACACACACACAATACATACACATAATACACAATATATAAACAGACACAATACACACATACACACAAAATTCTATATGCACAACACAATCCGCACAATGCTATAAACACAAAACTATACGCAAAATGCTAAGAGCAAAATGCTAAATGCAATAAAAGCAATGCTAAACATACAACGCTATTGTCACGGTTTGTTAAGACTCTCAGACGTAAGGTTTAGGTAAAAACATAACTTTATTGAAAAATTAAGGCAATCCCATAGGGTTTTCATACACATACAAACATCACATATATATAAGCAATTGACAATTGAGATAGGTTCTACTGGCCTTACAAATAATACCGGCAAGGCAACCCAAGTGATACTGAAGGAATAGTGATAAGTAGGCTCTACCGGCCCTGCCAATACCGGGTAAGGCAACCGTAAGATGGTAACGTACTGGTTCTACCGGCCTTACCAATACCGGGCAGGGCAGCCTGAGGAATACACAAGGAATAGGCTCTACCGGCCCTGCCAATACCGGGTAAGGCAACCGTGGAGTGGCAACGTAACAGGTTCTACTGGCCTTATCAATACCTGGCAGGGCAGCCCAGAATGGATACCCAAGGATAGGCTCTACCGGCCCTTCCAATACCGGGTAAGGCAGCCTAAAGGTGGCAACGTGAAAGGTTCTACCGGACTTACCAATACCGGGCAGGGCAGCCCAAGAAGGGAGACACCACTAAGACCAGTGACTGTCAGATGACAATGACAGTAGGATGGTAAATAGAGTAAACGGTTAAGCTGTCTCACCCAAGGAGAGGCTAGTGTTGGTACACATCTGAAACAAGTGCTGCTAGGACTGGACAGCACCAGAAGCCTGACTGCAAGTCAGGGAGTAAACCAGCGTCCGCAAGCTGGGACCAACAACTCTACCTTGAGCCGCAAGGCAAATGGAGTAAACCAGCATCCGCACGCTGGGACCAACAGGCAGTAGAATGAGCCACAAGGCCAATGGAGCAAACCAGCGTCCGCACACTGGGACCAACTGACAGTATTGTGAGCCGCAAGGCTAATGGAGTAAACCAGCGTCCGTACGCTGGGACCATCAGACAGTATTGTGTGCCGCAAGGCTAATGGAGTAAACCATCGTCCGCACGCTGGGACCAACAGACAGTATTGCAAGCCGCAAGGCTAATGGAGTAAACGAGCGTCCGCACGCTGGGACCAACAGACAGTATTGCGAGCCGCAAGGCTAACGGAGTAAACCAGCGTTCGCATGCTGGGACCAACAGACAGTATTGTGAGCCTCAGCTGGGACCAACAGACAGTATTGCGAGCCGCAAGGCTAACGGAGTAAACCAGCGTCCGCACGCTGGGACCAACAGACAGGTTTGTGAGCCGCAAGGCTAACGGAGTAAACCAGCGTCCGCACGCTGGGACCAACAGACTGTAATGAGAGCCGCAAGGCTAACGGAGTAAACCAGCGTCCGCACGCTGGGACCAACAGACAGTATTGCGAGCCTCAAGGCTAATGGAGTAAACCAGCGTTCGCACGCTTGGACCAACAGACAGTATTGCGAGCCGCAAGGCTAATGGAGTAAACCAGCATCCACGCGCTGGGACCAACAGACAGTATTGCGAGCCGCAAGGCTAACGGAGTAAACCAGCATCCGCACGCTTGGACCAACAGACAGTATTGTGAGCCGCAAGGCTAACGGAGTAAACCAGCGTCCGCACGCTGGGACCAACAGACAGTATTGCGAGCCGCAAGGCTAATGGAGTAAACCAGCGTTCGCACGCTTGGACCAACAGACAGTATTGCGAGCCGCAAGGCTAATGGAGTAAACCAGCGTCCGCGCGCTGGGACCAACAGACAGTATTGCGAGCCGCAAGGCTAATGGAGTAAACCAGCATCCGCACGCTGGGACCAACAGACAGAATTGTGAGCCGCAAGGCTAACGGAGTAAACCAGCGTCCGCACGCTGGGACCAACAGACTGTAATGAGAGCCGCAAGGCTAACGGAGTAAACCAGCGTTCGCATGCTGGGACCAACAGACAGTATTGTCAGCCGCAAGGCTAACGGAGTAAACCAGCGTCCGCACGCTGGGACCAACAGACAGAATTGCGAGCCGCAAGGCTAATGGAGTAAACCAGCGTCCACACTCTGGGACCAACAGACAGTATTGCGAGCCGCAAGGCTAATGGAGTAAACCAGTGTTCGCACTCTTGGACCAACAGACAGTATTGCGAGCCGCAAGGCTAATGGAGTAAACCAGCATCCGCGCGCTGGGACCAACAGACAGTATTGCGAGCCGCAAGGCTAATGGAGTAAACCATCGTCCGCACGCTGGGACCAACAGACAGTATTGTGAGCCGCAAGGCTAATGGAGTAAACCAGCGTCCGCACGCTGGGACCAACAGACAGTATTGTGAGCCGCAAGGCTAATGGAGTAAACCAGTGTCCGCATGCTGGGACCAACAGACAGTATTGTGAGCCGCAAGGCTAATGGAGTAAACCAGGATCCGCACGCTGGGACCAACAGACAGTATTGTGAGCTGCAAGGCTAATGGAGTAAACCAGCGTCCGCACGCTGGGACCAACAGACAGAATTGAGAGCCGCAAGGCTAATGGAGTAAACCAGCGTCCGCACGCTGGGACCAACAGACAGTATTGTGAGCCGCAAGGTTAATGGAGTAAACCAGCGTCCACACGCTGGAACCAACAAACAGTATTGTGAGCCGCAAGGCTAATGGAGTAAACCAGCGTCCCCACGCTGGGACCAACAGACAGAATGTCGCCGGAGTGACAAGAGAGAAATATCGCCACTGGAACCGAACACAGGAAACAGCAGGAGCAGGCCGAGGCTCAACCGGGACGAGCACCGCAAGTCGGCTGGCAACCGGAATGACAGCAACCGGAACCGGACTGGAACTGACAAGCAGGCAGGAACACAGGAACAGGTAAACTCAGGAACTCAGGAACTCAAGAACTCAGGAACAGGCCCAATAGCCTCAGCAGACAGACAAAGTGAATGCTGTCAGAGACACCACGAAAGGGCAACTAAAGGGTGCCCAGACTGAGTTTAAAAAGGCAACCAGAGGCGGGCTGACTGCAGACAGCCAATGGAGCCGCCTGCAGGTGATAGACAGAGAACTGCAGCAATCATGGGCACCGTGATAGCTATACGCAATATATTAAGTTCAATACTATATACCAAACGCTATACATACAACGTACAACTATATACACAATTTTGCAAAGTGCTATACACCATACACAAAGCTCTATATGCCAAGCACTATACACAAAACTCTAAACTCAAAATGCTGTACGCCAAACACTATACACCAAATGTATAAGCCAACTGCTATATGGAATGTATTATACATCAAATTCCATATGCAGTACACCAAACACTATACGCGGTTCGCCAAATGCTATATGCAATTTGCCAAACACTATACACTATACTCAATTCACCAAAGCTATATTCCAAAAGCTATATGACAACCGCTATATGCCAAACATTATACGCCATTTGCCTAGCACTATATACCAAATACTATATGCAATTCAAACGCTGTACCCCAAAAGCGATCCTCCAGATGCTATATGCAGCTCACCAGATGCAATAGGCTACACACACAGGCCAAACACTATAAGCCAAACTTTATGCGCAATACGCCAAATGCTCTACGCAATTCGCCAAACTCTATATGCAATTTGCCAAACTCTATACACCAAACTCTATATGCAATAAGCCAAATGCTATATGCAATTCTCCAATCTCTATACGCCAAACTCTATACGCAATTCTCCAAACTCTATACGCCAAACTCTATATGCAACTCACCAAAAGCTATACTCAATACACCAAGTGATATATGCAATTCACCAAACGCTATTCTCCAAACACTATACTGCAAAAGATATACTCAATTTGCCAAAAGTTATATGTCAGGCACTGTATATAATTTGCTAAACTCTATACACAGTTCGCCAAATGCTATACGCAATGCACCAAACAGCATATACCAAATGCTATATGCAATTCGCCAAACAATAGACCCAGTCTGCCAAAAGCTATATGACAAACTCTGTATGCAATACACCAAACGCAATATGCCAGACTCTGTACGACAAACATTATATGTAATACGCCAAACGCAATATGACAAACGGTATACTCAGTTCCTTAAACGGTATATGCCAAAAGCTATACTCCAAAAGCAAAATGTCAAACTCTACACACCAAAAGCAATACACCAACTCTATACTCCAAAACATATACTCAATTCGCCAGATCTATATGCAATTCGGAAAATGCAATACGCCGAATACTATATGCAATTCGATAAACATTATTTGCAATATGCCAAATGCTATATACATTTCTCCAAAAGCTATACGACATATACTATAAGCAGTACACCAGACGCTATATGCAAAGCGCTATACACTGTACATCAAACGCTATAAGCAATATGTCAAATGCTGTATGCAATTTGAAAACCGCAATTTTCCACACGTAATAGTCAAACGATATACACGATTCACAAACGCTATATGCATTTGGCAAAAAGCTGTATGACATATGTATAAGCTACACACACACACATACATTCACACACGCTGTTCACACATGCACGCTTGCTCTCACATGCTGTTGCTCACACCTGCACACACTTTCACACAAACATGCGCACACGTACACACACAAACACACACACACACACACACAGATGAAGTGCTGTGTAACACAGCGCTTCACATTGTGTTGTACACCTTTTTTTGGAGCTGAAAGGGCTAAGCACTGATAATTCAACAAGCCAGTCTTTAGTAACTGAACAATATATACTGTAGTTTGCATGGATGCACTTAATAATAAAATGGGGAACTGTTTTTAACAAACACATAAAATAAATCAGAAAATTAACAGAATCTTTAAGATTTAAATAGCCCAGCCCTTAAAAGGTCAGTATAGGATCAATAAAAGACGCTTTTACATCTGGCTATGCACTCAGAAGTATGGGCACAGATTTCCCATAGCTCATAATTCTCCGGTTCCTTCCCAGTCTGCTGTGCAGGCCAGTTTTTTACTCGGAGCGCAAGAGAGATGTAGACAGATTCGCCAACAGAGGGCTTCTATGGGGAGGAGTGAAATCTTCCTCAGGAGTAAGGAGTTGATGTCATCAGGTGGTGCAGATATTGGACAAACCAGAGGGGCGGGGCAGGGGGGATATGAGTTCCATAGCACTGAGAGTACAGCTAGATGTAGACAAGAGTCTTTTGTTGATCATGCTCCTTTAAGGACAAACATATATAACACTGGAGTCTGTACTAACTTCTCTATGCGATCCATAACCCAGCTAATTCTCATTGACTTAAAAAAAAAGTCTAGAGATCTCTAATGTACTAAAACAAAATTCTTTATACATATGTCCCATTGTTTCCTTCTCGTCAGCTCAGTTGCAGTCAAGGCCGGATTTACATCCCAGGCAGCAGGACAAGGCATCTTTGGGTTCCTTAGCCCAGCCCATCACCACACCCCCACTTCTCACATGACCCATCTCCAGCCCCATCCACTGACAATGGCACAGAAAATGCCCCTCAATCCATTCTTATAAATGGGGCTTTTTACCCCTTGAATGCTAGAGAATGTCTCCAGTACATTTCTTTGCAATGTGTCGGAGAGCTTGCTAACATCCCAGGGGTTAATACATACAGAGCCCTATTGTGGTAGTACCTGTGTCAGAGGTCCACATCTTGTGTCCACCTTGTCTTCTTTATAGAGATTCATCTTCTTTGCAGTAGTGCTTGCTCCAAGCTTCACATCTTGCCTTGTCCTGTGTATGCTGTTGGCTTCTGCTCTCCTGTTGTTGATCCAGCCTGTTCCTGACCACACTATAGTTTTCTGCTTGTTCCTGCATTGATGTGCTGTTGTTAGACCAGTCCTGTTCCTGTTTTCACTGCCACCTTGTGCCTGTTGCTGTTTGGCCTGTGGCTGCTAAACTGGACGTGTTCTAGTCCGTTGCTACTTGACGTTGCTTATGTTGCCTTCTTCCTTGTTTCAGGCTGACTCTATCATTCCTCATGTGCTATATCCTTGTATTTCTTCCACCCATGTTTATCCACCCCTACTTCTCTGTTGCTGCTTGTGGTCCTCTGTACCTTTAAGCTCTAGTGATGCCGAGTCCTGTTCACTAGGGATGGGCATAAAGTCCTGTTTTATTCCCATGGGAATTTTCTTGAAAACAAAAAAATAAGATTTTCTGCTTTTCCCTTGGGAATTCATATTCACGTCACTACAGATTTAATAGATTTTCCACCAATTCATTAACACCACAGAATTTCCCACGACAATGGTTCCTTTTCCCACTTCTGGTTTCCAATGGTGGAGAAACTTCCTGCCTTCATAGTAATAAAACCCACAATTTCCTGCCATGCAGCGTGATGTAGTCTAGGAGAAAAAGACAATGGAAACTGGCAGAGAGAGTGTGAGAGAAAAAATAGAAAAATAGAAAGTGAACTAAACATAAAGTTATTTGAAGTGCTGGTTAGCACTATGACCAGCTGATGGACCCTGATGCAGATGATACAGAGGTGGAAAAATGTCACAGTACTAGAGTTAATAGGAGCTCACTAACCCCTGACTCAGTGATTCCCACTCCCATTCTTCCAGCATTGACCCTCTGGGGAAGTGTATTGAAGAAGATGAAACTGGCTAGCAGTATGATCCGTATATATATATATATATATATATATATATATATATATATATATATATCCTGTTGGTGCAGGATTCTTTTTTGTTAAAAAAATATGGGGAGTTGAGACCCTGCATTGACTATAGAGGTCTGAATAGACTTATGGTCAAGAGTGCTTACCCCAAACATTTGATTACCGAATTGTTCTACTGAATTTAGGGCTCTTCAGTTTTCACCAAACTCGATCTAAGGGCAGCCTATAACTTGGTAAGGATCAGGGAAGGAGAAGAGTGGAAAACTGCCTTCAATACACGCAGTGGTCACTATGAATACTTGATTATGCCATTCGGCTTGTGTAATGCTCCAGCAGTATTCCAAGAATTTATTAACGCTCTATTGAGAGATTTGCTACAGAGCTTTGTAGTAGTCTATTTGGACGATATCTTAATTCACTCTCCGAATCTAGTAGCACATCGGAAGGATGTTGCAACAGTACTACGGCTTCTGGACGAAAACAAGCTATTTTGTGAATTGGAGAAATGTGAGTTCCACAGGACTCAGGTGACATTTCTAGATAATGTAATCTCCTCAGACAGTATAGCTATGGATCCCCAAAAACTCTCGGCTGTTCTGCAACGGCCCAGGCCAGTGGGCTTCAAAGCCATACAGATATTCTTGGGGTTTCCTAGTTTTCACAGGATATTCATATGGAATTTCTCCACAGTGGTAAAGCCTCCAACTGACATGACACAAAAAGGGGCTAACCTATCTGAATGGTCTTCTAGTACGATCCAGGCTTGTGAGGATTTGAAGTCTGCCTTCACTAAGGCTTCGATATTGTCGCATCCCAACCATACCCTGCCCTTTACTCTGGAGGTGGATGCATCTGAATCAGGAGCAGGGGCCCTCCTGTCCAGCTTTCTGACCCTGGTAAACCCCTTCTTCCATGTGGGTTTTTCTCTAAAAACTTGTCGAAAGCTCAGAGTGTGTATGATATAGGTGATCGCAAGCTTCTGGCTATTATCCTTGCTCTCTGTGAGTGGCTTCACCTACTTGGGGGGACAAGTTCCAAAATCCTGATCTTGCCAGATCATAAGAATCTAACATATCTGTCTGAGGCCAAAAGACTGTCTCTACGACAGGCCAGGTGGGCATTTTTCCTGTCCAGATTTAACTTCGTGGTCTCTTATCTTCCTGGCTCCAAGAATGTCAGAGCGGATGCCCTGTCCAGGCAGTTCGGGTCTGACCCTGAGGCTGAAACTACATCTGTGTCTATCATTCCTACAGATTGTATTCTAGCTACTATACGCACCAGCATCACATCTCCTCTGGGGGTGGAGATTTTGGCCTCCAAAGCAGCTGCTCCTGCTGACAGACCCAGTGGTAAATGTTTTGTACCTGAGACCCTTCGTACCAGATTGATGGAGACTTATCACTCATCGAAGGCTGCTTGTCATATTGGCCGTGACCAATTGATTTGGTCGATCTCCCAGTTGTTTTGGTGGCCCAGTCTTAGGGCAGATTGCTCAGCCTTCTTGGCTGCATTTGTGTTCGTGCCAAGACCCCGAGACATCTTCCTATGGGTCTACTTCAAATTGTTCCCAATGGAAAACGTCCCTGGTCTCACATTTCCATAGTCTTTATTGTAGAACTGCCGGTTTCCAAAGGTTACACGGTCATTCTAATGATAGTTGACTGATTTTCGAAGATGGCTCGCTTTGTTCTGTTCCGGGGACTCCCTTCCTCCAGGGAATTGGCCGAAGTGTTTGCTAGAGAGGTGTTTCAACTACACTGAGTGCCCAAGGTGTTGGTCTCGGATCAAGGGAGTCAATTTGTGTCTAGGTTTTGGAGCTCTTTCTGTAACCAGATGGGTATCCAACTCTCGTTGTCCTCTGCCTACCATCCACAGTTCAACGTTGCTGCTGAGAGATCCAACCAAGGGTTGGAACAGTTTTTGCTTTGCTTCATCTCGGACCATCATGACAATTGGGCATCCTTGTTACCGTGGGCGGAGTTTGCCAGGAATTGTGCTGTGAACTCTTCCTCACAGAGTTTTCCGTTCCTGATCAAATATGGGTTCCAGCCTTCAGTGCTTCCTGACTCCTTTCGTGCAGGGACATTCCAGCTCTAGAAGAGCATCTTCGGCAGCTCTGCTCCACTACGGGTCCAGAGAGCCCTACAAAGGTCCACGCAGCTCTATTAAAGACATGCAGACCGGAGGAGACTGCCAGCTCTTGTTTTTCAAGTTGGGGACAGGGTTTGGTTATCCTCCTGCAATCCGAACCTCCAAGTGCCTTGTAAAAAGTTGGCCCCTCACTTTGTAGGTCTATACCAGGTGCTTCGCAGAGTGAACCCTGTCACTTATGCTCTGGACCTTCCTGCCAGTATGCGCATCCACAATGTGTTTCACATATCGTTACCCAAGCCTGTGATATGTAGTTGCTACACTAAGGCACCAGTGGTGCCAGGGCCTGTGCAGGTAGTGGCCTAAGAGGAAAATGAGATACAGAGCATTCTGTTTTCTCACAAAGTCAGAGGTCACCTCCAATATTTGGCACATTGGAAAGGCTATGGTCCTGAGGAACGTTCGTGGGTGGCCAGTGGTAATATCCATGCTCCTGCTCTACTTTAGAGTTTACACTCTCTTTTTCCAGATAAGCCTGGTCCTTTTCCGCAGGGGAGAGATCATTGAAGGGGGTTACTATCACGGTGCCGTGATTCTGGAGCTTTGCTTTACCTGTTCGCTTTCTTGTGATTGCCTGGTGGGGCAGCATGGCGGGTGACTACTTCCTGGTTACTTGCACGTCATTCTGAGCGCTCGCTATTTTTTAGTTCCACCCTGATTGACCTATCTGGACTCCATCTTCCAGAGAGACCTTATATGCTGCATCCTGCCATTGCCTCAGTGCCCTTTCCTGGTGTACCTGAGTGCTTTCTGAGTCTCCCGTTGTGATCCGTTCCTGGCTGACCCTTGCTCCGACTGGCTACCCGATCTGTGCCTGAACCTCTGGCCTGGCTGACTGACTGCTCCGTGACGACTTTGGCTTTGTCCGACTACCTGCTCCGTGTATGACCTTTGGCCTGGCTGACTACCTGCTTTGTGATAAGTACTGTGGCTTTGTCTGACTTCCCGCTCCGTGCTAGTACTTTGGCTTGTCTGACTACCCAAACCTTTTTGACCATTGGCTAGTCTGTTTACGTTCTTGCTCCCTGGGGCCTGGCACCCTCCTTGCAGGCTCTCAGTCTCAGTCCTTGGTCAGGTAGCTCCTGTCCGTAGTTCAGCATACATAGTCGTACCGGGGCCCCTAGCGTTCTAGGGTGTGTGGTAGTCTCTGTAAACCTAGCGTTCTAGGTTGTGGCCCTCTAGTATCCTCTCCGCTGTAGAGCATGCTTACCACTATCGCTACCTCTGTGGTTCTGTTCACCCTTCTGGTTCGCTCCTAGTCTGGCTAGGTTCAGTGTCAGCACCTTGTAGTGGACTGAGCACTGTCCCCACGCCTGACCCCGGGAGGGTTGGGGAAGTGTCTATATTCAGATTTCTTGTGTTTAATCCTTAATAAAGTGGATTGATTTTATATGTACCTGTCTGAGTCGTTATTTGCTACTCCCCGTGAAAATGCTTCTCGTATAACACTTTTTCTGACTTCTTCATCACTATACTTTCCACCAGTTTTTTTTCCACTTAACTTTTTCTCTCTCATCCCCCACAATGCAATCTTCCAGTTTATCTATAAGTATATCTTTATATTGTTTGACAGAATCTGATTTCTCAGAGAGATGATGCTGATCGTCATGTCACAAGTTGATCATGCTTAGGCAGAAATTCAGAAATGTTTGTTTAAAACAGGGGTCCAGCGTAGTAGTAAGAATGTATTCCTCATTGCTTTTAATGGATACTATGTGAGGATCCTGCTCTAAGCATGCTCACATATCCTTGACTATCTGGTGCATATGTGTGTTGTCAGTATTGTAAGATCATCAGCCATGCACCTCAGTTTTTTATTGCAGTAGATCTATCAGTGGGAGAATCTAGCTAATTCCTGCCCAAACATGCCACAAGGTGGCCTCCTAAAAAAGGTTTCAATAGCTCACATAGGTCACACATTGCCCAGGTAACATAGATGTTCCCGCAAACGCCTTCCAGGTTTGCACTGTACACTTGTTAATAGCCTTATTTTGATTTTACAAAAACTCTAGCATATACAGTGTGGAATTCCACATGGTAGTCACTTCCATTTTCATCTGGTGATGGAGCAGTTGTTACACTCTTGTACATTGTGACCACTGAAGAAGCAGCTAAAATGGATAAAGATTTTGCGGGCAATATTCAACATCTTTATGAGATTTTCAGATTCTGAGAGGAATCTAGTCACACCTAATTTTAAACATGGAGCAAAGCAGGGAACAAGCCCCATATCACACAAAACCAGCTTTCAAGGAGCAGGGCACAAGCCATATCTTGATCACCTGCTCTAGTTTATTTAACACATCTATGGCTTTGTGGGATTATCTCTCAAAACTATGCATGCACAAAGTGGTGTGCCGATGGTATTGGCTATCCTGCTGCTGTTTTTTATTAACACTACCAGAACCAGAGACAAGGTCATTCCATTGCCTGTGACCTAATGCTGCAGTCTGTTGTTCCCCACTATTGAGAGGGTAACCCAGTGAGCAGTGACAGTCATATAATCTGTCCTCGGCCCACTTGTCCACAAATCTGTTGTCAGATGAATTTGCTTGCTGTATGCCATTAGCAACCTGTTACCCATAATTAAGAAGTGTAGTGCCTTTAGGATTCATGGTTCCTTAAAGTGTTAAGGATCAGACCAAGAATTCCATACAGGTGCAGAATAACCCAGTAATCTCACCATGTATATTGGGAAAAAGATTCAGTCCCAGACACCATAGTGGTTCAAAGCTCTAAGGTAGTGAAATGTTTAATTCATTTAAAAGTCAACCTCATGTACATGTAGGAGTAAAAGTTCTTCAACTTGCTAGGGAAAGATATTACTTAAATTTCCAAATAAACCATGGCCAAGCTAAAAACGAATCTGTCTGATGTCACATGCTCCATCTTGGTGGTCTCAGAGTTTTCTGGTGCTTCTTCTCTTTACTACTTGTGGAGCAAAACATTATTTTACATTCATGACAAATACTTATTGGGTTGCAGATTGTGAGGACCTCTATTTGCTACTAAACTATGGGCTTGATTCATTTGAGCTCATTAAAAAAGCCAATAGGGAAAAGAAAATGGATATTGACCGACAAAAGAAAATGTCTAAGTGGGTATTCAATTGTCCTACTGGCTAAAAGCACAATGGACGTTAGGCCACAGAAATGGTTTTGTGGCCAAACATAAATTTTGTTCCTTACGTTTCCAAAACACAGTTATATAGCTGTAATATTGGGAACTTCAGAGGAAAAAAGCTAACTATTGGTGCCTGACAAACTGTCAAGCACTGATTGTTAGCTTATCTGTGTTAAACTTTCCTGTAATCCACTGTCTGTCTCCTCTCTTCTTTCTATATTCTCTTCTTCTGTCTTGTATCTTCTTTCTTCTCTTCTTTCTTCTTGTCTTCTGCTGTAACGAAAAAGAAAAATCTAAATAAAAGTTTTCCTCAAATAACCCGCACACTCATACATAGTTTATCCTCTTGAGTGCCAGTGGGGTACGCAACGCATTGCAGAGCAATGGGTTGCATACCTCTCTGATGCGCAAAGGATTAAATCATGTATGAGTGTGCTGGTAAAGTTCCAAAAAGATGCCTCCAGTTAATAACAATGTTCCCCTTTTGTTAATATTTATGATCCAATATATGTGCAAAATAAATATATACTTCCCTATTTCATTGCCACTGTGTGCGGTCACTGTGATGGCGGAGAAATGAATGTGCAGCACAGCCCCCCAGTCCTTCCCTCACGCACTGTGGTAATTTGACCAGACACTTTCTTTATATATGGGTACTCTCTGTTCAAATCCCCTCAAAGCTATTGGCTGGGATGTGCTTACACACATCCCAGCCAATCAGCTTCGAGCGGCCACCAACAGCGGCTGAGAATACAATGGGAACATATGGATTTCAATATTTTTTGGCCACTTCAGTTAAGTTTTGTTGGGGGGAGCACATATTTTGATATTAAATGGACTTATGGGTCAATTCATTGCATGAAACCCTGATATCTGTGCATTGTTTAACCCTTTGGGTGCCAGAGAGATACACAACACGTTGCTTTCAGCTGATAGGGCAATTGAAATATTCTATTCTGTCGCTCGTAGACAATTTAGCCCTACCGTCTATATTACCTCACAAAATTAAATTGAGGCCTTAATCTTTCATGCTGCTGTTCTGTGTGTACTGAGACCATGCAGAGGTGCAGGATTTTACAGTAGTGCACACCTCCTTTGTTAGCTCTTCCACTGCTGAAAGTCTAGACCCTTCCTTCAGATTTCAAGAGCTGTGTGCAGATTTATAAATCTAGCGCTTCCCTCAACATGGTTTCAATCCTACTATACTGTCAGCAACTTTATTACACATATTGTAGGCCACGGAGTCACACAGTATTTCTATTCCTGTACTGAGCAACACACGATGGTGCAGAGATTTAGTTCAGAACCGCACAATACAAAGCACCAGAAGTGTGTGTGCACCACATTGCTTCTCAATACACCACGCACACTCTATGGTCCTTAAAAAGTTCAGTTAATTAAAATATCAATCCAGTGCCTCATTTCTAGACTGCTGCCCCCTGGATCTAGACGTTCTTGAGGTCACAGACTCCTCCCAGCATTGCTTTAGGTGAGATAATTGAATTCCAGTATAACTTTACATCAAATTATGGAATCCTTCCAGTATAATTTTAGATCAGATTATGGAATCCTTCCAGCATTGCTTTAGATGACATTATGAAATCCTTCCAGTATAGCTTTAGAGCAGTTTATTGAATTCTTCCAGCATCACATTAGATCAGATTATAGAATCCTTCCAGGATCGCTTTAGATCAGATTATGGAATTCTTCCAGCATCGATTGGATGAGATTATGGAATTCTTCCAGGATTGCTTTAGATGACGTTATGGAATCCTTCCAGTATTGCTTTAGATCAGATTATGGAATCCTTCCTGAATTGATTTAGATCAGTATAGAATCCTTCCCGAATCGCTTTAGATCAGAGTATGGAATCCTCCCTGCATCGCTATAGGTCAGATTATGGAATCCTTCCAGCATCACATTAGATGAGATTATGGAATCCTTCCAGTATCTCTTTAGATGAGATTATGGAATCCTTCCAGCATCACTTTAGATCAGATTATGGAACCCTTCCAGCATCACTTTAGATCAGATTATGGAATCCTTCCAGCATTGCTTTAGATCAGATTATCGAATCCTATCAGCATCGCTATAGATCAGATCATGGAATCCTTCCAGCATTGCATCGTTGTGTTGCCTTCTTTCCTGCTACTTATACATGGGGAGGGGTATAGGGATATGGAGACCTGGGAACATTTTCAAACTTTTGGGCTTTGTATCTTCACTTGAATAGGAATATAAGAAAGTAAGTGTGAAAAAGAAGAAAGAAATAGTTTATCTAGAGACAAGAACATAGTAACATAGATGATGAGGTTGAAAAAAGACGTGTCCATCAAATCCAGTCCATGCCAAATCACTCCTGTTGATCCAGAGGAAGGCAAAAAAAAAAAAAAGCATTGAAACTAATTCCAATTAAGCCTCAAATGGGTAAAAAAAACCTCCTTCCTGACTCCAAATAGCAGTAACATAGTTCCCTCAATCAATATCTCCATTAAAGCCAACTGTCATAATTCTCAATATTGTTCTGTGCTAGATAGGTATCCATTACTTTTTAAAATCAGGTACAGTATCTGCAAGCACAGTAGCCCGAGGCAAAGAATTCCATATCTTTACTGCCGTTACTGTAAAAAAAATCCTCTAGTCTTAATGGATGATCTTTTGTTCTTAGCTCGGCTCTTAGAAAAATGAATAATGGGAAATGTGGAGGAGTCTGTGGTCAATTTTGGAAATCAAAAAGATTGATGTACTGTAAGGAACTGGAGTAATTCCAGGGCCGAATTTACATGATAGGCTCCCCTAGTTAAGGCACTCTATGTGCCCTTATCTACACTGATGACATCCCTCCACTCCTCGCACAGCCGCATCCAGAGTCCCATCCACTGTTTCGTGCCTTGGCCTATAACAAGCAAGAATTAAAAAAGGTTTTACTATTTTGTTGCTAGAGAGATCTACAATGCATTGCGGACCAATGGGTTGAAACTCTTTCTAGCATCCAAGGAGTTAAATAACCAAACATTGATGTTGCTTGGGCCACACCTACAATTCAGAATGTGGGTGTGGCCAGCACAGATGAGTCTCCCATTAAAGGGATAGTAATGTTTCAAAATAAAAGCAGCTCCAATTAATCTTTATAGTATTTGGGCCATGGAGAGTGTTATTTCAATACTGTCAGAGTTGTAGTTCAAGAGTAATTAAATGATAAAATCGGTCCCTCCCACCTAGTGTAAGCCGCCTCCCCTCAGATGTGGAAACTGGTCCTGCGACCAGACAGTTTACAACATGGGACAATCTTCTTATTGTGAGCATAAGGAAAACCCTGCCCCCCTTCAAAGATTTTTCAGGTTTTCCCTTATGTTTACTGAAGATTGCAATCCATCCGGAGAGTCTTGCTGCTCTGAGGTGAGCAGTGTTACATCAGTAAAAGGAGCGGGAGGGGTATAATTTATCATTCAATTACTCTTGGACTACAACTCTGACAGTATTGAAATAAGACTCTCCATGGCCCAAATACTATGAAGGGTAATTTCGAGCTGCTTTTATTTTGAAACATTACTATCCCTTTAAAATCTTGAGCTCCGGGTAGTTGCCTACTTTGCCTATTTGGAAATCCAACCATGAACATTTCTAGGGTAGAGCTCATGCATTATGGGTCTGATTCAATTGTGGCCGTTAGAAGTGCTGCCACCACTGCTGTACCCACTGCCAGACGTGCTGCCCCTGCTGCCACTAGAGCTGTGCCTGCTGTCAGACGTGGTGGTAGTAGTAGCAGGGGCAGCACTTCTAACTGCAGGCACAGCACTAGTGGCAGCAGGTGCAGCATATCTGGCAGCAGGTACAACAGTGGTGGCAGGAGGGACAGCACGTCCGGTAGCAGGCATCAGCAGCTGACCTGTTCTGCTCTCACTACTACCCTTTTCTTACTCCCTTGACAGTAATTTCCCCAAGATCCCAAGGGGTGATATAGGGGGACTGGTCAGCATTTGTTCTTTAGTGCAGGGAACCCTAAGTCACACTTGCCATCCCCAAGCAGTCCCATCAGTGCTAGTACTACTACTTAGAAGGTCCAGCAGCTTGTTAGTGTTAGAAGTGAAGGAGCGGGTAATAATCATATTACTATTGACAATGAAGAAGAAGACTCAGGGGCTGATCTTGATGTGGTTGGTGTTAGTAGTAGCAACAGTAATGGTGAAGCAGCCAGTGAGCCTAATGTTAGGGGAGTGGTAGGGAAAGCATTTGAGATCATCCAGACTTGCAGCCAAGGGAGTCCACACCATTCCCCTTGCCCTGGGAATCCTCTTCCCTTCACGACATTGTCTAGGTGGAACCTGATCCTGAAGAAGCCAGAACAAGTGGTGGATAGCAGGCACAGCAATAATACCACCACCAGCAGGAGCACCGATCAGCTGCCTGTGCCTGCTGACACTGCTGCAAGTATGCCTTCTTCATGTCACCATTAAATGGCAAGTGTGATATTAGGGGACCCTCTGTCACATTTCTCGTCACCTCCTTCAACCAGCAGTGAGATTTCTGTAATAGAGCAGCAGCAGCAGCATGTGGTGGTAGTGATGATGATGGTGGAGAAACTAGGGCAGAAGAGAAATTCATGGCCTTTTTTAGCCCAAACTGAGAAAGAATGGGAGACAGGGATGAGGATGGGCATCACCACCACCACCCGCAGTGAGTTTGCGGACCAACGTTGACACAGTGGGAATGGGGTCAACAAGTGATGCAGGACTAGGACAGTTTCCACTTGCCAGCAGCAGCAATACTCCTAGTCCTAACTGCAGTGCTGATTCTGAGGTAGTAGCAGCAAAAGCACCAACATCATCCTCTGCCCCAGACAATGAAGGAGAATGTGGAGGAGAAGAAGGAAGAGGTCATTTTTTCCTTCGGTTCCCTAACACTGTCCTTTGAAGTCATGGATGTGGGACTGTTTTTCTGTTGGGGCAGGCACAGTGCAGTCACCACCAACAGCATTGTGCACAATTTGTGACAAGTCAGTGAGAAGGGGAAAGGAGGGAATGAACTTTTGCACAACCACCCTGATATCACACATGAAAATCAGACACCATGACATTTATGTCAAACATGTGAAAGCCAAACACCCACCACAGAAATTGAGCACGGCTGTCACTGTACCCCCTAACTCTTCTGAAATAAATAAGGCAAGACGGACATCAAAGAGAAGGAAGAATAGTTCAATGGTGAGCGAAACAACTAGCCTTGCCATCACCTTTTTCCTCTAGGGTAACTACATTTTCTGCCAATCCACTGTCATACTGCCACTGTGTACTGCTGTCCCCCAGTCCGCTGCATCCCTCTTGCCATCATGTGCCATGTTTGGTCTTACTGGCCACTTCCGGGTTGCGGCATCATGTGACACCGCCAGTCTCGCGCGGTCTTGCGTCTTCTCCCTGCCAAGCCGGCTATTTAAATGTCAGGTATTATCACGGTGCCTGTGATTCCTTTGTGAATGCTCTGCTGGGAGCGACATTACAATACTTCCTGGTTGTCGCGCTTAGGCACATTCGCTATTCTTATAGGCTGATGGTAATTGCCTGTATGAGTCTCCGCCTACATGCTAGATATTATAAGCCTCAGCCCGCCAGTACTCCTTTGCCCTTTCGTGGTGTAACTTTGCACTAAGCTCTTGTGTTTCTGATGTTTTGATCCTGTGTATGACTCCTGGCTATGCTTAACTCCAGCTACGCTTGATCCTTGACTAGTTGATTCCGCTCCGGTCTGACTCCTGGCTTTGGCTGACAACCCGCTCCAGTCTGACTCCTGGCTTTTGCTGACTATCCGATCTGTTTTGACTCTTAGTTTTGGCTGACTACATGCTCCGGTCTGACTCCCGGCTTTGGCTGACTATCCTATCCGTTCTGCCTCTTGTTTTTGGCTGACTACACGCTCCGGTCTGACTCCCGGCTTTGCCTGACTATCCTATCCGTTCTGACTCTTGTTTTTGGCTGACTACACGCTCCGGTCTGACTCCCGGCTTTGGCTGACTATCTGATCCTGTCTGACTCCTGGCTTTGGCTGACTACCCACTCTGGTCTGACTCCTGGCTTTGGCTGACTACCTGCTCTACAAGTGTGTGAAGGCGGGACATAAATTATTTAAAAAACATAATTGTTCTCCGTATACCTTTGAATGTGTGACGCATGTTCTATCCACCTCAATGTGTGCCACCGTGAGGTTCTTCCACTACCTCAAGAGATACAGTAAGTTATATAAACGGTGCACCACGTTCATACATCGAGGATATAACTAGATGCGGTTAAAATCAACAATTCATCATTTAATATATACATCCAAAATATGAACAGTACCTCATACTTCACGGCAAGTGTATAGAGAGTTCAGTGGGCACCTCTCTGCAGTTGTCTCTTAGGCAAATTCCTCCCACCTATTGCCTACTATTGTCTATGGGTATACCCTAGCGTTCTAGGGATCTCAGTCACCATTGCCTGTAGGTTAACCCTAGCATTCTAGGGATTCTCAGTCACCATTGCCTGTAGGTTTACCCTAGCATTCTAGGGGTTCTCTGTCACCATTGTCTTTAGGTTTACCCTAGAATTCTAGGTGTCCTCTGTCACCATTGCCTCCCTCCCTAGCGTTCTAGGAAGTCCTGACTGTTGCCTCATACTACCCTAGTGTTCTAGGGAGTCCTGTCTGTTGCCTTGTAATACCATAGCGTTTTAGGGGAATTCCTTTTGTTTTGCTTGGCTTCTCAGCTGCTCATGTACTATTAGCTACTGCCTTTCTTGCTACTACTTCATCTATAGCCAGAGTGATTTAGCCTCTTTGTAGTTAGTTGATCCTGTGCTGTCTCCACAACTGGCTAGTGAAGGTTGGGGAAGTGCCTAGGCACTGTCTTCACACCTGGTCCTGTGAGGGTTGGGGAAGTGCTATTATTACTTATTGTGTGATCTTCCGTGTTTGACCCAGCCTGGCCCTGACTAATCTTCTCTTGCTGTTCTTGTACTGCTTACCCTCCTGTGTTTGACCCGGCTTGACCTGACCACTCTGCTCTTGCTGCTTCTAGCCTTAGAGCCTCTCTATTGATGTTCCTTGTCCTCTGTTTCAGAACTACCACCTTACCTCCTGAACCTGCTGCGCTGGATCAAGACACCATCTCTGATCCTCTCCGGATCTGGTTCTGGACCTCCTGTCATCGCTTGCTTCCAGTCCTTCTGGTTTCTGTAATTGTTCTATTTCTGTTCCTGTTGGAGCCTAGTATTCTCCCTGGGGATAGGGGCTGTATAGTTTACCTATTGGGGGTTATCCTGGGGACGCTTCGGCTCAACTGAAGGGGGCCAATCTAGCTTCACGGGTAGCACCTCTATACGGCTTGTCCGCAGCACAGTTCCCTGTACGTGACCACCATTCCCCAGCTTCGACCCCTAGTTTCTCTTCCCAGCATCTTGCACTCCTATCCCTTGTTGGAGGAGTCTTGCCTTTACTCCCCAGTCTGTCACCCATCTTAGCGGCGGTCCCCAACCCAGCCACAGTTACATTATACTAACGCCACTCCTTCCTGTCATGGCTTCGGATCCTACAGAACTTTCCGCCGCATTACATCAACAGGGTACAGTCCTAGAGCAGCATGCCAACCAGATCCAGTGATTGGACCTGAAACTGGACTCCATCACTGGTCTCCTCCAACAACTGCAACAGAGATGGGAGGGCCCACAACCTCCAGCTTGGACCATTTCCACTCCTCTGCATCTGGCCAGCTATTGCACCGTGGCAGTAGGTCCGTGCTTACCGTTGCCTGATTGGTTAGACAGAAACCCTAAGGAGATACTGTATTGTCACGGTTTGTTACGACTCTCAGACACAAGGTTTAGGTAAAAACACAACTTTATTGAAATAATTAAGATTATCCCTTAGGATTGTAAACACATACATATATACGTAGAATGAATGGTAAATACAAATAATTCAGACTCTACCGGTCTTGCCAAATACCGGGCAAGACAGCCTGGGTAATCAGGAGTAAGATGCTCTACCGGCCTTGCCAATACCAGGTAAGGCAACCTTCAGATGGAATAATGTACAAGGTTCTACCGACCTTACCGAAATACCGGGCAAGGCAGCCCAAGTGAACACAACAGTGTAGGCTCTACCGGCCTTGCCAATACCGGGTAAGGCAACCTCCAGATGGACTGAGGTGCAAGGTTCTACCGGCCTTACCAATAAAGGGCAAGGCAGCCCAAGTAAACACAACGGAGTAGGCTCTACCGGCCTTGCCAATACCGGGTAAGACAACCTCCAGATGGACTGAGGTACAAGGTTCTACCGGCCTTACCAATACCGGGCAAGGCAGCCCAAGGATACGTGGAGTCGGACAAGGTCCCAAATGCTGTCAGGTGACAATGACAGTAGTAACTCAGTGAGTAGCCAGATCAGGGAGAGACCTAGGCAAACGGTACCCTTTCACAACAGGAAAGGCCAGAACGCCGTTATTAGGACTGGACAGCGGTCAATGTCAGCAACACTTAAGGATCTGCAGACAGAGAGTAGCCTTAAGACTTTGGAGCAAACCAGCGTTCGCACGCTGGGACAAACAAGGGAATCGTGTAGCCGCAAGGCTAGAAATAACCCAACTTCCACACGCTGGGACTAACAATATAATCGTATAGCCACAAGGCTTTGGAGCAAACCAGCGTCCGCACGCTGGGACCAACAAGTGAATAGTATAGCCGCAAGGCTTTGGAGCAAGCCAGCGACCGCACGCTGGGACCACCAAGGGAATCGTATAGCCGCAAGGCTTTGGAGTAACCCAACGTCCGCACGCTGGGACTAACAATATGTATCGTATAGCCTCAAGGCTTTTGGAGAAAACCAGCGTCCGCACTCTGGGACCAACCAGTGAATCGTATAGCCGCAAGGCTTTGGAGTAAACCAGCGTCCGCACGCTGGGACCAACCAGTGAATCGTATAGCCGCAAAGCTTTGGAGTAAACCAGCGTCCGCACGCTGGAACTAACAAGTGAATCATATAGCCGCAAGGCTTTGGAGTAAACCAGCGTCCGCACGCTGGGACCGACAAGGAATGTCGCCTACGCGACCGAGCAGAAGGTCGCCAGGAACACAGGAGACAGGCCAGGAGATGATAGGAACCAGCAGGACGAACAGCCGGGTCAGGAAACAGCAGTGAAGACGGTCAGCAGGAAACAGCAACCTGAAAGGAAACCGCTGGAAGCCTTCTGCGATTAACATAGCGCTGATGACGCTGAAATGACTGACCAAGTGCCCTCTGAACTTGCGCCCATGTGGAACGGAGTTGTTCGATATGCTCATCCAGAGCTGGAATCTGTTGGGTCTGAAATGAATCTGGGAGCAAACAGGGCTGAAACCCGTAATTAATCAGAAACGGGGAGCTCCCGGATGAAGAATTGACCGCACAGTTCCTGGCGAACTCTGCCCAAGGCAACAAGTCTGCCCAATTATCATGATGGTCAGTAATGAAACAGAGCAGAAATTGTTCCAAACCCTGATTGGCCCGTTCAGCTGCACCATTGGTCTGGGGATGGTAGGCAGAGGAAAAAGACAGCTGTATGCCCATCTGTTTGCAAAATGCCCTCCAGAATCTAGACACAAACTGGCTCCCCCTGTTGGACACCAGTACCCTGGGAACTCCGTGCAACCGGAATACTTCTCAATTGCCAATTCCTTAGCTGAGGGAAGGCCACGGAGGGGTACGAAATGAGCCATTTTAGAAAACCTGTCCACCACCATCAGTATAAAGGAATACCCTTTAGACAAAGGTAATTCTCCCATAAAATCAATGGACACATGAGACCAGGGGCGTTCGCCATTAGGCACAGGTTGAAGCAAGCCCACTGGGAGATGTCTAGGGGTCTTGGCACGGGCGCAGGTGGCACAGGCATTGGTAAACTCGGCACAATCGTTTCTCATAGAAGGCCACCAAAATAACTGAGAAAGAGACCATAACAGTTGGTCTCTACCAATGTGTCCCGCAGCCTTAGAGGAATGGTACGTTTCAAGTAACCGAGTACGAAATGGTTCTGCGACAAAACATTTGCCCACTGGGGTTTCGTGGGGAGCAGAAGCCTGAGAAGCCAGCCTAGGGGAGAAGTGATACTATTACGTATAGTAGCCAATATTCGATCGGGTTGAATGATAGGTGCTATTGCTTCCATTCTGTCATTCTCGGCCTCAAATTGTCTTGACAGCACATCAGCCCTAACATTCTTAGATCCTGGTAAATATGATACAATGAAATTGAATCGGGATAGAAATAGAGCCCATCTGGCCTGACGAGAGGACAATCTCTTGGTCTCCGAGAGATAAGTCAGATTTTTGTGATCTGTTAGGATTAAGACAGGATTTTTTGTACATTCAAGTAAATGACGCCATTCCTTAAGAGCGAGGATAATGGCCAATAATTCTCTGTCCCCTATCTCATAGCGGCTTTGAGTGCCAGTCAACTTTTTCGAGAAAAACACACATGGTCTGAGTGTTCCACCTTTATTGTGTCGTTGCGAAAGTACTGCCCCGACCCCAATATCTGAGGCGTCAACCTCTAACGTAAATGGAAGTAAAGGATTGGGGTGGGATAACACAGGAGCCGCAGCAAACGCCAACTTCAATTTCTCAAAGGCCTCCTCAGCAGTTGCGGCCAACAAGATGGATTAGCGCCCTTGTGCGTAAGGTCAGGCAAAGGTTTGACAATGGAGGAAAAGTTCTTAATAAACCTCCTATAATAATTAGCAAAGCCCAGGAATTGCTGTATGGCTTTAAGACTCTTGGGTCGTGGCCATTGTAGGACAGCTGTCAACTTTTCTTTGTCCATAGCAATGCCATCACTGCCAATTATGAACCCCAAGAATGGCACACTGGTTCTGTGAAACTCACATTTCTCCAATTTACAATATAATTCATTCTCACGTAGCCTTAGCAATACTTCAGACACATCTTTGATGTGTTGTGACATGTTTTGGGAGTGAATCAGTATATCGTCAAGGTATCCCACGACACATGACTGTAACATATCTCTCAGAACGTCGTTTATCAGTTCCTGAAACACTGCGGGTGCATTACACAGCCCAAATGGCATGACTAGATATTCGTAATGCCCAGATCGAGTGTTAAAGGCAGTTTTCCACTCATCACCTGCTCGAATGCGAACCAAATTGTATGCGGCCCGTAGGTCCAATATGGTAAAAATCGAAGAACCCTTAAGCCTGTCAAAAAGCTCGGTGATGAGTGGTATTGGGTACGCGTTTTTTGCCATGAGTTTATTTAGGCCACGGTAGTCAATGCATGGTCTTAATTCGCCATTTTTCTTTTTTACGAAAAAGAACCCGGCCCCCGCCGGAGAGGTAGATTTTCTTATGATCCCTCTAGCAAGGGCATCAGAAATGTAATCTTCCATAGCTTTATTCTCCTCACAAGATAATGGATAAGTGCGTCCCCTCGGAGGTACCACTCCAGGAGGCAATTCAATGCTACAATCATAAGGTCTGTGCTGAGGTAACATGCCAGCCTCTCCTTTGCTAAAAACATCGCCAAACTGCTGGTATACGTCTGGTATAGCAGAGGAGGTGCACAAGAACTTAATAGGCTGGGTGACGCACTTGTCCATACAAAACAGAGACCAGGCAACAATTTCACATTTTTTCCAATCAAATTGTGGATTATGTAACTGTAACCAAGGAAATCCCAATATTACAGCATGATGAGGAGAATTAATAAGTTGGAACTGCAGCTCTTCTCTGTGAAGCGCCCCAATAGTCATAGATAACGGCATAGATACAAATGTAACATGAGCAGGCTCTAAGGGTCTGCCATCAATTGCTTCAATAGCCAAGGGGGTCTCCCTTTCAATTCGTGGAACTCCATGCAATTCGGCAAATGTATTATCCATAAAATACCCTGCTGCACCAGAATCAGCCAGGGCCAAAATCTCCACTGAGCATTGTGCCCAGGACAATACCACCTGTATGGTGGGTTTCATTATGCCCAACACTGGGGACGATTGTACACCACCTAGGGCCTGTCCCCCAAGGTACCCTAGGTGTGTTCGTTTCCCGGACGTACCAGACAGGATCTTAGCAAATGTCCATTTTTACTGCAGTATAAACACAACCCTTGCTTCCTGCGATATAGTCTTTCCTCTTTGGTTAGCCTAGTGAAACCTACTTGCATAGGTTCACCTTGTTCCTGTGCTGGTTCACTAGGCTTAGATACCAGGGGAGGGATGGGTGGGCAAAATATGCTACTAAACCCATTATTTTTGGACCGTATCCTACGATCTCTGGCAGTTGATCTCTCACGTATTCTGGAGTCAATTAGAATAACATACTCAATATAATCATCTAGGTCAGTAGGCAAGTCTTTTGATGCGATTTCATCTTTAATATGGTCACTCAGGCCCTGAGCAAAGGCTGCCAATAATGCTTCATTATTCCACCCTACCTCTGCTGCCAAGGTGCGGAATTCGATGGCATAGTCGCCCACCGTGCACCTGCCCTGTTGTATCTCCATAAGACGTTTGGCAGCAGAGGTGGTTCTACCGGGAGGTTCGAACACTCTCCGAAAAGATTGCACAAATTCTCTGAAATTCTTAGTGCAAGGTTTAGCATTTTCCCACAATGGGTTAGCCCAAGCCAATGCTCTACCAGTCAGCAGTGATATCATAAACCCAACTTTACTACGATCACTGGGAAATACGTGAGCTGTCAATTCCATAAATATTTCAAGTTGGTTGATGAACCCTCTGCAGAGATTAAGGTCACCGTCATACCTTAGTAGCAAGGGTGCAGAAGCCGTTAACCCTTTAACTGCGCCCCCTAGGGGCCTGGTATCACTCTCCGGTGTCTGACTTGGCAAGACCACCGGGCTAGATCCAGATTTGTCAGCAAGCACAGTGCGTTCAAGTATAGTTTGGATTGCAACCGCCAATTGATCCAAACGTTGCTCGTGCATATACATCCTCCAATGGATATTCTGTGTATTACCATCACTTTTGTTGTCTGAGGTCATGGCCCTTTCGTACCGTCACGGTTTGTTACGACTCTCAGACACAAGGTTTAGTTAAAAACACAACTTTATTGAAATAATTAAGATTATCCCTTAGGATTGTAAACACATACATATATACGTAGAATGAATGGTAAATACAAATAATTCAGACTCTACCGGTCTTGCCAAATACCGGGCAAGACAGCCTGGGTAATCAGGAGTAAGATGCTCTACCGGCCTTGCCAATACCAGGTAAGGCAACCTTCAGATGGAATAATGTACAAGGTTCTACCGACCTTACCGAAATACCGGGCAAGGCAGCCCAAGTGAACACAACAGTGTAGGCTCTACCGGCCTTGCCAATACCGGGTAAGGCAACCTCCAGATGGACTGAGGTGCAAGGTTCTACCGGCCTTACCAATAAAGGGCAAGGCAGCCCAAGTAAACACAACGGAGTAGGCTCTACCGGCCTTGCCAATACCGGGTAAGGCAACCTCCAGATGGACTGAGGTACAAGGTTCTACCGGCCTTACCAATACCGGGCAAGGCAGCCCAAGGATACGTGGAGTCGGACAAGGTCCCAAATGCTGTCAGGTGACAGTGACAGTAGTAACTCAGTGAGTAGCCAGATCAGGGAGAGACCTAGGCAAACGGTACCCTGTCACAACAGGAAAGGCCAGAACGCCGCTGTTTGGACTGGACAGCGGTCAATGTCAGCAACACTTAAGGATCTGCCGACAGAGAGTAGCCTTAAGAGTTTGGAGCAAACCAGCGTCCGCACGCTGGGACAAACAAGGGAATCGTGTAGCCGCAAGGCTAGAAATAACCCAACGTCCGCACGCTGGGACTAACAATATGTATCGTATAGCCTCAAGGCTATTGGAGCAAACCAGCGTCCGCACTCTGGGACCAACCAATGAATCGTATAGCCGCAAGGCTTTGGAGTAAACCAGCGTCCGCACGCTGGGAACTACAAGTGAATCGTATAGCTGCAAGGCTTTGGAGTAACCCAACGTCCGCACGCTGGGACCAACAACATGTATCGTATAGCCGCAAGGCTTTGGAGCAAACCAGCGTCCGCACGCTGGGACCAACAAGGGAATCGTATAGCCCCAAGGCTTTGGAGTAACCCAACGTCCGCACGCTGGGACTAACAATCTGTATCGTATAGCCGCAAGGCTTTAGAGCAAACCAGCGTCCGCACACTGGGACCCACAAGGGAATCGTATAGCCGCAAGGCTTTGGAGTAACCCAACTTCCGCACGCTGGGACTAATAATATGTATCGTATAGCCGCAAGGCTTTTGGAGCAAACCAGCGTCCGCACGCTGGAACCAACCAGTAAATCGTATAGCCGCAAGGCTTTGGAGTAAACCAGCGTCCACACGCTGGGACCAACAAGTGAATCGTATAGCCGCAAGACTTTGGAGTAAACCAGCGTCCGCACGCTGGGACCGACAAGGAATGTCACCTACGCAACCGAGCAGAAGGTCGTGAGGAACATAGGAGACAGGCCAGGAGATGACAGGAACCAGCAGGACGAACAGCCGTGTCAGGAAACAGCAGTGAAGATGGTCAGCAGGAAACAGCAACCTCAGGAGACTAGGCCGGAACCAGGACTGGAACAACTCTGCAGAAAGGAGGCACTGGAACCAAATGCAATCAGGAACTCAGGAACACAGCAAAAAGGCCCAAATGACTACTGGACATGGTGAAAGCAAATGTGGTCAGAGACACCACGAAAGGGCAACCAAGGGGTGCTCAACCCAGGTTTAAATAGGCAATATGAGGCGGGCTAAAGGCAGACACCCAATGGAAGCCCCCTACTTTGTTTGGTCTTTGATACCACCTGTCCTTAGGCCAAGGCTGAAGCAGCTCTGCTGGAGCTTCGCCAAGGTCAGGGCTTAAGGCCACTTTTTGACGTGGGCTCAATGAAAGTTTGAAGGATGAACTCACCACACGTTCTATCCCACGGTCCCTGGATGGTCTGATCAATCTTTGCACCACCTTGGAGCATCGTATCCAAGAGAGACGCAAGGAAAAGGACAGCGAAAAGTTGTGTCACCCACCTCCCCACAACCCGGTATGCCTGGCTCCCAGTTTCCCCTCCGAAGTGGTTGCTGTTCCCATGGAGATCGGCCTAACCGAAGAGGAGAAAGGCAGGAGGCGATCTCTTGGTCTCTGTCTATGTTGTGGGGTATCCAGCCACTACGCTTGTTCCTGTCCCAACAAGGTGGGAAACTCCAGGTACGGGACCCTTTCTAAGTCACTTTCTTGTTCCCCCTTCCTCCGACCACTGTTTGTGTTCTCCTCTTCTGTAGTCACTTCCACCTTTATCGACTCTGGAGCTGGAGACCTCTTGATGGATGCTGCATTCGCCAAGGGTCATAGTATTCCGATTTGTCAACACTCCTCTCCCGTGCATGTGGTTGCTATCGACGGCATCCCCTTGGGTTTTAGTAGTGTCTCCTATACCTCCATTCCTTTGTGTTTACGCATAGAACAGGAACACACCGAGACAGTCGTTTGACATCATCACATCATCACACATGATACAGGCAACCAGGAGCTTTTGGATATCAAGCTAGCCCTCGAGGAATGGCGCTACTTACTGGAGAGCTCTCCGCACGAAGTCACGATACTGACTGATCATCAGAACCTGCCCTATCCGGCAGACAGCTAAACGCCAAACAGGCCCACTGGTCATTGTTCTTCGCATGTTTTAACTTCAGAATTAGCTACATCCCTGGCAGGAAAAACATGAAGGAGGATGCCCTGTCTAGACAGGAGGAATCAATGACCCATCCTACAGAACAACCAGACACCATTCTGCCGGCCACTTGTCTTCTGGCCACCTTTGTCTGCTGACACTCTTCATGCTATTAGAGCACCTCGGAACCAGATCCCTCCAGGGTTTCTCTTCCCTCTGCTCTGGCTGTCTTTGTGCCCTCCCAACACCGCAAATCCTGCACTGGGCACATCATTCCTCTCTTGCTGGACATCCAGGCACAGCATGTACCTATGATCTCCTTGTTTGGCACTTCTGGTGGCTGGGTTGTTGGACGGAGGTTGAATCCTTTGTGTCTTCTTGTTGCATTTGTGCCCGGATGAAAAGCCCTCACCACCGGCCTTCTGGTCTTCTTCACCCTTTACCTGTACCGGCCCTACCATGGACCCAGATAGCCATGGATTTTATTGTGGATCTACCCATGTCTTCCGGCATGTCAGTTATATGGGTGGTTATCGACCGGTTCTCTAAACAGGGACATTTCTTGCCTCTTCCCCACTGCCCTCCTCCGCCGAGCTCAGCGACCTCTTCATACCTCACATGGTATGGTTGCATGGAGTGCCTTTGCATATTACCACTGATTTGGGGTCGCAATTAGTGTCGCGGATTTGGAGGGTAATGTGTGCTTGTCTCGGGATTTGGCTTCTGTTCTCCTCTGGTTACCACCCACAGACCAACGACCAGACTGAAAGCCTGAACCAATCACTAAAGGTGTACCTTCGTACCCACTGCAATAACTGGGTCTCCTTTCTTCCTTTGGCTGAGGTCTCTCATAACTCCCTCCATCAAACATCCTGGTTGTGTTGCCCTTTCTTCACTGCCCTGGGCTATAATCCCAGATCCCTTCTCCTGGCTCCAGGGGCTCCCTTGGTTCCTGCTACCGAGACCCGTGTTCATTCTCTGGTTAACCACTGACATGCCCTTTGGACTACGTTGTTGTCTGCACAGGCACGCCCCAAACCCTTCTCCTTGCACCAGGGGTTCCCTTGGTTCCTGCCGCCGAGACCCATGTTCGTTCTTTGGTTAACCACTGACATGCCCTTTGGACTATGCTGTTGTCTGCACAGGCACACCAGAAAGAAGCTGCTGAACATTGTCAGTCCCTAGCACCATTGTTTTTTCCTGAAGACAAAGTATGGCTCTCTTCTTAGAATATCCACGTGCGTCAACCATCGGTGAAGTTGGGTCCTTGTGTCCTTGGCCCCTTCAAGATTGCCCAGAGGTTGACTCTTGTGGTTTATCACCATCTCCTTCCCCGTACCTTACAGATTCACCCTGTGTCACGGTTTGTTAAGACTCTCAGAAGCAGAGTTAGGTAAAAACACAACTTTATTGAAAAGTTAATGCAGCCCCGTAGGGTAACATACACATACACACATATATCTTTATTAGTCAGGAATGCAATACAAATAAGAGCAATAGTGGCTCTACCGGCCCTGCCAATATACCGGGCAAGGCAGCCAAAGGATTGGAACTCGTGAGGTGAGGCTCTACCGGCCTTGCCAATACTGAGTAAGGCAACCCAAGGAAACAGGACAGGTTCTACCGGCCTTACCATATACCGGTCAAGGCAGCCAATTGACAGGAGATAACAGCGGCTCTACCGGCCTTGCCAATACCGGGTAAGGCAACCCAAGGAAACAGGACAGGTTCTACTGGCCTTACCATATACCGGGCAAGGCAGCCAATACTGAGACAGCCGGGTGGCTGTCAAGCAACCAGTACCCGCGTACTGAATAACCGGCAAGTTAGTAATGTCGCCAAGGCGACTCAGGAACGTCAGATGACTGGAGACGACTGGACAGGAACCAGCAGATGGAAGCAGGAACCAGCATGCAGACGGTCAACCGGAATCGGAATCAGGAATGACGGCGGACACTGGCAGGAGGAAGCGGTGGCTCAACCGGATCAGACGGAGACAGGAACTCTTCAACTGGAAACACTGGAACAGGTTGAACACAGGTAGCAGGAACACAGCAGAGGACCAGGATACTCAGGAACAAGGCAGATACTCAACAGCATAGCGACAACACGAAAGGGCAACCGAAGGGTGCCCAGGTTAGGTTTAAATAGGCAATACAGGGAGGGCTGAAGGCAGCCAGCCAATGGAGAGCCCCCTACTGGTGATAGACACAAAAAGAGAGCAATCACGGGCACCGTGATAGTACCCCCCTCTCAAAGTCCCCCTCTCCCAGAGGAGGGACTAGGTTTCTGAGGGTATTTGGAATGAAAAATTTGCAGTAATTTGTGTGCATGAAGGCCCTTACTGTCCACCCAAGATCATTCTTCAGGACCATAGCCCTTCCAATGCACCAAATACTGCACCTGTCCTCTAAGCCTGCGGGAGTCGATGATACTCTGAACTTCGTACTCCTCCTGACCCTCCACTTCAATAGGCCCTGGCACCACAGGGTTAGTTGTATAGCGGTTGCATACAAGAGGTTTAAGGAGGGACACATGAAAGACATTATGAATACCCCATGGATGCAGGGATGTCCAATGCATACGATACTGGATTGATTCTGCGAATGACTCTGTAAGGACCAATGAATCAGGGATCCAACTTATTAGATGGGACTTGAAGCTTAAGGTTCCTGGAGGACAGCCACACTCTATCCCCAACCTGAAAGGAAACCGCTGGCAACCTCCTGCGATTAGCATGACATCGATGACGTTGGAATGACTGACCCAGTGCCCTCTGCACTTGTGCCCATGTGGAGCGGAGCTGCTCGATATGCTCATCCAGAGCTGGAATCAAAAACGGAGAGCTCCCTACTGATGAGTTAACTGCACAATTCCTGGTGAACTCTGCCCAGGGCAACAGGTCGGCCCAATTGTCATGATGATCAGTAATAAAACAGCGCAAGAACTGTTCCAAGCCTTGACTGGCACGCTCAGTGGCCCCATTGGTCTGGGGATGGTAGGCAGAGGAAAAAGATAACTGTATGCCCATCTGTTCGCAAAATGCCCTCCAAAACCTGGACATGAACTGGCTCCCCCGGTCGGACACCAGCACTCTGGGTACACCATGCAACCGGAATACCTCTTTAGCAAATACCGCCGCCAATTCTTTAGCAGAGGGAAGGCCACGGAGGGGCACGAAATGAGCCATTTTAGAAAACCTGTCCACTATCATGAGTATAAAGGAATACCCTCTAGACACTGGTAACTCTCCCATAAAATCAATGGAAACGTGAGACCAAGGGCATTCACCATTAGGTACCGGCTGGAGTAAACCCACAGGGAGGTGTCTAGGGGTCTTAGCACGGGCACAAGTAGCACAGGCATTCGTAAAATCGGCACAATCTTTCCTCATAGAAGGCCACCAAAAAACTTGCGAGAGAGACCATAACAATTGGTGTCTGCCAATATGTCCTGCAGCCTTAGAGGAATGGTATGTCTCGAGTAACTGTGTGCGAAATGGCACATCAACAAAACACTTGCCCATCAGGGTTTCAGGAGGAGCGGAAGCTTGGGAGGCCAAGATCTCTTCCCCTAATGGTGAGGTGATACTCGTGCGTATAGTAGCCAAAATTCGATCAGGCTGAATAATAGGTGCTGGTGCTTCGTCTCTGTCAATTAGAATGACATATTCAATATAGTCATCAAGATCAATGTACAATTCTTTTGCAGCGATCTCATCCTTAATTTGGTCACTTAGGCCCTGAGCAAAGGCTGCCAATAATGCTTCATTGTTCCAACCTACCTGTGCTGCCAAGGTGTGAAATTCAATGGCGTAGTCACATACCATACGCCTGCCCTGTTGTATTTCCATAAGGCGTTTAGCAGCAGAGGTGGTTCTACCAGGAGGCTCGAACACTCTCCAAAACGACTGCACGAATTCCCTGAAACTCCTTGTGCAGGGTTTCGCATTTTCCCATAACGGATTCGCCCATGCCAATGCTCTACCTGTCAGCTGGGATATCATAAAACCGACTTTACTGCGGTCACTGGGGAAGGCCTGAGCCTTCAATTCCATAAATGTTTCAAATTGGTTAATAAACCCTCTGCAAAGGTTAGGGTCACCATCGTATCTGAGTGGCAAAGGGGCGGAGGCAGTTAACCTCTTGACTGCGGCCCCTGAGGGCATGGTAACGTTCTCAGAAGTCTGCTTGGATGCAACCACGGGACTAAGGCCAGCCTTTTCAGAGAGAACCGTGCGTTCAAGTATAGTTTGGATTGCTACCGCTAGCTGATCCAATCGTTGCTCATGTGCATCCATTCTCCAATGGATGTTTTGTGTATTACCATCACTCTTATTGTCTGAGGTCATGGCCCTTTCGTACTGTCACGGTTTGTTAAGACTCTCAGATGCAGAGTTAGATAAAAACACAACTTTACTGAAAAGTTAATGCAGCCCCGTAGGGTAACATACACGTACACACATATATCTTTATTAGTCAGGAATGCAATACAAATAAGAGCAATATTGGCTCTACCGGCCCTGCCAATATACCAGGCAAGGCAGCCAAAGGATTGGAACTCGTGAGGTGAGGCTCTACCGGCCTTGCCAATACTGGGTAAGGCAACCCAAGGAAACAGGGCAGGTTCTACCGGCCTTACCATATACCAGGAAAGGCAGCCAATTGACAGGAGATAACACCAGCTCTACCGGCCTTGCCAATACCGGGTAAGGCAACCCAAGAAATAGGACAGGTTCTACTGGCCTTACCAATACCGGGCAAGGCAGCCAATTGACAGGAGATAACACCGGCTCTACCGGCCTTGCCAATACTGGGTAAGTGTAACGGTTTTAAAGACACTCAGACCAGTATGTGAAATAAAAACACAATTTATTTAGAGTAAGGTAATGCAAAGGTCCGCCCTCTAGTGGCGGTTGATAATACATCAGCAGTGTAGACTGATAGGTACAAGTGTAAATGCACAAACGTATTACATGTACAAATACTCAGCAGTAGAATGGGATATAACCACAGAGGGTTAAGTCCTTGATAACAGTCAGTCTCAGATGTGGATGTTTGGCACGCCCTGGGTGTTATGAGGCTGTGCTGGAGACAGAGTTCACTATATATTGGATACAGGACTGCCTCGCCAAGGTGTTCAGTAAAAAGCAGAACAGGAATCCAACTAGCCCCCTCGGGCGTACCTACTGGAACTGTGTCTGCTAGTGCAAGTAATAATAGCCCCCACGGGCGTAACTGGAACCGGCCTGCAATGCAAGCTGCTAAGCCTCCTCAGACTTAACCGGATACTGGAATTTGACGTGCAAGAGCCAATAGCCCCACGGGCGTTGTTACCGGATTTGCTAGCGCTGAAGCCTTTGCCTGCCCCACTCTGTATAACGGATATCGCCCAGCAATACAATGAGAAAGAGCCTTAGGCGCCCAACCGGCCCAACAGACGTGAATACTCTGCAAAGAAAGTATAGAGTTGCCAACTCAGCAGGAGTATCACCGAGAACGAGGCTCGTACTGGAGTAGAGCGAGTGAAACCAAGGCAGCACCGCTAGGGTTAAAAGGCACGTTTACTCGAGGCTTTCAGCGAACAGCAAGGCTCTGCAGTATGAGGGAGGCGTACTGAAACACACACACAGCTCTGCACGGGTAGATACACTGCACTGATCGGGGTAACACAAGCCAAGGTAGTCACACAAAGACTGGAACAGCAGATAATAATGTCGCGGCGGCGACAACTGGAACGCAGGTCACTGGAACAAGCTGGAAGTCGATCTTCGGAGCAGGAAGTCAGCCAGGCTGGGTCGGAGCACGTAGGAGGTAATCATACAAGCCGGGTCATACACAAGCATGAACGTCAGCCAAACCGAGTCAGGATCCAAGGGTGGTAGTCAGACGGGCCGGATCATGCACAAACAGGAACACTGGAGAATAGTCAGGACAAGCCGATTCGGTACAAAGGAATCCAGAACACAGGAACACAGCAACAGTACTACTGGCTCAGAAACACCACGAAAGGGCATCTGACAGGTGTCTGGGCCAGGCATAAGAAGGTCACCAGGGGGTGGGCCAAACTGACTCAACAAATCAGAGCGAACCACAGGGAAGAGTGACATGAATCACAGGCACTGTGATAGTAAGGCAACCGAAGGAATAGGACAGGTTCTACCAGCCTTACCAATACTGGGCAAGGCAGCCCATAGACAGGAGAAAATGGCAACCACTCGCTTAAGTGACTGGAAGGTGGAACAACAGTCACTATGATGATAATGAGGCTAAGTCATTAAGTAGGCCGCCAGCAGCAGAGGTAGTGAAGGATGTGGAGCACACCAGTGCACTCACAGATGGAACGCCATACCACTATAGTAGCAACCAGGGGTGCATGGAGCGAACCAGTACCCTGTACATGGAACGCTATCAATACTGAGACGGCCGGGTGGCTAGAGGAGCGAACTAGTACCCTGTACGTGGAACGCTAACATACTGAGACAGCCGGGTGGCTTGAGGAGCGAACCAGTACCCTGTACGTGGAACTCTATCAATACTGAGACAGCCGGGTGGCTAGAGGAGTGAACCAGTACCCAGTACGTGAAACGCTAACATACTGAGACAGCCGGGTGGCTAGAGGAGCGAGCCAGTACCCTGTACGTGGAGCGCTAACAATACTGAGACAGCCGGATGGCTTGAGGAGCGAACCAGTACCCTGTACGTGGAACGCTATCAATACTGAGACAGCCGGATGACTTGAGGAGCGAACCAGTACCCTGTACGTGGAACGCTATCAATACTGAGACAGCCGGATGGCTTGAGGAGTGAACCAGTACCTTGTACGTGGAACGCTATCAATACTGAGACAGCCGGATGGCTTGAGGAGCGAACCAGTACCCTGTACGTGGAACGCTATCGATACTAACATAGTAACATAGTAGATAAAGCTGAAAAAAAGACATGCGTCCATCAAGTCCAGCCCATGCCAATAACACCCCTGTTGATCCAGAGGAAGGCAACAAAAAAGCCCTCTGGAGCAATTTCCAATGTAGTCCCAAGTGTGTGTGTGTGTGTGTGGGGAACTATTCCTTCCTGACTCCAACTGGTAGTCAAATAGTTCCCCGGATCAATATCCTATTTGCTTTGAAGCCATCTGTCATAATTGTCAATATTGTTCTGTGCTAGATAGGCATCCATTGCTTTTTTGAATGCAGTTACATTATCTGCAAGCACAACATCCCAAGGCAAAGAATTCCATAGCCTTACCACCCTTACTGTAAAGAATCCCTGCCTGCGTTTTAGTCGAAAGCGCCTTTCCTCAAGTCTTAATGGATGACCTCTTGTTCTTAGCTCAGCTCTTTGCATAAATAATTAATTGGATAGTTCTTTGTATTGACCTTGAATGTATTTGTAAATGGTAATCATATCACCCCTTAGATGTCTCTTTTCTAACGTAAACAAACCCAGTTTGGCTAGTCTCTCTTTGTAACTCAGATCCTCCAATCCCTTTATCAGTTTTGTTGCACGTCTCTGCACCTTTTCCAGTTCAGTAATGTCTTTTTTTAGAACAGGCGCCCAAAATTGTACTCCATATTCTAGATGAGGCCTAACCAAGGATTTATACAGAGGTAGGATAATATTAGCATCCCTTGCTTCTACACCTCTTTTTATGCAGGCTAGTACTCTATTTGCTCTTGCAGCAGCTGAGTGACTCTGCACACTGCACACTGCCTAAATCTTTCTCTAATGAGGATTTCCCAAGTTGTTTCTCATTTAGAGTATATGTAGCAAGTTTGTTTCTACAACCCAAATGCATAACCTTACATTTATCTACATTAAATGTCATCTGCCACTTTTCTGCCCATTCACTTAGTTTATCTAAATCCTTCTGTAGTGAAAAAACATCCAGCTCTGTACGTATTTCTTTACATAGCTTAGTGTCATCAGCAAAGATTGAGATGCTACTTTCAATTCCCACTTCTAGATCATTAATAAACAAATTAAAAAGCATTGGGCCCAGGACTGAACCCTGCGGCACCCCACTTATAACCCTAGACCAGTTTGAAAAAGTTCCATTTACAACGACTCTCTGCCATCTATCATTTAATCAGTTCTCAATACATGTACAGATAACACAGCCCAAACCGAAGCCTTTTAATTTATGCAGTAACCTGTTGTGAGGCACTGTGTCAAAGGCTTTTGCAAAATCCAAGTATACTACATCAACAGCAATTCCCCTGTCCAAATTACTACTCACTCTTTCATAAAATGCAAGTAAATTAGTCTGACATGATCTGTTCTTCATGAAACCATGCTGATTCCTACTAATGATATTGTTTGTCTTCACATAGTTCTGAATACTGTCAGTTAATAACCCTTCTAGTATCTTACCCACTATGGAAGTCAAGCTCACAGGTCTATAATTTCCTGGTTTGGATATTGCTCCCTTTTTAAACAATGGAACTACATCAGCTTTCCTCCATTCACAGGGCACTATGCCTGATGAAAGTGAATCAATAAATATTAAGTATAATGGTTTTGCTATTACTGAACTAAGTTCCTTAAGTACCCTTGGGTGTATACCGTCCGGTCCAGGCGCTTTATTCACTATAACCCTTTCCAGTCTCTTTTGTAGATGTTGGGGGAAATTCCATGGTTTTGTCTGTTTGCCCACAGCTTGTCATTGCTGCTTCCTTTGTATATACTGAAGCAAAGAACGTATTTAGGGTGTCAGCCATAGCTTTATCCTCACTAATAAATTCACCTGTTTCAGTCCTAAGAGAACCAATATCAACCTTAACATTTTGTTGTTAATATACTTGTAGAATTGTTTAGGGTTTTTCTTGCTCTCATTTGCAATCTTTCTCTCATTTTCTATTTTAGCTAGCTTAATTGCTTGTTTGCAGATTTTATTACATTGTTTATATTTTTTAAATGATGCATCTGACCCGTTTGACTTAAACACCTTAAAAGCCTGCTTTTTATTTCTCATTTCCTTGCTAACCACATTATTAATCCACATTGGTTTCGCTTTACTTCTCTTGTGCTTGTTCCCCAATTGTATATATTGACGTGTGTATTTGCCCAAGAACATTTTAAATACATTCCATGATTCTTGTGCTTTTTTATCTTTGAACATTACATCCCACTGGATATCCTTTAAAGCTTCTTTTAACTTTGAAAAATTAGCCTTTTTGAAATTGAATGTTTTGGTTAAACTCTTGCTATTGGGTTTCTCATAACAAACTTCAAAGGATACAATATTGTGCTCACTGCTGCCCAAATGTTCCCTTACCATTGTTGACAATGTCAGGATCGTTTGAGAGCACTAGGTCAAGCAAGGCCTCTTTTCTAGTTGGCTCCTCTACTAGTTGGGACATAAAATTATCATGTATCATACTTAGAAAAATATTTCCCTTTGTTGTGCCTGAAGTCATATTGCTCCAGTCAATTTCAGGGTAGTTGAAATCTCCCATTATAATTACCTTTGCTGACCTAGCAGCCTTTTCCATTTGCAGTAAAAGTTGGGCTTCCTCCAACTCCCCATCATTAGGTGGCTTGTAGCAAATCCCCACCAATATATTTTTATTATTTGTGCCCCCAGTGTGTATTTCAACCCATAAGGCCTCTACCTTTTCATTGGACCCTTCATTTATATCTTCCCTTAAATTAGGTTTTAAGACCCGCTTTACATATAGGCATACCCCTCCTCCCCTTTTATTAACCCTGTCCCTCCTAAAAAGTGAATAACCCTCTAGATTGACTGCCAAGTCATACGCATCATCTAACCAGGTTTCAGACACTCCAATCAGATCACACTGCTCATGTACTGCAATCATTTCTAGTTCCCCCATCTTACCAGCCAGTCTGCGAGCATTTGCATGCATACATTTTATCTTTTTGTCATTCCTAAAGATTTTGTTCTTTTTCAGATGTATTTGTCTTTTATCAGG
Organism: Rhinophrynus dorsalis; assembly: GCA_037306005.1. NCBI lineage: Eukaryota > Metazoa > Chordata > Amphibia > Anura > Rhinophrynidae > Rhinophrynus > Rhinophrynus dorsalis. The sequence continues at coordinate 524,871,758 of CM074721.1, forward strand.
CTGTAACAATGGCAACTCCCTATTAGATGAACTAGCCCATTCCCCGTCTCCACCCCCTCTCCACCCCCATAACCCTTCTCTAATCCTATTTCCTCAATTATACTACCTTCCCTAGCCTGTGTTGCAGCTCCCTCCCCCCCTTTCTAGTTTAAAGTCTCCTCCAGCCTTCTAACCATCCTATCGCCCAGCACCGTGGCCCCCCTTCCACTAAGGTGCAATCCATCACTACTATAAAGATTGCGCCCAAGGGAAAAGACTGACCAGTGCTCTAGGAACCCAAACCCCTCCTGCTTACACCAAGTCTTTATCCGCACATTTAACTCCCTGATCTCCCGTTGCCTTTCTAATGTAGCGCGTGGCACAGGTAGCGCGTGGCTTAAGCTTATATCCTAGGTCCCTGAAATCTTTCTTAACGGACCTCCATTTTCCACTGACTTTATCATTAGTGCCTACATGTACCATGATAGCCGGGTCATGCCCAGCCCCTCCCAACAATCTATCAACCCGATCAGCCACACGTTGAACCCGAGCTCCCGGGAGACAGCAAACTGTACGATTGTGGCGATCTTGGTGACAGATTACCCTGTCTTTCTTCCTAATAATAGAATCCCCTACCACCACCATCTGTCTAGGTCTGCCTGAGTCCTGGTTCCCATCCATGTTAGAGGGGCTGTTCACTCGGCTGTTAGAGAGAACAGTCCTCTCCAGCAAAGACATTCCTGTGTCAGCATCCCCAACATCATTACTCAATGTAGAAAATCTGTTAGGATTAGTAAACACAGGCGTGTCCTCCCTATTTCTCTGTCCACCCCCTTGCTATGTCTAACTGTAACCCATCTGGCTACCTGCTCTTTCTTTGTGCAGTCTCCACCCCCAGAACTACCTACCACCACTTCCTGCTGCTCCGTCAGCAGACCCCTCTCAAGATTGTCCGTCTTTCTCAATGTTGCAACCTGCCCCTTCAGATCTCTAATACGAGCTTCCAGAGAGACCACTTGCTCACATCTGTTCCAGGTGTGCAAACATATGGCAGTTTGTGCACTGAGTTAAATGGACAATCATGCTACCACTCATATGTGCCAGTTACCACAAGATAAAAAGGCAGGCAGGCAAAAATAGCTGCACAATAAGATTGATAACTGGGTTCCCCTGTGTAATCCCCTATATTTGAATTCCCCTGTTTTAAATTCCCACACTTACCACACTTCTGCACTTACACACTGAGACAAGATTCACACGTTCAAGTATTCACTATGTATCTGCTATTTAAGCCAGGAATCCACCAATTACAAACACAGCAATTAGTCACTCCCACCACACCAGACTTCAATTATTTACTTGTATCACAGCAAAGAGAGGGAAAACAAAACTCAGAGACAGCCGGAGCGAACCAGTACCAGTACCCTGTACGTGGAACGCTAACAATACTGAGACAGCCGGATGGCTAGAGGAGCGAACCAGTACCCTGTACGTGGAACGCTAACAATACTGAGACAGCCGGGTGGCTGTCAATCAACCAGTTCCCGCGTACTGAATAACCAGCAAGTGAGTAATGTCGCCAAGGCGACTCAGGAAGGTCCGATGACTGAAGACGACTGGACAGGAACCAGCAGATGGAAGCAGGAACCAGCAAGTAGACGGTCAACCGGAATCAGGAACTACAGCGGAGACTGGCAGGAGGAAACGGTGGCTCAACCGGATCAGACGGAGACAGGAACTCTTCAACTGGAAACACTGGAACAGGTTGAACACAGGTCGCAGGAACACAGCAGAGGCCCAGGATACTCAGGAACAAGGTAGATACTCAACAGCATAGAGACAACACGAAAGTGCAACCAAAGGGTGCCCAGGCTAGGTTTAAATAGGCAATACAAGGCGGGCTGAAGGCAGCCAGCCAATGGAGAGCCCCCTACTGGTGATAGACACAAAAAGAGAGCAATCACGGGCACCGTGATACCCTGTTTTTCATGTGTCTCGTCTCAAGCCTTGGGTTCTGTGTCATTTTCCTTGCCCAGGCCGTACGCCTCCATCTCCAGTATCCATACACGTTGGGTACGGGGCCACATGCAGTACCTTGTCAACTGGCAAGGATACGGCCCTGAGGAGCGAACCTGGGTTCCTGTCTGTGACATACACACTCCATCACTACTGCATCGCTTTCACCTCCAGATCCCCGCCAGGCCCATGTAGTAGCCTCCGGCGGTGGCCTTTGGGAGAGGGGTAGTGTCATACCGCCACTGTGTACAGCCATCCCCCAGTCTGCTGTATCCCTTTTGCCATCATCTGCCGTGCTCGGTCCTACCAGCCACTTTCGGGTTGCGGTATCACGTGACACATCCACAATCAGAGATGGTCAAATTGATAGAGTGAAGCCGTGCAGGAGTGTATTAGCACGAAAGCTAGACCTTAAATTAATTTTCTTTTGTTGTTGTGCAAATAGATGTGCTAGAGGCATGCCCCCAAATCCTAATCCAGGTGTTATCTGCAGTCTCCAAGCCCAGGTCCCGCTCCCAATCTCTCATCAAACAGTTTGTAAATAGTAGATATAAGAGGGAGGGGTGTATGCAATACTTCTCGAAAGGCTTCAAGGGAGGGAAAGTCAGGGAAGGAACCAAAGAAAGCAGGTAATGCCTAGTTGTAGGTATTGGTAAAACACGGAGTGGGGGAGCATGTATTCCTAAGACATTCAAAAGAACATAGAATATCACGATCTAAAAACTACTCAATAAAATGGATTACCACCGTGGACCACGTTATGCAATGCCAGGTGGAAATGCAGGATTTCCAAAAAGAGTTGAGATTCTAGAATGTTGAGCAAGTAGATCAGAACTGAGTGCCCTGGCAGCATGTAAGATATCTATCTGGAATGTGATCACTGGTAAATGAGTGGGAGATACAGAAGCAGGGCATTTTGGGTGCCATAAGAGTCCAGGGAGAGAAAAGGGAGCAACAGAATTGCTTTTCAGAGACACCCAAAATCAGATAGGCAACTTTCTAAGGTGGCTGGCCAGGTAATATTTACAAAAGTCGGTAACTGCCAATCCACCCAAGACTAGGGGATTCATAAGGACCGCCCTAGGAATTTGTGGTTTCCAACATTTCCAAATAAACTGGAAGACCGCCAATTGAAATGCACATAGGGAAGACAATGGCACCCTATCACGGTGCCCGTGATCCCTTTGCTGTCATTCTCGTTTGTGGTGCTCTCTGATTGGCTGAGCAGGTTTGGCCCGCCCCCGTGACCTTTTTATACTCGGCCTTTGACATCTGTCACTCGCCCTTTCGTGGTGTTCCTTAGCGAGTGTTGCTGTCTTCTGTTGATCCTGATTCCTGTGTACCGAATTGGCCTGTCTTGACTACGCTCCTGTGTTCCTGTTCCGTGATCCGACCCGGCCTGGCTGACGTTCCTGTTTGAGACTGATCTGGCTTATCTGAGAACCACCTCCGTGTACTGACCCGGCCTGGCTGACGTTCCTGCTACGTGTTCTGAACCGGCTTGTTCCAGTGACCTCCGTGGACTGTTTCTTGCGCTGTTGTTGCCGTGGCGACATTCTGACTTCCGCCAAGGCCCAGCACTGGACCGATTGTCGACTGCCATAGTGCTTCCACTGTGTAATGCTTACTGTGCTGAGTCTCCGTTACAGATTGCTGAGCTATGGTATCGTTCTGAGCCTTCCTGCTACTTGCTGAGCATTGCTGTGTTCACTAAGCCTTGTCGTACGAGCTGCTTAACCCGTTCCATGCTGGTATCTTCCGTGTGAGCCTTCACGTTATTGCTGAGCCTACTTCTGTCTTCTTCTGCTTCTGCCGAGCTGGCCGCTTGCATAGTTGCTTTGGTCGGCAGCTCAAACACCCATCTAGCCCGGTGTGGCGCCATTGGCTCTAGCATTGTCTCCGGTATACGCCCGTGGGGGCTATTGGCTCACTCCTCCTACAGCTCTGAGTGGTCTCCGGTGTACGCCCGTGGGGCTATTGACCATCTCTACGGTTACAGCAGTCTCTGAATCACGCCCGTAGGGGCTATTGGCTAAGTTCTTGCAGGTTTCTCTGGTATACGGCCGTGGGGGCTACAGGATCAAGGCACCGGATCGCCGGTTATCATTCCTAACACCCGTGGGGGCCAAAAGAGAGCTCTTGCATACTAGCAGTCTCAGTGTGACGCCCGTGGGGGCTACCGACTCAAGCACTAACAGATATTGTTGCCGTCATTCCTACACCCGTGGGGGCTACCGATTCAAACACTTGCAGATATTGTGGTCCTCATTGCTACGCCCGCGGGGGCTATGCTCCGAGATAATTCAAGGCAGTACTGACTGTGTATTCAGCCTCCTGTGCTCTAACATCTACAGCTTTATTCACCACCTTGGGCGTGCCAAACTCCACAACTGAGACTGTCTTTTGCAAGTTAACCCTTGAGTAGCCTGGCTATAATGTTCATTGTACTCTATTGCTTACCTGTATAGCTACTCTGATTGTATTCATTATCGCTATTATCGCCTATAGAGGGCTCTTCTTTTATTTTTTTTCAATAAAACTGTGTTTTACTTCACTAACTGGTCTGAGTGCCTTGAAAACTGTAACACACCCGCAGCGGGAGAGTCTTAAAGTAGCATATCAACTTGGGAAGAATGTTACTTTTTAACCGAGTGCATACGACCCTACCATGAGATGTTAAAACCAAGTCAACTGGTCATTTCATTTCATAATTTGCGGACTAGAGTAAACCCCAGATAGTGGAGAGCATCTGCCCGCCACTTGAGTGCAAAGTTAGATTGGAGAGAGTAAACTTCTTTCTGTGCATCCCTATCAGAAGAGCTTCTTATTTACTTGTATTAATTTTGTAAACCGACACCTGTGGGAAAAGATGTTTGTCAGAGATTACGGGGATGCTTTAAAGTCAAGGTGATGTCATCTGCATATAACGACATCATATGGTAACCGTTTGGAAGGAAAAACCCCTGAATATTGAGATTGTCCTGAACCATGTGGGCAAGAGTTTCAACTGCCATTGCAAACAGCAGGGGCAAAAGAGGGCAACCTTGGCGGCTACCATTACCAACAGAAAAAGCAGTATGGGGTCCAGCAGGTAGCTTGAGGGTCACAGATAGGGATCTGATCGCATGAAGAAAAGTACCATCAATTCTGAAGCAGAGGAGTAATTCAAAAAGGTTGTTCCAATGGATGTGATTGAAAGCCTTCTCGGCGTCAAGGCTCAACAGAACTGTTTCCCTAGCCAAAGTATTGGCACATGAATAAGACTGATGATTTTCCTAGTATTGTCACCTGCCTGATGACCTGGAATAAAACCGACTTGGTCATTATGTATTAATTTAGTAAGAAGCGGTGACAATCGCTGGGCCAGTATTTTACTATACACTTTCAAATATGATTTCAGGAGCGATATTGGATGATAATTGGAAAAAAGAAAAATACACAAGAGATAATATATCATGTTAAGCACCCCCTACGAAAGGGAGGAACAACAATACCAAAAAAAACCCAACTGCAAAATGAGTTTAACAGTTATAAATTCAGTACCCAAATGGTCAAGGACTGAGGCCAGAGCCAAACTGAGGGTCGGGCACAAAGGCCCACCCACCCATATCTCCACAAAGCGACCTCTCCCACAGCCAGATAGAAATAGTTCAGCCCGTGAAGATGCCGCAATGCCAAGACACCAAAAATCCCAATCCATAGCCAGGGAAAAAGACGAAACAGACAAAAATAGAATAATAACAGCAAATAAAGAAGAATGGGGTCAGTCCCCGGCTGAAAAGAAGTAACATGCGCAGACTGAATCCAGAGCTAATAACAGTGTCAGGAACAATAGACTGATTGTCGGCAGACCTGACAGGGTGACCAACCTCACCAAGCCAGACCTACAGGTTCAAACCGGGGACAGCACCATCCAGCCTGGAAGGCCAAACACGACCACCCTAAAGGAAGGATGGACTTAAAAATACAATGAAAATGATAAAAACAGAATAAATGTGCAAGTATACAAACAGCAAATACAACCGTAGATCACCTGGGGGAATAACCCCAGAGGTTCATACGAGTGGGAAAGGAGGAGCAAGAGAAAAAAAAAGGGGAAGAGAAGATAGGATATTAATTGGACATCATGTTGTACATACAATATACCATGTAACAAAGGATAACCAGACTGAACAGAGAACTATTGAGTAGAGTAGGATAGCTCCACATGCAAAGAAAGAAATCAGGGAACCTCATGCACATCAGGTGTCTGCTAGCCCCATTTTCATCACCGGAGGCCTCAGGGGCGAGGGGGGGTACTGACAGATGACCCCAAAGGACCAGAAATATCGGCATATGTATCTCATTTGGTACAAATGGATCAGTCGGAGTCTCAAGAGTGGGAAGGTTCAGAAATTGAAGAGTGTCCCATCCCTGCTCTACATCTTTAGCCACATAAGCAATGCCAGAGTGTGTCACTATAAGCTTGAAGGGAAAACCCCATCTGTATCTATTGTTGTGTTCACGGAGAACAGGAGAACATCTGTGATCGGTTTAAGGGCTCTTCTCTTATTCAGCGTAAGTGGAGCTATATCTGCAAATATATGAGGAGTGAAGACATGAAAGTACAGGCAAAGATCACGTGCAGCACGCAACAGAGCCTCTTTGATGTGGATGATAATGTCTCTTGGATAGCCTGACCATACGTACCATTTTAAACAGGAGAGTACCATTTTTTTTTCATATTTCCAAACTGTCCAGTCTTTTTAAATGTCAGTTTTGTCCCATTTGTAATATGACTAATATATAGTTTTTAATTTTTTGTAAAAAACTGAACACGGCTTTTTTATTCTTCATAAGATAAAGTAAATCGGAACCTCCTTTCGTCACACTAGTGGTTTTACTGTCTACACCCCGTCTTGTTTTTGTCTCAAGGAAATATGGTCAGCCTACTCTTGAAGCTTCTCCTTGAGCTGCCCTTGGCTGCAGAGCTGTATGCTCCTTATCGAGGAAAAATTCTGCTGGGTCTCTATCAGGCAGTAAAGCTGCAAAGAGCTTATGAAGTCCTCAATGGCCCAGTCCTCTGGGACTCCTCTGATCTGCAGATTATTCTGACAGGATCTATTGTCTGTGTCTTCCTGTGCATCCCTCAGGGACCCCAACTGAGAGCGAAGTGTGTGGACCTCAGCATCGAGGGCTGTGAGGTGTGTAGAGGCTTTCACTTGTGAATGCTCAACTTGTTTAAGGAGACAAGAGACTGTAAAGGCATAGATGAGGTACCATAAAATTTAGAGCAGCATTCAGCAGATGTGGAGAAATACTCAGGCAAGTGCTTAGAGGATTGCTTTCATGATCTCCATGGCATTATAGAGCGGAGAAGTACAGTAAAATAAGAATTATGGATCTAGAACACTCAGAAAAGAGTGCACATGACAAAGAGAGGGAATATATCTAAGTGTAGTACTTTACTGATACCAGTTGTAAAAAAAAGCAATAAAATGCACTCATAAGAGTCCTTCTTGGGCTTTAAGCATATTAAACGGGTTTCTCTCCCGTGTTAGCCAACTGGCTGCATCCTTCATTTTCCCCTGAGGAAGCAGAATGCATCTGCAAAATGTTTGGGACTCAACACGGCACATTGCCGTAGTACACTGGGACTCCTCCACGCCCCCTGTGAGTATCCCCCGCCCCTGCCAGGCCCACACTCCAGCCCGTAGCATTTTGGATGCACCTCACTATCCAAGCCGGTAGTGCAGTATCCTGTCTCAGCTAACATTTCTGTCATAGTTTATTGGACTAAATCAAGCCAGCAAAAACTAATACTGACTTACATCTGGAACATATTTTTCCATCATGAGACAGTGGACACCTATCTGGACCTGGATACAGGAGAGTCTGAGGATGCAGCCTGTTGACTAATATGGGAGAGAGACCCTCTTCATATGCTTAAAGCCCAAGAAGGGCTCTTGTTAGTGCATTTGATTGCGTTATTTTTACAACTGATATCAGTAAAGTACTACACTTAGATATATTCCCTCTCTTTGTCATGTGCTCTGTTTTCTGAGTGTTCTAGACCAGTTTTGTGATTAGTGGACAAGGCCACTATCCCTCTCTCTGCGGTTCTGACATGGAGACCAACATTTCCAGTGAATCATCTCATCTGAACCATCCATCCAATTATCGTACCAGATCGTGCCATCTTTTTCATTTCTATATCAAAAGTTAGAGATGCTCAACTAGGAACAAACCTGCAATACATATTTGCATGCTTTAGAGGCATGGTGTCCTGCGTTGCAGGTATTAAGAATATTAATGTTTTAAATGTATGAATGCACTCTGTATTGGAAAGCATTACTGTACAAAGAAATTTTGTATTGTATTTTCCATGTCAAAATAAAAATTATTTAAAAAAAACAAAACAAAAAAAAAAAACAATGTATGTCTGGGGTTTGCTGCTTCTTTTGTTCAGAGAGGAATTGCTTGGCATTTTGTGGTTGGATTGCTGTTATGGCAGGACCAATATGATATGCTTTAGGATATTTCCTGTCTGTGAAAGGCACTAGTGGGCTAAAAGAGACTGCACCCTGGGTAGGACACCATTCCTATAGAGCCTGCATTTGTATTGCAGGCTCATTCCTAGTTGAGTGTCTCTGACTATACATATGCACTATACATATGCAAATAACCTTTGAGATTTGTTACCTCAAGGGTAATAGGGGAATCCAGTACTGGACCCCTTGCTCACAGTGCCATCAACTACACCTCACTGACGAGGCCCAGCAAGGCAGAATCGTATGCCTTGGGTTGGCTGCTTCTCTTATTCAGAGAGGAATTGCTTGGCATTTCATGGTTGGACTGCTGTTATGGCAGGTCCAATATGATATATTTTAGGATATTTTCTCTCTTGAAAGGCTCTGGTGGGTTAAAAGAGACTGCATAAACAAAAATAGCAATGAACAGCTCCAACCCCATGTGCAGAATCTTGTAATTCACAAATTTCTTTCATATGCTGTAAGTTTTAAAACCTCATTCCTCTTAAACTGCATGAACCACGTATGTGCAACCTAGGGTTTCTCCATTAACCCTTTAGAAACTAAGCACATTGGTTTTTGCTTTTAAGATATTCATATGTTTTATTGGTAGATGTTCTACATTTATATAAAATTTGTCACTTGGTATCTATGGGCTGTGTGTGGTCATATTTAACATTTTTGATATTGCCTTCAATTGCGGATTTCCGGATTTCATTAGAAATACTTTACTTTTCATTGAGGAATCTGTGTCTGAAGAATGGACCAGTCTGCCCGTGTTTGTGCTCGGGAGCTTGGATCGCCAAAAGGATTGAGGGGAGAATTTGTTCTGGATTTTCCCCTCTTTGATCCAGATGGTAGGTGAGCTACTTGAGGGTTAACCCGAGCAGATCCTCATAAGAAAATTTTTTTTTTAGCTTATTTGTCCTGATTTGACCTCTGTAGAGAGACTGCTTGTTGGAGGAAGTAATTGTGTTTGTTGATTGGCCATTTCACAGTTCAAATTTGACCACAGAACGTGTGTTTGATCTTTCTGTTGATCATGACTAAGCGCTGGTTTGCGCGAAACATGTCGATCTGAAAATTATTACGTCTGCATTTTGGAAGGTACCCACTAACCAACAACTTCTCCTGCTGTTCAGAAATTTTTTTTGAGCTTATGTGTCCTGATTTGACCTCTGTAGAGAGACTGCTTGTTGGAGGAAGTAATTGTGATTGTTGATCGGCCATTTCACAGTTCAAATTTGACCACAGAACGTGTGTTTGATCTTTCTGTTGATCATGACTAAGCGCTGGTTTGCACGAAACATGTCGATCTGAAAATTATTATGTCTGCATTTTGGAAGGTACCCACTAACCAACAACTTCTCCTGCTGTTCAGAAAATTTTTTTGAGCTTATATGTCCTGATTTGACCTCTGTAGAGAGACTGCTTGTTGAGGAAGTAATTGTGATTGTTGATTGGCCATTTCACAGTTCAAATTTGACCACAGAATGTGTGTTTGATCTTTCTGTTGATCATGACTAAGCGCTGGTTTGCACGAAACATGTCGATCTGAAAATTATTACGTCTGCATTTTGGAAGGTACCCACTAACCAACAACTTCTCCTGCTGTTCAGAAATGATTCAAGGTACAATCCGTGATTTTAAATGTTTGCATCAATACAAGTGTATATTGCTTTTATCACTGCATAACTTTGTTATCATTATATGTTATGGTGCACCTGCTGCTTTGAATTTGTGCTTAGTTTCTAAAAGAGACTGCACCCTGGGCAGAACACCTTTCCTATAGAACCTGCAAATTTGTATTGCAGGCTCGTTCCTAGTTCAGTGTCTCTGACTTCCACTATAAATTTTTTTTATTTCATCTCATCTTCATTTTCACCATTTATTCGGGTAATCTCAATCTATTTTATACTTTGAACTTTTAGATAACACTGGACATTCATCTTAGGTCTTATTCGAATACTTGTGTGGTATACATTTGCTTTTTAAATTACGTTTTATAATTTGCATACATATTAATAATTTCTGCAATTTTTAGGAACAAAGGATTTTGCAATTCTTCTTATATATTTATTATTGTATTGTTGTGAATCTTGTTTCCACATTGCTTATATTGAGAATGTATTATAGATCTTTTTTGTCTTTTACGATTTTGGTTATTTTACTTTAAGAGTGCTTCACCATTGGGATATTTTCTGTTTATTCTCCAAAGTAAGAATTGTCCCGTTGTTAATGTAATGAGTTAGTATTTGAGAAGGAGCAGGAGATAACTGGTAGGTTAGGAATGAACCTCAATAGGGGAGCCCCCAGGTCCCACAGTGTCACATCATGCCGATATAGCAATCAAGTCAGATCAATAATGCACAGTGAGTGGGCAGAGTAAGGTTAGGCCAGTAAGTCAGAGGGCTAGACTCAATGGTAATGTCATGGTATATTAATCCACAGAACCTCAGTCAGCACAGACTGTAAGCCTCTATGGAGAGAATGTCAATAGTGTCAAGGAGGGTCTGTACCATGAGATACTGCAGGCCAATGAAACGATAATATTCTATAGGCCCTGAGGGTGAGGAGAGGTGAGGGTAAGAGGGCCAAAAACAAAAAAAGGTCGTAAAGGGACATTTAGTAAATAAATAGAGTGAGTAAGTAAAATGAATAAAAACGGGACAGCAAAAAAACAGGATAAATTAAAATAAAATAGCCTAAAAGAAAAGCATGGGGGCAGGTGGTTGAACGAGGAGACTGATGAAGGTAGAAGTGGTGTAGGCCGGAAAGATAAAACAGTGCCACCAACCTGAACTCTGCACCGAAATCTGGGGACCTGGGGCAGCAAAGACCTGCAGGGATATAGGCGTGTGGTGTATAATCCGGTCCAATCTCCTAACTGGACCCACCAGCAGACAGAATGAGGAAATGCAGCACGGGCGGGCTAAGTACCCAGTACCCAGTACAGGAGGCAGATTAGGCAAGTTCTGTAGGGCTGGTGTGTGCCAGAAACCTTAGGGGAGATCATACAGGTGGGAGCTCCTCCAAAACATGTCTGCTTCCAATGGCTGCCAGGCCACGCTCCTGTATATAGTTTTCATTTACTCCGTATGGTCCACTTGGTTTGTGCCATAATTGTACCACATTTTGTGGCGTCTTGAGATGGGCAAAAATGTTTACCTCAAACCAAAATCTGTGAATAATGGCACTTCCTGCTTGGCAAATAATTTCCAGTGAAAAGTGCCATTTGTCCACTTTTTTTAGCCTAGCTCATTCCATTGAATTCAATGGGAACATTGAATTTATACAAAACACATAGTAAATATTATTTTATTTCCCAAAGGCATAGAATAAAAGGGTTATGAGGAAGCCTGAGTTGGTGGGGTGTGAGGAAAGGATCAGTTGAACAGGAAATGTTTTTTGGGGAGTTGTTTACTCAGATTGGGGGGCAGTTAATGAAAAAATAGATACTAAATACAATTAAAAAACAACCCATAAGACATGGTATAAAAGGGCTCTAAGAACAGTGCCTGTGTTGGTGGGTAGAGTCTGTTGAAAGAATCAGTTGAAGGATTTTTATTTTGAGGGGGGGTTCTTGACTGTATTGGAGGGATAGTTAGTACACAAATACAATAAAAGAAGAAGATTGTACGTAACATGATAGAGACAGGGACCCCCTGATGTAAGCTGCCACTGGGGTAGATTGATACTTTATGTGAGTATTTTGTAGAGGATGATTTGTAAATTCTGTTGTTAGAGTCCCAAGCCCTTAGGAAACATTGATTTGTAGGACTTAGACTTATTAGAGGCACAAACCCAGAGTAAACATTGTGTTGTAGTAGGACTTAGACTTGTTTGGCACAAGCCTTAAGGAAACATTGATTTGTAGGACTTAGGCTTGTTAGAAACAAGCCCCCAAAAATGTTTTTTTTTCTTAGGCCTCTTTTTTTTCTTTTTCTTTTTTTTTTAATATAAAGCACAAGCCCTGAGGAAAAAAAAAACGTACTGGCCTAGAGCCAGTAGGTCATGTCGGGTTTGGCCAGTGGTCACTGGCCAATGTCAAATGCCCTGATATAATTGTGGAATTTGCGACTGCTGTTCTTGCTGTAGCTGTAAAGTTGTTTAAGCGGCAGGATGATTAGGCAGCTCAAATGGAATTGGAATAAAAACTTCAGTAACAAGGGTGATGGATGATGAAGGCTTGGGTTAGGGAAGGACGGGGAAGTGGAACAATGGGTACATCTGCACTGACATGAAACATCTGGCACAACAAACATCTGGCACCATGACACTTAGTGCCCCCAATGTGAAATCCCCCACCAGAAACCAAGTACTGCTGCTGTCACTATGCCCCTTGTCCACAACCTGCTAAGGACACATGGCAACTTGCTGATAGTTTAATAGTAATGATGAAGCCTCCCTGCTACTATCCTTGTATATTATGTGGGATGGAATCTCCTCAGATGTCTCTTGATGCCCTGCTTGTGATTCTCCTCCACCACATTGCCTTGTGTAGTCCGTGTACCACACAATGTGCAATGGGTAGATTCGAACTGCCACATCCTAACATTTACAGAGCGACTGTTAGTTGGCTGGGAGGTAATGATGAATGAGGTGGATTGGCAGAAGATGTAGTTACCGTAGAGCAAGAATGTGATGGCGAGCTAATCATCGAACTTCCAGCCTCTGGTTGGGTTTCTCTATTCTTCCTCCTCTTTGATCTCCATCTTGCCTCTTTTTGCCTTTCTGGAGAGTCAGGGGGTACAGCAATAGAGGTGCCTGATTTCTGTGATGTTGCTGCGGTTTCTTCTACTGCCTCAGAACAAGGACTTCAACTAGGATCAGGAGTGTTGCTGCTGCTGGCAAGCAGAACCTGTACTAGTCCTGCATCACTTGTTGGCCCCATTCCCACTGTGTCCCACTGTATCCATTCTGGCCTGTGGTATACTAGCCTGCTCCTCAGCATCCTGCTGCCCTTGCAACTCAGCATCAGCAAAAATTAGAGCAGTTGCAAACTCCGCGTTTTCCAAAAGTTCACCACTGGTGGTGGTTGTGAGGCCCATCCTCATCCCTGTCTCCCATTGCTTCCCAATATATACACAAGAAATAGACTGAAATTGCTACACGTACGTCAGGAGCTAAACGATTCCAATGACTTGTTCAGCTGACCTGGCCATAAGGCCATGCAGATCCAGAGCAGCCCCCCACAGCTTCGGCATAGACTTCAGCAAGACAGGAAAACAGCAAGAGGGGAGCGCTCAATAGACCCGCTAGTCCTGGGAAACCACCAATCAAGAAACAATGATAAAAAATCTCAAATCTTTATTTTGCAAAAAAGTAAAAAATATGTACACCAACACTATCTTGACAGGAGATAATATAAAAAGAAGTCAATAGGACACAAAGCGCCTAACGCATTTCATGTAAATGTACACTTTATCTCAGGATGATGATTAAGTGTACCTTTACATGAAACACATTAGGCCTCTCTTGCTGTTTTCCCATTGTGTCTCGCTATTTGGCTAAAAAGGCCATCAATGTCTCTTCCACCCCAGCTTCTCCAACATCAGCACCCACACCAGTCCCTCCATGCTGCTGCTGCTGCTCAATTACAGACATCTCACTGGTTGGAGGAGGTGATGAGAAATGTGACAGAGGGTCCCCTAATGTAACAATTGCCATTTCTTGGTGACCTGTAGAAAGCAGATTGCCAGCACTAGGAGCAGGCACGGGCAGCTGGTCTATGCTCCTGGTGGTGGTGGTATTATTGCAACTAGGCATGAATTCTGCTTTCTTCAGGATATGAGTTGGGTGAAGGCGAGTTGGGTGCAGTTGAGTTGGGTGAAGGGGAGTTGGGTGAAGGCGAGTTGGGTGAAGGCGAGTTGGGTGCAGTTGAGTTGGGTACAGTTGAGTTGGGTACAGTTGAGTTGGGTGCAGTTGAGTTGGGTACAGTTGAGTTGGGTACAGTTGAGTTGGGTGAAGGTGAGTTGGGTACAGTTGAGTTGGGTGAAAATGAGTTGGGTGCAGTTGAGTTGGGTGAAGGTGAGTTGGGTACAGTTGAGTTGGGTGAAGGGGAGTTGGGTGAAAATGAGTTGGGTGAAGGCGAGTTGGGTGAAAATGAGTTGGGTGCAGTTGAGTTGGGTGAAGGGGAGTTGGGTGAAAATGAGTTGGGTGAAGGCGAATTGGGTGCAGTTGAGTTGGGTGAAGGGGAGTTGGGTGAAGGCGAGTTGGGTGTAGTTGAGTTGGGTACAGTTGAGTTGGGTACAGTTGAGTTGGGTGAAGGTGAGTTGGGTACAGTTGAGTTGGGTGAAGGGGAGTTGGGTGAAAATGAGTTGGGTGAAGGCGAGTTGGGTGCAGTTGAGTTGGGTGAAGGGGAGTTGGGTGAAATTGAGTTGGGTGAAGGTGAGTTGGGTGCAGTTGAGTTGGGTACAGTTGAGTTGGGTGAAGGGGAGTTGGGTGAAATTGAGTTGGGTGAAGGTGAGTTGGGTGAAGGTGAGTTGGGTGCAGTTGAGTTGGGTACAGTTGAGTTGGGTGAAGGGGAGTTGGGTGAAATTGAGTTGGGTGAAATTGAGTTGGGTGAAGGTGAGTTGGGTGCAGTTGAGTTGGGTACAGTTGAGTTGGGTGAAGGGGAGTTGGGTGAAATTGAGTTGGGTGAAGGTGAGTTGGGTGAAGGTGAGTTGGGTGCAGTTGAGTTGGGTACAGTTGAGTTGGGTGAAATTGAGTTGGGTGAAATTGAGTTGGGTGAAGGTGAGTTGGGTGAAGGTGAGTTGGGTGCAGTTGAGTTGGGTACAGTTGAGTTGGGTGAAGGTGAGTTTGGTACAGTTGAGTTGGGTGAAGGGGAGTTGGGTGAAAATGAGTTGGGTGAAGGCGAGTTGGGTGCAGTTGAGTTGGGTGAAGGGGAGTTGGGTGAAAATGAGTTGGGTGAAGGCGAGTTGGGTGCAGTTGAGTTGGGTGAAGGGGAGTTGGGTGAAATTGAGTTGGGTGAAGGTGAGTTGGGTGCAGTTGAGTTGGGTGAAGGGGAGTTGGGTGAAATTGAGTTGGGTGAAGGTGAGTTGGGTGCAGTTGAGTTGGGTACAGTTGAGTTGGGTGAAGGGGAGTTGGGTGAAATTGAGTTGGGTGAAGGTGAGTTGGGTGAAGGTGAGTTGGGTGCAGTTGAGTTGGGTACAGTTGAGTTGGGTGAAGGTGAGTTGGGTGAAAATGAGTTGGGTGAAGGGGAGTTGGGTGCAGTTGAGTTGGGTGAAGGGGAGTTGGGTGCAGTTGAGTTGGGTACAGTTTAGTTGGGTGAAGGGGAGTTGGGTGAAATTGAGTTGGGTGAAGGTGAGTTGGGTGAAGGTGAGTTGGGTGCAGTTGAGTTGGGTGAAGGGGAGTTGGGTGAAAATGAGTTGGGTGAAGGCGAGTTGGGTGCAGTTGAGTTGGGTACAGTTGAGTTGGGTGAAGGGGAGTTGGGTGAAAATGAGTTGGGTGAAGGCGAGTTGGGTGCAGTTGAGTTGGGTGAAGGGGAGTTGGGTGAAATTGAGTTGGGTGAAGGTGAGTTGGGTGCAGTTGAGTTGGGTACAGTTGAGTTGGGTGAAGGGGAGTTGGGTGAAATTGAGTTGGGTGAAGGTGAGTTGGGTGAAGGTGAGTTGGGTGCAGTTGAGTTGGGTACAGTTGAGTTGGGTGAAGGTGAGTTGGGTGCAGTTGAGTTGGGTGAAGGGGAGTTGGGTGCAGGTGAGTTGGGTGCAGTTGAGTTGGGTGCAGTTGAGTTGGGTGCAGTTGAGTTGGGTGAAGGGGAGTTGGGTGAAAATGAGTTGGGTGAAAATGAGTTGGGTGAAGGCGAGATGGGTACAGTTGAGTTGGGTGAAGGGGAGTTGGGTGAAGGTGAGTTGGGTGAAGGTGAGTTGGGTGCAGTTGAGTTGGGTACAGTTGAGTTGGGTGAAGGGGAGTTGGGTGAAATTGAGTTGGGTGAAGGTGAGTTAGGTGCAGTTGAGTTGGGTGAAGGGGAGTTGGGTGAAATTGAGTTGGGTGAAATTGAGTTGGGTGAAGGTGAGTTGGGTGCAGTTGAGTTGGGTACAGTTGAGTTGAGTTGGGTACAATTGAGTTGGGTGCAATTGAGATGGGTGCAAATGAGTTAGGTGCAGGTGAATACAGTGAAGTACCAATGGGAGTCTCCTTATTGCTATTAAAGGAAATGTTTTTAATGAAAAATATATGCACTAATATGAACGATACCTCTCCTGTCAGAAAAATCTCTATAATTCCTATATTACTCCATGGCAGGGTTAGCAAACCATGTTTCTTAAGAGCTACCATCATTGCATATTTTTTATCTCTCTCTGCTGGAACACAGGTGAATCAATCAGTGGCTCGGTCACTCTATTGAATCCACCTGTGCTGATTCATGCATTTTTGGTAGCTCTGGAGGACCTGGGTTGGCTACTCCTGCTCTATGGAGACTCTTTTTCAAAGTCAGAGAGATGTTACTCCAGGCCAACTGAGGCCCTCCAGCTGTTGAGAACTACACTTACTATCATCCTTGACCAGCTGTTGGCTGGTTGGGGATCATGGGTGTTGCAGTCCCCAACAGCTGAAGTCCTAAAGGATGCCTACTCCTGCTTTAGTGCATAAGGTGATTTTAAAAGAGTAGTAAATAGTGATGAGCGAGCATGCTCGGCCGAAGCTCGGTTCGGCTCGAGCATCGCTCTGCTCAGCACATGGCGGTACTCGTACGAGTACCGCATGTGCTCGCCCGCCATGTTCGGGTCTCCTCCCCGCACGTTTCGCGGCTGCTGCGCAGCCAATAAACGTGCGGGGAGGCTCTGACATCAGTGTAATGCCAGCAGCCATGTTGGCTGCTGGCATTACACTGATTGGCTGGCCAGAACTCGTGATCGGGTGCTGTATAGCACCCGACTCGCGAGTTCTGCTCATTCTCAGCCAGGGAGAGATGCGATCAGGCAGGGAAAGTCAGTGCAGGGAGAATAAAAGTGTTGGTAGTATTTCAAGACCCAAAAGTCCTTTTTAGGACTGTTGTGTGTGGGGGCAGCATTTATATTTTGTTTGGGGGGGCACAATTTCATTTTTTTTTTTAAGGTGGGATATTAGTAAGGTGACATTGTACTAGGTGCACAGGGACAAATATTGTACAACGCAGCGACAAAAAGGGCCATTTTAAACGTGTGCCTAGCCATAGATTATTGTCACATTCTGTTTAGTGTGCAAATTCACAAATTAACGTCACATATTCCGTTCACTGTGCCTAGCCGCAGATTAGCGTCACATTCTGTTTCGTGTGCCTAGCCGCAGATTAGCGTCACATTCTGTTTCGTGTGCCTAGCCGCAGATTAGCGTCACATTCTGTTTAGTGTGCCTAGCCGCAGATTAGCGGCACATATTGTTTAGTGTGCAAATTCACAAATTAACGTCACATATTCCGTTCACTGTGCCTAGCCGCAGATTAGCGTCACATTCTGTTTAGTGTGCCTAGCCGCAGATTAGCGGCACATATTGTTTAGTGTGCAAATTCACAAATTAACGTCACATATTCCGTTCACTGTGCCTAGCCGCAGATTAGCGTCACATTCTGTTTAGTGTGCCTAGCCGCAGATTAGCGGCACATATTGTTTAGTGTGCAAATTCACAAATTAACATCACATATTCCGTTCACTGTGCCTAGCCGCAGATTAGCGGCACATATTCCGTGTAATATGAAGAAGGCGGGTAAAAAGGGACGGGGAAGTGGACGTGATCCTGATAGTTCAGGGCGCGGGTCAGGACGCGTAGAAACTGTGCCTGGTGCCAGAGCACAAGAAAGAAAGACATCCACCATACCTAGCTTCATGTCTCAGTTTACAGGGCGTCGCAGGACATCACTCTCGAGGTCCGACCACTGCGAACAGGTGGTCGGTTGGATTTCAGCTGATACTGCTTCCAGTCGGTTAAGCACCACCCTGTCTTCCACCAAGTCCACTCTCACTAGCCAAGAGTCTGGTCAACATAATCCTCACCCTGATCATCCTTCCTCCCACCATAGAGGGTCTGGCCAAAGAAGTGATCCCACACTGGGATATAGTGAGGAGCTTGTCTCATCACCAATCCTTGATTTGAACCTCTCTCCAAGCACGCTTGCAGAGGAACATGAGATCTTGTGCCCTGATTCACAACCTCTAGAGGGTACCCAATCACAAGAAGATGACAGAGGGGAACGGCATTTAAGGTCAAAGGAAGTGGATGATGATGATGATGAGACACAGTTGCCATCAAATCAACCACAATTACTGTCTCAAGACCTTGATGAGGAGGATGATACACAGTTGTCAATGACTGAGTATGTGGTGGGATCAAGAAATGAGGAGGATGATCAGAGTGAGGAAGTGGAGGAGGACTTGGTGGACGATGAGGTCACTGACCCCACCTGGGAAGGTGGAGAGCCGAGCGATGACAGCAGTCCTGAGGGTGAGCCATCTGCAGCACCGCAACAGGCTGGAAGAGGCAGTGGTGTGGCTAAAGAAAGAAGGCGGACCGCACCAAACCGGCCCGCAAATGTTCCACGGAGCACCCCCTTGCGTAAATCTCCCTTGCCAAGGGCTAGGTGTTCCGCGGTATGGCGTTTTTTTAAGGAAAGTGCGGACGACAAAAAAATTGTAGTTTGCAACCTGTGCCACACCAGAATGAGCCGAGGCATGAACACTAGAAACCTCACCACCAGGCCACACCACTGCCTCCTCTTCCCCTGTTTTCGGTGCCGGCCAATCGCCTGTCGAAGGCGCAGGCCCGCATACCTCCCACCCTGCACCTGTACCATCTGAAGCACCATCAGCGACCACATCCACTTCCCTGTCCCAGCGCAGCGTCCAAATGTCGTTACCCCAGGCATTTGAGCGCAAGCAAAAATACCCAGCCACCCACCCACAGGCCATAGCACTAACCTCACACCTTTCCAAATTACTGGCCATCGAAATGCTGCCATTTAGGCTTGTGGAGACTGAGTCCTTCCGCAGCCTGATGGCAGCAGCTGTCCCTCGGTACGCAGTCCCCAGCCGCCACTACTTTTCCCGGTGTGCCGTCCCCACATTACACCACCATGTGTCCCGTAACATCACCGGTGCCCTGACCAACGCAGTTACTAGGAAGGTCCACTTAACGACTGACACATGGACAAGTGCTTGTGGCCAGGGACGCTACATTTCCCTGACGGCACACTGGGTGAATGTCGTGGAGGCTGGGAGCGACTCGGACCCTGGGATGGCACAGGTGCTACCCACGCCGAGGATTGCGGGCCCTACCTCCATCAGGGTTTCCGCCAGCACCTACGTTATTGGCTCCTCCTCCTCCGTTTCCACCTCCGAATTCTCTGCGCGCAGCGCCACTCACCCATCAGCCGGTAGCTGGAAGCAGTGTAGCACTGCAGTGGGGAAGCGTCAACAGGCCGTGCTGAAGCTGATCTGCCTTGGGGACAAACAGCACATGGCCTCAGAGCTGTTGCAGGGGATTAGTCACCAGACCGAGCAGTGGCTCTCGCCACTCAACCTGCAACCAGGCATGGTTGTGTGTGATAATGGGCGTAACTTGGTGGCGGCTTTGGAGCTCGGCAAGCTCACACATATACCATGCCTAGCGCATGTATTTAATTTAGTGGTTCAGCGATTTCTAAAAACCTACCCCAATTTGCATGATCTCTTGACGAAGGTGCGCCGCGTGTGTGCACATTTCCGTAAGTCATCTACAGCTTCAGCCAGCCTGTTGAAGCTGCAGCAGCGCTTACAATTGCCAGCTCACCGGCTGCTGTGTGACGTGAGCACGCGCTGGAACTCCACCTTCCACATGTTGGCCCGGCTTTGTGAGCAGCAGAGGGCAGTAGTGGAGTACCAGCTGTTACACGCTCGTCGCCTCTCCGTTCAACTTCCTGTAATCAGAAGTGAGGAGTGGGAATGGATGTCAGACCTCTGTGAGGTTTTACGCAATTTTGAGGAATCGACACAGATGGTGAGCGGCGATAACGCTATTATCAGTGTAACCATCCCACTTCTGTGTCTACTGAAACGCTCTCTGCTCACAATTAAAACCGACGCTTTGCATGTGGAAGAGGTGGAAATGGGGAAGGAAGAGCTTACACAAGGTGATAGCCAGAGCACCCTCACTTCGTCTTCTCAGCGACAATTGGAGGAGGCGGAGGAGGAGGAGGAGGAGGAAGACACGGTTGCCTCCGCTACAGAGGGTAGCCATGGAACTTTATTTCCATCTCTTCAGCGTGGGTGGGCAGAAGAGGAGGAAGAGGATGAGGAGATTGAGAGTCATCCTCCTGGTGAGGACAGCGAAATCTTGCCTGTTGGTACTCTGGCACACATGGCTGACTTTATGTTAGGCTGCCTTTCCCGTGACCCACGCGTTATACACATTTTAGACAACACGGATTACTGGGTGTTCACCCTTCTGGACCCCCGCTACAAAGAGAATTTCTCATCTCTCATTCCTCCGGTGGAGAGGACAAGCAAAATGGTGCAATACCAGAAGGTTCTTGTCGAAAAATTGCTCCAAAATTTTCCATCTGACAACGCTGGCGGCAGAGTACGTGCTACCTTGGCCAACCGAGAAGGGGAGAAAAGGGGAGCACACAGCAGTTCCGAGAAAGGCAGGGCAACACTCTCCAAGGCGTGGGACACCTTCATGACACCCCGCCAGCACCCTCACCCTGATGCGCAGCCTAGTGTCACAAGGAGGGAAAAGTTTTGGAAGATGGTGAAGGAGTACGTAGCAGACCGTGTCAGCATCCTCAATGATCCCTCTGTGCCTTACAACTACTGGGTGTCCAAGCTGGACACGTGGTATGAACTGGCACTCTACGCCTTGGAGGTGCTGGCCTGCCCTGCCGCCAGCGTTCTGTCTGAGCGGGTATTTAGTGCTGCTGGTGGCATCATAACAGATAAGCGTATCCGCCTTTCCACCGAAAATGCTGATAGGTTGACACTAGTGTTGAGCGAGCATGCTCGGCCGATGCTCGGATCGGCTCGAGCATCGCTCTGCTCGGCACATGGCGGTACTCGTACGAGTACCGCATGTGCTCGCACACCATGTTCGGGTCTCCTCCCCGCACGTTTTGCGGCTTCTGCGCAGCCAATAAACGTGCAGGGAGGCTCTGACATCAGTGTAATGCCAGCAGCCATGTTGGCTGCTGGCATTACACTGATTGGCTGGCCAGAACCCGTGGTCGGGTGCTGTATAGCACCTGACCAGCGAGTTCGGCTCAGTCTTAGCCAGGGAGAGATGAGGATAGGAAGGGAAAGTCAGTGTAGGGAGAAAAAAAGCAAATTTGTAAAAAAAAAGACCCAAAAGTCCTTTTTAGGACTACTGTGTGTGGGGGCAGCAGTTTATTTTGTGTGTGGGGAAAAAAAACAAAAAAAAAAAAACTTCATATATTCTGTTTAGTGTGCAAAGTTGCAGATTAGAGCACATTCTGTTTAGTGTGCAAAGTTGCAGATTAGAGCACATTCTGTTCAGTGTGCAAAGTTGCAGATTAGCAGCACATTCTTTTTAGTGTGCAAAGTTGCAGATTAGAGCACATTCTGTTTAGTGTGCAAAGTTGCAGATTAGAGCACATTCTGTTAAGTCTTCAAACTGTAAAATATCAAAGTCACATATTCCATTCAGTGTGCGTCGCCGCAGTTTAGCAGCACATTCTGTGTACTGTGCACAGTTGCAGAATAGGAAGAAATACTGTTAAGTCTTCAAACTGTAAAATATCAAAGTCACATATTCCATTCAGTGTGCGTCGCCGCAGTTTAGCAGCACATTCTGTGTACTGTGCACAGTTGCAGAATAGGAAGAAATACTGTTAAGTCTTCAAACTGTAAAATATCAAAGTCACATATTCCATTCAGTGTGCGTCGCCGCAGTTTAGCAGCACATTCTGTGTACTGTGCACAGTTGCAGAATAGGAAGAAATACTGTTAAGTCTTCAAACTGTAAAATATCAAAGTCACATATTCCATTCAGTGTGCGTCGCCGCAGTTTAGCAGCACATTCTGTGTACTGTGCACAGTTGCAGAATAGGAAGAAATACTGTTAAGTCTTCAAACTGTAAAATATCAAAGTCACATATTCCATTCACTGTGCGTAGCCGCAGATAAGCAGTAAATTCTGTTTACTGTGCAAAGTTGCAGAATAGGAGGAAATACTGTTAAGTCTTCAAACTGTAAAATATCAAAGTCACATATTCCATTCACTGTGCGTCGCCGCAGTTTAGCAGCACATTCTGTGTACTGTGCACAGTTGCAGAATAGGAAAAAATACTGTTAAGTCTTCAAACTGTAAAATATCAAAGTCACATATTCCATTCAGTGTGCGTAGCCGCAGATAAGCAGCAAATTCTGTTTACTGTGCAAAGTTGCAGAATAGGAAGAAATACTGTTAAGTCTTCAAACTGTAAAATATCAAAGTCACATATTCCATTCAGTGTGCGTCGCCGCAGTTTAGCAGCACATTCTGTGTACTGTGCACAGTTGCAGAATAGGAAGAAATACTGTTAAGTCTTCAAACTGTAAAATATCAAAGTCACATATTCCATTCAGTGTGCGTTGCCGCAGTTTAGCAGCACATTCTGTGTACTGTTCACAGTTGCAGAATAGGAAGAAATACTGTTAAGTCTTCAAACTGTAAAATATCAAAGTCACATATTCCATTCAGTGTGCGTCGCCGCAGTTTAGCAGCACATTCTGTGTACTGTGCACAGTTGCAGAATAGGAAGAAATACTGTTAAGTCTTCAAACTGTAAAATATCAAAGTCACATATTCCATTCAGTGTGCGTCGCCGCAGTTTAGCAGCACATTCTGTGTACTGTGCACAGTTGCCGAATAGGAAGAAATACTGTTAAGTCTTCAAACTGTAAAATATCAAAGTCACATATTCCATTCACTGTGCGTAGCCGCAGATAAGCAGCAAATTCTGTTTACTGTGCAAAGTTGCAGAATAGGAAGAAATACTGTTAAGTCTTCAAACTGTAAAATATCAAAGTCACATATTCCATTCAGTGTGCGTCGCCGCAGTTTAGCAGCACATTCTGTGTACTGTGCACAGTTGCAGAATAGGAAGAAATACTGTTAAGTCTTCAAACTGTAAAATATCAAAGTCACATATTCCATTCAGTGTGCGTCGCCGCAGTTTAGCAGCACATTCTGTGTACTGTGCAAAGTTGCAGATTTGCAGCACATATTCCGTGTAATATGAAGAAGGCGGGTAAAAAGGGACGGGGAAGTGGACGTGATCCTGATAGTTCAGGGCGCGGGTCAGGACGCGTAGAAACTGTGCCTGGTGCCAGAGCACAAGAAAGAAAGACATCCACCATACCTAGCTTCATGTCTCATTTTACAGGGCGTCGCAGAACATCACTCTCGAGGTCCGACCACTGCGAACAGGTGGTCGGTTGGATGTCAGCTGATACTGCTTCCAGTCGGTTAAGCACCACCCTGTCTTCCACCAAGTCCACTCTCAGTAGCCAAGAGTCTGGTCAACATAATCCTCACTCTGATCATCCTTCCTCCCACCATAGAGGGTCTGGTCAAAGAAGTGATCCCACACTGGGATATAGTGAGGAGCTCGTCTCATCACCAATCCTTCATTTGACCCTCTCTCCAAGCACGCTTGCAGAGGAACATGACATCTTGTGCCCTGATTCACAACCTCTAGAGGGTACCCAATCACAAGAAGATGACAGATGTGAACGGCATTTAAGGTCAAAGGAAGTAGTGGATGATGATGATGATGAGACACAGTTGCCATTAAATCAACCACTATTACTGTCTCAAGACCTTGATGAGGAGGATGATATACAGTTGTCAATGACTGAGTATGTGGTGGGATCAAGACATGAGGAGGATGATCAGAGTGAGGAAGTGGAGGAGGACTTGGTGGACGATGAGGTGACTGACCCCACCTGGGAAGGTGTAGAGCCGAGCGATGACAGCAGTCCTGAGGGTGAGCCATCTGCAGCACCGCAACAGGCTGGAAGAGGCAGTGGTGTGGCTACAGAAAGAAGGCGGACCGCACCAAACCGGCCCGCAAATGTTCCACGGAGCACCCCCTTGCTTAAATCTCCCTTGCCAAGGGGTAGGTGTTCCGCGGTATGGCGTTTTTTTAAGGAAAGTGCGGACGACAAAAGAATTGTAGTTTGCAACCTGTGCCACACCAGAATGAGCCGAGGCATGAACACTAGAAACCTCACCACCACCAGCATGATCCGACACATGGCATCCAAGCACCGTAATAAGTGGGAGGAACGCCTGGATCGCCCATCTGTGTCTGCAGGCCACACCACTGCCTCCTCTTCCCCTGTTTTCGGTGCCGGCCAATCGCCTGCCGAAGGCGCAGGCCCGCATACCTCCCGCCCTGCACCTGTACCATCTGAAGCACCATCAGCGACCACATCCACTTCCCTGTCCCAGCGCAGCGTCCAAATGTCGTTACCCCAGGCATTTGAGCGCAAGCGAAAATACCCAGCCACCCACCCACAGGCCATAGCACTAACCTCACACCTTTCCAAATTACTGGCCATCGAAATGCTGCCATTTAGGCTTGTGGAGACTGAGTCCTTCCGCAGCCTGATGGCAGCAGCTGTCCCTCGGTACGCGGTCCCCAGCCGCCACTACTTTTCCCGGTGTGCCATCCCCGCATTACACCACCATGTGTCCCGTAACATCACCCGTGCCCTGACCAACGCAGTTACTGGGAAGGTCCACTTAACGACTGACACATGGACAAGTGCTTGTGGCCAGGGACGCTACATTTCCCTGACGGCACACTGGGTGAATGTCGTGGAGGCTGGGAGCGACTCGGACCCTGGGATGGCACGGGTGCTACCCACGCCGAGGATTGCGGGCCCTACCTCCATCAGGGTTTCCGCCAGCACCTACGTTATTGGCTCCTCCTCCTCCGTTTCCACCTCCGAATTCTCTGCACGCAGCGCCACTCACCCATCAGCCGGTAGCTGGAAGCAGTGTAGCACTGCAGTGGGGAAGCGTCAACAGGCCGTGCTGAAGCTGATCTGCCTTGGGGACAAACAGCACACGGCCTCAGAGCTGTTGCAGGGGATTAGTCACCAGACCGAGCAGTGGCTCTCGCCACTCAACCTGCAACCAGGCGTAACTTGGTGGCGGCTTTGGAGCTCGGCAAGCTCACACACGTACCATGCCTAGCGCATGTATTTAATTTAGTGGTTCAGCGATTTCTAAAAACCTACCCCAATTTGCATGATCTCTTGACCAAGGTGCGCCGCGTGTGTGCACATTTCCGTAAGTCATCTACAGCTTCAGCCGGCCTGTTGAAGCTGCAGCAGCGCTTACAATTGCCAGCTCACCGGCTGCTGTGTGACGTGAGCACGTGCTGGAACTCCACCTTCCACATGTTGGCCCGGCTTTGTGAGCAGCAGAGGGCAGTAGTGGAGTACCAGCTGTTACACGGTCGTCGCCTCTCCGTTCAACTTCCTGTAATCAGAAGTGAGGAGTGGGAATGGATGTCAGACCTCTGCGAGGTTTTACGCAATTTTGAGGAATCGACACAGATGGTGAGCGGCGATAACGCTATTATCAGTGTAACCATCCCACTTCTGTGTCTACTGAAACGCTCGCTGCTCACAATTAAAACCGACGCTTTGCATGTGGAAGAGATGGAAATGCGGGAGGAAGAGCTTACACAAGTTGATAGCCAGAGCACCCTCACTTCATCTTCTCAGCGACAATTGGAGGAGGCGGAGGAGGAGGAGGAGGAAGACACGGTTGCCTCCGCTACAGAGGGTAGCCATGGAACTTTAGTTCCATCTCTTCAGCGTGGGTGGGCAGAAGAGGAGGAAGAGGATGAGGAGATTGAGAGTCATCCTCCTGGTGAGGACAGCGAAATCTTGCCTGTTGGTACTCTGGCACACATGGCTGACTTTATGTTAGGCTGCCTTTCCCGTGACCCACGCGTTATACGCATTTTAGACAACACGGATTACTGGGTGTTCACCCTTCTGGACCCCCGCTACAAAGAGAATTTCTCATCTCTCATTCCTCCGGTGGAGAGGACAAGCAAAATGGTGCAATACCAGAAGGTTCTTGTCGAAAAATTGCTCCAAAATTTTCCATCTGACAACGCTGCCGGCAGAGTACGTGCTACCTTGGCCAACCGAGAAGGGGAGAAAAGGGGAGCACACAGCAGTTCCGAGAAAGGCAGGGCAACACTCTCCAAGGCGTGGGACACCTTCATGACACCCCGCCAGCACCCTCAACCTGATGCGCAGCCTAGTGTCACAAGGAGGGAAAAGTTTTGGAAGATGGTGAAGGAGTACGTAGCAGACCGTGTCAGCGTCCTCAATGATCCCTCTGTGCCTTACAACTACTGGGTGTCCAAGCTGGACACGTGGTATGAACTGGCACTCTACGCCTTGGAGGTGCTGGCCTGCCCTGCCGCCAGCGTTCTGTCTGAGCGGGTATTTAGTGCTGCTGGTGGCATCATAACAGATAAGCGTATCCGCCTTTCCACCGACAATGCTGATAGGTTGACACTTATAAAAATGAACAAGGCCTGGATTTCCCCTGACTTCTCCACTCCACTGGAGGAAAGCCCCGGGGGAACATAAACTCACTTTATATATGTTATTTACAATGATGGGAATACTCTGTATTCCCATTCACCCCTTCCACCCAAAAAATGGGTATATGGTTGACTCTCTTCCATATACCCTGGGATATAATTTTTATATAGGGCCAGCTCACCAGCGGGCCCTGTGATATAATTTTTATATAGGGCCAGCTCACCAGCGGGCCCTGTTTGACAATTTTTGTATAGGTCAGCTCACCAGCAGGCCTTCTCATATAATGTTTTACAGCGTCAGCTCACTAGCGGGCCTTCGCATATAATGTTTAGGATGGTCAGCTCCGCAGCAGACCCTCACCCATAATGTTTTAGATGGTCGGCTCAGCGCACGTTTCCCTCTTAATCATGGCCTCAGTTCAGAAAAATCAAGGAAATTTTTGGGAGAATTTGCCTCTGCGCACGTTTCCCTCTTAATCATGGCCTCAGTTCAGAAAAATCGAGGACATTTTTGGGAGAATTTGCAGATGATATACAAGTAAATATACAGAAAATACTGTTTGGTAACAATTTTTCGCCTAAAGTCGTTTTTATCTGCCTTTTTGTGTGTTTTACGGTCAGTCTGTAAAAATGGCGTACTACGGGCGAAAGATCATTCCCAGCAGCGATGTTGGAGTCCAAGATGCATCCAGACATCCTCCCTATGCTGTCCCTGAACCATTTCTGTGGTGTTTCCATAATTTTCTGCCCTTTTCCTATGGACCAGGCACCCTCCCCTCATCAGAGCAGGGGGTGCCTGGTGTAATGCTCGAGTCCTCCCATTGACTTCAATTTGGCTCGGGTGCTCGGCCGAGCACTCGAGCCTCCGGGGGTGCTCGGTCAGAGCACCCGAACACCCGAGCATTGGGGTGCTCGCTCATCACTAGTTGACACTTATAAAAATGAACAAGGCCTGGATTTCCCCTGACTTCTCCACTCCACTGGAGGAAAGCCCCGGGTGAACATAAAGTCACTTTAGATATGTTATTTACAATGATGGGAATACTCTGTATTCCCATTCACCCCTTCCACCCAAAAAACGGGTATATGGTTGACTCTTAATCTTCTCATCCTCCTCCTCCTCTTCCATATACCCAGTGATATAATTTTTATATAGGGCCAGCTCACCAGCGGGCCCTGTGATATAATTTTTATATAGGGCCAGCTCACCAGCGGGCCCTGTTTGACAATTTTTGTATAGGTCAGCTCACCAGCGGGCCTTCTCATATATTGTTTAATTGGGTCAGCTCTCTAGCGGGCCCTCTCATATAATGTTTTATAGCGTCAGCTCACTAGCGGGCCTTCGCATATAATGTTTAGGATGGTCAGCTCCTCAGCAGACCCTCACCCATAATGTTTTAGATGGTCGGCTCAGCAGCAGACCCTCATTCCTAATGTTTTAGATGGTCAGCTTAGCGGTATGCCCTCGCCCCTAATGTTTTAGAGGGTCAC
Source organism: Rhinophrynus dorsalis (assembly GCA_037306005.1). Taxonomy (NCBI): domain Eukaryota; kingdom Metazoa; phylum Chordata; class Amphibia; order Anura; family Rhinophrynidae; genus Rhinophrynus; species Rhinophrynus dorsalis. Next base: position 524,900,279 of record CM074721.1, read on the forward strand.
CAGCAGGCCATTAATCCTAATTTTTCAAGGCTGTGTATGATGCCCTCCTTTATGTGTAATAAAGGGTGTATTGGAGTGACATTTCAGTCTAATTTTTGGCAGCCCTTTCACTTAGTGCATAGGCTTTATGAGTGTTGGACCACTACCTGAACTATTGTACCACAATGTGAATGAGGCCCTCCATTTTGTGATATACAGGTTGTATCGGAGTGCCTCAGGTCCTCCCATTGAATTAAATAGGGCTGGGGTGTTCGACAGAGCAGAAGGTAGTTCTTGGCTTCATCCACTAAGTCACTTTGTCACTTTTACTCAATGGATCAGACCCCACTGTTCCGACTATAAATTTTGGACTTAACAAGGGCAAACGGACATGTTGTAAAACCTGTGGTAGCTGCGGCCTCCGTTCCTGAATGCTGTACCTTACCTGGGCCATAACCACGTTGAACACCTGCTTTACGCTGCGCACGTTTCCCTCTTAATCATGGCCCCAGTTCCGAAAAATCGATGACATTTTTTGCAGAATTTGCAGATGATATACAAGTAAATATACAGCAAATACTGTTTGGTAACAATTTTTCGCCTAAAGTCGTTTTTATCTTCCTTTTTGTGTGTTTTACGGTCAGTCTGTAAAAATGGCGTACTACGGGCGAAACATCGTTCCCAGCAGCGACGTTGGAGTCCAAGATGCATCCAGACATCCTCCCTATGCTGTCCCTGAACCATTTCTGTGGTGTTTCCATCATTTTCTGACCTTTTCCTATGAACCAGGCACCCTCCCCTCATCAGAGCAGGGGGTGCCTGGTGTAATGCTCGAGTCCTCCCATTGACTTCAATGGGGCTCGGGTGCTCGGCCGAGCACTCGAGCCTCCGGGGGCGCTCGGCCAGAGCACCCGAACACCCGAGCATTGAGGTGCTCGATCATCACTAGTGGTAAACTTTGTATTATTAAAATATGTTAAATACCTTTTCATGCTGAGTAAAACAAGGAGACTCCCACTGCTGAAAGAGTTTTCATTCAAAAGTTATTACAGCTCAAATCTGTATGTTTAAAATGAAACTGCAATTTTCTTCTGTGTCCCTCCTGAACATTTAAGTTGGGTTAATGTCTCCGCCCTCCAGCTGGGTAGGACCTATCAGGATTCTTTACAGGTGTGTGCCCGCTTACTGCGCCAGTTTCTTTTGTCCTACCCAGCTAGCTAGAAGCACTACTCTTCCCCTAGAAGATGGAAGCTCACTGCGGGATCCTATGGAGTGGTAGCTCAATGGTATTCTTAAATGACAGTTTGAGGTATTGGGTTATAAGCTCAAAGTAGCCACAGCCATGGCTTGCCTGGCCCGCACTATGAGAATCTGGCTAACAGGCCTGGAGGAGGAAATTGAATCCAATATTTCCAGATCGAAGCTTTTAAAGGAAGTTTCAGTCATGAAAAAAACTACACATTTCTCTTGTGACACATCCCTGGACATCATCCGCCTCCTGGCTAGATCATCTGCTCTTACTATAGCCTCTAGAAGAGCTTTATGGCTCAAACCCTGGAATGCGGACACATCCTCTAAGAGTAAGATTGTCTCCCTACCTTTCAATGGGACCTCATTGTTTGCAGAATACCTTGAGGAGATAATCAGGAAGGCATCTGGAGGAAAGAGTACATTGCCACAGAAACAGCGACCTAGGCCCCAAACTAAGAAAGAATCCCAATGAAGACACACGGGCCCTAGCGCAAGACCTAGTAGGGGCCAGACTGGGTCTCTCTCCATGCTTGGAAGAATCTGGAGAAACCAGATCGCTGGGCCCATAGGTTTTGGAGCTAGGGGACGCATATCACGGTGCCCGTGATTCCTTGTTTTTTCATTTTTCTGTCAATTACCCTGTATGAGGTCCTCATTGGTTGCCCTGTGTTTAGCCCGCCCAGTATTGCCTTTATATACTGGGCTCCTGCACCTTATCACTGCCCTTTCGTGGTGTTCCTGTGCCAGTCCCACATTTGTATTGAGGTTTCCAGTGTACCAATTTGGCTTGCCTGACTACTATCCTGTTCCTCTGCCTGTGAACCGACCCAGACTGCCTGACTACTCTCCAGTGATTGTTCCTGTGTACCGACCCGGCCTGGCTGACGTTCCTGCTCCCGTGTACCGACCCGGATTGGCTGACGTTCCTGCTCCTGTGTCCTGACCCGGCCTGGCTGATGTTCCTGCTCCTGGATCCCAACTTGGCAGTTCCCCGTTGTGGTACTAGCTGCTTCGGCGTCATTTTGACTTCCGGTGACTTACTGTTTGGCACCTCTGCCTTGCAGGCTTGCCTGTATTCCATTTGCTCCTCTGGCCTAGTGCTCTGTTCCATACCGGTTGTCAGTGTTGCCTCCATGAGTGCACCGGTATTCTGCCATTGGTTGCTCCTCTCTGTCAAAACCAGTTCATGTTTTGCCTCCGTAATTGCACCGGTATACCACCATTGGTTTGCTCCACTCTGTCTAAACCGGTTGCAAGTGTTGCCTCCGTTATAGCACCGGTACATTGCCATTGGCTACGCTCTGTCTACCCGGTTGCAAGTGTTGCCTTTGTGATTGCACCGGTATACTGCACTGGTTCATTCCACTCTGTTAAAATCAGTTGCAAGTGTTGCCTCCGTGATTACCATTGGTTTGCTCCACTCTGTCAAAACCGGTTGCAAGTGCTGCCTCTGTGATAACACCGGTACATTACCATTGGTTTGCTCCACTCTGTCAAAACCGGTTGCAAGTGCTGCCTCTGTTATAACACCGGTACATTACTATTGGTTTGCTCCACTCTATCAAAATCGGTTGCAAGTGTTGCCTCCTTGACTGCACAGTATATTGCACTGGTTCGTTCCACTCTGTTAAAATCAGTTGCAAGTGTTGCCTCCGTGATTACCATTGGTTTGCTCCACTCTGTCAAAACCGGTTGCAAGTGTTGCCTCCGTTATAGCACCGGTACACTACCATTGGTTGCGCTCCACTTTGTCAAAACCAGTTGCAAGTGTTGCCTCCGTTTAGCACCAGTATTCTGCCATTGGTTCCGCTCCACTCTGTCATAACCGGTTGCTATTGTTGCCTCCGTGTCAGCACCGGTAGCTCTCCTGATTTCCTCAGTGGCCCAGTATACTGTGGACTCTATCTGTGGCGTCTCCTGATGCAGCTGGTTGCCAGAACATATGGGACTGTTCTACTTTCCTCGGAACATTAACTCCTGCATTGCTGGAACCTGGAAACCTTATCATACGCTTGACCCGTGTCAACATAAACTGTTTGTCTCCTATATTTATGCTGGACCTGTGTGGGCATAATTAACCTGTCATGTGTCTGTACTATATACGTTATATTACAGGACCTGTGAGGGTTCTTTAAGTATTATTGTATTTAATAAAATTGTGTTGTTATCTTAACTCTGTGTCTGTGAGTCAAACAAACCATTACAGTACGAAAGGGCCATGACCTCAGACAAGAAGGGTAAGGGTAATGCACAGAACATCCATTGGAGGATGGATGTACATGAGCAGCGCCTGGATCAGTTGGCACTGGCTATACAAACTATTCTCGAGTGTACAGTGCTCCCTGACAAGCCTGTCCTGAGTCCGGTGGTCCCCCCAGTTTCGACACCGGAGAGTTTATCCGTGACTTCTGTGGCCTCAGTCAGGGTTAACCGCTTCCGCACCGTTGCCACTCAGATATGATGGCGAACCCAGTCTATGCAGAGGGTTTATTAACCAACTTGAGATATTTCTAGAAGTAACCCCTCATGCCTTTCCGAATGATCGCAGTAAAGTTGGGTTTATGATATCCTTACTGACTGGCAGAGCCCTGGCATGGGCCAATCCCTTGTGGGAGAGTGCTAAACCTTGCACCAAGAATTTCAGGGAATATGTGCAAACGTTTCGGAGAGTATTTGAGATCCCTGGTAGAACCGCCTCTGCTGCTAAATGCCTGATGGAAATACAACAGGGCAATCGGACGGTGGGCGACTACGCCATAGAATTCCGCACATTAGCAGCAGAGGTAGGTTGGAACAATGAGGCATTGGTGGCAGCCTTTGCTCAAGGTCTGGCAGACCATATCAAAGATGAGACCGCAGCTAGAGAATTGCCTAACGATTTAGACGAATATATAGATTATGCCATTCTGATTGACACTCGGATCCGTGAGAGACTTGTGGCAAAAGACCGTAGGCTACGGCCTAAAGGTGGTGGGTTTAGTAGTTCATTGTGCCCACCCAACCCTCCCTCGTTGCCTAAACCTAATGACCGCATACAAGAATCCTGTGAACCTATGCAGCTAGGGTTTACCAGGTTAACTAAGGAGGAACGGGCACACCGCAGGAGGCAGGGGTTATGCTTATACTGTGGCAAAGCTGGACACATGCTAAGAACCTGTCCCATACTTATGGGAAACGAACGCACCTAGGGTCCTCGGGGGACAGGCCCTAGATGGTGTTCAACCGTCCCCAGATCCTATCATACAAAAACCCATGATCCAGGTGGTATTTTCGTGGGCAGATCGATCAGTGGAGGATCTGGCCCTAATTGATTCCGGCACGGCCGGTTACTTTATGGATAGTGACTATGCTGAACTGCACAAACTTCTGCTGGTTAAAAGGGAATCACCTCTAGCCATTGAAGCCATTGACGGCAGACCATTAGAACCAGCTCAGATCACTTTTGAAACCATATCACTACCTATGACGATTGGGGATCTTCACAGGGAGGAACAGTAGTTCCAGATAATTCATCCCCCTCACCATGCAGTCATTCTGGGGTTCCCTTGGTTGCAGCTGCATAACCCCCAGTTTGATTGGCAGAATTGTGAGATCACTTCTTGGTCTCAATTTTGTATGAAGCATTGTGTGTTTCACCCGGTTAAGATCCTCTGTGCCTCTCCCTCATTGCCAGTTGAATACCAACAATTCAGTGACGTTTTCAGTAAGGGAGAGGCTGACACCCTGCCTCAGCACAGGTCTTATGATTGTGCCATTGATTTTTCCCCGGAGGTGGTACCCCCTAAGGGACGTACGTACCCACTGCCATGCTATGAAAATCAAGCTATGGAGGAATACATTGAGGATGCCCTCAAGAGAGGGATCATTAGGAAATCTACCTCGCCTGCTGGTGCTGGGTTCTTTTTTGTGAAAAAGAAGAATGGCGAGTTAAGACCGAGTATTGATTACCGTGGCCTAAATAAGTTAATGCCCAAGAATGCCTATCCGATAGCACTCATCACCGAATTATTTTACAGGTTAAAGGGTTTCTCCATCTTTACGAAATTAGACCTATGTACGGCCTATAACCTGATCAGGATAAAAGCTGGGGATGAGTGGAAAACGGCATTTAATACTAGATCCGGACATTATGAATATCTAGTTATGCCATTTGGTCTCTGTAACGCACCTGCGGTTTTCCAAGAATTTATTAATGATATCCTCCGTGATATGCTACAGTCCTGTGTTGTTGTCTACCTTGATGATATACTTATACACTCGGCTAATTTGTCACAACACATCAAGGATGTGTCTGAGGTGTTGCTCCGCTTGCGTAAAAACAAACTATTTTGTAAAATGGAAAAATGCGAGTTTCACAGATCCAGAGTACTCTTTTTGGGGTTCGTGATTGCTAAAGAAGGTATTGCTATGGATCAGGAGAAACTCGCGACAGTACTACAATGGCCAAGGCCCAAAGGGTTAAAAGCGATCCAGCGCTTCTTGGGGTTCGCTAATTATTAGTGTTGAGCGAGCACCACGATGCTCGGGTGCTCGGGTGCTCTGACCGAGCACCCCCTGAGGCTCGAGTGCTCGGCCGAGCACCCGAGCCCCATTGAAATGAATGGGGCAACACCAGGCACCCCCTGCTCTGATGAGGGGAGGGTGCCTGGTCAATGCCCCCTTCATCTCCGCTATGCCCCCTTCAGCTCCGAATGCCCCCTTCAGCTCCGCAATGTCCCCCTTCAGCTCCGCTATGCCCGTCTTCCACAATGTGCCCCTTCATCTCCGCTATGCCCCTCTTCCACAATGTGCCCCTTCATCTCCCCTATGCCCCTCTTCCACAATGTCCCCCTTCATCTCCTCTATGGCATAGAGGAGATGAAGGGGGACATTGTGGAAGAGGGGCATAGCGGAGATGAAGGGGCACATTGTGGAAGAGGGGCATAGCGGAGATGAAGGGGCACATTGTGGAAGACGGGCATAGCGGAGATGAAGGGGGACATTGTGGAAGAGGGGCATAGAGTCTATGCCCCTCTTCCACAATGTCCCCCTTCATCTCCGCAATGCCCCCTTCATCTCCGCAATGCCCCCGTACCTCCAGTCCCTGGTGGTCCAGCGGAGCTTCTTGGGATCTGTGCCTCTTCCGGCACAGATCCCCGCCACCCGAACATGTCGGGCGAGCACATGGCGGTACTCGACGAGTACCGCCATGTGCCGAGCAGAGCGATGCTCGAGCCGATCCGAGCATCGGCCGAGCACGCTCGCTCATCACTACTAATTATTATAGAAAGTTTATTAAGAACTTTTCTACTATTGTTAAACCACTGTCTGACCTCACACACAAGGGCGCTAATCCTTCCCAATGGTTTGAATCAGCCGAACAGGCCTTTGAGACACTGAAATCCGCTTTTGCAGCTGCTCCTGTGCTATATCACCCCAACCCGTCTCTTCCATTTACGCTTGAGGTCGATGCCTCAGAGATTGGGGTGGGGGCAGTACTATCTCAACGCCCGGTGGCAGGGGGCACCATCAGACCATGTGGGTTTTTCTCTAAGAAGTTGTCAAGCACCCAAAGTCACTATGAGATAGGTGACAGAGTACTACTGGCTATCATTCTCGCCCTGAAGGAATGGCATCACCTATCGGAAGGTACCAGAAGTCCACTATTGATTCTGACTGATCACAAAAACCTGACTTATCTTTCAGAGGCTAAAAAATTGTCCTCTCGTCAGGCCAGATGGGCCCTGTTTCTTTCCCGATTCAATTTCATTGTATCATATTTGCCCGGTTCCAAGAATGTTAGGGCTGATGCCCTGTCTAGACAATTTGAGCCCGAGACTGATAGGGACGAGGTCCCAGTACCCATTATACACCCTAACCGCATTTTGGCTACCCTACGTACTAGTATCACTTCGCCACTGGGGGAAGAGATTTTGGCCACCCAGGCTACAGCCCCCCCGGAAACCCCAGTGGGCAAGTGTTTTATTGATGATCCATTCCGTACTCGATTACTTGAAACATACCACTCGTTTAAGGCTGCTGGGCATATTGGTAGGGATCAGTTAATATGGTCTCTCTCACAAGTTTTCTGGTGGCCCTCTCTGAGGGCTGACTGTTCTGCATTTACTGCAGCCTGTGCCACCTGTGCCCGTGCCAAGACCCCTAGACACCTCCCGGTGGGCCTACTCCAACCAGTGCCCAATGGTGAACGTCCCTGGTCCCACATATCCATTGATTTCATGGGAGAGTTGCCAGTATCTAGAGGGTATTCATTCATACTGATGGTGGTTGACAGGTTTTCTAAAATGGCTCATTTCGTGCCCCTCCATAGCCTTCCCTCTGCCCAGCAATTGGCTGTTGTTTTCGCTAAAGAGGTGTTTCGATTGCATGGGGTACCTAGAGTTCTGGTGTCCGACCGTGGGAGCCAGTTTGTGTCCACATTTTGGAGAGCATTTTGTGAACAGATGGGCATTCAACTGTCCTTCTCCTCTGCCTACCACCCCTAGACCAATGGGGCCGCTGAGCGTGCCAATCAGGGACTGGAGCAGTTCCTGCACTGTTTTGTCACAGATCATCATGATAACTGGGCCAACCTGTTGCCATGGGCAGAGTTCACCAGGAACTGTGCGGTTAATTCATCGTCCGGGAGCTCCCCATTTCTTATCAACTACGGGTTCCAGCCTTGTTTGCTCCCGGACTCCTTCCAGTCACAACAGATTCCAGCTCTGGACGAGCACATAGAGCAACTCCGCTCCACTTGGGCACACGTTCAGAGGGCCCTCAGTCAGTCATTCCAGCGCCATCAGCGCCACGCCAATCGTAGACGGCTGCCAGCGGTCTCCTTCCAGGTTGGGGACAGGGTATGGCTATCCTCCAGAAACCTCAAGTTGCAAGTTTCGTCTAACAAGCTGGCTCCCCGGTTTATTGGCCCATTCAGGGTGATCCGTAAAATTAACCCTGTTTCATATGCCTTGGATCTCCCTGCGTCCATGTGCATTCATAATGTGTTCCATGTATCTCTCCTGAAACCTCTGGTATGAAACCGTTACACAACTACTCCTGTGGTTCCCGGTCCGGTAGAGGTAGATGGTCAGGAGGGGTACGAAGTTCAAAGTATCATTGATTCACGCAGATTTAGAGGAAAATTGCAGTATTTGGTACATTGGAAGGGTTATGGTCTGGAGGAACGTTCTTGGGTTGAGCAGAAGGACCTTCATGCTCCTAGATTACTGCGTATTTTCCACTCTAAATATCCTCAGAAGCCAGGTCCCTCTTCTAGGAGGGGGGGGGGGTTTGAGAGGGGGGTACTATCACGGTGCCTGTGATTCCTTGTTTTTTATTTTTCTGTCAGTTATCCTGTATGAGGTCCTCATTGGTTGCCCTGTGTATAGCCCATCCAGTATTGCCTTTATATACTGGGCTCCTGCACCTTATCACTGCCCTTTTGTGGTGTTCCTGTGCCATTGAGGTTTCCAGTGTACCGACTTGGCTTGCCTGACTACTCTCCTGTTCCTGCGCCTGTGAACCGACCCGGACTGCCTGACTACTCTCCAGTGATTGTTCCTGTGTTCCGACCCGGCCTGGCTGACGTTCTTGCTCCTGTGTACCGACCTGGGCTGGCTGACATCCCTGCTCCTGGAGCCCGACTTGGCAGTTCCCCATTGTGGTACTAGTCGCCTCCGCGACATTCTGACTTCCAGTGCCTTACTGTTCGGCACCTCTGCCTTGCAGGCTTGCCTGTCTTCCATTTGCTCAGAGCGCCTCTGGCCTAGTCCTCTGTTCCATACCGGTTGCCAGTGTTGCCTCCATGAGTGCACCGGTGTTCTGCCATTGGTTGCTCCTCTCTGTCAAAACTGGTTGCTGTGTTGCCTCCGTAATTGCACCGATATACCGCCATTGGTTTGCTCCACTCTGCCTAAACCGGTTGCAAGTGTTGCCTCCGTTATAGCACCGGTACATTGCCATTGGCTACGCTCTGTCTACCCATTTGCAAGTGTTGCCTTCGTGATTGCACCGGTATACTGCACTGGTTCGCTCCACTCTATGAAAACCGGTTGCAAGTGTTGCCTCTGTGATTGCACCGGTATATTGCACTGGTTCGTTCCACTCTGTTAAAATCAGTTGCAAGTGTTGCCTCCGTGATTACCATTGGTTTGCTCCACTCTGTCAAAACCGGTTGCAAGTGTTGCCTCCGTTATTGCACCGGTACATTACCATTGGTTTGCTCCACTCTGTCAAAACCGGTTGCTATTGTTGCCTCAGTGTCAGCACCGGTAGCTTTCCAGATTTCCTCAGTGGCCCAGTATACTGTGGACTCTATCTGTGGCGTCTCCTGATGCAGCTGGTTGCCAGAACATATGGGACTGTTCTCCTTTTCTCGGAACATTAACTCCTGTATTGCTGGAACCTGGAAACCTTATCATTCGCCTGACCCGTGTCAGCATAAACTGTTTGTCTCCTATATTTATGCTGGACCTGTGTGGGCATAATTTACCTGTCGTGTGTCTGTATTATATTACAGGACCTGTGAGGGTTCTTTAGGTATTATTGTATTTAATAAAACTGTGTTTTTATCTTAACTGTGTGTCTGTGAGTCAAACAAACCGTTACAACGCGCTAGAGTTCCACAGTGCCCTAAGTCACCATCTTTTCTTGCGATTCAGAATTCCTTCCAATCCAGCAAAGGTGACATCTTTGTTATCCTTAATCAGGAACCTGCTACCGAACAGGGTGATAGAGTCTGTACCTCCCCCCCCCACACACACACACCACCACCAGCAGGGTTCTGGCAATTATTCCATTCTATTTAAAGTGCCAAAGATCCCGGGAGGTTTTTGGACCATCCTAGACTTGAAGGCATTAAACAAGCTACTCCAGGTAACCCATTTCAAGATGGAATCATCTTGGATCATCCATAATGAAGACAGTATTTCCAGGAGCCTTCATGTCCACAATAGGTCTCAGGGATGCATATCACCATGTTCCTGTCAGACTAACGCATTGAATGTTCCTAAGTTTCGCAGTCAGGGACAGCCACTTCCAGCTCACGACTCTGCCCTTTGGGTTGTCCATGGCCCCCAGAGTCTTTACAAAGATTCTAGCTGCAGCCCTTCAACCCTTAAGGAAAAAAGGGATTCACATCATAGCTTATCTGAATGATATAAGGATCATGGCAGAATCACAACATCTGGTGATCCAGCACAACTCAAGGTCCTTGGAACACCTTCAGCAACGAGGTTGGCTGATAAAGAAGGAAAAAAGCCAGCTCTTGCCTTCCAGAACAGTAAGCTTCCTGGGATAGAATCTGAACTCAAGGCGGAATCCTTTGGCTGACAGAGGAAAAAATCAAAAGAATTATCAGGAAAGTTTGACAATTCAGGAGGTGTCTTTCTCATACCACACAAGACTTCATGGAACTCCCAGGTAACTGTTCTTCGACCACTCAGTGTCACGGTTTTTAGATGAACATCCAGACAGGATGGTAAGGTTAAAATGACTTTATTGAAAGAGAGCAAACAAGGAATAAGGCCCTGAGGCCCACGATGCAAATCACACAGTGATATACAAATACACAATAACAATAATACAGCGGTGCTAGAATAGGTGGGCTGGAACAGCAGGTTAACCACCAGTAGAGAGACTCTTGACAGGATAGTGAGGTTGAGGACCACTAGTTGGAGAGCTGACCAGGAACGTACACCAGGGTGCACGTGAAGCGGAACTGGCACTGCCCAGACACCTGGGCACCAAACCCTGAGGAACAAAACCACACTGGCCCAAACTGTATGGAAATGGCAACGAGGCAACTCTGACCCAGACTGTATGGAATGGCAACTAGGCAACTTAGACCCAGACTGTATGGCAAAAAGGCAACTAGGACCAGACTCAGTCCTCAACTACCAGGCAACCGTGGAGTGGCAATGCTACCCTCAGGAAGGGTAACTGAGACCAAGGTAGCTGCTACAGACAGACCCTAGAATGCTAGGGGTGGATCGAGGCGACAATAGGCAACTGTAATACAATCAGTGACCACACAACCTGCAGTATGGAATGTGTAACGCTGGCTTTAGCTCGCGTTACTGCAGAGTAAGCCCTTACCTGGTCTATCCAGGTATCCACAGGGTTAATGGAAATGCCCAGCGAATTATTGAAAAACTTCCAGAGGGAGTGAGCACAGCGTATCATGTAGGAAGGCCACAGAGAGAGATCAGAGTAACACAGTCAGTGTAAGAACACCTGTACTGGTACTTCGAATGTGCACACCGCTAGCTGCGGTTATAGGAGCAGCTTAAGCCCAAGCTTAGCCTTTGGTCAAGAAGAAACAGCGCCAAGCAGCGCACCACCACAGATAATGCAAAGTCCAGTATCATGATGGCCACCAGGGATCACCCAGGGCACGAGCAGACACGGTTGGTACCAGAGCCGGTAACCTAACCGGAGTTAGTAACAGCAGGAATAGTGCCACCAGCGGTTAGCCCTGGAATGAGTCCAATGGCCAGATACAGTCGACAGCGGAGCGGGTCACAGTCTGAAGTGGTCAGACAAGGAGCAACACACAGCCAGATGTAGTCAGCAACAGAGCGGGTTCTCCAGCCAGCAGCAGTCAGCAACGGAGTGGGTTCACAGCAGGATACAGTCAGCAACAGGGCGGTTCTTCATCCAGATCAGTCAGCAACAGAGCGGGTTCTCAGCCAGATACAGTCAACAACAGAGCGGGTTCTGCCAGGTACGGTCAGCAACGGAGCGGGTTCTCAGCCAGATACGGTCAGCAACGGAGCGGGTTTCTCAGCCAGATATGGTCAGCAATGGAGCGGGTTCTCAGCCAGATACGGTCAGTAATGGAGCGAGTTCTCAGCCAGATACGGTCAGCAAGGAAGCGTACCAACAGGAACTTCAGGAACAAACTCGTAGTCAGGCAGGGCAGGTCATACACTAATCAGCAAAGCATAGAATAGACTCAGGAACTCATACACCACGAAAGGGCGCCTAAGGGAGGACATCCCAGGGTATATAAAGGCAAGCCCAGTGTAAACAATTCAGACCAGCCAATCAAAAGGCAGCAGAGATTAACAATATTGCCGCTCAGCAACAGAAGAACGGGCACCGTGATACTCAGGTTGTTCCCTGGTCAAATCTGTACCTGCTCCCCATCCAACTCAATTTCTTAAAGTTTTGGAAACAAGATTCTGGCAGTTCCCTCCAGAGAATACCTCTTCTCCATTCAGCTCAGAAAGAGTTAAGTTGGTGGCTGCATAAATAAAATTCAATGAAGGGGACATATCTGGAGGAGCACAAACTGCAAATCTTAACTACAGATGCAAGCCTGAATGGCTGGGGCGGCACATGGAGCAAAGTTTTCATCCAAAGAAAGTGGAAGGCTTGGGAGAAAACTCCCCACATCAACGTTTTTGAGATGAGAGCAGTATGGTTTTGCGTATTGCACCTAAAGAAAAGTCTAAGAGGAAAATCGGCTCTGATAAAGTCAGACAACTTTCCCATGTACCTCAAAAATCAAGGGGGAACAAAGAGTCACAAGCTTTACAAGGAAGTCTAAAGATCCTTCTATGGGCAGAAAAGAACCTAAATATAAATCTGATGGCCTCAAAGGACAACATGAAATGCGCACTTTACCTATCCAGATGGAAGGACCAGGAAGCCTCAGGCCACGATGCTCTGAAGATGCCTTGGAAATACAGTCTGACATACATATTTCCTCCCTTTTCAATCATAATGGACATTATCAGGAAGATCATAAAAGGATCAGGCAGATGTTATCCTGATAGCTCCCAAGTGAACCAGAAGACCTTGGTATTCTTTCCAAGTAGCCATGTCAGTGGTCCCTCCCTGGCAGCTTCTTCTACTATCCAATCTGCTGACTCAGAGGTTGAGTGGTTCATGTTAAAGAATAAGGGCCTATCAGAGACAGTTGTTAGTACCATTATTGCTGGCAGAAAGAAATCAACTTCCAACGTATACTACAGGGTATGGTCTCCATTCTCCTCCTGGTTTAAATCCAAATTCCCTCAACATTGTTCAGTTTCAGTTCCTAGGTTCTTGGATTTCTTTCAGGATGGTTTTCAGGTCATGCTTAGGTCCGCATACCTAAGAGACAAGTCTCTGCCTTATCAGCCATATTGGCGATACAGTTGACAGATGATAATCTCACAAAGAAGTATCTGCCAGCACTGTCTGAGATCAGGCCCAATATATGTAGCATTATTTCCCCCATGGGATTTAAATTTGGTCTTGGACCAATTATCCAAGGCTCAGTCCTTTGAGCCCCTGGACAATGTACCATTGAAGAATTTAACCTTAAAAGTAGTCTTCCTTACAGCCATCACCTCGACACGAAGGGTAAATTATTTACAAGCTCTATCCTGCAAGAGTCCTTTCTTGGTGTTTCATCAAGACAAGGTAGTCTTAAAGCCGAAGCCATCCTTTCAGGGAAAGGTCACCTCTGTGTTTCTCCTTAACCAGGATATTATTCTGCCTTACTTCTGCCCTAATCCCAAGGCCATCAAGGAAATACAATCACAATTTGAACTTGGTTAGAGCTTATTTTTGAATCAGACTCCCTGTTTATCTACTTCCAGCGTAGATTTAAAGGCACTGTGGCCTCCAAAGCCTCAATTGCCAAGTGGAATTCAGATTGCATTAGGATGGCATATGTGGAGGCAGGGCAACAAATTCCAAAATATTTGAAAACTCGTTCTACCAAAGAGCAAAGAAAGCTGAGGCTTCTCCTTCCGAAATCTGCAGGGCTGCCACATGGTCTTCTCCTTCTACCTTTTCAAGCATTACCAACATGACGTCCAGGTCTCAGCAGATGCAAAATATGGAAGAAAGGTCCTGGAAGCAATAGCCCCAACCTAATCCGGTAGGATCTTTACATGCATTATTGTCACTTGGGTGATACCTTAATTCTTCTATACACTCTTCCTATCCCCCCTTATATTTGTTTGGACACTGCTTATTAAGATCTGACTTAAGTGCCGGGGAGGGACACAGAAGAAAAGATAACTTTTTTGTTATTTGTAATCCTTCTGTGTCCCTACATGGCATACCCTACCATCTCTATAACATGTCTTATGCTCTCTGTTTTTCAGCTTGGCCAAAAGGAAACTGGAGAAGTAACCAGGAGCACACCTTTAAAGAATGCTGATAGGTCCTACCCAGCTGTAGGGTGGAGACATTAACCCGACTTAAATACCATGTAGGGACACTGAAGAAATACAAATTATGGTAAGCAAATGTCTCTTTTCCAGAAAGTTGTTATTTTAGGACAGGTCCACCAAATATGGAATAAGATACCTGTATCATTGTTACATCTCCAACATATAGAGGAAGTTATAAGTGAGGCTTTGGCAAGCTTGTCGGGCGTGATATCCCACATTGTCAGCCGTTTGTAATTCATTTCTTTGGCAGCTATAGATCTTGAGTTCAAATAAGATTTTCGTATAATACTTGACCACAATGATATTTCCAATGTCTGATTAAAATCATTTTCCCAGAGTGAGAGGAAGGTTTTGGGTGGAGGGCAATTGAGTTAAGTAAAGCGTAAGAGAAGTATAGGGGTCTGCGTACAGTGGAGGGTGATTTGATGGATTTTTCTAACAGAGATAAATCCCTCAGTTCAGAAGTAGGTGAGAGATAGATCTGCCACCAGTCTCTGGCTTGGAGATATGACCACCACGATATGTCCAGAGGGGTGTTACGAAAGTAGAGATTCTCTGGTAATCACCTTCGGAATCGAATCCAAAGAGAAGAGAGTGTCTAGGCCAAAGTTACCCCAACAGGTAAAAGTAGATGGGGATATTCCAGCAGGAAATTCCAATTAGTGAGTTAAGTGGTGAGGGAGGTACGGAGAGAGAGCCCATCCTGTTGAGCTCATGCCAGGTGCTATTATTATTATTATTCTATATTTATATAGCGCCAACTAATTCCACAGCGCTTTACAAATGGGAATAGACATACAGAGATATTAAATAGTAAAATGAAATGTGGAGAACAGAAGGATCAGAAGGCCCTGCTCGTGAGAGCTAACAGTCTAGAGGAAGATAGGTTTCACACAGAAGGATTAAGTGCTATTGGGTGTAAATGCTTCCTGCCACATGAACTGCCAGTCAGTGGGTGGGAGTGAGAAGTGCTGTTGAGTGCAGTGGTCCAGGCAAGGGGTGAATCTTGGTAATAATGTTTATGGAGGTAGTTGATAGGCTTCCCTGAAGAGGTGATTCTTCAGGGATCGTCTGAAGATTTGAAGGCTGGGGGAGAATCTGATTGGGCAGGGGAGGGAGTTCCAGAATTGAGGTGCAGCAAGGGAAAAGTCCTGTAGGTGGCAGTGGGAGGATGTGATAAGATCTGTGGAGAGAAGAAGGTCGTGTGCAGAGCAAAGATGGCGAGAGAGATGAAATATAGGGTGGTTCTGTGTTAGTGAGGGCTCTATAAGTTAGCACCAGAATTTTGAATTTAATTCTGTATGCTACTGGGAGCCAGTGTAGGGATTGACGGAGGGGTTTGGTGTCAGAGAAGGGGTGAGTGAGGTAGATTAGTCTTGCAGCAGAGTTCATTATGGACTGTAGTGGGGTTAGTCGGGTGAGAGGAAGGCCAATTAGTAATGAATTACAGTAGTCAAGACGGGACATGATGAGTGTTTGGATTAGAATTTTGGTAGTGTCATGTGTGAGAAAGTGTAGGATTCTAGAGATGTTGTGGAGGTGGAGGCAGCATGAATTGGAGATTGTCTGGATGTGAGGAATGAAGGATAGGGCAGAGTCAAATGTGACCCCAGGCAATGAGCTGTAGGGATTGGTGTGATGGTAGCATTGTTAATGGTGAGGGTAATATTTGGGGTAAGGCTGGTTGTGTAGGAAGGGAAGAGTTAAGTTTGAGCTGACGGGAGGACATCCAAGAAGACACAGAAGACAGACAGTCAAATACACTGGACAGGAGGGAAGGGGAGAGGTCAGGGGAGGAAAGATATATTTCAGTGTCATTAGCATAGAGATGATGGTGAAACCCAAAGGGATGCAGTGTAAATTGAGAAGACCAAGGTCCCAGGACTGATTTTGGAGGCACTCTAACAGACAGTGGGATGGGTAGGGAAGTGGCGCCAGAGTAGGAAGCACTAAAGGAGCGGTTGCAGAGATAAGATGAAAACCAGGAGAGTGCAGTGTCACAGAGACCTAGGAAGTGGAGGGCTTGGAGGAGGAGCGGGTGATCTACTGTGTTAAAGGTGGCTGACAGGTCCAAGAGAATGAGTATGGAGTAGTGGCCTTTTGACTTGGCGGAGAGCAAGTAATTGGCCACTTTAGTGAGGACAGTCTCAGTGGAGTGATGAGGGCGGAATCAAGATTGCAAAGGATCTAGCAGGGAATGGGAGCAGAGGAATTTAGTGAGCCGGTTATATGTGAGACGCTCAAGGAGTTTGGAGGCAAACGGGAGTAGGGAAATGGGCCGGTAGTTTGACAGTGAGTTTGGGTCCAGGGAGGGCTTCTTTAGGATGGGTGTGATTAGTGCATGTTTGAAAGAGGATGGGAAGGTGCCGGTTGACAGAGAGAGGTTAAATACGTGAGTAAGGATTGGTGTTAGTAGAGGGGAAAGTTCTTGAGTGAGCTGAGATGGGATTGGGTCGAGAGGGCATGTGATTAGGTTTGAGCAAGTGAGGAGAAGGGAAGCTTCATCCTTGGTGATGGGTGAGAAGGAGCTTAGTGCGTATGTGGCAGAGGTGACAGGGCTGGGCTGGGCTGGCTAGGTGGGGTTGGGAGTGATGAAATGTCATGTCTGATTATTATTATTATTATAATTCTTTATTTATATAGCGCCAACTAATTCCGCAACGCTGTTCAATTGGGAATAGAAATACAGAGGTACTAAATAGTACAGATCAAATGTGGAGAATGGAAGGATCAGAGGGCCCTGCTCGTCAGAGCTTACAGTCTAGAGGAATAGATTCGATCTTGTCCTTGAAGTGGGTGGCAAGAGAAGTTAGTGGAAGGTGTTTGTGTTGGTGGGTGTAGAAGTGATTTGAAGGTTGAAAAAAAGGCATTTTGGGTTAGAGGAAAGATTAAAAATTAGAGAGGAAAAGTATGACTGTTTGGCCAGGGAGAGGGCAGAGCTATATGAAAGGAGAATTAATTTGTAGTGCTAAGAAGATGTCCTAAAACTAAATGGTTCCAACAGGAGTAATTGATTCTTTTTAATCAATTCTGTCAACTGTGAAAAAGTGTGTCATACCTAGATTGTGTACAAGATCTCAAATGTATTTATTTATATTGTTTGTTTATTTTATGCGAGATATAAAGTGCCTGGTCTTCTGTTTCTTTTTTTTTTTCTCTTCTTTTTATTACATTTTTCCATTATTACAAATATTTCTACCATAAAACATACATTGTACTCTCATCAATCCCAGTACATTTCCCAACCATTGATAATACCATCAATGAACAAACCCATATACATCCACACACACAACCACACTATTGACGAATGCAGGATAAAGGACCCCACTCCCTCTACACTATCTCAAACCTCTCCGCCCCTTGCACAGTGGCAAGACCCTCCACCTCACTCAGTGCAGCCAGCCTGGCTGCCCATTGTTCACTCCTCCCGGGCTTGCCCATATACACCCTACACAGTAATTCCTCCATCCTCAGCTGAACCATAACATCTTTCCACATGATTGCTTCTGGTTGTTTCCAGTGTCACGCCATCACTGTTTATTACTATATATATCATCAGACCTCATTTGGTGCCACCTCAGATGTAGCAGAGCTGTCCCAGGGGATCTCTCCAACCTAAACCCAGTCATCCCATCTATCAGATCAAAGATACTGCCCCACATTGCTCTAACCCTGCCACAGCTCCACCACATAAGAAGATACGATCCCGTCTTCCCACCACATCTCCAACAAGTTGTTGAGCCATAAACCGACATCTTACTCCCCCTAGTTGGGACCAAATACCACTTATTTATCAACTTGAATTGTAATTCAATAAGATTTAGGGAGTGGGTATCACGGTGCCTGTGATTCCTTGTTTTTAGTTTTCTGTCAGTTATCCATTGTGTGGCCCTCATTGGTTGCCCTGTGTTTAGCCCGCCCAGTATTGCCTTTATATACTGGGCTCCTGCACCTTATCACTGCCCTTTCGTGGTGTTCCTGTGCCAGTTCTACGTATGTATTGAGGTTTCCAGTGTACCGACTTGGCTTGCCTGACTACTCTCCTGTTCCTGCGCCTGTGTACCGACCCGGACTGCCTGACTACTCTCCAGTGATTGTTCCTGTGTACCGACCCAGCCTGGCTGACGTTCCTGCTCCTGTGTACCAACCCGGATTGGCTGACGTTGCTGCTCCTGTATCCTGACCCGGCCTGGCTGACGTTCCTGCTCCTGGATTCCAACTCGGCAGTCTGCCTTTGTGGTCCTAGTCGCCTAGGCGACATTCTGACTTATAGCACCGGAATACTGCACTAGTTCTCTCCACTCTGTCAAAACCAGTTGCAAGTGTTGCCTGCGTGTCAGCACCGGTAGCACTCCTGATTACTTCAGTGGACTAGTATACTGTGGACGCTATCTGTGGCGTCTTCTAGAAGCAGCTGGTTGCCAGAACACATGGGACTGTTTTCCTTTCTTGATGAACGTTAACTCCTGCATTGCTGTAACCTGGAAACCTCATCATTCGCCTGAACCGTGTCAGCATAAACTGTTTGTCTCCTATACATATGCTGGACCTGTGTGAGCATAATTAACCTGTTGTGTGTCTGTACTATAAGATTTATACTACAGAACCTGTGAGGGTTCTTTATGTATTATTGTATTTAATAAAACTGTGTTTTTATCTTAACTCTGTGTCTGTGAGTCAAACAAACCATTACAGTACGAAAGGACCATGACCTCAGACAATAAGGGTGAGGGTAATGCACAGAACATCCATTGGAGGATGGATGTACATGAGCAACGCCTGGCTCAGTTGGCATTTGCTATATAAACTATTCTCAAGCATACAGTGCTCCCTGATAAGCCTGTCCCGAGTCCGGTGGTCCCCCCAGTTTCGACACCAGAGAGTTTATCTGTGACTTCTGTGGCCTTAGTCAAAGGGTTAACCGCTTCCGCACCGTTGCCACTCAGATACGATGGCGAACCCAGTCTATGCAGAGGGTTTATTAACCAACTTGAGATATTTCTAGAATTAACCCCTCATGCCTTTCCTAATGATCGCAGTAAAGTGGGGTTTATGATATCCTTACTGACCGGCAGAGCCCTGGCATGGACTAATCCCTTATGGGAGAGTGCTAAACCTTGCACCAAGAATTTGAGGGAATTTGTGCAAACATTTTGGAGAGTATTTGAAATTCCTGGTAGAACCGCCTCTGCTGCTAAACGTCTGTTGGAAATACAACAGGGCAATCGGAAGGTGGATGACTACGCCACAGAATTCCACACATTAGCAGCTGAGGTAGGTTGGAGTAATGAGGTATTGGCGGCAGGCTTGGCTCAAGGTCTGGCCGACCATATCAAAGATGAGACCGCAGCTAGAGAATTGCCTAACGATTTAGACAAATATATTGATTATGCCATTCTGATAGACACTCGGATCCTTGAGAGACTTGTGGCAAAACACCGTAGGCTACGGCCTAAAAGTGGTGGGTTCAGTAGTTCATTGTGCCCACCCACCCCTCCCTCGTTGCCTAAACCTAATGACCGTATACAAGAATCCTGTGAACCTATGCAGCTAGGGTTTACCAGGTTAATCAAGGAGGAACGGGCACACCGCAGGAGGCAGGGGTTATGCTTATACTGTGGCAAAGCTGGGCACATGCTAAGAATCTGTCCCGTACGTCCTGGAAACGAACGCACCTAGGGTACCTTGGGGGACAGGCCCTAGGTGGTGTTCAACCGTCCTCAGATCCTATCATACAGAAACCCATGATTCTCGTGGGCAGATCGCTCAGTGGAGGTTCTGGCCCTGATTGATTCCAGCGTGGCCGGTTACTTTATGGATAGTGCCTATGCTGAACTGCACAAAATTCCGCTGGTTAAAAGGGAATCACCTCTAGCCATTGAAGCCATTGACGCAGACCATTAGAATCAGCTCAGATCACTTTTGAAACCATATCACTACCTATGACGATTGGGGTTCTTCACAGGGAAGAACAACAGTTTCAGATAATTCATTCCCCTCACCATGCAGTCATTCTGGGGTTCCCTTGGTTGCAGCTGCATAACCCCAAGTTTGATTGGCAGAATTGTGAGATCACTTCTTGGTCTCAATTTTGTATGAAGCATTGTGTGTTTCACCCGGTTAAGATCCTGTGTGCCTCTCCCTCATTGCCAGTTGAATACCAACAATTCAGTGACGTTTTCAGTAAGGGAGAGGCTGGCACCCTGCCTCAGCACAGGTCTTACGATTGTGCCACTGATTTGCCCCCGGGGGTGGTACCCCCTAAGGGACGTACGTACCCGCTGTCATGCGATGAAAATCAAGCTATGGAGGAATACATTGAGGATGCCCTCAAGAGAGGGATCATTAGGAAATCTACCTCGCCTGCTGGTGCTGGCTTCTTTTTTGTGAAAAAGAAGAATGGTGAGTTAAGACAGTGTATTGATTACCGTGGCCTAAATAAGTTAATGCCCAAGAATGCCTATCCGATACCACTCATCACTGAATTATTTGACAGGTTAAAGGGTTCCTCCATCTTTACGAAATTAGACCTACATACGGCCTATAACCTGATCAGGATAAAAGCTGGGGATGAGTGGAAAACGGCATTTAATACTAGATCCGGACATTATGAAAACCTAGTTATGCCGTTTGGTCTCTGTAATGCACCTGCGGTTTTCCAAGAATTTATTAATGATATCCTCCGTGATATGCTACAGTCCTGTGTTGTTGTCTACCTTGATGATATACTTATACACTCGGCTAATTTGTCACAACACATCAAGGATGTGTCTGAGGTGTTGCTCCGCTTGCGTAAAAACAAACTATTTTGTAAAATGGAAAAATGCGAGTTTCACAGATCAAGAGTATCCTTTTTGCGGTTCGTGATTGCTAAAGAAGGTATTGCTATGGATCAGGAGAAACTCGCGACAGTACTACAATGGCCACGGCCCAAAGGGTTAAAAGCGATCCACCTCTTCTGGGGGTTCGCTAATTATTATAGAAGGTTTATTAAGAACTTTTCTACTATTGTTAAACCACTGTCTGACCTCACACACAAGGGCACTAATCCTTTCCAATGGTCTGAATCAACCGAACAGGCCTTTGAGACACTGAAATCCGCTTTTGCAGCTGCTCCTGTGCTATATCACCCCAACCCGTCTCTTCCATTTACGCTTGAGGTCGATGCCTCAGAGATTGGGGTGGGGGCAGTACTATCTCAACGCCCGGTGGCAGGGGGCACCATCAGACCATGTGGGTTTTCTCTAAGAAGTTGTCAAGCACCCAAAGTCACTATGAGATAGGTGACAGAGAACTACTGGCTATCATTCTCGCCCTGAAGGAATGGCATCACCTATCGGAAGGTACCAGAAGTCCACTATTGATTCTGACTGATCACAAAAACCTGACTTATCTTTCAGAGGCTAAAAGATTGTCCTCTCGTCAGGCCAGATGGGCCCTGTTTCTTTCCCGATTCAATTTCATTGTATCATATTTGCCGGGTTCCAAGAATGTTAGGGCTGATGCCCTGTCTAGACAATTTGAGCAAGGTCCCAGTACCCATTATACAGCCTGACCGCATTTTGGCTACCCTACGTAGTAGTATCACTTCACCACTGGGGGAAGAGATTTTGGCCACCCAGGCTACACCCCCCCCCACCACCGGAAACCCCCGAGGGCAAGTATTTTGTTGATGAGCCATTCCGTACTCAATTACTTGAAACATACCACTCGTCTAAGGCTGCTGGGCATATCGGTAGGGATCAGTTAATATGGTCTCTCTCACAAGTTTTCTGGTGGCCCTCTCTGAGGGCTGACTATTCCGCATTTACTGCAGCCTGTGCCACCTGTGCCCGTGCCAAGACCCCTAGACACCTCCCGGTGGGCCTACTCCAACCAGTGCCCAATGGTGAATGTCCCTGGTCCCACGTATCCATTGATTTCATGGGAGAGTTGCCAGTATCTAGAGGGTATTCATTCATACTGATGGTGGTTGACAGGTTTTCTAAAATGGCTCATTTCGTGCCACCCCTCCATAGCCTTCCCTCTGCCCAGGAATTGGCTGTTGTTTTTGCTAAAGAGGTGTTTCGGTTGCATGGGGTACCTAGAGTTCTGGTGTCCGACCGTGGGAGCCAGTTCGTGTTCACATTTTGGATAGCATTTTGTGAACAGATGCACATTGAACTGTCCTTCTCCTCTGCCTACCACCCCCAGACCAATGGGGCCGCTGAGCGTGCCAATCAGGGATTGGAGCAGTTCCTGCGCTGTTTTGTCACAGATCGTCATGATAACTGGGCTGACCTGTTGCCATGAGCAGAGTTCGCCAGGAACTGTGCGGTTAAAGCATCGTCCGGGAGCTCCCCGTTTCTCATCAACTATGGGTTCCAGCCTTGTTTGCTCCCGGACTCCTTCCAGTCACAACAGATTCCAGCTCTGGACGAGCACATAGAGCAACTCTGCTCCACTTGGGCACACGTTCAGAGGGCCCTCAGTCAGTCATTCCAGCGCCATCAGTGCCACGCCAATCGTAGACGGCTGCCAGCGGTCTCCTTCCAGGTTGGGGACAGGGTATGGCTATCCTCCAGAAACCTCAAGTTGCAAGTTCTGTCTAACAAACTGGCTCCCCGGTTTATTGGTCCGTTCAGGGTGATCCATAAAATTAACCCTGTTTCATATGCCTTGGATCTCCCTGCGTCCATGCACATTCATAATGTGTTCCATGTATCGCTCCTGAAACCTCTGGTATGCAACCGTTACACAACTACTCCTGTGGTTCCCGGTCCAGTAGAGGTAGAGGGTCAGGAGGAGTACGAAGTTCAAAGTATCATTGATTCACGCAGATTTAGAGGAAAATTGCAGTATTTGGTACATTGGAAGGGTTATGGTCCGGAGGAACGTTCTTGGGTTGAGCAGAAGGACCTTCATGCTCCTAGATTACTGCGTATTTTCCACTCTAAATATCCTCAGAAGCCAGGTCCTTCTTCTAGGAGGGGGGGGGTCTTTGAGAGGGGGGTACTATCACGGTGCCTGAGATTCCTTGTTTTTTATTTTTCTGTCAGTTATCCTGTATGAGGTCCTCATTGGTTGCCCTGTGTGTAGCCCGCCCAGTATTGCCTTTATATACTGGGCTCCTGCAACTTATCACTGCCCTTTCATGGTGTTCCTGTGCCAGTTCTACATTTGTATTGACGTTTCCAGTGTACCGACTTGGCTTGCCTGACTACTCTCTTGTTCCTGCGCATGTGAACCGACCTGGACTGCCTGACAACTCTCCAGTGATTGTTCCTGTGTACCAAACCTGCCTGGCTGACGTTCCTGCTCCTGTGTACCAACCCGGATTGGCTGACGTTCCTGCTCCTGGATCCCGACTTGGCAGTTCCCCGTTGTGGTACTAGTCGCCTCTGCGACTTTCTGACTTCCGGTGCCTTACTGTTTGGCACCTCTGCCTTGCAGGCTTGCCTATCTTCCATTTGCTCAGAGTGCCTCTGGCCTAGTCCTCCGTTCCATACCGGTTGCCAGTGTTGCCTCCGTGAGTGCACCGGTATACCGCCATTGGTTTGCTCCACTCTGTCTAAACCGGTTGCAAGTGTTGCCTCCGTTATAGCACCGGTACATTGCCTTTGGCTACACTCTGCTACCCGGTTGCAAGTGTTGCCTTCGTGATTGCACTGGTATACTGCACTGGCTCGCTCCACTCTATCAAAACTGGTTGCAAGTGTTGCCTCCGTGATTGTACCAGTATATTATACTGGTTCGCTCCACTCTGTTAAAATCAGTTGCAAGTGTTGCCTCAGTGATTATCATTGGTTTGCTCTACTCTGTCAAAACCGGTTGCAAGTGTTGCCTCCGTTATAGCACTGGTACACTACCATTGGTTGCGCTCCACTTTGTCAAAACCGGTTGCAAATGTTGCCTCCGTTTAGAACCAGTATTCTGCCATTGGTTCTGCTCCACTCTGTCATAACCGGTTGCTATTGTTGCCTCCGTGTCAGCAGCAGTAGCTCTCCTGATTTCCTCAGTGGCCCAGTATACTGTGGACTCTATCTGTGGCGTCTCCTGATGCAGCTGGTTGCCAGAACATATGGGACTGTTATCTATATTATGAAGCAGCCAATCCTCTAATTTCCACGTAGGTCTAAAGTTACTCCTCTTACCTATTAAGAAATCCGCAATCACCATACTATGATCAGACCAAGTGTTATTTTTTATTTCTATCTGCTTTATCTTGTTCAAAAGGGTACAATCTCCCAGGATCATATCGATACGGGAATACGACATATGAACCCTAGACAAATGAGTGAAATCTACTTCCAAGGGGTGGAGAACCCTCTATGTATCATACAAGGCATAAGAATTCAATATGCTGTTCAGAGCTCTAGACTGAGTCTCTGTACCCCTATCAGGCTCCCCTCCCTTACCCCTCTTCTTGTCCAGCCTAGGGTCCACCACACAATTGAAATCCCCGGCTATGATACAGGACCCCTTTTTTACCTTATCAACTTCCTCCAGAATTTGGCCCAACAATCCTGTTGGTCTTTTATTTGGCAAATAAACATTGACCAATGTGAACATTATTCCATCGATTAAACATACTACTATTAAATAACGACCTTCCTGATCGCTGAATGTATATTTAACTTGAACTGTAACTGATTCTGAGAAGATTACAGCAACCCCTTTTTTCTTTTTTGAAGCATGAGATGCATGTATGATTAACGGGAACTTCTTACCCCAACCCCACCTTTTATCCATATGCTTCCAATGGGTTTCCTGAAGGAATCCTATGTCCACCCTATCTCTCGCCAGGGAGTTACGAACAATGGAGCACTTATGAGGTGAGTTCATACCCTGTACATTGACGGAGAGCAACCTAACCATACTCTCCCACAGCCTCTTTGTGGCCCTCATCCCCTCCGTCCACAACACACACTAACACCCTATCCATCCATATGCACCACACACTCAATCCAAACACCTAACTGGAAATTTGGAATGACCCACTCACAGCCATAATTGGTTGGGTCTTCCGGGACCCCCCCGGAGCCCTACCTTCGTGCTTACCCCTCCACACACGATATTCATGTCAACGATTGACATGTGGTAGAGACTAGACTGGACCCACTGAAATATCCCCGACTGCGTATAGGGGTGATAAGAGGAGCCAGGAAGGGCACAGGGGACCAACCCACCCGGTTGCCCCCACGGCCAAACATCCATAGCCACCTTGTCCAACCCCAAAGGGCTCCTAACACTACGCTCCCGAAGGGGCCTCAAAATCAACAGGCCCTATAGTCAGCGTCGGCGACCCCCCTGCGGGACCAAGAACAGCCCACCCCTTTATACCGCCATTCCGATCCCGCAGTTGGGCTGCCGACCCCCACCATCAGGGACTGCTACTACCCCAAAATTAATAAGAAAGAAAAATTTCACCCATTATATGCATCTACCCACCCGGCATGCCATCAAAATATATCAGGAACTCAGCGACTCCCCCGATCGGGATACCCCGGCCGGGGTCGACGCTACCATCTACCCATAATCTCATACAAGAACAAGCATTACAACCACCCCTACCCATTTTGAGCCCCCCACCACAGGGTTTGGTGTCCCTGCCGCCAAACCCTTACACAAGTTGGAAATCCCCAACAATATTTTACATTTTTCTCCCTCAGGAGACCCAAAACAGTGGCAAAGCCCCTCCGTCAGCTTCTGGTCTGGAAGGATAAATCCTGAAAGATCTGCAATCTATCGTATTTAGGGAACTTGCGGTCCAACTCCCTCCCAGCTCTAGGGACCTGTTCCCTGAACACGAAAGAGTGAAAACAGACCAGAACATCTCTAGGCCGTTCCTCCGCCACTCCCCTGGGCCTCCCGAGCCAATGAAATGTTTCCATTATAACTTCAGAATCCGAGAATTTAAGATACATATCTCTATATAGCTCCAATAAATAGTCTTTCAAGACCTCCTCCGTTATAGTTTCATCAATATTTCGAAATCTGAGGTTCATCCTCCTAGATCTGTCCTCTAATTCTCGGAGCTTCTGATCCAAATTAAGAACTCGTTGAGCTAGCCCCTCCATTATATTGCTAAGGGACCTACTGTATATCTGTTATCAAGGTCCTCTATCCTCTCTTCCATTGAGGATAACTTGCAAGCTAAAGTTTTTAACGCCTGCTTAATATCCATAGAGCTCTTCACAATTTCCACCTTAATCTCTATAAATTCATTTCTTAAATATTCCTGGGACACCATAAAAGCGGGACTTGAACCTTGCGGCTCCATGACTTCCTGAGACTCCAAATGCTGAGGGGTCCCTTTGGGCTTCCCAACAGATCCCCCATCATTTTTTTCAGGAGTAGATACAAAGAAGTCCGAGACCCTAGGCCCCTGGGGCTCTTTTTGCACTTTCTTGTCCTTTTTATTCGATTCCCTCGTAGATCGCTTTTTGGAGGACATCCTTACTTCCCGGGCACAATTATGATAGCACAAGAGCACCTTTATATACGTCATAAATCAGCTGGTCTGGCCCTTTTTACTTCTATAAGCCCAGTTTCTTCTTGACCCATTTATCGTGGTCCGCCCATCACCCTACAGCCTGCTAATTAGCCACAAAATCACCGTGAGTAAAACATATAGGTGTATACCATTTCTGACCTTGTTCCTATTAAAGCTGTGCTACCGGTGTTTAACAACTGGGAAATGGTTTTCATTTTCCTCCTTATTCACCAGACTTCTCATACACTCGCCCAAATACACAGCGAATTTCCAGTACTCACAAGGCCAATCCTAGGCACCATCCCTCAGAGTCCAGTCTTACTTCCATCCTTCGGTGTCACCTAAAACTCACAGGAAAGACTTCAGTCCATAGGGCTCCATTATCCAGATGGACCACATTCATTCGGGCTTAAGTGTTCTACCGGGCGACCTAGTCCACCACATATAGGGCCAGAACACGCCACACGCCATGCTCTGCTTTGTTTCAATGCCTCCTCCACCTCATTTGCACCGCGTCATCCCAATCGCCCGCACTGCATTCAACCATCCGGCGTCATCCCCCGTCTTGTCTCGGAGATCCTCCAGCAGGCCCCAGTGTCCTCCTTATCCCGGGTGAGCGCGTCTACGTCATCACGTCCCCTTCTCCTCTTCTGTTTCTTCTGTATATCCTCGACAGCAGGTAATAGAATACCTAACTGTGACTTGAAATTACCGAGGGTACTTTAATTTTATTAACTGTGCCAATCCTTGAGCCATTTAGTTAGCCAATAAATGTATTTTATTCTTCTGTTTATCATTTAGGTTCAGTCCATCACTACCATACAGATTGTGCCCAATAGCAAAGTCAGCACAGTGCTATAAAATCCCAAAACCTACACCAATACTTAAGCCTTGCATTAAGCTCCCTGAACTCTACCTACACTATCTAACTACAGGGCCGGCGCCACCTATAGGCAGGGTAGGCACCGGCCTAGGGTGCACATCTACTGGGGGAGCTTAGGCAGAGCCGAGCTGCACAAACGCACTTCGGCGGCTGCTGTGTCTGACTGTGAAAGCCAAGGTACGAACGGAATATGGTCCTAGCATGTTGGATGATAATATTGCACTGCAGCCAATGAGAGAGGAGTGCTTTGACAGGATACTCCTCTGTCATTGGATGCCTGTATGTGTGTGTGATGTGGCGCAGCTCTGTTGCTCAACAGAGCATGGTCTGGAGATGGTTAATGTAAAGGAGGAGCGGTGACCATGCAGGAAGTTGGCAGCCAGGAGGAGCCACTCAAGTGACCCAGAGAGTCAGATGCAGGCAGGAAGCAGCCCTCAGCCCTGAGAGCCCTCAGCAGCCCTCAGCAGAGCCACATAACATCACATCTTTGCACCAGCCCTTTGTTCCAGAAACTAAGGGGGAATAGATAGGTAAGCAAATAAAGTTCTCACAGCAAACAAAGCAAACACAGATTAATCCATTGTAGCCCATTGCATACACATAGTGGAAACCACTGTAAACACACATCGAAAGGTACAAATAAACAATACACTTATAAAAATCCTCACTTTGAGTAGAATAAGGTATGACTGATGCAGTTATGATCTCTGTGGATGATAGAGACTTCTCCAGTGTATTGCTTCACAAGGAGTATCCAAGGATTTAGGGCTCGATCTAAATGTTGGAGTAAAAAATGCTGGTAGGACAAAATGGATACCGACCGACAAAAAAAAATGTCTAAGTTGGTATTCAAATGTCCTACCGGCATTAAGCACAACGGACTTTAGGCCACAAAACTGGTGTTATGTTCAAACGTCTGTTTTGTGTGTTGCGTACCTCACTGGCACTCAAAGGGTTACCCTGTATTGTGCCATAATATTGAACAACATAAATGCCTCCATTTAGTGCCCCAATGTTTAAATATTCCATATAAATAATATATATACATAGAGTAGAGAAATATATAATGCAGCAATGCTAAGTAAATTAACATAGCTCATACGTAGAAGTCTCCACCTCTTTGTGTGGCCGTGGAATGGCTGCGTCAGAGACACAGAGCAGTAACACCAAATTCCCCCAGTCCTGAATGGGCCAATGACCGTTGCATACTGAGGGAATTGGAAATGAGCCTGCCTTTATATATGGGCAGGCTCACTTCCATTTCCCTCGCAGCCATTGGCTGGGATGTTCTTATGCACATCCCAGCCAATCAGTTTAAAGAACAACGTCACAAATATGATTGGCTGGGATGTGCGTCAGAACACTTTTTCCTGCTTTTTTCACTTAGCTCATTGTGCACTGAAATCAATGGGAGGAAAACATTTTCTCCACCACACGAAAATTTTTCTCTAGTTTTTAAAATCCTTATAAAAGGGTGTCAGGCTCTCACAGCATGCCATTCTGTGTTTGTGAGAGGAGAAAGCAGCACGTTGTTTGAGCTAGAGAAGATAGGGGAGTTGAAGTTTCATTTAGGGAATCTTTTAGGACATTTGTTCCCTGTATTAGGAGAGTCAGTGGGGCAGTCTGGGGAGAAGAAGAGAGGGAGGGTCTTGACCCAAAATAATACCCCAAAATTCACATTTACTGAATGGCAAGACACAGGCAGCTGGGGACCTATTTGCTTGCTGACCTTGCTGTTATTGTCTCTGTGCTGGGTGGGGAAGTCTGGGGAAAGAAGTTGTTGATTTTGTTTTTCAGCTATAATTTTTTTTTTTTTTTGACAGATTGTGACAGTGATAAGACAGGGTGGACAACTTAAAAATAATAATAAAACAAAAATAAAAAAAGAGTAAAGAAATAAACAAAGAACTAAATATATTAGGTGACAGTGACAGACAGCTGACTGGGTTTAGGCAAGACATCATACTCCATCAGTTGTCTTGTGTACTGCAGAGTAAAAAAACACACAGAGTTGTAGAGTAATGTCCAGCAAACGCACAAGGGGCAGGGGGAGGGGGAAGGGTGAAGCATTGCAGTGACGTAAGCATAAAG
Source organism: Rhinophrynus dorsalis (assembly GCA_037306005.1). NCBI lineage: Eukaryota > Metazoa > Chordata > Amphibia > Anura > Rhinophrynidae > Rhinophrynus > Rhinophrynus dorsalis. The sequence goes on from CM074721.1 coordinate 524,930,115, forward strand.
TAGATATTTGAAAACTGACTGCAGCAATAGTTTCTGCAGCGTGTGCAATAAATTATGACGATCCCTCTACTCCAAGGGAGGATGCAGTTTGTCATGGTCCCAGCAAAACTTCCAGCACCACCAGTGCCAGTACAAATAAAGAACCATATAAGAAGAACACTGAAGATGACAACAAGTCGCATTCAAGTGTTGATGATGGCAACAGGATAATAGAGGAAGGTGTAGCAGCTGAACCACCTGCTGAATCAGATAGTGAGACAAACAAGCACCAAAACACCTGTCCTCAAAGTAGTAGTGAACTTTGTTACAGTAAAAGTAAAAAGAAATAGTTTGAGACATCTAAAAGCTTAGAGGAATATAAGGATAGTGGGCAAGAAGTGGCAGGTGATGCTGATGATGCTGAGGATGACCTAATGATGACTGATGACGATGCAGCTCTAGAATATATCGCTCCAGCATTCTTCTCTTGTTCAGATACAGATGAAGTTGAGAGTGAGCATGATGATGACATGGCAATACAATTAGCAGAAAGGCAAAGGCTGAATCTTCCACCACTGAGAAAACCATTGGAAAGCCTGACCCTGGACAAGCACAGATGTCAAAAAGTACACAGTCACTCTATCAGTCATAATCAGCATCATCTCCTCTTCAAAGTATAAGTCCCACTCAGCCACATACACCTGTTTTGAGTACCCAGCAGTAGCAACAAGAACAACAGCAACACAGGTTATTAACATCCACAATGTTAGATATGACGTGTGCCTCTGCAGCTGTAAGTGATGCACCTCTGACACCTAGTAGTTGTTCTCCAGCAAGCGTTGAGTCTGAGAGGGTTTTCAGTGCAGCTGGTTACATTGTCAATGACCACAGGACGCGGCTATCAAGCAGCAATGTTGGGAGACTAACATTCTTAAAAATGAACCAACATCTCATGCCTTCTGAGTATCAGGTAGCAGAAACCACACATGACAGACAAAGCCAGGAGAAACATATTAACAGCAGCACGGGCGAGGAGGTGGAGGAGGAATATAAAGAAGGGTTGCCAACATCTACCTTACTCGGAACCAGTCCACTGCTATGACTGAAAAGTAACGTGAGTCAATAATCTGAGAAGAAGGACAGCGATTTGATGTAAACATGACAATGGTAAAAACTATATACATACACAAATCACACCATATCAGTCAGTCCCCCCCACCACCTCTGCAATACCAACTGCCACATTGTAGGTTTAATTTTTTTTGACATCATCATCATGAATATGTGCCAGTGTCACTTAAGAAGGAAGTTAGTGTTGTGGGCTAAGGACAAATGCACTCTGCATGCTAACACATTTATCAAGGCATATGTTCTTGTAGGACTCACAGTTTTGACATTTCTCCACTACAACCCACAGAAGAAGTAATATTGTAGTGGGAAATGTAGTGCCCATAGGAAATATAGGTGAATAATTTGGTAAAATAGGCTAAAAGGAGGAAAATTTTGCATTGGCGAAAAGGAGAAAACTTTCGCAAAAAAAACGTAAAATCGTCAAGTATTCACAAAAAGTCATGCTGGAAATTTTCCCCACTTTTTGCCCACCCCTATTCATGTTCCCGTTGATTGATTTCCCTAGCTAACCAGCAACTCTCTTGATTTCTGCTTACTCTGCCGCCCATCTAAACTGGACGAAGGGCTGTTCTCCTGGCTGCTAGAGGAATCAGCCCTCTCCAATATTGTCAGTTCTGAGTTATCCTCATCAAAATCTTCACACAATCACGGAATTCTGTTGGATTGAGTCAACTCAGAGCTGGCCTTCCTCTTACCCTGCCCACTGCCTTCCTCTCCTTACTGTTACCCAGCTTCCAACACGCTGCTCCTCATCTATAACTCCACCCTCTTCCTAATCACTAACCCCACATACTACCTGCTCAGTGAGCTACAAGCTCCTTTTTCTGGTTTCCAATATCATGTAGTGTTGTAGTATTTCTTTCTAAACCCAATATCTTATATTATAAAAAAGATAATAATATGCTCACAGTTGCTACAACAGTACACCCCTTGGAACAAGTGATCGAACTGTTCAAACACGTGACAAGATGTTCACCCCTATGAGATCGGGGCCCCCAGAGCAAAGAGCAGCTCAGGAGGAGGGGCTTGACAAGGCTAAGGCAGGAAGAAAGGTGACAGCATGGGGGCTCATGGGAAGGTAACTCTAGCTGTAACTGGCTGCAGGGCTTCCAGTCCAGCAGCCATTTTGTGATGAAGGAAGTGAGGAGCTCGGTGATGAGTGAGGAGTTCCCTGTGCTGGGTACCTTTGACAGAGGATGTCGGATGGCAGGGAGATAGAGGTCCTCCTTACAGTGATGAGGCAGAAGGTGCAGAAGAGATGCGCAGGTTGGCTTAAGCGGCACCTCGCAACATCACCGGGGGAGTCCAGGCCTCCTTGGTTGTTCAATCCCTCAGCCCTTCAGTGTTGAGTTACTGGGCTGAAGAGAGCTATTAAGCGCATCAGCATGGTGGCCTCAAGGGGGGTTGGGTGGCGGGCTCCTTCAGTCCTCCCTCCCCATGGGGTCCAGTCCAGCACTACCATGGGTGCCCTCACTTGTACCTTCTAGGGTAGGGTTCTTAGGTCCCTGGTGTGGGGCCTGAGTCTCCTGTTCCAGTGGCAGATCATGGGCACAGTCACTGTCCTGGGGTGACCATTGGATCAGGGGAGGTGACTTCTGGAAGTGTTTTGGCTACTGAAGGGGGTGAGTCCATGGAGGCATGAGCTGAGGTGACACCCAGCACTTCTGGAGTAGCAGGAGCATAGAACCAAGGTTCACTGGCTGGGTGCAGTTATCTAGAGTAGTATGGTGATGGCCTTCAGGCGGATAGCCCCAGGTTTGTGGTGTCTGTGGACCAGGGAAAATGAACTGATTGAGGCGTGGGAAGATGACGTGGATGGCAGTATGGCCACTGGGCCCATCTTTCCTTGAGCAGCAGGTTTCACAGTGTGGTGACTGTGCTTTCAGCAACAGGATTTCATGCCGTGGGGGACGTCCCAGGAGCTGGATCTGTAGCTATACAGCCACCTTCTAGAGCCTCTGGTGAGTATTCTTTACCAGTTCTTTTGGGGGTGCCTGCGGGGGGGCGGGCAGGTTGCAGAGTAAGGCTGATTCCTGGCAGGTTTGAAGAAATTTATAGGAAATGGGAGGCAGGACAGCTGGCAGGAGTGGAACAAGCACTAGTCCACTTGGTGTGTGGAGGGAGGCGGCTAATGGGGCAAAGGTAGAGGTGTTGAGTGTTTTTGCGCAGGACAACAGCGGTCTTGTTTCCATGACTGTTGTGGTAGGTTCCCCAGGCATGTGGTGGGGGTTGAAAAGGTATTGGGTGGTCAAGGGGCCAGCGCAGTATGATGACTGGGTATGTAGTTGCTGTCTACACTAGAATGGGCTCATATGTTTGCTTTGCAGGGCCTCTGGATGATCATGTCCATGAGGAGTTGAAGGAATGGATCTGGATAGATGAGTAAATAGAACTTCTACCTGAGAGGATTTTGTGGATGTACAAGAGGACAAGGAGAAGGATAGGAAGAGGGAGGAGGGGAAGTGTCACTATGGACGGATTCCCAAGACATTTTGGAACCGGCTGCACGCATCCTGTATATACACTAACATCCTGGATCAGAAGGTGTCCGAGCAGTGCTTGTCACTTTTTTGTTATGTCAACGACATCTGGAGGCGTGGTGGAGCTATGATGAGCACTTCTGTCAACGTAAGGCCATGCACACAGCCATCAACAATCATTGTCCTTTCCAGGGGGGCATAGGTGGGTGAGAAACAAGGAGTCTGCTTGCTGTTTTTTTTTCTTTTTTAAATAGTTTTTTATTAGGACAAATGCAGCAATATACAGAGTATGTGTGTATAGATACAATAGTGTATAGTCATTTAACAGATTAATAAAGAATTGACAGCAAATTGTAATCATATTAATCCATATGCATCAGTACTTGAAATTACATGGGTTAGAATAATGTACTGCAGTTGTCACAGTTATGTAATCAGCCAAAGGAGAAGGGGGAGTCCTGGTGGGAAGCGGGGATGAGAGAGAAAGAGAGAAGGGGGAAAAGGAGGAATGAGGGATAGGTTTGTTGAAAGGAGAGTAACATAGTCGAGAGAGAGAGAGAGAGAGAAAGAAAGGGGAGTAGATAGTTCTGGTCGGTTGTGGTCAAATAGTGAGCTGAGGCTTGTATTAGAGCAAAAGTGCCACCATAGAGGTCCAGTGCCATTGATTCAAAATCTCAGGAAGGTAAGCTGTATCTAGACCTTTTTTATACCAAGAAAGTTTAGTCAATAGTAAAAGGTTGCTGACCTTCGAATGCCATTTGGCCATAGTTGGGGGGAGAAGCCCCTCCAATTAATGGGTATTGTGATTTATCTGCAGATATCATGGTAAGTAAAATTGATTTCTTTTCTCTCGATAGAGGGGGGATGATCCATCACCTCTCTTTCCCAGTGGGGGACTCGGTTAACGATGGGATAGATCAAGATCTTTGTTCAGTTCAATACCCTTAGTTTAATTGTGCTGTGTCATTGGTTTGGAAGGTGGGTAGGGGAGTGCTCATGGACAAAGCTGATACTGAATCTACTTTTTGGTTGCTACTGGTTCATCCAGATTAGCATAATCTACTGGGCTGCTAATTTTAGGGTGAGTTTTGCATGGATCTCTCTTTTGCCAATGGGGTGCTCAATGTCCTGCTCATACTTTGAGCCATTCAGTCAATTCTTAGAATGGGTGGTTAGGAAGGTGTCTGGTTTCCCCTTGGTGATGTACTACCTGGATGACTGTGGGCAGCAAGGATTCATGGGTTTGTCGGTAACTTCTGAGCATGCTGGATGGGTGGCCGTGGGTTTTGGGGTTGCATTCCTGGAGATTGAGATTGACTCAGTGGTGATGGAATGTCAGTTGCCAGTAGATAATTTGGAGGATCTTAAGGTTTTAGTGGCCACCGTGCAAAGGGCTAAGAAGGTCACTCTGCAACACCTGCAATCGCTTTTGAGCAAATTAAATTTAGCTTGTCACATCATTCTCATGGGTCGGGGTTTTGGTGGGTTCTTTGGGTGTTTCCCATCCTCATCATTTTGTGTGGGTCACCAGAGGGATGAAGGAGGATTTGGCTGTGTGGGACTCCTTTCTGGACAGCTACAACAGATAGTCCCTCTTTCAGTCACACCAGGTCTGGGCAGATGATCATGAGCTGTTTACCAACGTGGAAGGGAGTTTAGGGTTTGGGACCTATTTTCTGGGGCAGTGGTCCACTGAGACTTTGCCGTGGTCATGGAACAACTCAGGGTTGGTCCGTAATTTAGGCTTCCAGGAGTTTTTCTGGTGGTGGTGGAGGTTTTCCTGCGGGAGGGATGAGTTGTGGAACTGGAAGGTTTGCTTCTATTCTGACAATTTGGCAGTGGTTCAAGCAATCAATTGGCTTCTTCTCCTCTGGTGCTATGTTTGCTTTGGATGTTGGCTTTCAAATGCTTGGAGCTGAATATGTAGTGCAGGGAGCTGCATGTGCCAGGGTATATGAATGTAATCGTTGATTCCATTTCCCATTTTTGGCTTGATCGCTTCAGGGAGGTAGCTCCAGAGGAAACAGTGAAGGGGGAGTCCTGACCGGATCAGCTATGGTCTTCATTTCTCACCTCCTTGGTGGTTTGTTGAGGAGATCAGTAGCACCAGAGACCTGGATGACATATCAACACTGCTGGGAAGAATGGTTTGCTTTGGTGGAAGTGGTGGCATTGTCTCGGATGCCTGCCGTTTGAAGGTGTTGCTATAGTTTTTTGCAGCACTTAATGCAGAAAGACATTCTCTGGCATCGATGGATAGGAGGATGGCAGCTTTGGGTTTTCTATTCAAGGAGAAGGGCTGACAGGATGTTAAAATGGATTTTTTGGTGCACCAAGACTTAAAGGGGTTGTGTTTGGTGGTTGAATGGTGAGGGACTCACTGCGGCCAGTGTCGCTGGAGGTTCTTTGTGAGTCATTGGGAGTCTTGCCATTGATAGACATTCAAGCTGTTTCTGGGCTGCTTTCTCTTTAGAGCATTTCACATTGGGGAGCTGGTAAGTAATAAGAGGTGGTTGGCTCCAGGAGACATATGGGTGAACCCCGGGAGTGACTGTTTTGGTGACACTGCAGAGTTAAAAAAATGGATCAGGCAGGTAAGGGGGAACTGGTGTTTCTCTATGGGACAGGTTTTCCTGGAGTGTTCCTCACTATCACTGTTTCAGTTTGTTCCAATTTTTAAGAAAGGCTTGGGGCGGTTAAGGTTGGTGGTGGATGATTTTGGTTCTCATTCCTTCAGGATTGGCTTAGCGACAGATGTGATATGGTTGGGCTTGGGGGATGATCTAGTTTGTAAGGTCAGGAGAACTGGTTAGCACAGATCAGCTGCCTGCTGCTCGTGCTGCCAGTCTGCCTTCTTCACCTGTAGAGATGGCAAGTGTGACAGTAGGGAACCCTCTGTCACTTTTGTCATCTTCGCCACCCAGAGAGACTCGACTAGAGCAGCAGCAAGGAAATACTGGTGGTGGTGGTGAAGAGGGTGTTGGTGGAGCAGCTGACATGGAGGAGATCAAGAGGGCCTTTGTAGCCCAAAGCAAGAAGGAATGGGATACGGAGATACAAATGGGTGTGGGCATCACCACCACTACCATCAGTAACATTGTGGAGTTTTCTGCTACTGTAATTCCTGCTGCTGCTGCTGAGTTGCAAGGGCAGCGGTATGATAAGCAGGCTAGTGTGCCACAGACCATGGTGGACACAGTGGGAATGGGGGCCAGCAGTAGTGATGTGGGACTAGGATGGGTTCCACTTGCCAGTAGCTATACTCCTGGTTCTATTTTTAGTGCTGATTCTGAGGCAGCAGTAGCAGCAACATCCTCCTCTGCCCCAGCCAGTGAAGGGGACTGTGGAGAAGAAAAAAGGCCATTCTTCTCCACCTTTCCCCGTCCCCTGAGGTCATGGGTGTGGGACTATTTTTCTCTTGGGGCAGGCAAAGTGCAGTAATCAGCGAAGGCACTGTGCAAGATTTGTGATAAGTCACAAAGTCACAAAGGGGAAAGGAAGGAATGCACATAGACACAACCGCCCTAATCATACACATGAAATACAGACACCATGACATTTATTTGAATCATATTAAAGCCAAATCCCTACAAAAGAAATTGGTAGCCGCTGTTGCTATAACCCGTCTTTCCCCAAAGGCAACAAGAGGTGAGTAGGGTTGGGTGAAAAGTTTTGGCTCAAACTGAAATCGGCATATAATGGCACTTTCTGCTTGATAAAATAATTTCACTCGAAAAGTGCTGATTTTCTGCTTTTTCATGCTTTTTTCGCCTAGCTAATTGTGCATTGAAATCAATGTCTCCATCACACGAAACTTTTCTACAGCCGTATAAAAGTGTGTCAGACTCTCACAGCATCCCATTCTGTGTTTGTGAGAGGAGAGAGAAGCACGTTGTTTGAGCTAGAGAAGATAGGGGAGTTGAAGTTTAGTTTAGGGAATATTTTATGTAGGGCATTTGCTCCCTGTATTAGGAGAGTCAGTGGGGCACTCTGGGGAGAAGAAGAGAGGGAGAGGCTTGACCTAAAATAATACCCCAAAATTCACATTTACTGAATGGCAAGACACAGGCAGTTGGGGACCTATTTGCTTGCTGACCTTGCTGTTATTGTCTCTGTGCTGGGTGGGGAAGTCTGGGGAAAGAAGTTGTTGATTTTGTTTTTCAGCTATAATTTTTTTTTTGACAGATTGTGACAGTGATAAGACAGGGTGGACAACTTAAAAATAATAATAAACAAAAATAAAAAAAGAGTAAAGAAATAAACAAAGAACTAAATATATTAGGTGACAGTGAGAGACAGCTGACTGGGATTAGGCAAGACATCATACTCCATCAGTTGTGTTGTGTACTGTAGAGTAAAAAAAAACACACAGAGTAGTTGACTAATGTCCAGCAAATGCACAAGGGGCAGGGGGAGGGGGAAAGGTGAAGCATTGCAGTGACGTAAGCATAAAGTAGATATTTGAAAACTGACTGCAGCAATAGTTTCTGCAGCGTGTGCAATAAATTATGACGATCCCTCTACTCCAAGGGAGGATGCAGTTTGTCATGGTCCCAGCAAAACTTCCAGCACCACCAGTGCCAGTACAAATAAAGAACCATATAAGAAGAACACTGAAGATGACAACAAGTCGCATTCAAGTGTTGATGATGGCAATAGCATAATAGAGGAAGGTGTAGCAGCTGAACCACCTGCTGAATCAGATAGTGAGACAAACAAGCACCAAAACACCTGTCCTCAAAGTAGTAGTGAACTTTGTTACAGTAAAAGTAAAAAGAAATTGCTTGAGACCTCTAAAAGCTTAGAGGAATATAAGGGTAGTAGTGGGCAAAAACTGTCAGGTGATGCTGATGCTGTTGAGGATGACCTGATGATGACTGATGATGATGATGCAGATGTAGAATATATCCCTTCAGCATCCTTCTCTTGTTCAGATACAGATGAAATTGATAAAGGAAATAGGTGATTTGTGTGCTAACTGTGTGTGAGTCCCTGGTGGAGAAAAGGAAGGACAGCTTACAGGTGATACCTAATACCACCTTAGACACCAAACAGTTACCTTGTTATGGCTATACATGAAAATGGTATATACTGAATAATCAAATAATATGTAGCAATACAGTAGTGCTCTATGATAAGTGGAAGGCTGGGCCTGAATTTGTGGGAGGGGCTGCAAGCCATAAATACCGTCCGCAGCCTCTCCCACGGGACGCATCATCAATGCGCCCCCCCCTCCATCACCCCATTATTTCAATGTTTATCACAGGTGGCCCTCTATTCAGGCCTACCTCGTCGACATTTACCCGAGCTTCCAGTAAAGCTCCGGGTTATGGCAAACCTCTCCCCATTTCCAGTCGCTGGAAGCCCCGACCACAATTACAATAATAGATTACTTATATTAACAAGCATTAGTCAAATAAGTAATGAAAAACCTGGTTTTATATTTAGTCCATGAGGATGAAGCAGTTCCAGTTTAGATAGTCAGTGATGGATGAGGATGAGAATGGAGGTGATGGTATTAGTAAAGATGAAATAGAGATTAGTTGATGAATAATGGATGACGCAGTTAGTTCATGGAAAGCGTTGTTCACACTTTTTCCCCTGTGCTGCCATCAGCTGCTCGGAGTCTCCCCAAGTCAGTACATATAGTAACAAGAAGAAAAGAAAAAAGAGACAGCACCCCAGAGATCTAAGTGTAGTATGTCTTTAGTGAGTGAAATACAAAGTAAATACAAGGCAATGATAAACCAAATATTTTAGTGAGGTAAAAGGTAAAAAGGATAAAAAAGAGGACAAAATAAAAATATGTACGATATACAATACCAATATAAATTATAAATATGTCCACAAGTCCCTAAAAGGTGGTGCAAAAAGGTGGAATAAAAAGATATTATAAATATAGTGACATGTAGCCCAAGCGGGTTCTCGATTTAACACAATCCTAGGACGAGAGAGGCTGTTAAGTATATAGCGGAGACATCTGGCATATGATGCAAGTAGATAATGTTCTGTAGCAAAAGAAATGGGAACATGATCACTCTAGGGGTATTACTGTCCCCCTCAAGGTAAGGTCCTCACCAGAAATATACTTGTTACAAAGCATGTAGTATATAGTTATAGTTGTCTGCTCACCAGATTCTTTCTTGTTGTCAGGAACATATCACGGTGCCTGTGATTGCTCTCTTTTTATGTCTGTCACCAGTAGGGGGCTCTCCATTGGCTGGCTGTCTTCAGCCCGCCCCGTATTGCCTATTTAAACCTAGCCTGGGCACCCTTTGGCTGCCCTTTCGTGTTGTCTCTTTGCTGTTGTGATTGTCACTGTTCCTGAGTATCCTGGGCCTTTGCTGTATTCCTGTGACCAGTGTCTACCCGTTCCAGTGCTTCCAGTTAGAGAGTTCCTGCTGACGTTTGATCCAGTTGAGCCTCCGCTTCCTGCTGCCAGTCTCCACCGGCGTCCTGATTCCGGTAGACAGTCCGCCTGAGGGTTCCTGCTTCCTTCTGCTGGTGCCTGTCCAGTCCTGTTTGCCTTCAAGACGTTCCTGAGTCACCTTGGAGACATTGTTATCTTGCCAGCTATCCTTTTGAGAGACTCGAGCCACCCGGCTGTCTCCTGAGTATAGCGTTCCACGTACTGGGTACTGGTTCGCTCCTCAAGCCACCCGGCTGTCTCATGTGTATAGCGTTCCACGTACAGGGTACTGGTTCGCTCCTCAAGCCATCTGGCTGTTTCAGTGCTCAAGCCACCCGGCTGTCTCAGGTGTATAGTGTTCCACGTACAGGGTACTGGTTCGCTCCTCAAGCCATCCGGCTGTCTCATGTGTATAGCGTTCCACGTACAGGGTACTGGTTCGCTCCTCAAGCCATCCGGCTGCCTCTAAGTATAGCGTTCCACGTACAGGGTACTGGTTCGCTCCTCAAGCCATCCGGCTGCCTCCAAGGATAGCGTTCCACGTACAGGGTACTGGTTCGCTCCTCAAACCATCAGGCTGTTTCAGTACTCAAGCCACCCAGCTGTCTCATGTGTAAAGCGTTCCACGTACAGGGTACTGGTTCGCTCCTCAAGCCATCCGGCTGTTTCAGTGCTCAAGCCCACCCGGCTGTCTCTGGTGCATAGCGTTCCACGTACAGGGTACTGGTTCGCTCCTCAAGCCTCCCGGCTGTCTCAGTGTATAGCGTTCCACGTACAGGGTACTGGTTCGCTCCATAAGCCATCCGGCCGTATCTTATCAATTGCTTTCCACATACAGGGTACTGGTTCGCTCCACCAGCCACCCGGCTGTACCAGTATTACAGCGTTCCACGTACAGGGTACTGGTTCGCTCCATTCACCCCTGACTGCTCTATGTGTTATGTCGTTCCATCTGGGAGAGCATTGCTAGCTTCACATCCTCACTATATCTATTGCTGGCGGCTTATGTACTGACCTAACCTCTCAGTCACTATACTGAACATTTGGCATTCCTCTAGTCTATGGGCTGCCTTGCCCGGTATACGGTAAGGCCGGTAGAACCTCTCCCGTTTCCTGGGGTTGCCTTACCCGGTATTGGCGAGGCCGGTAGAGCCTGTTTAATCTCCTGTCAATTGGCTGCCTTGCCCGGGTATATGGTAAGGCCGGTAGAACCAGTCCTGTTTCCCTGGGTTGCCTTACCCGGTATTAGCAAGGCCAGTAGAGCCTGTGCATTCCCTGTTAATTGGCTGCCTTTCCCGGTATATAGTAAGGCCGGTAGAACCAGTCCTGTTTTCGTGGGTTGCCTTACCCGGTATTGGCAAGGCTGGTAAAGCCTCACCTTAAGTTCCAGTTCCCTGGCTGTCCTGCCCGGTATATTGGCAGGACCGGTAGAGCCAATATTACTCTGTTTGTATTGTATTTCTATCCTAATAAAGATATATGTGTGTACGTGTATATTCCCCTAAGGGGTTGCATTAACTTTTCAATACAGTTGATTTTTTACCTAACTCTGTGTCTGAGAGTCTTAACAAACCGTGACAGCACATCAGTCAACAGATGATGGGTCTGTAATTCCACTACCGCAATCAGCCTCAGTAGTAGTATTGTTCCTTCTCCCGATGGATGCAGTATATATATATCGTCCCGGTGTGCAGTGTTTCTCCCTATGGGCTTATATTAGTTCAGTGACAGATCTTAGTCTCTTAGTCTCTGACCCAAGAGACTAAGATCTGTCACTGAACTGACATAAGCCTATAAGGAGAAACACTGCACACCGGGACAAAATACATACTGCATCCATCGGGAGACTGAACAATACTACTACTGAGGCTGATTGCTGCAGTGGAATTACGGACCCATCACCTGTTGACTGATGTGCCTGACGACAAGAAAGAATCTGGTGAGCAGCCAACTATAACTATATACTACATGTTTTGTAACAAAAATACTTCTGGTGAGCACCTTACCTTGGGGGGGGGCAGTAATACCCCTAGAGTGATCACATTCCCATATACTTTTGCTAATGAACATTATCTACTTGCATCATATGCCAGATGTCTCCGCTATATACTTAACAGCCTCTGTCGTCCTAGGATTTTGTTAACTCGAGTATCCGCTTGGGCTATATGTCATTATATTTATATATATTTATTATATAGTTTATCTTTTCATACCACCTTTTTGCACCACCTTTTAGGCACTTGTGACCATGTTAATAATTTATATTGATATTGTATATCGTACATATTTTTATTTGTCCTTTTTTTTATCCTTTTTACCTTTTACCTCACTTTAACAAAATATTTGGTTATCACTGTCCTGTATTTACTTTGTATTTCACTCACTAAAGATATAATTGTCACGCTGCTCCTGACCGCTCCTCCTACCTTCAATTGTATTGGCGGCTGCAGGCTTTATGTACCTGGATCTACCATCAAGCCTCGCTCAATTTTAGCACCAAAAGTCTGAGAGAAACCTTTGTTGCCGAGTTCCCGTGTTTGCTGATTCCGTGTACGGAACCCTGCATGAATACCGACGAGTCTTGTCTTCTGCCCCTGGATCTTGACCCTGCCTTGCCTGACCACGTCTCTGTATGTCCCTCTGGCTCCTGATTCGATTCCGGCTGGAACTTTGCTATTCCGGACCACGCTTCTACTTCGGAACTTTCTGCCTCGCAACGAGAGTCCCTCAAGCTGCTCTCAAGGTTTGGTCCCAGACAACTCGATCCAACACCTCTGGGGCTCCAATTGGTTTGGATTGCCATCACCGGTTGTCCCGGTGACTGCCCCGGCCAGTCAAGGGTGTAGGAACTCGAATACCCCTTACCTGCTTCCAGCTCTACTGGGCCCCAGGTCCAACCCCGACATCTGGTTGGTTCAACTTCCATCTTCGAGTAAGGGAATCTGTGGTCTCGAAGCCTGCCGACCTCCGGTTCTATCTCAAACCTTTCATACATCTCGACCTCGAGCCAATGGAGAATAGAGGACTCGTAGTCCGTCGACCTCGAACCTGCCTCGAACCTTTTCGATACCCCAATAAACCTTCGATTTAGGGGAACTCTGTCCTGTAGTCTTTCTACCATACTATACTGTCTTGAACCTCCTCGAACCTCCAAACTCCCTCAGATTCAGTCTCGAACTCTGCAGTACTGAGGACTGGTTTACCCTGACTCATTCTCGAACTATCACCTGGCTTGACCCTTCTCAGAGACTGACAATAATACGCTTAGATCTCTGGTGCGCTGTCTCTTTTTTCTTTTCTTCTTGTTACAGATGAAGTTGAGAGTGAGAGAGATGATGATAGGGCTATAAGGTTATCACACAGTCAAGGCTGACTCTTCCAACACTTTTAAGGAGCGCTCTGCCTGTCTAAAAACTGAGAAAGTCATTGGAAAGTCTGACCCTGGACAAGCACAGATGTCAAAAAGCACACAGTCACCCTATCAATCATCATCAGCATCATCACCTCTTCAAATTCCAAGTCCCACTCAGCCACACACACCTGTTTTGAGTACCCAGCAGCAGCAAAAACAACAGAAACACAAGTTATTAACATCCACATTTTTAGATATGATGAGTGCCTCTGCTGCTGCTGCTGTAAGTGCTGCACCTTTGACACCTAGTAGTAGAGGCAGTAGAATTGCATCAACATCTAGCCCCAGCAGTAGTAGTAGCAGCAGCGCTTCAGGAACCCCTCAGTCCATGAAGTCCACAGTATGGAGATACTTCACTCAGGATCCTAAAGCTAAGCATGTTGCTATCTGTTGTCTGTACAAAAAGTACATGAGCAGGGGGAAAGCAGGCTCACACCTAGGCACTTCCTCTATGAGATGTCACCTGAAGCACAACCACAGGTCTGACTGTGAGACACACTATCAGCAGGCCAAAGGTGCCACAACTATCAGCAGCAGAAGCACTTTAAAACATTCCAAGGGCTCTAGGGCAGAAAAAAGAAGTAGTGAAGTTATTTATGCATCAGAGAGTGTGTTACTGCCAGTGCCAACAGTTAGTTCAGTCCAAATAACACCTATTGTTCCTGCTGCAGATGAGTATGATGATTCTGGCTTTGCTGTAGGAGATGGCTAGAGTCATAGACTGCCCACACATGTTGCCTCTACTGCCACCACCTCCTCTAGTCATGTTGTTAAAGCAATAAAGTTTCAGGCTTCTTCTGCCATGTCCTGCTAACCCACACTGACTGAGTTCCTGGGAAGGAGTAAAAAATGTCACAAAAACAATCCCAAAGTACGCCTGTGGAATGGCAAGGTTGCCAAGATGTTGGCAATGGACATGCTGACATATTCTTTTGTAGAAAACCGAGGTTTCAGAGAACTGATTTCATGTGTAGCTGCACACTGGAATATCCCAAGCTGCAGTTATTTTTCCCGGACGACTGTGCCTGAATTGGACAAGCAGGTGGTTAATGTGGTGAACAAAGGGCTGAAAACTGCGTATGGCAAGAAAAGCCACCAGACAACAGATATGTGGGCAAGTGGGCAGAGCACAGACTATATGACTGTGACTGCTCACTAGGTTTCCCTCCCAGCACCAACAGTGGACAACACTAGCTTACAGCATCAGGTGAAAGCCAGTAATCGTGCTTCCGGTTGTGATAGTGTGATTAAAAGGTGGCAGCAGCAGGATAGCCCATACCATCGTCACTCCACCTTCTGCATGCAGAGTTTCGATAGACAGTTCCACAAAGCTGTAGATGTTCTGAGTAAGCTAGAGCAGGTGATAGAGGAATGGTTTGTACCCCACTCCTTAAAAGCTGGCTTTGTGTTTGCTGATAATGGCTCCAACATAATTGCTGCTTTGAGAATAGGTGGTATGGTGCATGTGCCCTGCTTTGCCCATGTGCTAAATTTAGTTGTGACCAGATTCCTGGCAGAATCCAAAACCCTCAAAGAGATGTTTACTATTGCCTGCAAAATCTGTGCCCATTTTAGTCACTCCTACAGTGCACACGACTCTCTATATTCCATAAAAGAACATAACAACCTGCCCCAACACCAGCTGAAAATGGAAGTCCCTACCAGGTGGAGTTCTACAATGTGCATCCTAGAGCATTTGTACAAGCAGAATAAGGTCATTAGTGAGTAATCCATGCAAAACTGGAAGGCTTTGGAGGGAGACTCTTTGTCACCTGGCCAATGGCAACTAATGTGCAATGTATGTGATCTGAAATCCTTTGAGGAGGCAACCATGCTGGTGAGTCGAATTGGGGCAGAAATTAGTGAAATTCTACCACTGATATTTTTATTGCAGAAAAAAATGATGAGCATTAGTGATGAGCGAGCACCCCAATGCTCGGGTGTTCGGGTGCTCTGACCGAGCGCCCCCGGAGGCTCGAGTGCTCGGCCGAGCACCCAAGCCCCATTGAAGTCAATGGGAGGACTCGAGCACTACACCAGGCACCCCCTGCTCTGATGAGGGGAGGGTGCCTGGTCCATAGGAAAAGGGCAGAAAATGATGGAAACACCACAGAAATGGTTCAGGGACAGCATAGGGAGGATGTCTGGATGCATCTTGGACTCCAACATCGCTGCTGGGAACGATCTTTCGCCCGTAGTACGCCATTTTTACAGACTGACCGTAAAACACACAAAAAGGCAGATAAAAACGACTTTAGGCGAAAAATTGTTACCAAACAGTATTTGCTGTATATTTACTTGTATATCATCTGCAAATTCTCCCAAAAATTTCCTCGATTTTTCTGAAGTGAGGCCATGATTAAGAGGGAAACGTGCGCAGAGGCAAATTCTCCCAAAAATGTCCTTGATTTTTCTGAACTGAGGCCATGATTAAGAGGGAAACGTGCGCAGAGGCAAATTCTCCCAAAAATTTCCTTGATTTTTCTGAACTGAGGCCATGATTAAGAGGGAAATGTGCGCAGAGGCAAATTCTCCCAAAAATTTCCTTGATTTTTCTGAACTGAGGCCATGATTAAGAGGGAAACGTGCGCAAAGGCAAATTCTCCCAAAAATTTCCTCGATTTTTCTGAACTGGGGCCATGATTAAGAGGGAAACGTGCACTGAGCCGACCATCCAAAACATTATGGGTGAGGGTCTGCTGTGGAGCTGACCATCCTAAACATTATATGCGAAGGCCCGCTAGTGAGCTGACGCTATAAAACATTATATGAGAGGGCCCGCTAGAGAGCTGACCCAATAAAACATTATATGAGAATGCCCGCTGGTGAGCTGACCTATACAAAAATTGTCAAACTGCGCCCGCTGGTGAGCTGGCCCTATATAAAAATTATATCACAGGGCCCGCTGGTGAGCTGGCCCTATATAAAAATTATATCCCAGGGTATATGGAAGAGAGTCAACCATATACCCGTTTTTTGGGTGGAAGGGGTGAATGGGAATACAGAGTATTCCCATCAATGTAAATAACATATATAAAGTCACTTTATGTTCCTCCGGGGCTTTCCTCCAGTGGAGTGGAGAAGTCAGGGGAAATCCAGGCCTTGTTCATTTTTATAAGTGTCAACCTATCAGCATTTTCGGTGGAAAGGCGGATACGCTTATCTGTTATGATGCCACCAGCAGCACTAAATACCCGCTCAGACAGAACGCTGGCGGCAGGGCAGGCCAGCACCTCCAAGGCGTAGAGTGCCAGTTCATACCACGTGTCCAGCTTGGACACCCAGTAGTTGTAAGGCACAGAGGGATCATTGAGGACGCTGACACGGTCTGCTACGTACTCCTTCACCATCTTCCAAAACTTTTCCCTCCTTGTGACACTAGGCTGCGCATCAGGGTGAGGGTGCTGGCGGGGTGTCATGAAGGTGTCCCACGCCTTGGAGAGTGTTGACCTGCCTTTGTCGGAACTGCTGTGTGCTCCCCTTTTCTCCCCTTCTCGGTTGGCCAAGGTAGCACGTACTCTGCCGCCAGCGTTGTCAGATGGAAAATTTTGGAGCAATTTTTCGACAAGAACCTTCTGGTATTGCACCATTTTGCTTGTCCTCTCCACCGGAGGAATGAGAGATGAGAAATTCTCTTTGTAGCGGGGGTCCAGAAGGGTGAACACCCAGTAATCCGTGTTGTCTAAAATGCGTATAACGCGTGGGTCACGGGAAAGGCAGCCTAACATAAAGTCAGCCATGTGTGCCAGAGTACCAACAGGCAAGATTTCGCTGTCCTCACCAGGAGGATGACTCTCAATCTCCTCATCCTCTTCCTCCTCTTCTGCCCACCCACGCTGAAGAGATGGAACTAAAGTTCCATGGCTACCCTCTGTAGCGGAGGCAACCGTGTCTTCCTCCTCCTCCGCCTCCTCCAATTGTCGCTGAGAAGACGAAGTGAGGGTGCTCTGGCTATCACCTTGTGTAAGCTCTTCCTCCCGCATTTCCACCTCTTCCACATGCAAAGCGTCGGTTTTAATTGTGAGCAGCGAGCGTTTCAGTAGACACAGAAGTGGGATGGTTACACTGATAATAGCGTTATCGCCGCTCACCATCTGTGTCGATTCGTCAAAATTGCGTAAAACCTCACAGAGGTCTGACATCCATTCCCACTCCTCACTTCTGATTAGAGGAAGTTGAACGGAGAGGCGACGACCGTGTAACAGCTGGTACTCCACTACTGCCCTCAGCTGCTCACAAAGCCGGGCCAACATGTGGAAGGTGGAGTTCCAGCGCGTGCTCACGTCACACAGCAGCCGGTGAGCTGGCAATTGTAAGCGCTGCTGCAGCTTCAACAGGCCGGCTGAAGCTGTAGATGACTTACGGAAATTTGCACACACGCGACGCACCTTGGTCAAGAGATCATGCAAATTGGGGTAGGTTTTTAGAAATCGCTGAACCACTAAATTAAATACATGCGCTAGGCATGGTACGTGTGTGAGCTTGCCGAGCTCCAAAGCCGCCACCAAGTTACGCCCATTATCACACACAACCATGCCTGGTTGCAGGTTGAGTGGCAAGAGCCACTGCTCGGTCTGGTGACTAATCCCCTGCAACAGCTCTGAGGCCGTGTGCTGTTTGTCCCCAAGGCAGATCAGCTTCAGCACGGCCTGTTGACGCTTCCCCACTGCAGTGCTACACTGCTTCCAGCTACCGGCTGTTGGGTGAGTGGCGCTGCTCGCAGAGAATTCGGAGGTGGAAACGGAGGAGGAGGAGCCAATAACGTAGGTGCTGGCGGAAACCCTGATGGAGGTAGGGCCCGCAATCCTCGGCGTGGGTAGCACCTGTGCCATCCCAGGGTCCGAGTCGCTCCCAGCCTCCACGACATTCACCCAGTGTGCCGTCAGGGAAATGTAGCGTCCTTGGCCACAAGCACTTGTCCATGTGTCAGTCGTTAAGTGGACCTTCCCAGTAACTGCGTTGGTCAGGGCACGGGTGATGTTACAGGACACATGGTGGTGTAAGGCGGGGACGGCACACCGGGAAAAATAGTGGCGGCTGGGGACTGCGTACCGAGGGACAGCTGCTGCCATCAGGCTGCGGAAGGACTCAGTCTCCACAAGCCTAAATGGCAGCATTTCGATGGCCAGTAATTTGGAAAGGTGTGAGGTTAGTGCTATGGCCTGTGGGTGGGTGGCTGGGTATTTTCGCTTGCGCTCAAATGCCTGGGGTAACGACATTTGGACGCTGTGCTGGGACAGGGAAGTGGATGTGGTCGCTGATGGTGCTTCAGATGGTACAGGTGCAGGGCGGGAGGTATGCGGGCTTGCGCCTTCGTCAGGCGATTGGCCGGCACCGAAAACAGGGGAAGAGGAGGCAGTGGTGTGGCCTGCAGACACAGATGGGCGATCCAGGCGTTCCTCCCACTTATTACGGTGCTTGGATGCCATGTGTCGGATCATGCTGGTGGTGGTGAGGTTTCTAGTGTTCATGCCTCGGCTCATTCTGGTGTGGCACAGGTTGCAAACTACAATTCTTTTGTCGTCCGCACTTTCCTTAAAAAAACGCCATACCGCGGAACACCTACCCCTTGGCAAGGGAGATTTACGCAAGGGGGTGCTCCGTGGAACATTTGCGGGCCGGTTTGGTGCGGTCCGCCTTCTTTCTGTATCCATACCACTGCCTCTTCCAGCCTGTTGCGGTCGGTGCTGCAGATGGCTCACCCTCAGGACTGCTGTCATCGCTCGGCTCTACACCTTCCCAGGTGGGGTCAGTCACCTCATCGTCCACCAAGTCCTCCTCCACTTCCTCACTCTGATCATCCTCCTCATGTCTTGATCCCACCACATACTCAGTCATTGACAACTGTATATCATCCTCCTCATCAAGGTCTTGAGACAGTAATAGTGGTTGATTTAATGGCAACTGTGTCTCATCATCATCATCATCCACTTCCTTTGACCTTAAATGCCGTTCACCTCTGTCATCTTCTTGTGATTGGGTACCCTCTAGAGGTTGTGAATCAGGGCACAAGATGTCATGTTCCTCTGCAAGCGTGCTTGGAGAGAGGTTCAAATTAAGGACTGGTGATGAGACGAGCTCCTCACTATATCCCAGTGTGGGATCACTTCTTTGACCAGATCCTCTATGGTGGGAGGAAGGATGATCAGAGTGAGGATTATGTTGACCAGACTCTTGGCTACTGAGAGTGGACTTGGTGGAAGACAGGGTGGTGCTTAACCGACTGGAAGCAGTATCAGCTGACATCCAACCGACCACCTGTTCGCAGTGGTCGGACCTCGAGAGTGATGTCCTGCGACACCCTGTAAAATGAGACATGAAGCAAGGTATGGTGGATGTCTTTCTGTCTTGTGCTCTGGCACCAGGCGCAGTTTCTACGCGTCCTGACCCGCGCCCTGAACTATCAGGATCACGTCCACTTCCCCGTCCCTTTTTACCCGCCTTCTTCATATTACACGGAATATGTGCTGCAAATCTGCAACTTTGCACAGTAAACAGAATTTGCTTCTTAACTGCGGCTACGCACAGTGAATGGAATATGTGACTTTGATATTTTACAGTTTGAACACTTAACAGAATGTTTTCCTATTCTGAAACTTTGCACAGTACACAGAATTTGCTTCTTAACTGCGGCTACGCACAGTGAATGGAATATGTGACTTTGATATTTTACAGTTTGAAAACTTAACAGAATGTTTTCCTATTCTGAAACTTTGCACAGTAAACAGAATTTGCTTCTTAACTGCGGCTACGCACAGTGAATGGAATATGTGACTTTGATATTTTACAGTTTGAACACTTAACAGAATGTTTTCCTATTCTGAAACTTTGCACAGTACACAGAATTTGCTTCTTAACTGCGGCTACGCACAGTGAATGGAATATGTGACTTTGATATTTTACAGTTTGAACACTTAACAGAATGTTTTCCTATTCTGAAACTTTGCACAGTACACAGAATTTGCTTCTTAACTGCGGCTACGCACAGTGAATGGAATATGTGACTTTGATATTTTACAGTTTGAACACTTAACAGAATGTTTTCCTATTCTGAACCTGTGCACAGTAAACAGAATTTGCTTCTTAACTGCGGCTACGCACAGTGAATGGAATATGTGACTTTGATATTTTACAGTTTGAACACTTAACAGAATGTTTTCCTATTCTGAAACTTTGTACAGTACACAGAATTTGCTTCTTAACTGCGGCTACGCACAGTGAATGGAATATGTGACTTTGATATTTTACAGTTTGAACACTTAACAGAATGTTTTCCTATTCTGAAACTGTGCACAGTAAACAGAATTTGCTTCTTAACTGCGGCTACGCACAGTGAATGGAATATGTGACTTTGATATTTTACAGTTTGAACACTTAACAGAATGTTTTCCTATTCTGAAACTTTGCACAGTAAACAGAATTTGCTTCTTAACTGCGGCTACGCACAGTGAATGGAATATGTGACTTTGATATTTTACAGTTTGAACACTTAACAGAATGTTTTCCTATTCTGAACCTGTGCACAGTAAACAGAATTTGCTTCTTAACTGCGGCTACGCACAGTGAATGGAATATGTGACTTTGATATTTTACAGTTTGAACACTTAACAGAATGTTTTCCTATTCTGAAACTTTGTACAGTACACAGAATTTGCTTCTTAACTGCGGCTACGCACAGTGAATGGAATATGTGACTTTGATATTTTACAGTTTGAACACTTAACAGAATGTTTTCCTATTCTGAAACTGTGCACAGTAAACAGAATTTGCTTCTTAACTGCGGCTACGCACAGTGAATGGAATATGTGACTTTGATATTTTACAGTTTGAACACTTAACAGAATGTTTTCCTATTCTGAAACTTTGCACAGTAAACAGAATTTGCTTCTTAACTGCGGCTACGCACAGTGAATGGAATATGTGACTTTGATATTTTACAGTTTGAACACTTAACAGAATGTTTTCCTATTCTGAAACTTTGCACAGTACACAGAATTTGCTTCTTAACTGCGGCTACGCACAGTGAATGGAATATGTGACTTTGATCTTTTACAGTTTGAACACTTAACAGAATGTTTTCCTATTCTGAAACTTTGCACAGTAAACAGAATTTGCTTCTTAACTGCGGCTACGCACAGTGAATGGAATATGTGACTTTGATATTTTACAGTTTGAACACTTAACAGAATGTTTTCCTATTCTGAAACTTTGCACAGTAAACAGAATTTGCTTCTTAACTGCGGCTACGCACAGTGAATGGAATATGTGACTTTGATATTTTACAGTTTGAACACTTAACAGAATGTTCTCCTATTCTGAAACTTTGCACAGTAAACAGAATTTGCTTCTTAACTGCGGCTACGCACAGTGAATGGAATATGTGACTTTGATATTTTACAGTTTGAACACTTAACAGAATGTTTTCCTATTCTGAAACTTTGCACAGTAAACAGAATGTGCTGCTAATCTGCAACTTTGCACACTAAACAGAATGTGCTCTAATCTGCAACTTTGCACACTAAAAAGAATGTGCTGCTAATCTGCAACTTTGCACACTAAACAGAATGTGCTCTAATCTGCAACTTTGCACACTAAAAAGAATGTGCTGCTAATCTGCAACTTTGCACACTGAACAGAATGTGCTCTAATCTGCAACTTTGCACACTAAACAGAATGTGCTGCTAATCTGCGGCTAGGCACAGTGAACAGAATATATGAAGATTTTTTTTTTTTTTCTCTGCCCCCCCCACACAAAATAAACTGCTGCCCCCACACACAGTAGTCCTAAAAAGGACTTTTGGGTCTTTTTTTTTTTCACAATTGCTTTTCTTCTCCCTACACTGACTTTCCCTTCCTATCCTCATCTCTCCCTGGCTAAGACTGAGCCGAACTCGCTGGTCAGGTGCTATACAGCACCCGACCACGGGTTCTGGCCAGCCAATCAGTGTAATGCCAGCAGCCAACATGGCTGCTGGCATTACACTGATGTCAGAGCCTCCCTGCACGTTTATTGGCTGCGTAGCAGCCACGAAACGTGCGGGGAGGAGACCCGAACATGGCGGGCGAGCACATGCGGTACTCGTACGAGTACCGCCATGTGCCGAGCAGAGCGATGCTCGAGCCGAACCGAGCTTCGGCCGAGCATGCTCGCTCAACACTAATGAGCATGGCTGAGGATGCTTACCATAATGACAACACAGACATGCACCAGCTGGTAAAGGACATGTTAGCGTGCTTTGAAGAAGGTCCTTTCATAGTGTCCAGTAAAAGCAATGAGGAATACATTCTTGACACTTTGCTGGACCCCCACTTCAAACACATAATTTCAGAATTTCTGCCAAAGGACCATCAGCAGTTTTTCACAATAAGGAGTCATGATGATCAGCAGCAACTCTCTAAGGAATCAGATTCTGTCAAGGAATATCGAGACATGCTTACTGATCGAGTGGAGGATTGCGTTGTGGAGGATGAGAGGGAGAAAGTGAGGGCACAACAAATATCTAGACAGTATAGGCAAAATGAAGGCAGCAAAGCATTTCAACCAGCAGAAGCAGCTATATCATCAACCAGAATATCCCATTAGGAACACATGGCAATTCAGGGGGTCTCAGCAGGGGCGGCAAAAACCCAGCATTGGTGGTGGGGGTGGTGGCAGCACATCTCTTTGGGACTTGCTCTCTGAGTATGGGTTTGTAACTGCCACACAGGAACACTGTGTAGCTCCTAGAAGTGGTCCCACTGCAAATGAGATGGTTTCTGCATACTTGCAGGCTAGCTGCATTCTCGGCAGAAACAATGACCCCATGAAGTACTGGCAAACAAAGCAGTGTTGACACATACTGTAGTGGAAACCCGCAGTTATCCTCCCCCAAGCATTGAGTCTGAGAAGGTTTTCAGTGTAGCTGGTTACTTTGTCAATGACCGCAGGACATGGCTATTAAGTAGCAATGTTGGGAGACTATCATTATTAAAAATGAACCAACATCTCATACCATCTGAGTGTCAGGTAGCAGAAACCACACATGACAGACAAAGCCAGGACAAATATATTAACAGAAGCACAGATGAGGAGGTGGAGGAGAGATATGAAGAAGGGTTGCCACCATCTACCCCACTTGGGACCACTGCTATGAGCGACAAGTAATGTATGTCAATAATCTGAGAAGGAGGATAGCAATAGTAAAAACTATATATATATATATATATATATATATATATATATATATATATACAAAGCACACCATACCAGCCAGTCCCCTACCATCACAAGCTCACCCTCCCCCAGTAATTATAGCAACAGACGCACCCTCTCACTATATGCTCACAGAAAACAAAACACCACATTTTTATGCATTCTATTACTTGCTTTGGCAAATGACATAGAAACCAACCCTGGCCCTCAAATAGCAATAAATGGCAACCTCCCCTTTAAAAAGGGTCTGTCTTTTGTGCACTGCAACATACGCAGTATACTGCCCAAAATGGATGAACTAAAAGCATGGTGTTATGCATACAAACCTAAAATTCTTATTCTTACTGAATCCTGGTTATCCCCAAAAATACCTGATACTGCTGTTGCCATAGATGGATACTCATGCTTTCGAAAAGACCGTGCAAAGTGAGGAGGAGGGGTAATCATATACATACAGGAATCAGTAAACTTTACACTTCTAAATGACTCTCATAACTCTGATTCTTATGAATACATTGCTGGCAAAATTTGTCTTCCATATTCAAAACAAATCATAATTGTAGGCATCTACAGACCACCAAATACCCCAGCACATACCCTTTCAGACATAGCACAACACCTAAAGGAGATTGCCACTCAAAACAAGAAAAGCGAGCTGGTGGTTCTTGGTGACTTTAATATAAATTGGCTAGACTCCAGGAATGAAAAATTTTGTTCATTGTTTAAAACATTGAATTAATCACAACTAATCTCCTCCCCTACTCGCATAAATCCTAAAACATCCAACCATACTCTGCTAGACTGGATCCTTTCATCCTGCACAAGCAGAATCCAAGACTCAGGTGTACTAGCAAATGTGTTTAGCGATCACTCCATAGTTTACTGTGTCCGCAAAATAAAACCAGTCGTCATGTTCCAAAGTCATACTCACGAAATCATTTAGAAATTTTAATCTTCAGTCCTTCCTAAATGACTTAAGAAATTGCTCATGGCAGAGAATACAGCTAATACCAGACCTAGACTCAGCGATAGAATTCTTTAACTCTGAATTTTTACAGGTCTGTAATACACATGCCCCACTAAGAAAGATCAGGGTTAGGGGGGCACATCTACCCTGGGTCTCAGCTGACTTGATTCAATCATACAGTCTCAGAGATGCCTTATGGACAAAATTTTAAACAAACTGGCTCCGCATATGATCACACTGCATACAGACAATTAAGGAATACATGTACAAAACAAACAAAATTAGCAAAAGCACAATATTTTACTGACAACTTAAACAGTAACATTTCAAAGCCAGCCAACTTTTGGAAGGTTATTAAAAACCTTTATAACCCTCCTAATCATACTCACCCATCAACTATAATCATAGATAATGAAACAATACAATGCCCCACAGCCATAGCCAATGCATTTAACAGCTACTTTATTGGATGTGCCACCACCCTGATTACACAAAACAAAGATAACTCAGAAGTTCAGCCATCTACAGAACATTCACTGGCACCTGTTGCCCGGCCCAGTTCTGAATATGAATTCAATTTCATGCCAGTAAATGAAAGCGAAATATATGATCACCTCCTCAATCCAAAAATGAAATGTCAATCTAGCCCTGACAATCTACCAACAATGCTATTAAAGCTCAGTGCTATGGTAATGGCCAAACCGATTGCTTCTTTAATTAATACCTCTTTGGCAACAGGGTACAATGCCCAAATCCTGGAAGGTGGCTAGAGTTGTGCCTGTCCACAAAAGTGGGGATAAAAGTGTAGTATCAAACTACAGACCAATATCCCTACTCCCCACTTTATCCAAAATCCTAGAGAAATGTGTACATGTGCAACTAAATAAATATTACCAACAGACTAGTTTTTTCACCCCTCTTCAATCAGGCTTTCGACCAAATCACTCAACAGTCACGGCCCTCCTAAAAGTAACCAACGATATCCAGACGGGCATGGAAAATGGTGACCTCACAGGAGCCATTTTCCTAGATTTTGCCAAGGCCTTTGACACAGTAGACCATAATATTCTTATAAATAAACTCCAAAGATCAGGACTGGGTAATAATTCTCTAAACTGGTTCCGATCCTATTTATCAGACAGAATGCAGTATGTGTCAGTTGCTGGCAATGACTCCCTTCCTCTCAAAGTAACAAGTGGAGTTCCTCAAGGCTCCATTCTTGGCCCGCTTCTGTTTTCTCTTTTCATAAATGATCTTCCCAAGGTTTGCAAATCATCTTCAGTACACATGTATGCAGACGACACCATTCTCTATACTAAAAACTCAAACATATCACACCTTGAGGCCATATTACAACATGATTTCTGCGAGGTTGAAAGATGGATAGCAAGGAACAAACTGTTCTTAAACACAGACAAAACTGTCACAATGATATTTGGCACAAAACACAAACTGCGTAATCTCGGCAATACCCACATATCCATTGTAACGGAGTCTAATCGTAATTTGGCCCCAGTGGACTCCTACAAATATCTTGGTATGTGGCTTGACCCCAGCCTCACTTTTGGACATCATATTGACAAGTTAACTTCCAAGCTTTATCCCAAAATCGGTGCTCTTTTTAGACACAAATCATGTTTAAGTCCCCTGGTTAGAAAACGTATTGTGCAACAGATGTTGCTGCCTGTCATAGACTATGGTGATGTAGTTTATGCTCCAGCGCCAGAAATCCATCTTAGTAAACTTGACACCCTGTATAATTCAATATGCCGCTTTAGCCTTCAATGTAATTACACTACTCATCGCTGTGATATGTTAAAAGAACTAAATTGGTTAACACTCAAATCTAGACGTGCCCTTCACCTTTCTTGCTTAGTACACAACCACTTCTCTGGAAAACTACCAGACTACCTGAGCAGTATGCTCACTCCTGCTCTACATACTAAGTATAACCTCCGCTCCACCGCAAACTACTCGCTACGTATACCACAATACAAGAAAGAAGCAGGAAGAGCCGCCTTCTCCTACAGAGCGCCAATGGCCTGGAACTGGCTGCCTGAAATAACCAGATCTGCTCCCAGTCTAAAATCCTTAAAAGTAAATGCTTCTCTTTATCTAAAAACAGAGTGTAACTGTTTATAATTCCCATATGAATATTTGTATGTATATTTAATAACATGTAATATATAGTGTTTCTCAATTTGTATAAATAAGCAACCCTCTTCTGAAAACTGTCCAGGACATACTTGAAAACGAGAGAAATCTCAATGTATTCTTCCTGGTAAAACATTTTCTAAATAAATAAATAAATAAATCACCACTGCAATACACATCTGCTACATTGCAGGATGTGTTTTTTTTTTTTTTTTAATCTCTTGACATCATCATGAATACGTGCCAGTGTCACTTAAGAAGGAAGTTAGTATTGTGGCAAAGGACAAATGCATTCTGCATGCTAACACATTTTTCAAGGCATATGTTCCTCTAGGACTCACAGCTTTTACTTTTAGCCACTTATTTCTAAACTTCAGCCCTCAGATGAAGTAATATTGCAGTGGAAAATGTAGTACCTATAGGAAATATAGGCAAAAATTTGTTAAAATAGGCAAAATGTTTGTTAAAATAGGCAAAAAGGAGGAAAATTTTGCATAGGCAAAAAGGAGAAAACTTTCATGAAAAAAAAGTGAAAAATCTGCAAGTTTTCACGAAAAGTAATGGAGGAAATATTGTCCACTTTTTTGGCCCAGCCCTAGAGGCAAGGCAGAAATCAAAGAGGAGGAAGAACAGAGCCTGAAAGTTCCAGGGTGAGTAAAACACCTGACTCGCCATCAGCTTCTTGCTCTAGGGTCTGGGTGTGGGAAGAAGTAGCAACAACTTCTGTCAATCAACCTCTGTCATTGTTACCTCTCCCACCAGCTAATAGCAATTCTGTAGATAAGAGGATGTGGCAGTTCGTGTCCACCAACTGCACATTGTGTGGTGGAATACCATTGTTGGAACTGTTATATAAAGGTTTAATATTTGTTATGTATTTATAATAATGTTGCTGTGGCCTTTTCAACCCATCCCAGGTGTCCGTGAGTATTTGTAAAGGGGGAAGGGGAATATGTGTAGCTAGATGACTTGACTATGCCCCTGTCATGTTTAACCTGCTTATAATTTTACAATTCGAAATACACTGTTCACTAACTGGCATTCTTAGATTAATTATACCAGATTTACGTAAATCTGTTTTTTTTTTCTTTAAAAAACTTCTTTCAACACAATCTGAAATGAAATTCCTGTCTGCAATTTAAAGGAGTAGTAAACTTTTTTTTTTATGAAAACACAAATTTTACAGAGCTTTTCCTGCTGAATAAAACAAGGTCACTCCCACTGCTGTCAGATGTTTTATTCAAAATTTATAGCAGTTTAAATAATCAGGAAGTGAATTTACTGTGTTTACTTCCTGATAGCTCTAACTGACAGGAAGTGAATTTACTGTGTTTACTTCCTGATAGCTCTAACTGACAGGAAGTGAATTTACTGTGTTTACTTCCTGATAGCTCTAACTGACAGGAAGTGAATTTACTGTGTGTTCACAGTCCAGGAATTTGACCAGAAGATTTTATATCAGAATCCTTACCTAATCCAGGACTAAATGAAGGTGCTATTGCTTAAAGCATGGCTCAAGGGAAAAATTCATAGTAGTAATAATGATTTTGTAGTCATATTAAAATAAATGTGAGTACAGGGTATATTATTAAGAAGCTGGAGACCTCTCTGGTGCCTATAAAAAATGTTAACCTTCTGGTCCTTAAACTGTTAATTGTATTACTATATCCCATGTGACATAGTTCAGATGTTGGTGTTTACTTATTGCATAGATTTCAGAGGCAGGTCTAGATTACATTGCAGTTGATAAGTGCTGACCAAGGTTTGATCTGTCAGATTGCCATTGTATCTATGGAGAATCTACAGGATCTCCAAGAAAAGAGGCTGATTGCTTAGCTTCTCCAGGTTCTCCGCCCACTCCCTGCCTGGTTCTGCTCACTCGTGCTCTGTTCTGCCCACTTTACCACCCAATTCATGGCAAACCCTACCTTTCCTCCTCCCTGTCCCGCTGCTCTCCTATTAAGCACTGCCCACATTATGAAGTGAATCTCTTCATTTAAACACTGCCATCCCCATACCTTCTTGATACTCCCAGGAGCATAGACTTGAAGGTTTGCAGGTATGATAATTATCCACCATATTTAAAAAAGCTGCCTGGCTTACCCAGAAGGCTGGTTCCAGAGGTCACTGGTCACACCCCAGATCAGATAATCCTTTCCGATTTTTAAATCTAGTAAATGCCGACATTTCTTGTGACTGATAAAATTACGATTTTGGCCAAGTGGAGCCGCATCTGTACCTGGGGGCAGAAAGAAAGAAAAACACAGTCAAGATTGTAAAGAAAATATAAAAGATTGGGAAAAAGGTCGTGAAAGAAAGATAAACAAAATGATGGCCATAAACTGACCAGACCTTACCTTTAACCAAGGATACACAAGAAGTATGCATATTTCATGGGTGCACATAAAACCTAGCAGCCCTGCAGGATAGACCTTCCGTACGTGAGGTCAATTCACCCTACCATACAACACACGCAAACAAAAATTGGAGCAATTTTGGGGTAAACAAACTCCTCCAAAGGGAATAAATAGATATTCCCATTAATTTAACAGGGTTTTAAAACCTTAAACACTAGAGACTGGAGCAATTCTGGGGAGTTATCATTCATGGGGTTAACCCTTTGAGTGCTTTGGAATGCAATGTGTACCCCTCTGACATTCAAAGCATTGAAAGTCTAATTTAACACAACACAGGTATTTATTTCTCATGTATAGTGCACCAGCATTGCCCATATTTATGATTAGTCCTAACTCACTCGTGAGTGACTTTCTTCTGACTGTGGCCCCATATCAGAGATGCTCCACCTGAGTTTATCCAGCCATTCTTGCACTACAAGTCCCATCATTCTTCATTATGACCAATGTAGGGCAAAGTAGCCTGACTATATCTCAACCTCTTCATACAGCCAGGAAAAGAAGTCCAGAGAATGGACAGATCTTGCTTAAAGGGATAGTAATACTTTGTTTTATCTTATTTTATTTTGTAGGCATTAAAAAATATGAAGAACGATATAAGTCTTATCTCTCAAACCTTTATGGTTTAAGAGATATTCACAAGCAAAGTATCCCCCCCTGTTTAGCCAGATCAGAAGGGAGGTGCCCAGGTAGACTGCAGTGAGGGACAATCTTCAGTTAAGATAAGGGAAAAAACTGAAAAACTTGTCAAGGGGGGCAGGGCTTTCATTGTTCTCATAGGAAGAAGATTGTCCCCTTTTGTTATCTGTCTGGTCTATGGACTGCATTCCACATCTGAGAAGAGATGGCTTACAATAGGTAAAAGGGGCGGGAGGGGGAAACTTTGCTTGTGAATATCTCTCAAACCATAAAGGTTTGAGAGATAAGACATATATCGTTCTCCATGTTTTTTTAATGCCTACAAAATAAAATAAAGTTAAAACGAAGTATTACTATCCCTTTAATGTAGCATCCAATACAGTGAAAACACATCCAGAGAGCACACTTGTTATTCCCTGAAGAGCATTATGATGAGGGCAATGCCCTAAACATAAGAAAATCAGACACAATCTTCAGCAATAAAAAAGAGTGCTTATAATAAAGAGCAAGAGATTAGTAGAGTAAAAATGATGCATTTATTGGCTGAGTGGTTTTGGATGCAAGCTTTCAAGACAATTAGGTCTCTTGTTCAGACATAATAAGAATGAAGCCTGACTAAACAATAGATAGCAGATTGAATACATATATTTACACATATAAATTCCAGTCAGTGAATATTCTTATCAGTATAGCATAATTATTTCCCTAGGCTCCACCAGAGTGTCTTTTTAGATAAAAGAATATAAAAGACAGCACGGCGGAACATATAAGTGTAGATATATTAGAATACTACTAGAGAATCCAAGTGCTTATATAGTGAACTGAAAAATAGTATGAGACTAAGGGCAGCGAAAGTGCAGCTGAAACTATAAGGTTGAATAGATATGGGCAGGGAATTGTGGAGGTGTCAGTGGTGAGAGACGGGATGGATTGGTGAACATGTAATTACTGGAGAGTGAGAATGTGGCTCTTGGGGTAGGTGAGAGAGTTGAGGGGATAGAGACACTAAATCGATAATATAAATCCACTAGTGATCAGGGAAGGCTAATAGGCATACAGCTTGTCCCACTGTTATTTAGAATTAGTGGCAATTAGCATGCATAAAAATCATTGTTATCTTCACTTTTTTCACTACCCTTAGTCTCATTCCATATCACTATATGAGCACTTGGATTCTCGTTTAGTATTCTAACATATCTATACTTAGTCTCCTGCTCTTTTATGGTTAACACAGTACCACACTTTACCTATAATGAAGAGAAGAGCATTACAAAACATGCAACAGCCATGAAGAAGGTGGTCTTCCTGCTATATCTTAGACAGAGTAGAGTACAGCCACCCGACCAAGACTGCACTGGTTCCCCCAGCATACTTAACAACAGCACATTCAATCTCATGCATCTTAAATAACATCAAAGATGATATGCTTGTATTTCATAATCAAATATTGGTGGGCCAGTGATCCAAAAATCTGAATATATCAGTCTCTTTTTCCAGTGGAAGAAGTCATTTTGATTTAAAGTGAAGTGCACCGATATTTTATTCAGTTGATAAAACAAATGTAAAAATACAAAAAAATGGTCATCCAGGTAAGCTATTGGATGACCCCCACAGAGGAACATCCAGAGGTTCCTACAGAGATACCCCCAGAATGAAATTCAAGACACTAGGTAGCATAGCTTATTAGGATTAATGAAACTTCAGTGAGTCCTAGAATGCAAGGGTAGAACAAGCGAAAAAGTGCACCTTGAAAGAATGGAAGTGCTACTCTTTCTGCACCCCTTCTTGAGAAAAAGATGAAGTCTTTGGTTAAGAGAAAAAGTAGTTGTGTATTCATTATCCTCAAACCAATCAAAGAAAAGAAATCAGAGCCTGTGAGACCACAAGAATGAAGCCAATTTGCAAGAGTAAGAACAGGTGAGATGACCAGCATAGAATAGGTGCTGTAGATCAAAACAGTGGCATCAGATATCATGAAGACTATATCAACTTGCCCATTTATGCATGTCACAGTGGATTGAGAAAGAAAAAGACCTGGAACAATAGTCACCATTGACGACTAGATAGATGAGTTCCTTAAACCAAGCTCTCACCAGTCACCACACCACACCATAGCCATGAGAAAGGAATGGAATCTGCCCAACCAGATCTAACAATCCCACAAGTGTGACAGAAGAAAAGAAGGAAACAGGTTCATCATGAGACTGAACTGCCGGTGTATCTTCATAGAATCTGTTGTTCAACATCATCAGACTATTAGCATCTATGCTAAATCTTGAGTTCCTATGATTATTATGAGACAGTATCAAGTCCACATCTGGGATTTCCCATATGATGAATATGGAGCAAAACATTGACATTATTCACCTATATGTTTCTGAATATAGCACCCGATGACTGAAATAGTTCAGGAGTGAAATATTTTTCAGAAAAAGTGGAATACCAGAAAACTATATTTCTGTTCTAAAAAAATAGGATACAACGATCTAACTCTACAAAATAGCAACCATGTCAATGCCAAAAGAGAGATGGGTAAGTCAACAAAAATAGGGCTAAGAGACAAACATGTTAGTTTTAAAGTTAATGGGAGAGGACAGTATTGCCTTCCATACTATTGCTAGGAAGGAAAGGATGCCCATTCAGTACCACAGTATATAAGGATTGGATGGATCAACCCCTTAAAAGAAACAATTATATCATATATAGATACAATCAGTCCAACAATGCTTAAATAGTGAACCACTCAGGCAAAATACCTATAGAAACATAGTAAAGAGTATAAGAAGATTTTCATGTTACTTGCCAATAAGTCCTCTTCTCTTAGTCCATAGGGGGCACAAGAATCATGGGAGGGGCAAACCATTACAAAAACATCATTACATAATACTTTATAATGATAACCATTACACACAGAATAACCCTTATAGTAAATAAGAATGGATACTTTACTTATAATGGGGAACAAGACTTTCCACCCCATGACATAATAGAGTACATGTGAATAGTTGCTAGGCTAACACAGTTGCATCTCCAGAACCATTTCAGCCCCCTTCCAGTGACATGGTTCAGTACGATAGTATGGTAAAATAAAATGGTTTTACCCACCATAGTTGCATGAAGGACAAGTCCTTACATCAAAAAGGAACCAACCCTTATAGCTCTGATCGAGAAAGTCATCTAATAGGAAAGGAGAGGAATCCCCCCCATCTAGGACTCTCCATTGCTCAACTGGTTATCAAATGAGAAAATAATCTGAAGGCAGGTGGAGAGAAAGCTTCCTACTTCCTTCCTACCTCACAGACAGAATTGTGAAGACCTTATATCAAGATGCGGGGTAAACAGTCATCTGAGGTCCAGATAGCTGCACTGGGGCACCACACACTTTGCAATCCAGAGAGTGGCAAGTTTTCCAGACCCCAAGCAGTGTGCCATCAACATCACAGTCCACCAAAGAACAGGCCACCAGGCTCACATGGGAGAAAAAAAACCCAGCTGTGTGCCAATTACAATGCCCTTTACAGAGAAGGGAGATAGAGTGGGCAGTCTATGCCCCTCCTATCTCTCAGTCTTATTCAGACAAATAAGTTATCATAAGAGGAGTGGGGGCCTCTATAACTGGGGAGGAGATCAGGAAGGAATAACCCCCCCACACACACAGACACACTTGGGATTACATTGGAAATTGCTCCAGAGGGCATTTTTTTGCCTTCCTCTGGATCAACAGGGGTGTTATTGGCATGGACTGAACTTGATGGACGCATGTCTTTTTTCAGCCTTATCTACTATGTTACTAGGAGATAGGAATTGTGGCTAGAAATGTTACCCCCTCTTTGCTCCAGGCAAAACAATGAACCATGAGGTCAGAGAAGCAGGCTGCCACATGGTTTGAATGAGGTGATGCCGTGCCAATGCTGAGGTGTACTGCATCCATTTGGAGTCTGTCAGAAGACAGCTAACATACTTCTTAAAGCTCAAGGGCTGCTGTACAGTTTCAAAACACTTTTTACCCTTAGTAATTCTTGGGTACAGTAACGGGGAACTGGTCATGCAAAAGGCAGAGAACAAATCAGTTAAACTCCCTTAAACCCTATAAAACAGGCCCATGTAACTAAATTTGAAGGATAAATTAGTACATACTGTATGGGAACCACGAAATGTAAGATCAAATTGGCTAGGTATAAGCCAGATAAAGGGAACATTTAGTTGTGGATCATGCCAAGCCTGTAGATTTATCTGCAAAAGTAATACCTTCTATAATTTTGACGGTTCGAAATATTATTATATGCGTGACTTTATTAATTGTCGCATTAAGGGTGTGATTTATCAGTTAATTTGTCCGTGTAGGAAAATATACATTGGTAAAACATATAGAGAACTGAGAAGACGAATTTTGGAGCATAAATGTGACATTCAATGAAAAGATGTGGATAGCTCAGTAGCTCGCCATTTCTTGGAATGTCACAATGAAAATAGTGATGGACTCAAGGTTGTGGGAGTGGAAAAGGTCACTCTCGGTGCAAGGGGTAGTGATTTGGATAGAAAACTGTTACAACGTGAGGCTAGATGGATCTATATTTTGGGAGCTATGGCCCCTAATTGGTTAAATGAGGAAATATCATATAGGGCCTTTCTATAATATGTTAACAAAGAATATTGGGTAATTTTGGTTTATTTTTATATTTTTGGGCCGAGAATTGGCTTGACACTCTCCCTCAGCCTTGGTCCAATATGATGTGGTTTCTCTAAGTTTATTGGTTGTGTATTTAAGGTAACAATGAAGGTGTTGATCTTATCTTCAGTTGAGGAGGGTTATCTGTGGGTTGGATGGCTGACTTGCGGCATTTTTGTTGCGGGTTAGCCATCCGTTCCGGGATGCCTCCTTTATGCCGTTTGATGAGTGGAGTCTGTCCCCCACGGTGTGGAGTGATTTCGTGTCACTGTGGAGCTCTTTATAGGCTGTGCTGTGGTTTGGTGATCGCTCCGGACCGTAGGGGATTTATGGGGTTAAGTTTATTTGTTACTATGTTTACTTTGTTTGTACTTCCGATTGAGGTGTATTTAATGACACGGAAGGTGATGATCTGTTTGCCCTGACGAAGTCCGTGGGTGAGCGGATGAAATGCGTTGGAGGAGATCCCGAAGTTGCAGAAGCGACGCCAGTACTATTCGGAATGGTTTATGTGGATATGATTTATATTTGAGGAGCCTGATTTAAGAGAAAATTGAGTGTTTATGTCTCATGGAAGGAGCATTTATTGATCACAGACATCCCAGAAGGTGACATAGAAGAGGACTGAGGTCCGGAATCATTGAAGCTTGACACGATAGCTGATTTTTATTATGATATCTTTGGAAGTGCTATGGGTCATGAAGACTAAAGGAAGCTGGAGTCACGGGGTACTGTGAGTTTATCAAGTTGGCATTATATGCTGTGGTGCTATATGTCATTGAATTGGATGCTCTGAACATATCATACACTCTATTTGATTTTCATTACGTTTGTTCTATTCATCATTCTGGCATCACTCATCTTAATCCACCACCTTTCCATCTGACAGTTACTAATGACTTTTCAATGGACACTCTCTCATGTCATTTTCATTATAACATCAGCATTTTGTGTGTATGTACTGGTGTTAGCTATATCTGCTTTTGGCTCTATGGAGCTCTTCAGGGATGGTTTTTTTAGATCTTTGAGTTTTATTGTATGTTTTCATGACTTTTAGGTTTTGGGATACTGGGACATCTGGAAGCCTTCTTTTTTGAAGGATGGGTTTTTGGTTCTGGAGTCCATTGTCTTTACATCATATTTAATAAATTTGATATAATTTTTCAGATAATTTTGTTTATATGTACTTATTTTGTGATGACAGTTGAGTGCTGAGTAGATCCCTCTATGTTTCTTTTTATTCCTTAATTAATTATTAAGGGATCACTGCACCCTGCATATGATATATGCAGTTATTGTCAGTTAGATAATTTTTTTTGATGTGCTCCCTTAAACAAATGTATTCATTGTATTCATACATACATACATACATTGTTCAGGCCCATGTAACTAAACTAAATGTGAGGGGTAGGAGGGTATGCTGAGTGGTATTACAGTCTCTCCTGTATATAGTTCAGTGAACTGTTAACCATTCACTGGGCTACAGAGGCCCTCAATACCACAGGTTGTTGAAGAGAAAAGAGTAAGGTAGGGGAATCATACTGACGGCTTCTGTGGAACCAGTTTTTACAGCTTTCATGTCTCCTTCTGTGGTGGTTGTAACAGACGCTAAGGACGCTGGGTTGTCCTTAGCTATCATTCCATGGGTCCTCTCTCTTTGAAGCAGCTACAAATGGGTAGCTGGTCCAGTAGATGGATGAAGCAGGCTTGATTACTGAAACATAGCTTTCCAGATGTCAGCTACAAGATGGCTAGCAGGTCCTGGTAGATGGATGAAGCAGGCTGGATCACTAGAACATAGCTCTCCTGAATGGGGGTCAAAGGGGACCCTTTAAACCATCCAGGAATAAAACAGCAGTGCACAGTTCTTAGTCCAAAACGACTAATGACTTTATTCCCGCCGTCGTCTTCTTCTTGCTGATAGATTTTATCCATCAGCTGTGATTTTTGGATACCGAGGCTTGTGCCTCACTACTCCATCTTCTCGGGTTGGGTTTTAAGTCGCAGGTTTGGATTCTTCTTGGTCTGCGTTGACTTGTCACAGTTGGGTTAGTTTCACAGTGTCTTCGCTGTGATGGGTCGCGGGTAGCGGTTGAAGGGGTTTGCAGTGGTGGCAGTGAGTTTTCTGATCAGAGGGTTTGGGTTCTGATCCAGTCCTTGGCAGAAGTTCTTACTCAGCTTCTCTAGGTGTTCGTCCAACATCTCGATGTCCAGCTCCCTTTGAAGGTCAGCTGTCCTTACGAATCTTGGAGCTCCAGACGATATCCGCAGGGCCTTGTTCTGGACTCTCTGAAGATTCTTCCGGTGTCGCTCATGGCAAGTGATCCATGCTGGGGAGGCATACGTCAGGGTAGGTCGGATGATTGCCTTGTAGACGTTAATCTTTGTCCGTAGTGGCATGGACTTGGTCTTCAGGAGTGGGTACAGTGCTGCTATCTTTCCTGTTGCCTTCTGCTGAGTATTCTCAATATGGCTTCCCCAGTTGAGCTTGCTGTCCAGGGTCACACCGAGGTAGCGGCTGCTGCTCTCCCACTTGATGGTCTCCCCATTGAGGCTGATGTGCGGGTGCTCCTTGATCTTCTTTCTGGTAAACAGCGTTGCAGTTGTCTTGCTGATGTTGAGTTCTATTCGCCAGTCGCTGTACCAGGTTGAGATGGTATCTAGTGATGCTTGCAGATTCTTCGCCACTTCCTTTTCGCTGAATGACTGGGAGATGATTGCGACATCATCCGCATACAGTGCCAGGTCGGTCTTGTGCAGATCTGTCAGGATGTCACTGGTGAAGATGTTGAACAGAAAGGGTCCGAGGTTCGATCCCTGTGGCACGCC
This sequence comes from Rhinophrynus dorsalis, assembly GCA_037306005.1. NCBI lineage: Eukaryota > Metazoa > Chordata > Amphibia > Anura > Rhinophrynidae > Rhinophrynus > Rhinophrynus dorsalis. Next base: position 524,967,390 of record CM074721.1, read on the forward strand.
TGCTCGGATGGGGTGTGATGAGGACATCTCCGACCGCATGGCGACATGGAAGGTGCGCTCTCCCAGGTAGCTTGCAATTGTCTTTACCAGGTAGTTTGGAAATCCCAGGCCAATCATCTTGTGCAGCAGTCCCTTGTGCCAGACTCTGTCGAATGCTTTGGCGACATCCAAGAATACAATTCCTGTGGATTTCTTGATGTTGAACCCGTGGCTGATGGTGTCTACCACTCTCAACAGCTGATGGGTTGTTGCATGCTCCTTTCGAAATCCAAACTGTTCATTTGCTAGTAGGTTTCTTTCGGAGGCAAAGTCACTGAGTCGGGCAAGGAGGACCTTCTCCAGGAGCTTCGATAGTCCAGAGAGTAAACTGATGGGGCGGTAGTTCGCAGGATCCCTCAGTGGTTTGCCAGCCTTTGGGAAAACAATGACCCTTGCTTCTTTCCAGCATTTTGGGAAGTGCTGGAGCCTCATGCATGCATTGAAGATGTTTGTAAGGCGTTCTATTGATGCTGTCGGGAGGTTTTTGATTGCTAGGTTCGTTATTCCATCACTCCCTGGTGCTTTGCCGTTTGTCAGCTTCTCTGCAAGCCCTGCTACCTCAGCGCTTGTGCACTCCTCAATGTCTTCTGCTCCCAACCCGGTTTGGTCTTCTGCGAGATGCTTCTCAACTTCTTCCTCCACTCTGTCCGTGAGCCTGCTTGCCTTGTTTGGGGTGAAAGAAGCCTCCAGTGTCTCGGCGAGGACCTCTGCCTTGTCCTTGTTGCTGCATGCAAGGTGAGTTCTTCCCTGGATTGGGGGGCTTGGTTCCTTCTTCCTAGTTAGGCGTCGAGCCATTCTCCATACAGAATTGTCCGCCTCCTTTAGTTTGGCTGTTGCAGCCTCCCATTTCTCTCCACGGTGCTGTCTGATTTGCTCCCGCAGGAGTTTTGCAAGCGTGTTGTACTTCTGCAGGAGATCTGGTGTGCGGAACTTTTGCCACTGGCGTCGGGCCCGGTTCTTTTCAGCAATTGACTGCTGGATTCCTCTCGGTAGGTCGTAGATGGAGCATCGACTTGTCTTCTGCTTTGGAAAGCTGTTCTTGATTGCTTGCTGGACTGCTATCGTGAAGTCTTCCACAGCATTGTCAATGTCTTCCTTGGTGTTCAGCGGGTTTGGTGTGACCTTGCTGTTCAGCTCTTCCTTGTAGCGGGTCCAGTCTGCCCTTCTGAAGTTGTACTTCTCAACTTGCTGGTAGGGTTCCATCTCATCCCCCACAGTGATTGCTACTGGGTTGTGGTCTGAGGTCAACTCCGCCAGTGTTTCCAGCTCCACAGAGTGTTGCAGATTCTTAAGTAGCACAATGTCCAGCACGTCTGGGTTGTGGCTTGCTGCACTTGGGTAGTGTGTGGGCTCAGTCGGGCCTGCTACCACACAATCGTTCTTCCTGGAATACGCCAGCAGTGTCAGTCCTCTCTTGTTAGGAGTCCTGGAGTTCCAGCATCGATGTTTGGCATTGAGGTCTCCTCCAATGATTGTTGGAACAGCGGAATCCAGCAAAATGTCCAGGTCTCCAAGGTCTAGCTTTGCTTTCGGAGGGCAGTAGGCTGCAATCAGCCGGAGTGGTCCTGTTGCAATCTTGACTTGCACTCCAGTAGCTTCAATGCTTCTGAGGGGTGGGATTGCAATCTTGTGGTGGTCGATCGTAGTCTTCACTATCACTGCTGTACCCCCTCCTTTGGCCCCTGCTGGTCAGTCGGTCCGGTACACTCTGTGGTTTGCCAGGCTTAGCTTCTGATTTCCTTGCAGGTGGGTCTCTGACAGTAAGGCAGCACTTATCTTTCTTGTTTCCATAAGGTGGAGAAGTTCGTCTGTCTTCTTCTTGACCCCGTTGGCATTCCACATCACGATGGCATAGCTAGGTTTAGATACCATGTTGGTTTGCTTCTTCGCCCGGGAATAGGCTCAGGACGAGCCTTGCCACCATCGTTATGGTGGGGTCAATATTCAGCTCTGCGACAAAAGCTGCTATCTTCAAAATCATGGTCTTCCAGTTGATGGAGCTTGCAGTTTCCTCTTCCTGTGCCGGGGTGGAAGCTCGTGGTGGGTTGGGTGGCGGGTTTAGGACTTCCGCGTAGCTCAGCCCGGATGTAGTGGGTGTCTTCTGGGTCTGTGCTGGGCCTTACCCTGATGGCGGGTCAGGTTGGTTGTTCTTCCGCGTGGTAGATTGTTTTGCCTCCTGGCGATGTGTGGTGCTTTGCTGTTGGTGGCGTTGTCCGCTGTTTCTCTTTGAGTCAATTGCAGTAGTAGCTGGGTTCTGTGGCGCTTGCGCTGGGCGTGGTACTCTCCTCTGATGCTCGTCCTGTTTTGCCTTGGTCAGGGCTGGGCATCCGCGGTAGCTGGCAGGGTGAGGCCCTTTGCAGTTGGCACATGTTGCTGGTTTTGTTCGTTCTCGGGTGCAGTGTTGTGATGCGTGATTCTCCCCACAACGCACGCAGCGTGGCTCCTGGTGGCAGAAGGCGGATGTGTGGCCGATACGCTGGCAGTTGTAGCACATGATCGGTCCTCGTCTGCTTTTTGGTGCCTCTGTTGTAACTACACAGCTGCATAGCCGTGTGATCTTTGTCAAGTCTGCTGGTTTACCATCGCTGGTTTGTGCCAGGGTGACTACACTGACTTTATTGAAGGAGCAGGGGACATTTTATAGGAAAACCAGGTACAATACAACAATGGTGAACAATGTTGGTGTATACAGTAAACACTGGGCCAGACAATGGAACAATAGAGTGTACACACAAGACAATGGGACAATACAGTGGGATTGATACAATCAACAAAAGCTGTACAATAGAGACAATCATGACACCAGACTAATCCTATCACACAGAAGATATTAGTGTATACACAACAGAGGTGAGGGGGGATAGTACAGTGAAAACCTAATCAACATCTGGAATAGAGTGGGACACATCTACCATTTGGCTTGCCTTGCCAAAATCCAAGGCCCATGTAAGATTGTAGTCCCCCAAATAACACAGGGGTCCAGCATGTATTACAGTACATGGCAACACATTAAATATTCATATAACATTTAACATAGAATGGTAGGTAGCTGAATGCTGCCTACATTTCAACATGTATGGCATGGAATTTAGCATGCCTGGATGTATTTTGTGGTTGTCCAGCCAGCCAGAGCTGGGACTTCACCCAGTACCTTTCAGTCTCTTTTGGGGTATTTTCCATGGCTCTTAAAAGAGTCCCAAGTAAAGGTCCATGGTCCATTACAGTGGTGGACTAGAACAGTGGTTCTCGACCCTTGCCCTCAGTGGCTACTAACAGGCCAGGATTTGAGAATTTCCTTTTAAGAGCACAGGTGAGTTAATCAATTTGACTGAGCCTCTGATCAACACACGTGTTCTAGCAGGGAAATTCCTAAGTCCTGGCCTGTTAGTGGCCACTGAGGGCACGGGCTGAGAACCTCTGGACTAGAAGCTTGCTGGTAGCTCCTCACCACTCTGAACACTACTACTCCAGTAAAGTCAGACTGGAAGCTGCACAAAGACTAGATGTTTAGATCCAGGGGACAGATAAGAGTTCATATTTGGGTGGGGACGGTATGCAGTGGTCCTCTTTCTCACACCCCAAGTCCACTTCTATAGTGAAAAAAATTTAAAAAAATAAATGGCTTCAGATAGAGGCCAGCCTGATACCTCCTTTTGAAATAGGACACTAAAACAAAGGCTTGTTAAGCTGGGTGACATAACAAATATATAGCTTAAGTGCTGACCATGCCTTTAAGTCTGCCGACCTAAATCAAAGGAAAGGATACATAGAAATCAGGCAGAGATATGTTCTAACTAAAATATCCCAAAAAGTTCTATTGGACTGTCAATAATATAAAATATATCAAATACACAACCACATGGTATATAAAAAATAAAGATATATTTTTATTTTTTATATACCAAGTGGTTGTGTATTTGATATATTTTATATTATTGACAGTCCAATATGACATTTTAGTTAGAACATATCCCTGCCTGATTTCTATGTATACTTTCCTTTGATTCAGGTTGGCGGACTTCAAGGCATGGTCAGCGCTTAAGCTGTATATTATTATATCTTGTTGGTTTGGAGGAAGAGGAGTAGCGGGAGAGGTTGGATCTGCATTGCTTATAGCTGCAAGACCAAGCTGTTTTTCTTGCCTGTCTATTCACTGAATATAATATTGAAGAGACATATCTGCACACACCGTAGTTCCAACAGTGTGCATACTTTTTTGATCTTTATCATACCGCAGACCTGGAGCGCTTCCACTCCGTAATCTCTTCTAAGCTGGGTGACAGTTAAGCCAGGCTCACGGGGGGGGGGGTACCTCCTCTAGAATTTTTTTTTCTTTGACTCCTAGTGAATGGAGATTAAACAGAGACTGATTAAGGATTCATAGGGTCCTAGGTAATGTACCAGTTTGGGGCCCTACATCTCTTGATCTGGTGCTTCTGACACAGATGGCTAGCAGGTACTGGTATTATGGCTTTAATGGAAATGGGAGCAACTGGATGATGTTGGTATCTTTCAGCAAAAAAGGGCATCTGACACAAGATGTTAGCGGCAACAACAGCAGGTCCTCTGTCTGTGACCCATCACTTTCACGCAGGGTCCCTTATATTACCATGGGCCCTAGGCAGTAGCCCATGTTGCTATAATGGATGATCTAGCTCTGAGATTAACCACATGGACCCTGTGTTTCCCAAAGGGTGATATAGAAAAATGCATGTCCAGGGCTGCTTTGATCTCAGTGTAGCCAATCAATATGCAGATTGTGTTATGTGCTCCAGTTAAAAGGGAGGCTTGGCTAGCTCAACCGATAAGGTCAGGGGAGGGTTGGCCTGGGGGGCAGGGGGGCAATTGCCCCCTGGGCTGGTCATATGTCTGTGCTGGTCGGCCACTGCATCTCACTAAATCTCCTGATTGCTGCTGTAAATGGATCCACACTAGTGATACCACAGAGGTGCAATCCAAATGGAGCTACACTAGTAGCATAAACCATTTCCCCTGTAAGCTCTATAGTATCAGGTAAGCTTTACTTAAATTGCAAGCTTTGTAGTGGCGCACTAGTGTAGCCCCATTTCAACTGTAAGCTATATGGTATCATGTGACTTACGTCACAACATCAATGCCAATTTTAAAATTAACAACAGGGGGTGGGCTGGAACAGTGGCCTGGAACGATAATAGAAATGGGCCACTTGAATATATTTGCCCCCTGGGCCACAAATTGCCAGCCCTCCTCTGGATAAGGTTAAAGAAAGAATATACATTTATGATTCTTCCCCACTCTCTTTTGAAGGTGCTGGCTGGTTCCCTAACCAGCCTTGTTACCATGACAACGTTACCAAGTAATCATTTGGTTGAGACATTTTTCTGTGTGTTAGCGTCCTCAGCACTAGCAGTACTGTAACAAGTACTCAGATATCATTTAAATAATTCACACACAGGCAAGTGTCTTATATGATTGCTGGTTAGGGTTGTCATGGCAACTTCAGTCCTGGCACTTGGCTAATTGGCCAGCTCCTTCAAGGCTGATATCATGTAAAATGAAGAACGTGGGGATAATCTACCTTAACTCCTTAACGACCGTCCGATCCGGAGCGTAGGCGGCCATTAAGGCATTTTATTTTATTTTTTGGCTCCATGGATTCCGGGGTCACCAAGCAGCATGCAGCCATGTGGCAACCCTGGAATTCTATGACGTGCCAGCACCGTCACCGGTCCATAAGCGCCTGAACCAGAGTAAAGGTTCTGACATGTCAAGGGTTGTTAAGGGGTTAAACAACGTTCTAAATGTAGATTCTAAATGTAAATTTTCCATACTACAGAAATCTCTTCATGTTACCTTCCTTAATGACCGAGACAATGTTCATCACGTAGTTATCATAGTTGTGACTGTGCTGTATGTCTGTAACTGTCGCCTTGAATACTATGAGAGAAAACAATCAATCAATCAACAAATTGATATAACAAACAAGGGCACATTCAAGATTTCCAAATAGGGGGTTAATAAAATGTAAATTAAGTATCCAGTCACAATACAGCTGTGGAGGATTACAGCCAATGGCTGGCTAGGGATGATAAGAGAGTTGTAGTCTCAAAAAAAGCTGGTAGTATAATAATGGACTACAGCTGACCTACAATTTCTACTGTAGTTTTCTACTGCACGCAAAAGTCAGTGCAGCTACCTGAGTATAGACTTGCATCCTTCCAGCTCTTAGACTACAGTTCCCATCATCCTCAGCTGGAGGAAGGTCACCTATCCAATAGGACTGGTGATCAATGTTGCGACCAGGAAGACGATCAGCACCATCCCCTTCTAGCTCCTATCTTACCCAAGCCGGCTTTCTATGAATGAGTGCTTGAGTAAGAGGATCAAGCCGGCTGAGGAGTTAATTCGTTAAAGCCTTCCTGGTCAACGCATTGATCACCTATCCTATTAGACAGGTGGTCAATGCCAGGGGGACAAGGAGGTGTCCTGATGCCCCCAGCAAGGTCTGATTTTAGTGTAAACAAAACGGACATTTTTTTTACATTAATCTACAAGTTATGTGGCAGCATGTTTGTGATATTAACCCTTTGAGTGACAGATGGGGTATGCAATGCATTACAAAGCAATGTGTGGCATACCACTCCAGCACTCAAAGGGTTAATTGTATGTGGGCAGCATTTGTCAAATTATAACTATGTGGGGGGCAGTATATGTAGATACGAAACTGTGTGGGGGGCAGTATATGTAAATGTGGAACTGTGTGGGGGCAGTATGTGTAGATGCGGAACTGTGTGGGGGCAGTATATGTTGATGTGGAACTGTGTGGAGGGGCAGTATATGTTGATGTGGAACTGTGTGGAGGGGCAGTATATGTCGATGTGGATCTGTGTGGAGGGGCAGTATATGTCGATGTGGAACTGTGTGGGGGCAGTATATGTTGATGTGGAACTGTGTAGAGGGGCGGTATATGTTGATGTGGAACTGTGTGGAGGGGCAGTATATGTTGATGTGGAACTGTGTGAGGGGGCAGTATATGTTGATGTGGAACTGTGTGGGGGGCTGTATATGTTGATGTGGAACTGTGTGGGGGCAGTATATGTTGATGTGGAACTGTGTGGAGGGGCAGTATATGTTGATGTGGAACTGTGTGGAGGGGCAGTATATGTTGATGTGGAACTGTGTGGAGGGGCAGTATATGTTGATATGGAACTGTGTGGGGGCAGTATATGTTGATGTGGAACTGTGTGGAGGGGCAGTATATGTTGATGTGGAACTGTGTGGAGGGGCAGTATATGTTGACGTGGAACTGTGTGGGGGGGCAGTATATGTTGATGTGGAACTGTGTGGAGGGGCAGTATATGTTGATACGGAACTGTGGGGGGGGGCAGTATATGTAAATGTGGAATTGTGTGGGGGGCAGTATATGTTGATGTGGAATTGTGTGGGGGGCAGTATATGTAAATGTGGAACTGTGTGGGGGGCAGTATATGTAAATGTGGAACTGTGTGGGGGCAGTATATGTAAATGTGGAACTGTGTGGGGGGCAGTATATGTTGACGTGGAACTGTGTGGAGGCAGTATGTGTAGATGCGGAACTGTGAGGGGGGCAGTGTATGTCGATGTGGAACTGTGTGGAGGGGCAGTATATGTTGATATGGAACTGTGTGGAGGGGCAGTATATGTTGATGCGGAACTGTGTGGGGGGCAGTATATGTCGATATGGAACTGTGTGGAGGGGCAGTATATGTTGATGCGGAACTGTGTGGGGGGGCAGTATATGTTGATGTGGAACTGTGTGGAGGGGCAGTATATGTTGATGCGGAACTGTGGAGGGGCAGTATATATTGATGCGGAACTGTGTGGGGGGCAGTATGTGTAGATGTGGAACTGTGTGGAGGGGCAGTATATGTAAATGTGGAACTGTGTGGAGGCGCAGTATATATCGATGTGGAACTGTGTGGAGGGGCAGTATATGTAAATGTAGAACTGTGTGGAGGGGCAGTATATCTAAATGTGGAACTGTGTGGAGGGGCAGTATATGTAAATGTGGAACTGTGTGGGGGGGCAGTATATGTAAATGTGGAACTGTGTGGAGGGGCAGTATGTGTAAATGTGGAACTGTGTGGAGGGGCAGTATATGTTGATGTGGAACTGTGTGGAGGGGCAGTGTATGTAAATGTGGAACTGTGTGGAGGGGCAGTATATGTTGATGTGGAACTGTGTGGAGGAGTAGTATATGTAAATGTGGAACTGTGTGGGGGGCAGTGTATGTAAATGTGGAACTGTGTGGGGGGCAGTATATGTAAATGTGGAACTGTGTGGGGGGCAGTATATGTAAATGTGGAACTGTGTGGAGGGGCAGTGTATGTAAATGTGGAACTGTGTGGAGGGGCAGTATATGTAAATGTGGAACTGTGTGGGGGCAGTATATGTAAATGTGGTACTGTGGGGGGCAGTATATGTCGATGTGGAACTGTGTGGGGGGCAGTATATGTTGATGTGGAACTGTGTGGAGGGGCAGTATATGTTGATGTGGAACTGTGTGGAGGGGCAGTATATGTAAATGTGGAACTGTGTGGAGGGGCAGTATATGTAAATGTGGAACTGTGTGGAGGAGTAGTATATGTAAATGTGGAACTGTGTGGGGGGCAGTGTATGTAAATGTGGAACTGTGTGGAGGGGCAGTATATGTTGATGTGGAACTGTGTGGAGGAGTAGTATATGTAAATGTGGAACTGTGTGGGGGGCAGTGTATGTAAATGTGGAACTGTGTGGAGGGGCAGTATATGTAAATGTGGTACTGTGGGGGGCAGTATATGTCGATGTGGAACTGTGTGGGGGGCAGTATATGTAAATGTGGAACTGTGTGGGGGGCAGTATATGTTGATGTGGAACTGTGTGGAGGGGCAGTATATGTTGATATGGAACTGTGTGGGGGGGGCAGTATATGTGGATGTGGAACTGTGTGGAGGGGCAGTATATGTAAATGCGGAACTGTGTGGAGGGGCAGTATATGTAAATGTGGAACTGTGTGGAGGGGCAGTATATGTAAATGTGGAACTGTGTGGGGGGGGCAGTATATGTGGATGTGGAACTGTGTGGAGGGGCAGTATATGTGGATGTGGAACTGTGTGGAGGGGCAGTATATGTAAATGCGGAACTGTGTGGAGGGGCAGTATATGTAAATGTGGAACTGTGTGGAGGGGCAGTATATGTAAATGTGGAACTGTGTGTGGGGCAGTATATGTAAATGTGAAACTGTGTGGGGGGCAGTATATGTTGATGTGGAACTGTGTGGAGGGGCAGTATATGTAAATGTGGAACTGTGTGGGGGGGCAGTATATGTAAATGTGGAACTGTGTGGAGGGGCAGTATGTGTAGATGTGGAACTGTGTGGAGGGGCAGTATATGTAAATGTGGAACTGTGTGGAGGGGCAGTATATGTTGATGTGGAACTGTGTGGGGGGCAGTATATGTAAATGTGGAATTGTGTGGAGGGGCAGTATATGTAAATGCGGAACTGTGTGGAGGGGCAGTATATGTAAATGTGGAACTGTGGGGGGCAGTATATGTCGATGTGGAACTGTGTGGAGGGGCAGTATATGTTGATATGGAACTGTGTGGGGGGGGCAGTATATGTTGATGTGGAACTGTGTGGAGGGGCAGTATATGTAAATGCGGAACTGTGTGGAGGGGCAGTATATGTAAATGTGGAACTGTGAGGGGGGCAGTATATGTTGATGTGGAACTGTGTGGAGGGGCAGTATATGTTGATGCGGAACTGTGGGGGGGCAGTATATGTTGATGTGGAACTTTGTGGGGGGGCAGTATATGTTGATGTGGAACTGTGGGGGGGCATTATATGTAGATGAGGAACTGTGTGGGGGGCAGTATATGTTGATGTGGAACTGTGTGGACGGGCAGTATATGTAAATGTGGAACTGTGAGGGGGGCAGTATATGTTGATGTGGAACTGTGTGGAGGGGCAGTATATGTTGATGCGGAACTGTGGGGGGGCAGTATATGTTGATGTGGAACTTTGTGGGGGGGCAGTATATGTTGATGTGGAACTGTGGGGGGGCATTATATGTAGATGAGGAACTGTGTGGGGGGCAGTATATGTTGATGTGGAACTTTGTGGGGGGGCAGTATATGTAAATGTGGAACTGTGGATGAGCAGTATATGTAAATGTGGAACTGTGGGGGGGCAGTATATGTAAATGTGGAACTGTGTGGGGGGCAGTATATGTTGATGCGGAACTGTGAGGGGGCAGTATATGTAAATGTGGAACTGTGTGGGGGGCAGTATATGTTGATGTGGAACTTTGTGGGGGGGGCAGTAATTGTTGATGTGGAAATGTGGGGGGGCAGTATATGTCAAAGTGGAACTGTGTGGCATCATTTGTCAACGTGTAACTGTGTTTGGGGGACAGTAAATGTCAAATATTAACTGTGGGGCAGTATGCTGAATGTAATTATTATGGGTCATCATGGGGAACATCCCCATTGTGTGATAGCCCACATACACTAACTGACACACCCAGCCTTGTTCCCATGCCCAGACAGTGTCAATGGGGATTTGTGGCTACCAGTAGTTAAGGGAACAAGCCTGGAGAGGGTTTCAGACAGTGTACATGGGGATCTGTGACTATCAGTTGGCAAAGGAACAAGGCTGGAGGACAGCTGGTAGCCACAAAACCCCATGGATGCTGCCTGACCCCCAGCCTTGTTCGCTTGGGCGTGCACGACACGTATAAAATATGATACAGAGCTGAGGGATGATTAGGTACTACTTGGTGTACTTTTTCTATCCTTTTGAGTGCCACAGAGGTGCTCAAGGCACATCCGTATGGTACTCAAAAGGTTAAGGGAGTGATGCTGTTCGTGATGCTGAAAGGATCTTCTCCACTCCCCTACTGACCAAGCAGGGCAGCAGAAAGACTTCAGGGTTTTTGTATTGCTGGTGATGTGTGAAGGAGAGCATCCCTTCGACACTGACAGCAGTTCACAACCCTCCCTGCTTCTGATTGATTGAGGATTATTCATTGGTAACTACAGGCAGATCCCAACTTCAACAGCCTCAGGCAGGTGAAGTTAAGACTGTGAACTCCATCAGCAGAGGCTACTATCGGAGTTTAGCGAATGTGGTGAAGTGCCACATTAACACATAAACACCCCCCTTGAATAAGATACTGGCTCATTATCCTGCATTTCCATGTGGAAATGATTCATTATGCTGCATTTCCATATCAAAATAGGCCATTATTGATGTGATGAGTGAAAATTATTAAACTGGGCGAAGGCATGTCGGATGGATATCGGTGTGGGCAGATTTTTTTGTCAGACTAATGCGGATGTGATGTTGAAGACACTTTAGTGCATACTGTTGATGTGCCTTCGACACTATTCTGACAGGACATTGACATTTTGAGCTCTTTTCAACATTTAGTGCACTTTCCCCCTTTGTCTTTTTATCACACTCTAAAGCTCTCCCTTTTATGCACTTGCATTTTCTCATGCTCTCCCTTTCGCCTCTACCACACTGTTATTCTCTCTTTCTGTGTCTCCCTCATCCTAATGAGTGAGTGAATTCAGTAACACGGGAATCATGCTGTGTGATGAACAGAAACCTCTACATACCGTAGTCCACTCCTGGCTCACATGCTTTGGTCAATCTAAATGGCACCGTGATCTCTTCCTTTTCTACATGCTGCTGCATCAGACAGTTTTCTGTAAGATAAACACATGTACAGCATGAAGCCTGTGGATCCGGAAGGACAAAAAAGGTCAGAATCACCCATGAGATGCCACTGATCAGACAAAAGAAGCCATTTAACCCTAAGTAATGGAGAGGAATCCAATGCATTGTGCTGGAGAGACACATTGATAACTGAAGGGTAGATTTAACCCTTTGAGTGCCAGAAGGCTGTGCATCTCATTGCAAAGCAATGCGTTGACACTCCTTTGGCACCCCAAGGGTTAATGCTTTTTTTTTTCTTCTCTCAATAATGTGGTAGCTCTGATGTACACTTTGCTATTTTAAAGTGACAGTCAACCTCCTTTTTGACTGTATATAGTCTGAAAGTGCATAGTATGTAAAGTTAAATTGCTTATAAGCTTTCTTATTTGTAGTTTTATCTTCTTTTTTTTTAAACGCTATTACTTCTTTGACAAGCAGCTCTTAGAATATGTTTTTGGGGAGCTTTCTGTCTGGGAGTATGAAAGCAGGTATAGTGATGTAGTGTAAAAAAATATACCTTGTAAAAGAGATAGTGAAACAACATAGAAAAGCAAGTTGGTGAAAATGACCACAGAGCACTCAGTCAAACAACAAATACTTTGGCCCATATTTATAAAAGTAAAATAAACTAAACCAAGGGTGCCATACGAGACACATACAAATTTCTTTTTAAATAAATTGGGCTTTTGACCCCTTGAAATCAATAAATTTGAATTTTAAGCACCGTCATCGTAAGATTGTCCCAGGATAGCTAAGTATAAAACTGCTTTCAGCTCTTTTTTATACTATATTTCTAGTATACCACCCCAGTAACCAACTCATAGTGTTTCTGTTATGATTGTTGCATATTGTGTTTTACTTGCAGTGCAGTAAGTAATTGTATAGTTAGTATTATTAGGTGTTTAGCTATAATATATTTGATAATATACAGTGTATTATTCATGTTATAATATTATTGTTTTTATTAAATATTATTGCTTATTGCTAGTACTCTGGGGGTTAATGGTATTGGTCATTAGAACAAACTTCTCTGGGTATACCTTTCCGCGTCAGCTACGTGTCACACAAGCACCATTTTTGCCTTGATTTAGCTGTTTTGTGTGGAGGCCAATTGCATCCATTTACATTGCAGTGGGCCCTAACACTCAGGTGATGTTGTTGGCGCACAAGCCTGTAGCGTGAGTGCTATTGTGTTCATGCCCATGTTTTTCTTTATTAGACGTTGCCTGTGTCCATTTATGGCGCAAGTTCAGCCATAAGCATAATGAAACAGTTGTAAAGTGTGTGTCATAGTTGGCGGCGGCTTGCTCGAGCTCCGCATTTTGTACCTCATGCGGTGCCGGCCGCATGCTTCAGCAAGCGGGCCAGCCGCATCCACGCTCCTTGCGGCTCAGACGCATTCTGTCTTGTGGCTCCAGACGCTTCGTTGTAGATGGCCCGGCTGATGCCAGGTGATGTCACATACGGGCGCACGTCCAGGGAGACGGATGTGCGTCCATTTAAAGGGGCAGTCGCCTATTTCATGCTCCTCCTCTTCCTGGGGCAGGCACTTAAATACTACCTGGACACAGGGCTCAGTTGCACTTTTGTTGGTGTTCAGTGCAGTTCTTTGAGTTGTATCCTGTGTATTACCTGGTTTGTCTGACTACCCGTCCTGGTGCTGACATGTGGCTCTGTCTAACTATCCGCTCTGTGCATGACCCCGGCTTAGTCTGATAACCATCCTGGTGTGGACCTGTGGCTCTGTCTGACTACCTGCTCCGTGTATGACCCCTGGCCTGTCTGACTATCCATTCTGGTGCTGATCTGTGGCTCTGTCTGACTACCCACTCCGTGTATGACCGTGGCTTTGTCCGATAACCAATCTGGTGCAGACCTGCGGCTCTGGCTGACTACCCGTTGTGTATCAACCCTTGGCTCGTCTGACTATCCATTCTGATGCCGACCTGTGGCTCTATCTGACTATTCTCTGTGTGGCCTCCCGTTAGTCTGATATCCATTCTGGTGCGGACCTGTGGCTCTTGCAGACTCATTCCTGGTTGCCTTCTGAGTATCTGATGTCCCCTCAGGTGCAGACCTGTGGCTCAGATAATCTTCGCTCTGTGTTTCGTTGGTATAAGTGCAGGTGCGGACCTGAGGTTGCCTACCATTCCCTATCTTCTGATAAGGGGTCTACGTGAAAGTACCACACAGAAGCAGTCTCCTATCCTCACTGTGTCGCTTGCTCTGTTGTGTGTGCTCATACTGTATAATATTGTGTATTACTATTTAATTGTTTGTTTCAATAAAATTGTGTTACCTAACAGTACCTGTCCAGATCTCATTTGTATGAACTTTGACAGTATGAAAGGGCCATGTCTATGGACGGTACTGGTAACCCTTCTGCCAAAGACCTCGTAGTCAGGATGGAGGTTCAAGAGCAACTTATTGATCAGATTACAATGGCCTTGCAAACCCTGTTGAACTGAACCGCACACCTTAACTGCCCTGTCGGGCAACCGGTGGCCCCTCCCGTTGCGAACCCGGCAATGGCAGCGCCAGCCGTCCCTGATGCAGGCATGATCAGGAGTTTCTCTGGGCCCACTCCACTTCCTCAGCGGTATGAAGGGGACCCAGCAGTGTGCTGTGGGTTCCTAAACCAAATGGGCATTTATATGGCGATGGTACCACAAACGTTCCCCAATGATTGCAGTAGGGTCGGATTTTTGGTTTCACTATTGTCTGGCAAGGCCTTGACTTGGGCCAATCCGTTGTGGGAGATGGACAAACCAATCATACATGACTTTCTGGCATTTGTGGCCTCCTTTCCTAGAGTTTTCAATATGCCAGGTCGAAAGGTCTCGGCCTCCAAACACCTTATGACCATTCACCAGGGAGCTTGAACTGTGGCAGAGTACGCAATTGAATTTCGTACTCTGGCAGCGGAGGTGGGTTGGAATAACGAGGCCTTAGTGGCAGCCTTCTGCCAGGGGCTTTGTGACACAATTAAAGATGAAATTGCTGCCTGTGATATACAGAGAGATTTGGAGGAGTTAATCTCATTTACTACACTGATCGATACTAGGATCAGGGAGAGACCATCCTTTAGGGAACGCCTGCATTGGCTTCCATCTCAACTGGCACCCAGCTTTACACATCCACCCATTCCTCCCTCGCCTCCCACGCCTCTTGGGCTTGATTCTGATGGCAGTGAACCCATGCAGCTGGGGGCCACTCACCTTTCGGAGGAGGAGAGAGCCTTCCGGTGGAGAGAAGGTCTCTGTTTATATTGTGGGAGACCCGGACATGTCTTGAAGTCTTGCTCTGTGCGTCCGGGAAACACCCGCACCTAAGATCCTGTCAGGGATAGATATTAGGTGGTATTTCCCAGTCCCCGGAGGTGATAAAGGGTAAACCCATCCTGGAAGTTATCCTGTCTTGGAACAACTCTTCTACAGTTGCCGCTGCATTGCTGGATTCAGGGGCTGCACGATACTTCATGGATGCGGATTTTGCTGAGAAACATGCTATCCCATTACAGTCTCATTCTTCAACCTTGGAGATTGAAGCCATTGATGGGAGGCCCCTACAACCCTCCTATATCACTCAGGAAACACTTCCATTAACCCTAAGAGTAGGGGCCCTTCACACGGAAACCCTGCAGTTCCAAGTGATTAACTCACCCCACTATGCCATTGTCCTGGGGTTTCCATGGCTACAGACACAACCCCAGGATTGATTGACGCAACTGTGACATTGTATCCTGGGCTCCTAATTGCTCTAAGTTGTGTCTCGCACGTCCTAGAAGACTACTTTGTACATCATCCTCAGTCCTGCCTGAGGAATATAAGGTCTTCAGTGACATATTTAACAAGACACAAGCAGGTGCGTTACCTCCCCATAGACCTTACAATTGTGTTATTAATTTGATTCCTGGGACGACTCCTCCTAGGGGCCATGTTTATCCACTTTCACTGGAGGAGATGAAGGTCATAGAGGAATATGTGTCCAATGCTCTTTCTAGAGGCATAATACGCAAGTCTGCCTCACCGGCCGGTGCAGGGTTTTTTTTTGTCAAAAAGAAAGATGGGGAGCTGCGCTCCTGTATTGACTTTCGAGGACTGAATAAATTGACAATAAAAAATGCCTACCTTATACCCTTAATTACTGAGCTATTCGACCGATTAAAGGGTTCCAAGGTGTTCACTAAGCTTGATTTGAGGGCAGCATATAACCTGGTTCATATTAAAGAAGGAGATGAATGTAAGACAGCATGAAACACCAGGAGCAGACATTTGGAATATCTGGTTATGCCCTTCGGGCTGTGCAACGCTCCCACTATCTTCCAGGAATTGATTAATGACTTGTTGCAAAGCTCGGTAGTCATATATTTGGATGACATTCTAATTAAGTCACCCACTTTGGAGACTCATCACGCTGATGTGTCTAGGGTACTGCAGTTATTGAGAGAGAATGGCCTATAATGCAAGCTGGGAAAATGTGAGTTTCACAGGACACAAGTGACCTTTCTGGGATATGTGATATCCGCGTCTGAGTTTGCTATGGACCCTCAAAAACTATCTGCTGTAGTACATTGGCCCTGTCTGGTGGGACTAAAATTGATTCAAAGGTTCTTGGGCTTTACAAACTACTATAGAAGGTTCATTAAGGACTTCTCAGTGGTGGTCAAGCCACTGACAGACATGACTTGTAAAGGTGTGGATGCCTCTAACTGGTCACCCAGAGCACAGTTGGCCTTCAAAAACCTTAAAGCAGCATTCAAGGCAGCTCCTATACTGGTACATCCCAACCTCGCCCTCCCCTTTACACTAGAGGTTGATGCATCTGAGATGGGAGTAGAAGTCCTCCTGTCCCAGCGCTCAGCTCCAGGGGAGGCTCTGCTTCCGTGTGGATATTTTTCCTGGAAACTATCTAAGGCAGAGAAGGTGTATGACATAGGTGATCTGGAACTGCTGGCCTTGAAGGAGTGGCGTTATCTCCTAGAAGGAACTAGTGCCCCAATCCTGATCCTTACGGATCATAAAAATGTGACTTACTTGTCGGAAGCAAAACGATTGTCGGCTCATCAGGCCAGATGGGCACTGTTACTGTCTAGGTTCCACTTTGTCGTTTCGTATCTTCCCGGCTCTAAAAACATTCGGGCCCTACCTCGCCAGTATTGCTCCGCCTCTAGGAAAGAGTCTCCTCCTACACCGATCGTTCAGGCTGATCAGATTCTGGTCACCATTCGAACCAGTACCACCTCTCCTTTGGAAGAGGAGATTTTGGTGGCTCAAGTCTCTGCCCCGGCTAAGAAACCCAGAGGGAGGTGTTCTGTGCCTGTCCACTTATGCACCAGACTCCTGGAGACATATCATACGTCTAAATGGCTGGTCATACTGGGCAAGATCAGTTGGTATGGTTGATTTTTCGATTGTTTTCGTGGCCGAGCCTTAGAAAAGACTGTTCTGCCTTTGTGGCAGCTTGTCCTACCTGTACCCAAATCCCCACGAAAACTGCCTGTGGGACTTCTCCAACCTATTACTAATGGGGAACATACGTGGTCCCATTTGTCCATAGACTTTATGGTGGAACTTCCAGTATCCATGGGATACATTGTTATCCTTATGATCATGGATAGATTTTTGAAAATGGCACACTTTGTAGAACTCAAAGGTCTCCCTTCTGCTCCAGACCTGACCAGGGTCTTCGCTAAAGAAATATTCTGACCCCATGGTATACCCAAAGTGATTGTGTCTGACAGGGGGAGCCAGTTTGTGTCCCGGTTCTGGAGGTGTTTTTGCTCGCAAATGGGCATTCAGCTTGCCTTTTCCTCCGCATACCACTATCACGGTGCCTGTGTATTGCTGGCGACATTTTACAGCATTGTGCCTGAGTTCTCTTATTAGCTAGCGTGATATGGCTCCACCCAGTGGTAGCCTTTAAGTACTGAGCCCTGTCATTTCTACAGGGCCCTTTCGTGGTGTTCCCATTACTAAGAGCTTGCTGTCGTTATGTGTGAAATCCTGTGTATGACCCGGACTGCCTGACTACTCTCTCTGATTCTGTTCCTGCTCCGTGTACCGACTTGAATTGGCTGACGTTCCTGCTCCGTGTACCAACTTGGCCTGGCTGACATTCCTGCTCTGTGTACCGACTAGGATTGGCTGACGTTCCTGCTCCATGTACTGAGATGGCCTGGCTGATGTTCCAGTTCTGTGCATCGACCCGAATTGGCTTCCGTTCCTGCTCTTATGCCTCCAGCCCGGTGCACTACCGCGTCCAGTAGTCCGGTAGAGCGTATCTCCTGTGCTCTGTGTTGAGTGTGCTGGCCCAGTTGGTTGCCTCGTGTACTGCATTACTGTTCCGTGACTGTGACCCATTTGTGCCTTGCTGCCTCCTTCCTCCTTACCCAGGGCTGACGCAGATCTCGTTTGCTCACTATACGCTTGACTTGTTATCGCATTGCCACTGAGGTTGGTCTCCTGGGAGCCTCAGTTATTCTCCACTCCTGTCAGTCGCCATCAAGCCTGAGTGTCTATTACCAGGGCTGTCCGGTGCTCACCCAGGTAGGAGCTATTCTATTTGCACACTATACTCTGGCTTGTCACTACTCCTTAATTGAGGTTGGTCTCCTGGGCGCCTGTAACGGTTTTGTAAGACACTCAGACCAGAGGTTAGAATAAAACACATTTTTATTGAGAGAAACAAGGAACACTGCCCCCTATGGGCTAAAATAGGTAATGACACATAAATGGATCAAGATAATGGATGTCTTTGCAGGCACAGTATGGATTAGGAGCAATACTGTCATATACAAAGAAACAGTAGTAGCACAAGGGTTAAAGTTCAATGCAAGTAATCAGTCTCTGTTGTGGTGAGTTTAGACAACACCCAGTAGATGGTAAGAGCAGCAAGAGACTGTGGTGCGAGTTGGGAAGCACCTTAGCAGTGAGGCAGAGCTGAAACACTCCAAGGACAGGCAATAAGTGAGATACCCAACACTTCTGCAAGAGCTGAATGGAACTAGAGCCAAAAGCACCCTACCGGTGCGGTAACTGAGTCACAAACACTGTGAGATCTGAATGGGACCAGAGCCAATAGCACCCTTCCGGTGCGGTAACGGAGTCACAAACACTGCAAGAGCTGAATGGGCCAGAGCAAATAGCACCCTTCCGGTGCGGTAACGGAGTCACAAACACTGCAAGAGCTGAATGGGACCAGAGCCAATAGCACCCTTCCGGTGCGTTAACGGAGTCACAAACACTACAAGAGCTGAACGGTATCGCCCAATAGCACCACGCGGTGCGACAACTGCTACCCTGTGCTCGTAAGGTGTAAGATGGAAGCACAGTTAACGGAGGCCACAAATGCTCTGCAAGTATTAACAGACAGGCTCGGTAATGGAGGCAACAAGCTCAGCAAGTGTTAACGGACAGGCTCAGTATCGGAGGCAACAAGCTCAGCAAGTGTTAACGGACAGGCTCAGTAACAAGCACTGCAAGTGTTAATGGACAGACTCAGTAATGGAGGCAGCAAGCTCTGCAAGTGTTATCGGACAGGCTCAGCAGCGGAGGCAACGGTGCTCAGCAAGTGTTTAACGGGCAGGCTCAGTATCGGAGGCAACAAGCTCTGCAAAGGTTAAGTGGATGATCAGTCTGCACAGCACTGTACTCTACAGTTCAAAATGGTGCCAGGCGACATAAAATCAGGATCTCGCAGGAAACTCCCTGGACGACAGGAACACTGGAATCAGGTCACAGAGCAGGAACGTCAGCCAAGCCGGGTCAATCACGGAGCAGGAACGAACAAGAATAGTCAGACGGGCCAAGTCGGTACACAGGATCGCAGGAACACAGCAACGGAAGCACTGGTACAGGAACACCATGAAAGGGCACCTGACAGGTGCCAGAGACCCGGTATATGAAGGCCACACTGGGCAGGCTTAAACAAGCTCCGCCAATGGGAGCACACCACAGCAGAGAGTGACAGCGAGATCACGGGAACCGTGATGGTACCCCCCTCTCAAAGACCCCCTCCCCTGGTAGAGGGTGTAGGTTTCTGGGGATATTTAGAGTGGAAATTGCGTAATAATCTCACCCTTTCCCTGCATTTTGGCCTCGCGTTCCTGCCGCTCGCTCTGGGACTTCTCCTCCGGTGGGTCTTGTACCACGAGGAGTTCGGCCTCTGGGAGCGGCGCTTCCCAGCGGGGAAGGAAGTCCGTCAAGTGAACCGCCGCCAACGCAGGTGAAGACGACTGGGCAAGAGCAGCGGACCAACTACCCACAGGAAGGAATACCCCCACCAGTTCCACCCAGCCAGGCCCCGAGAGAGGGAAGGGGGAACCCCGGGAACACCCACCTGAAAGGCGCCAATAGCGCCGCTCCCAGAGGCTGGACTCCTCACGGCACAAGACCCGCCGGAGGAGAAGTCCCAGAGCGAGCGGCAGGAATGCGAGGCCAAAATGCAGGTGAAGACAGGCGCACGGGGCAACAAGGAGGGCTCGCAAGGGAGACAGGAGCGCCGAGCGCCCAGGAACGGATCCGGAAGCAGCGTCAGACGGCCCAGGAGTCACAACTGGAACAGCAGGTAACTACCAGGGGAAGGAAACAGGGAGCAAGCCACTACACTGAGCGAGCTCAATAATCGGGCGAGGGCCCGAGGACCGACTCGCTCTAAAAATCCTGATCCACCAATGAGGAGACCGGTGGGAGGGGAAAGAGGTGCTGAAGCCCAAGGCAAGGCCGCCCAAAGCAACCAGCAGGGCAATCCGCCAGGGGCTGACACCTGTCCCCAACCTGGAAGAAGACCGCTGGCAGCCGTCTATGGTTGGCATGCCGCTGGAATGACTGGCTGAGGGTCCTCTGAACCTGTGTCCAAGTGGAGCAGAGCTGCTCAATATGCTCGTCCAGAGTTGGAATCTGTTGTGACTGAAATGAGTCCGGGAGCAGGCACGGCTGGAACCCATAATTAATAAGGAACGGGGAGCTCCCGGACGATGAATTAACTGCACAATTCCTGGCAAACTCCGCCCATGGCAACAGGTCTGCCCAATTGTCATGATGATCAGTCACAAAGCAGCGCAGAAACTGCTCCAGTCCCTGATTGGTACGCTCAGCGGCCCCATTGGTCTGGGGATGGTAGACAGAGGAAAAGGACAATTGTATGCCCATCTGGCTACAGAATGCCCTCCAGAATCTAGACACGAACTGACTCCCTCGGTCCGACACTACCACTCTGGGAACCCCATGCAAGCTGAACACCTCTCTGGCAAAAACCAATGCCAATTCCTGGGCTGAAGGAAGACCAGAGAGGGGCACGAAATTAGCCATCTTAGAGAACCTGTCAACCACCATTAGGATAAAAGTATACCCTCTAGACACAGGCAATTCTCCCAGGAAATCGATGGATATGTGGGACCATGGGCGTTCACCACTAGGCACTGGTTTGAGTAAGCCCACTGGGAGGTGTCTGGGGGTCTTGGCATGAGCACAGGTAGCACAGGCTGCAGTATATGCGGAGCAATTGGCTCTAAGGGAGGGCCACCAAAATACTTGCGAAAGAGACCATATTAATTGATCCCTCCCAATGTGCCCAGCCGCCTTAGATGAGTGGTAAGTCTCAAGCAGACGGATACGGAATGGCTCATCCACAAAGCACTTGCCAGCTGGGGTTTCTGGGGGTGCCCTCACCTGAGATGCTAAAATCTCTTCCCCCAGTGGCGAAGTGATACTGGTACTCACTGTCGCCAGGATGCGATCTGGCTCAATGATAGCTACAGGGTCTTCATTAGTGTTGAGCGAGCATGCTCGGCCGATGCTCGGATCGGCTCGAGCATCGCTCTGCTCGGCACATGGCGGTACTCGTACGAGTACCGCATGTGCTCGCCCGCCATGTTCGGGTCTCCTCCCCGCACGTTTTGCGGCTGCTGCGCAGCCAATAAACGTGCAGGGAGGCTCTGACATCGGTGTAATGCCAGCAGCCATGTTGGCTGCTGGCATTACACTGATTGGCTGGCCAGAACCCGTGGTCAGGTGCTGTATAGCACCTGACCATCGAGTTCGGCTCAGTCTGAGCCAGGGAGAGCTGAGGATAGGAAGGGAAAGGCAGTGTAGGGAGGAAAAAAAAAAATTGTGACAAAAAAGAACCAAAAGTCCTTTTTAGGACTACTGTGTGTGGGGGCAGCAGGTTATTTTGTGTGGGGGGAAAAAAACAAAAAAAAAAAAAAAAAATATTCTGTTTAGTGTGAAAAGTTGCAGATTAGAGCACATTCTGTTTAGTGTGCACAGTTGCAGATTAGAGCACATTCTGTTTAGTGTGCAAAGTTGCAGATTAGAGCACATTCTGTTTAGTGTGCAAAGTTGCAGATTAGAGCACATTCTGTTTAGTGTGCAAAGTTGCAGATTAGAGCACATTCTGTTAAGTCTTCAAACTAAAATATCAAAGTCACGTATTCCATTCAGTGTGCGTCGCCGCAGTTTAGCAGCACATTCTGAGTACTGTGCAGAGTTGCAGAATAGGAAGAAATACTGTTAAGTCTTCAAACTAAAATATCAAAGTCACATATTCCATTCAGTGTGCTTCGCCGCAGTTTAGCAGCACATTCTGTGTACTGTGCAGAGTTGCAGAATAGGAAGAAATACTGTTAAGTCTTCAAACTAAAATATCAAAGTCACATATTCCATTCAGTGTGCTTCGCCGCAGTTTAGCAGCACATTCTGTGTACTGTGCAGAGTTGCAGAATAGGAAGAAATACTGTTAAGTCTTCAAACTAAAATATCAAAGTCACATATTCCATTCAGTGTGCTTCGCCGCAGTTTAGCAGCACATTCTGTGTACTGTGCAGAGTTGCAGAATAGGAAGAAATACTGTTAAGTCTTCAAACTAAAATATCAAAGTCACATATTCCATTCAGTGTGCTTCGCCGCAGTTTAGCAGCCTATTCTGTGTACTGTGCAGAGTTGCAGAATAGGAAGAAATACTGTTAAGTCTTCAAACTAAAATATCAAAGTCACATATTCCATTCAGTGTGTTTCACCGCCGTTTAGCAGCCTATTCTGTGTACTGTGCAGAGTTGCAGAATAATAAGAAATACTGTTAAGTTTTCAAACTCAAATATTAAAGTCACATATTCCATTCAGTGTGTTTCACCGCAGTTTAGCAGCCTTTTCTGTGTACTCTGCAGAGTTGCAGAATAATAAGAAATACTGTTAAGTTTTCAAACTCAAATATTAAAGTCACATATTCCATTCAGTGTGTGTCACCGCAGTTTAACAGCCTATTCTGTGTACTCTGTACAGTTGCAGAATAATAAGAAATACTGTTAAGTTTTCAAACTCAAATATTAAAGTCACATATTCCATTCAGTGTGTTTCACCGCCGTTTAACAGCCTATTCTGTGTACTCTGTACAGTTGCAGAATAATAAGAAATACTGTTAAGTTTTCAAACTCAAATATTAAACTCACATATTCCATTCAGTGTGTTTCACCGCCGTTTAACAGCCTATTCTGTGTACTCTGTACAGTTGCAGAATAATAAGAAATACTGTTAAGTTTTCAAACTCAAATATTAAAGTCACATATTCCATTCAGTGTGTTTCACCGCCGTTTAACAGCCTATTCTGTGTACTCTGTACAGTTGCAGAATAATAAGAAATACTGTTAAGTTTTCAAACTCAAATATTAAACTCACATATTCCATTCAGTGTGTTTCACCGCCGTTTAACAGCCTATTCTGTGTACTCTGTACAGTTGCAGAATAATAAGAAATACTGTTAAGTTTTCAAACTCAAATATTAAAGTCACATATTCCATTCAGTGTGTTTCACCGCCGTTTAACAGCCTATTCTGTGTACTCTGTACAGTTGCAGAATAATAAGAAATACTGTTAAGTTTTCAAACTCAAATATTAAAGTCACATATTCCATTCAGTGTGTTTCACCGCCGTTTAACAGCCTATTCTGTGTACTCTGTACAGTTGCAGAATAATAAGAAATACTGTTAAGTTTTCAAACTCAAATATTAAAGTCACATATTCCATTCAGTGTGTTTCACCGCCGTTTAACAGCTTATTCTGTGTACTCTGTACAGTTGCAGAATAATAAGAAATACTGTTAAGTTTTCAAACTCAAATATTAAACTCACATATTCCATTCAGTGTGTTTCACCGCAGTTTAGCAGCCTATTCTGTGTACTCTGCAGAGTTGCAGAATAATAAGAAATACTGTTAAGTTTTCAAACTCAAATATTAAAGTCACATATTCCATTCAGTGTGTTTCACCGCAGTTTAGCAGCCTATTCTGTGTACTCTGCAGAGTTGCAGAATAATAAGAAATACTGTTAAGTTTTCAAACTCAAATATTAAAGTCACATATTCTGTGTAAGATGAAGAAGGCGGGTAAAAAGGGACGGGGAAGTGGACGTGATCCTGAAAGTTCAGGGCGCGGGTCAGGACGCGGAGAAACTGTGCCTGGTGCCAGAGCACAAGAAAGAAAGACATCCACCATACCTAGCTTCATGTGTAATTTTACAGGGCGTCGCAGGACATCACTCTCGAGGTCCGACCACTGCGAACAGGTGGTCGGTTGGATGACAGCTGATACTGCTTCCAGTCGGTTAAGCACCACCCTGTCTTCCACCAAGTCCACTCTCAGTAGCCAAGAGTCTGGTCAACATAATCCTCACTCTGATCATCCTTCCTCCCACCATACACGGTCTGGTCAAAGAAGTGATCCCACACTGGGATATAGTGAGGAGCTCGTCTCATCACCAATCCTTCATTTGACCCTCTCTCCAAGCACGCTTGCAGAGGAACATGACATCTTGTGCCCTGATTCACAACCTCTAGAGGCTACCCAATCTCAAGAAGATGACAGATGTGAACGGCATTTAAGGTCAAAGGAAGTAGTGGATGATGATGATGATGATGAGACACAGTTGCCATTAAATCAACCACTATTTCCGTCTCAAGACCTTGTTGAGGAGAATGTTATACAGTTGTCAATGACTGAGTATGTGGTGGGATCAAGACTTGAGGAGGATGATCAGAGTGAGGAAGTGGAGGAGGACTTGGTGGACGATGAGGTGACTGACCCCACCTGGGAAGGTGTAGAGCCGAGCGATGACAGCAGTCCTGAGGGTGAGCCATCTGCAGTACCGCAACAGGCTGGAAGAGGCAGTGGTGTGGCTACAGAAAGAAGGCGGACCGCACCAAACCGGCCCGCAAATGTTCCACGGAGCACCCCCTTGCGTAAATCTACCTTGCCAAGGGGTAGGTGTTCCGCGGTATGGCGTTTTTTTAAGGAAAGTGCGGACGACAAAAGAATTGTAGTTTGCAACCTGTGCCACACCAGAATGAGCCGAGGCATGAACACTAGAAACCTCACCACCACCAGCATGATCCGACACATGGCATCCAAGCACCGTAGTAAGTGGGAGGAACGCCTGGATCGCCCATCTGTGTCTGCAGGCCACACCACTGCCTCCTCTTCCCCTGTTTTCGGTGCCGGCCAATCGCCTGTTGAAGGCGCAGGCCCGCATACCTCCCGCCCTGCACCTGTAGCATCTGAAGCACCATCAGCGACCACATCCACTTCCCTGTCCCAGCACAGCGTCCAAATGTCGTTACCCCAGGCATTTGAGCGCAAGAGAAAGTACCCAGCCACCCACCCACAGGCCATAGCACTAACCTCACACCTTTCAAAATTACTGGCCATCGAAATGCTGCCATTTAGGCTTGTGGACACTGAGTCCTTCCGCAGCCTGATGGCAGCAGCTGTCCCTCGGTACGCGGTCCCCAGCCGCCACTACTTTTCCCGGTGTGCCATCCCCGCATTACACCACCATGTGTCCCGTAACATCACCCGTGCCCTGACCAACGCAGTTACTGGGAAGGTCCACTTAACGACTGACACATGGACAAGTGCTTGTGGCCAGGGACGCTACATTTCCCTGACGGCACACTGGGTGAATGTCGTGGAGGCTGGGAGCGACTCGGACCCTGGGATGGCACGGGTGCTACCCACGCCGAGGATTGCGGGCCCTACCTCCATCAGGGTTTCCACCAGCACCTACGTTATTGGCTCCTCCTCCTCCGTTTCCACCTCCGAATTCTCTACACACACCGCCACTCCCCCATCAGCCAGTAGCTGGAAGCAGTGTAGCACTGCAGTGGGGAAGCGTCAACAGGCCGTGCTGAAGCTGATCTGCCTTGGGGACAAACAGCACACGGCCTCAGAGCTGTTGCAGGGGATTAGTCACCAGACCGAGCAGTGGCTCTTGCCACTCAACCTGCAACCAGGCATGGTTGTGTGTGATAATGGGCGTAACTTGGTGGCGGCTTTGGAGCTCGGCAAGCTCACACACGTACCATGCCTAGCGCATGTATTTAATTTAGTGGTGCAGCGATTTCTAAAAACCTACCCCAATGTGCATGATCTCTTGACCAAGGTGCGCCGCGTGTGTGCACATTTCCGTAAGTCATCAACAGCTTCAGCCGGCCTGTTGAAGCTGCAGCAGCGCTTACAATTGCCAGCTCACCGGCTGCTGTGTGACGTGAGCACGCGCTGGAACTCCACCTTCCACATGTTGGCCCGGCTTTGTGAGCAGCAGAGGGCAGTAGTGGAGTACCAGCTGTTACACGGTCGTCGCCTCTCCGTTCAACTTCCTGTAATCAGAAGTGAGGAGTGGGAATGGATGTCAGACCTCTGTGAGGTTTTACGCAATTTTGAGGAATCGACACAGATGGTGAGCGGCGATAACGCTATTATCAGTGTAACCATCCCACTTCTGTGTCTACTGAAACGCTCGCTGCTCACAATTAAAACCGACGCTTTGCATGTGGAAGAGGTGGAAATGGGGGAGGAAGAGCTTACACAAGGTGATAGCCAGAGCACCCTCACTTCGTCTTCTCAGCGACAATTGGAGGAGGCGGAGGAGGAGGAGGAGGAGGAGGAGGAAGACACGGTTGTCTCCGCTACAGAGGGTAGCCATGGAACTTTAGTTCCATCTCTTCAGCGTGGGTGGGCAGAAGAGGAGGAAGAGGATGAGGAGATTGAGAGTCATCCTCCTGGTGAGGACAGCGAAATCTTGCCTGTTGGTACTCTGGCACACATGGCTGACTTTATGTTAGGCTGCCTTTCCCGTGACCCACGCGTTACACGCATTTTAGACAACACGGATTACTGGGTGTTCACCCTTCTGGACCCCCGCTACAAAGAGAATTTCTCATCTCTCATTCCTCCGGTGGAGAGGACAAGCAAAATGGTGCAATACCAGAAGGTTCTTGTTGAAAAATTGCTCCAAAATTTTCCATCTGACAACGCTGGCGGCAGAGTACGTGCTACCTTGGCCAACCGAGAAGGGGAGAAAAGGGGAGCACACAGCAGTTCCGAGAAAGGCAGGGCAACACTCTCCAAGGCGTGGGACACCTTCATGACACCCCGCCAGCACCCTCACCCTGATGCGCAGCCTAGTGTCACAAGGAGGGAAAAGTTTTGGAAGATGGTGAAGGAGTACGTAGCAGACCGTGTCAGCGTCCTCAATGATCCCTCTGTGCCTTACAACTACTGGGTGTCCAAGCTGGACACGTGGTATGAACTGGCACTCTACGCCTTGGAGGTGCTGGCCTGCCCTGCCGCCAGCGTTCTGTCTGAGCGGGTATTTAGTGCTGCTGGTGGCATCATAACAGATAAGCGTATCCGCCTTTCCACCGACAATGCTGATAGGTTGACACTTATAAAAATGAACAAGGCCTGGATTTCCCCTGACTTCTCCACTCCACTGGAGGAAAGCCGCGGGGGAACATAAACTCACTTTATATATGTTATTTACAATGATGTGAATACTCTGTATTCCCATTCACCCCTTCCACCCAAAAAACGGGTATATGGTTGACTCTTAATCTTCTCATCCTCCTCCTCCTCTTCCATATGCCCTGTGCTATAATTTTTATATAGGGCCAGCTCACCAGCGGGCCCTGTGATATAATTTTTATATAGGGCCAGCTCACCAGCGGGCCCTGTTTGCCAATTTTTATATAGGTCAGCTCACCAGCGGGCCTTCTCATATAATGTTTTATTGGGTCAGCTCTCTAGCGGGCCCTCTCATATAATGTTTTATAGCGTCAGCTCACTAGCGGGCCTTCGCATATAATGTTTAGGATGGTCAGCTCTGCAGCAGACCCTCACCCATAATGTTTTAGATGGTCGGCTCAGCGCACGTTTCCCTCTTAATCATGGCCTCAGTTCAATAAAATCAAGGAAATTTTTGGGAGAATTTGCCTCTGTGCACGTTTCCCTCTTAATCATGGCCTCAGTTCTGAAAATCAAGGAAATTTTTGGGAGAATTTGCCTCTGCGCACGTTTCCCTCTTAATCATGGCCTCACTTCCGAAAACCAAGGAAATTTTTGGGAGAATTTGCAGATGATATACAAGTAAATATACAGCAAATATTGTTTGGTAACAATTTTTCGCCTAAAGTCGTTTTTATTTTCCTTTTTGTGTGTTTTAAGGTCAGTCTGTAAAAATGGCGTACTACGGGCGAAAGATCGTTCCCAGCAGCGATGTTGGAGTCCAAGATGCATCCAGACATCCTCCCTATGCTGTCCCTGAACCATTTCTGTGGTGTTTCCATCCTTTTCTGCCCTTTTCCTATGGACCAGGCACCCTCCCCTCATCAGAGCAGGGGGTGCCTGGTGTAATGCTCGAGTCCTCCCATTGACTTCAATGGGGCTCGGGTGCTCGGCCGAGCACTCGAGCCTCAGGGGGTGCTCGGTCAGAGCACCCGAACACCCGAGCATTGGGGTGCTCGCTCATCACTAGTCTTCATCTCTTTCAATATCAGGACTAAATGTCTGGACAGAGCATCTGCCCTAACATTCTTAGAACCTGGCAGGTAGGACACTATGAAATTAAATCGAGATAGGAACAGTGCCCACCTAGCCTGGAGAGAGGACAGCCTTTTTGCTTCTGAGAGATAAGTCAAATTTTTGTGGTCCGTAAGGATTAACACCAGAGTTCTCTGTCACCAATCTCATAATGACTTTGGGCACTAGAGAGTTTCTTGGAAAAGAACCCACAAGGTCTCAAGGTACCACCTCCGGCAGGGCGTTGGGAAAGAACTGCCCCTACCCCGACTTTGGAGGCATCAACCTCCAATGTAAATGGCAGGGTGGGATTGGGGTGGGACAGTATAGGAGCAGATGCAAAAGCGGATTTTAAAGTCTAAAAAGCATTTTCAGCTGCCTCGGACCATTGAGAGGGATTAGCGCCGTTATGTGTAAGGTCAGACAGAGGTTTAACAATTGTAGAGAAATTCTGGATAAATTTCCTATAATAATTGGCAAAGCCCAAAAAGCGTTGGATAGCTTTTAACCCTTTAGGACGTGGCCATTGTAGGACTGCGGCCAGCTTCTCTTGGTCCATGGCAATGCCATCCTTAGATATCACGAACCCCAGGAAGGGTACTTTGGACCTGTGAAACTCACATTTTTCTAGCTTACAGAACAGTTTATTCTTGCGTAAACGGAGCAAAACTTCAGACACATCCTTGATGTGCTGGGTTAGGTTAGCAGAGTGCCAAACTGACAGCAGTAAAAGACAAACTCCACAAAGCACCAGATGTTGGACTATTTGCGAAATACTACTGTACATGAGATGCTAATTGCAGTACTATTGTGTATTTCTTTGTATGTCTTCCTGCAGTATACAAGTTGTATGTTTAATAGAGTCAGATAGCTACCTATCCAGTGAGTAACGTTAGTGCAGTTTATGGCATGGGACCAAGAGCTGGAATGTTATGGACACATATAAAGTTGCTGCAATTTTGCAACAAAACTGCGTCCATTGCATGGTGTGACCTTGCAACACTTTTGTGACAACATTTGCGCCTATTTTTATGTTCTTATGTCATAAAACACACTGAGTAGCAGACCACCAGGTAACCATTTTGCAGACCCTGTCTCTGGTTTTATTGTCTGTTGTGGTGGGCAAAAGACCAGAGAAGACCAGAATAGACCAGTTCCCTTCCCCTCTTTTACTGCTAATGAGAAGGGAAAGGGAGCTGTTCAGTGCAGGTGAAGTGGGCTGGTGAGGGGCAGCACTTGCAAAAATAAAAGACAGAGCCAGGGAGAGCTGGGGAGAACTGTTCCAGAAGCCAGAGCCTGAGAGTAATTTCAACGCCTGACCTCCTCCAGTTGACACAGCCAAGTACATCGCGCTATGCAACCAGTTCTCCTCGTCTGCATCCTTTCCTGCTGCACCATCATCGTAAGATTGTCCCAGGATAATTAAGTATAAAACTGTATCGCTTTCTGCTCTTTTTTATACCATATTTCTAGGAAACCACCCCAGTAACAAAGACTAGCATTTCTGTTATAATTGTTGCCTATTGCGTTTTATTTGCACTACTGTCTAGTTAGTATTATTAGGTGTTTAGCTAGAATATATTTGATAATATATTTAATATACAGTGTATTATTCATGTTATAATAATTATTGTTTTTATTAAATATTATTGCTTTTTGCTAGTACTGTGGGGTATTGTGTCAGTTGTGGTACTGGTCATCAGATCAAACTTCTCTGTGTATAACTTTGTGTGTCAGCCACGTGTCACACAAGCACCAGTTTGGTCGCGACCGCATGGACTTTTGCACATATAAATAACTTATTGTGGGTGTAAGTTCAATGCTTGTGTTAACTTAACTTTAGCCTTTTGCCTATTTCATATACACTGTGCATCATATTTTGCTGTTGTTGCTATTATTTAGTCACAGTTTTGGAGCACAAGCAAGTGTAGTGCATGCGTTTAAACAGCCATAAGTTTAAGATAATGGTAATGCAGTTGATGTAGTATATCTAGATTTTAAAAAAGGCATTTGATACAGTGCCACGCAGAAGGCTGGGGTATAAAATAAGGAAATTGGGGTTTGGGGATAACCTTTGCAATTGGATACAAAATTGGTTGAAGGATAGGGAACAGTGTGCGGTTGTAAATGGAAAATTCTCCAATACAGATAAAGTGGAGAGTGGAGTAACTCAGGGTTCAGTATTGGGTCCGCTGCTCTTTAACATGTTTATAAATGACCTGGAAATAGATTTAGAAAGCAAAATATCAGTATTTGCAGATGGCACTAAATTATTCAGGGTAATTAATTCAGAACATGATATTTGCTCTCTACAATGGGATTTACATAAAATGTCAGATTTGGCAAACAAATGAAATATGAAGTTTAATGTGGGGAAGTGTAAAGTTGTGCATTTGGGAGGAAATAATCCCAAGGCTACTTATGAAATTTTAGGGGACTCTTAGCTAGAGAAAGACCTGCATATACTTGTAAACTACAAACTTGGAAACAGTGACCAGTGTCGAACAGCAGCAGCAAAAGCAAACAAAATCCTGTCTTGCATAAAAAGAGGTATTGAAGCAAGAGTGGATAACATTATTTTGCCATTGTTAAAATCATTGGTAAGACATCAACTTGAGTATGCAGTCCAGTTTTGGGCACCAGTTCTGAAAAAGGATATGCTAGAACTAGAGAGGGTACAGAGAAGAGCTACAAAATTAATTAAGGGAATGGAGGACTTGACATATGAGGAACGACTAGGCAAACTTGGTTTATTTACTCTAGAGAAAAGATGACTAAGAGGAGACCTTATCACATTGTACAAGTATATGAGAGGTCAATACAAGGATATATGTGGTGATCTATTCATTCCAAGGCCTGATCAGGTGACCAGGGGATAGCCCTTGAGATTAGAGGAAAGGAGGCTTAGACTTCAGCAGAGGAAGGGTTTTTTTACAGTAAGGTCTGTTAAATTGTGGAATTCCTTGCCCAAGGAGGTGGTTATGGCAGATACAATGGATACATTTAAGAGAAGATTATATACAGTTCTTTCAAAAGGGAACATACAGCGTTATACTGTGTATTAGTAGGCAAAATAGGAAGGTCTGATAAAGACATTTCGATATAAAAAGTGACGTATTCCAGGAAGTGAAACAAAACAGAAGCAGCTACAGAGCGAGGTAGACATGTTGTGCTGTTCTACTGTGATCGTTTTGCAAAACTGAGGCAGGAGGGGCTCATAGTGACTGCTATCACTATGAAAAAGTTTAAAACGAATAACAGGAGGAACTGGAAGGACCCTTATGTGTCTGAGTCTGTGGAGGAGGAGGAAGTGACCACTGCTGGCCAGTCCACCTAAATCACCCATAGGGATCTTGGGGAAATTATTGTCAAGGGAGGAAGAAGAGGGTAGTAGTGAGAGCAGGACAGGTCAGCTGTCTGTGCCTGCTGCCAGACGTGCTGCGTCTGCTGCCAAACGTGCTGCTCCTGTTGCGAGACATGCTGGCCCTGCTGTTACCTGTGCTGTGCCTGCTGTCAGACCTGCTGCCCCTGCTGACACCAGTGCTGTGCCTGCTGCCAGTGCTGAACCTGTGCCACCAGTGTTGTGCCTGCTGCCAGTGTGTCTTGTAATACTCAGGAGGGGGAAGGAGAAGATGATGCCAAGTGTGACAGCAGGGGACCCTAAGTCATACTTGCCATCCCCATGCAGTCCCGCCAGTGCTAGTATACTACAAAGAAGGTCCAGCAGCTTGTTAGCATGGGGAAGGGGATGGGCATCACTACCACCAGCAGCAGCAGCAGCAGCAGCGGTGAGCTTTTGGAATTTGCGGAATTTGCAACTGCTCTAATTCCTGATGCTGCTGAGTAGTAAGGGCAGCAGGATGCTGAGCAGCAGGCTCGTGTGCAACAGACCACCATGGACACAGTGGGAATAGAGTCAACAAGTGATGCAGGACAGGTTATACTTGCCAGCAGCAGCAATACTCCCGGTCTTGGTTGCAGTGCTGATTATGAGGCAGTAGAAACAACAGCAGCAACATCATCCTCTGCCCCAGACAGTGAAGGGGAATGTGGAGGAAAAGAAGAAAGAGGCCATTCTTCTCCATCTTTTCCCTCCTCCCTGAAGTCATGGGTGTGGGACTATTTTTCTGTTGGGGCAGTAACAGTGCAGTCATCAACAATGGAAGTGTATACAATTTATGACAAGTCGGTGAGAAGGAGGGAACGCTCCTTGGCACAACCGCCCTGATATCACACATTAAAAACAGATACCATGACATTTATGTCAAACATGTTAAAGCCAAACACCCACCACTGAAACTGAGCACCGCTGTTGCTGTACACCCTGACTGTCCAGAAAGGCAACAATAGGCAAGATGGAGATCAAAAAGGAGAAAGAATAGAGAATCCCAAGCAGTGGCCGGAAATTTGATGATGAAATAACAACTAGCTTGCCATCACCTTCTTCCTCTAGGGTAACTACACCTTCTGCCAGTCCTCCTCGTTCATCATTACCTCCCCTGTCAAATGATAGCCACTCTGTAGATGTTAGGATGTGGCAGTTCGTCTCTACCCATTGCATACTGTGTGGTGCACTGACCACACATGGCAGTGTGGTGGAGGAGAATCACAAACAGGGCATCAATCGGCATCTGAGGAGATTCCATCCCACAGAATATCCTAAGATGGTGGCAGGGAAGGGTCATCATTACTGTTAAACTGTCAGCAAGTTGTCATGTGTCCTTAGCGGGGTATGGACAAGGAGCATAGAGACAGCAGCAGTACTTGGTTTCTGGTGTCATGGTTTTGGAGTTGTACCAGGTGTTATTTATAACACACGCTGTGCACATTGCAGTTACTGATGAGAGGCACCGTTCCTGCTCTCAATGGAAAAATCTATACTCTAACAACACACCCATGATTTTGGGACAGGTGGAGAAGCATTATTGGCCAACTTCTTCTTTTCTCCACATATACATGAAGTGGTGGGGGCTAGTTATGGTGATGCTACTGCCTCAGGTGCATCATTGGAGCTAGTAGTGGCAAGTGAAACCTTCATCATCCATTTCCCATGTTACTGCTGTTGTTGATCTCATTCCCTTTGAGCTGCCTAATCATCATGCTGTTTAAACAACTCAACAGCAGCAGCAGCAAGAACAGCAGTGGCAAACTTTGCAATTACACAGGGGGATTGTCATAGTACCTAGGTTCAGCTGGTAGTTCCTGACAGCGAATTACCCAAATCCGGACAGCGAAGGGTGCTGGGTAGTGTTGAGCGAGCACCACGATGCTCGGGTGCTCGGGTGCTCTGACCGAGCACCCCCTGAGGCTCGAGTGCTCGGCCGAGCACCCGAGCCCCATTGGAATGAATGGGGCAACACCAGGCACCCCCTGCTCTGATGAGGGGAGGGTGCCTGGTCAATGCCCCCTTCATCTCCGCTATGCCCCCTTCATCTCAGAATGCCCCCTTCAGCTCCGCAATGTCCCCCTTCAGCTCCGCTATGCCCCTCTTCCACAATGTGCCCCTTCATCTCCGCTATGCCCCTCTTCCACAATGTCCCCCTTCATCTCCTCTATGCCATAGAGGAGATGAAGGGGGACATTGTGGAAGAGGGGCATAGCGGAGATGAAGGGGCACATTGTGGAAGAGGGGCATAGCAGAGATGAAGGGGCACATTGTGGAAGACGGGCATAGCGGAGATGAAGGGGGACATTGTGGAAGAGGGGCATAGAGTCTATGCCCCTCTTCCACAATGTCCCCCTTCATCTCCGCAATGCCCCCTTCATCTCCGCAATGCCCCCGTACCTCTAGTCCCTGGTGGTCCAGCGGAGCTTCTTCGGATCTGTGCCTCTTCCGGCACAGATCCCCGCCACCCGAACATGTCGGGCGAGCACATGGCGGTACTCGACGAGTACCGCCATGTGCCGAGCAGAGCGATGCTCGAGCCGATCCGAGCATCGGCCGAGCACGCTCGCTCATCACTAGTGCTGGGCCATTGCCGGTGTTCTGTGGGGATCCTGGAAGAATGGAGGCTGGGTGTCTGTGGCGTCCATGCCCACGTGAAGGGCTGTAGTAGGCTGTAGTAGCGTGGAGCAGCTAGGCGCGGGGTTATTGGCATTATACTTACCTTGTTTGTCGCCCAGGATTCTTATATCGACTTCTGAGTTAACTCCGCCCTGCCACTTCTGGCAGATAGGGTTTATATGCCTGGCTCACTTTCTTCCAAATCGCCCTTGCGTTGGTGCTGTCTGTGCTTGCTCAGTATCTGACCCAGTTCTGGCCGCATTACCCTATTATTTCTTACTCTGTGTATGATCCGATATTGGCTGCGAACCCACTTGTGTATGACCCGGTATTGGCTACGAACCCACTTGTGTATGACCCGGCATTGGCTGCGAACCCATTTGTGTATGACCCGGTATTGGCTGTGAATCCACCTCTGTGTATGACCCAGTTTTGGCTGCGAACCCACATCTGTGTATGACCCGGTCTTGGCTGCGAATCGATTAGGCGCACGACCCGAGGTTGGCTAAGAGCCTACCTTGGAAATGACCTGGCATTGGTTGCATACCAGTTCCGTGTATGTACCGAGATTTGCTGTGAACCAGTCCTTGTATGACTCTGTATTGGCTATAGTCCTGCTCCCATACCTGACCTATTTTTGTCTATACTCTTTGGGCTTATCCGTTCCTTGGCCGAGCCGCTCAGTGTCATTCCTACCACTAGTGTGTGCCTTCCTATGACATAATTGAGGGCCCGGTGTTGCACTTGATGGTTGCCAATAAGGTCTGTTTGAACTGCTGGAGTGCGTTCTGAGTTACGGAGTGGTGTGTACTGGTTGAAACATAGAGTCTATTTTTGAAAGCTGCAGCTTAGTCTGAGGTTCACCTAGACAAATCAATCCTGACCATGTGGGTCCTACTCTGACTGCTGGTGTTTGTTCAGAGGTTCTGCGTGGCGGTTCTTGGTGTGCCTATTTAGCCCATACCTGAGGACTGGGTTGCGCTCCAAACATTATCCGTGGGTTCAGGGCGTTCCTATGGCCATTGGGTTCCAGCTACTACCTCCAAAGTTCTTGAGTTCCTGAAGTCAGCTGAACTTACTGATACCTCCTGTCTTCCTACAGATGGCTCCGGTTCCTGTGTTTCCAGTGTCTCTTCGTCGGATCAAGCTCTACAGTTCCAGTCTATTTGTTTATTATTGTAAGGAGGCTTTTCTGGGCTCAAGTTTCAGTCTCCAGGCTGCCAGGGAGTGGTTCAGTCTATTATTTCTAGTAGTAGAGCCTGCCACAACCCTAGCTGCTTCTTTTTGTATTATTTTTTTATTTAACTAAACTATATTAACCGTACTGACTCAGAGTATTCTTGAAAACCGTGACAGGGATTTGACAATGGCCAGTAGCCACTGGCCAACTCAACATGACCTGCTGCCACTAGGCCAGTAGGGCATTTTATTTTTTTTCTCAGGGATTGCTCATTTAAAAAAATGCCTCAAAAAAGCATACAAAAGAGCCCTACAGTCTGACAGGGCAGAACTACTAAATCCAAAACCTAGGAATGACAAATCATCCTAGATCAGACTGATTGGGACTTACAGTGCTCAGTATATCAAATAAATAACATACTAAAAAAACATTGGCACATATTAAGAGCTGATGAAGACCTAGGGAAGGTTGTCACACCACATCCCTCAATAACATTTAAAAGCGCCAAGAATTTGAAGGATATGTTGGTTCATAGCCATTTTAAAAAAGAGCAAGTGCAAAGAGGGTGCTGGCTAATAGAATATATCAATGGCACCTTCCCCTGTGGCTCCTACAGTTTGTAAACTCTAAGACAATAGGTTTTATTTATCTCATTGATTGCAGGTGTTTAAAAAAGTATGTAGGGAAAAAAAGGAGATGATTTAAGATGCGTATTCTAGAACACATTGGTGACATCAGAAATCAATGTGAGAAACCCATTTCCAGGCATATAATAGACTATCATGATGGTGACATAACAGCAATTAAAAAAACATGAAGAACGATATATGTCTTATCTCTCAAACCTTTATGGTTTGAGAGAAAATCACAAGCAAAGTTTCCCCTCCCGCCCCTTTTACCTAGTGTAAGTCATCTCTTCTCAGATGTGGAATGCAGTCCATAGACCAGACAGATAACAGAAGGGGACAATCTTCTTCCTATGAGAACAATGAAAGCCCTGCGCCCCTTGACAAGTTTTTCAGCTTTTTCCCTTATCTGTCACGATGCCCAGAGACTAAGCTCTACCTAAGAGGAGTTATCACGGGTACAGCGACTCCTCCAACAAAGGTTGGTAGAGTGAAGGCTAGAGTGCGTCACTGGGGAGCGTGGCTGGTGTTCGCAGGCCCCCCGTAGTGCGTTGTGCTGCGGCCAAGGCCGTGTAGAAGTGCTGGCCTCAAAGCCAGATGACCTCCTTCGGTTGAGCCGAAGAAGGCCCAGGAGAACGCACTACAGTGAGGACACCCACCATCAACCCCAGGGAAGGTCTATTTCCAGTAAAGAACAGGGACTCACTTAAGGTAAGTCCAGAGGCTAGTGGAACAGTGGGCAGGTTGGGGACTAACAGAGACAGGATCTCCTGAGCAGGGATCCTGGAAACAGGTCCCAGGGCTGGAGAGTGTTACGGTTTTCTGACACTCAGACACTGATATAGTAAAACACAGTTTTATTGAAAATAAAATGAAAGAACAGCGCCCCTGGGGGCCAAGAATGGTAACTGTGATACAGGCCCAAATATGTCTAACAGAGTAATGAGTACAGATAAGCAAACACAGGGTTAAATGTGGAGAAAATGAACTAGATAAGTACACTGATTGGCCAACGCCCAGAATAGATATCAGTCTCTTGAGGATGAAGAGAAGGGTGTATTGTGTGACTGAACTAATCACTCTCAGAACTTTTGGCAATGAAAGCCCAGATAGACCAGCAATGCCCAGGACCGAGCCTTAGTGGAATAATCTGGAGTAGAGCCACTGCGAGTAGATGGACCAGAATCGGAATCGCCCTTAACCTTGTCACGGATATAACCCTGCTTATGCCAACGGGAGAAGAGCCGTACGCACCCCTTGGGTGCCAGATCGGACGAATACTGCACATCGATAGTGAGCCAACGGGATGGTAATACGGTAGTAACACAATGAGCGCTTAAGGTGACCTGGACCGGAACACCTCACTGGTGTCCAACGGAGCACAACAGCAAGAGCAAAAGGAGGTACCAACGCCAGCCGGCGCGGTTGCAGTGTAACGGCATCGGAAAGACTACAGCTCTGCTAGTGCAAATAGGGAGGTCTGGTCAGGAAGGCACAGGCACACTCAGTGTTAACAGGCTCGTAAGGTATACACTAGCTTGGCAAGTAAGAGTACAGGCTCAGAGATCAGAGGCAACCGGCACAGCAAGGGTTAATACTGGTTTTTACAAGGGTACTTGCTCAGCAGTGCTAAAGGAACAGGCTCAGGCAACGGTCCAGTACTCAAGAGAGGATTAGTCAGAGCAACACAAACACAGTTCAGAATGTCGCCAGCCGGCGACCTGGAATACGCAGGAACAC
Source organism: Rhinophrynus dorsalis (assembly GCA_037306005.1). Classification (NCBI taxonomy): domain Eukaryota; kingdom Metazoa; phylum Chordata; class Amphibia; order Anura; family Rhinophrynidae; genus Rhinophrynus; species Rhinophrynus dorsalis. The sequence goes on from CM074721.1 coordinate 525,005,543, forward strand.
AGGAACAGATGAAGCACTGGATCCCAACCGGAACCGGATCGGTACTCGGAGCTTGAATCGACAGCCAGAGCCGGGTCAATCATGGAGCAGGAACGTCAGCCAGAGCCAGGTCAATCACGCAGCAGGAACGTCAGCCAGAGCCGGGTCAATCACGGAGCAGGGACGTCAGCCAGAGCCGGGTCAATCACGGAGCAGGAACAATGGGATGGTCAGACTAGCCGAGTCGGTAAACCGGAGAACAGAAACACAGCAACAAGGCGCAGGCTCAGGAACACCACGAAAGGGCAACTGACAAGTGCCCAGAGCCCAGTGTATAAAGGAACATCCTGGGCGGGCCAGTCAGCCTCCTCCAATGCACAGGTAACCCAGAAAGATTGACAGGGTAGCACGGGAACCGTGATAGTACCCCCCTCTCAAAGACCCCCTCCCCTACCGGAGGGTCTCGGTTTCTGAGGATATTTAGAGTGAAAGTTGCACAGCAATCGTGGAGCATGAAGGTCCTTGTGGTCTACCCAAGAGAGCTCCTCAGGCCCATACCCTTTCCAGTGGACCAAATATTGCAACTTGCCTCTAAATCTCCTGGAGTCAATAATGCTCTGGACTTCGTATTCCTCTTGGCCCTGCACATCCACCGGCCCAGGAACCACCGGAGTGATAGTATAGCGGTTGCAAACCAAGGGCTTTAGTAATGACACATGGAACACATTGTGAATACGCATAGTATTAGGAAGCTCCAATGCGTATGCCACAGGATTGATCTTGCGAATAATCTTAAATGGCCCAATGAACCGGGGGGCCAGTTTGTTCGAAGGCACTTGCAGGTTGAGATTCCTGGAGGAAAGCCATACCCTGTCCCCAACCTGGAAGGAAACCTCTGGCAACCGCCTGAGATTGGCATGCCGCTGATGTTTGTGGAAGGACTGACTGAGGGACCATTGTACCTGTGCCCAAGTGGAGCGGAGCTGCTCCATGTGCTCATCCAGAGCCGGAATCTGTTGGGACTGGAATGAGTCTGGGAGTAGACAGGGTTGGAACCCATAATTGACAAGGAATGGAGAACTCCCAGACGATGAATTAACCGCACAGTTCCTGGCGAACTCCGCCCACGGCAACAGGTCGGCCCAGTTATCATGATGATCAGTCACAAAGCAGCGCAAAAACTGCTCCAGTCCCTGATTGGCACGCTCAGCGGCCCCGTTGGTCTGGGGATGGTAGGCGGAGGAAAATGACAATTGAATGCCCATCTGGCCACAAAAAGCCCTCCAGAATCTGGACATGAATTGACTCCCCCGGTCAGATACAATCACTCAGGGAACCCCGTGCAAGCGGAATACTTCTCTGGCAAAAATTGTTGCCAATTCCTGGGCCGAAGGAAGGCCAGAGAGGGGCACGAAATGAGCCATCTTAGAGAACCTATCTACCACCATCAGTATAAACGTAAAGCCCTTGGAAGTTGGCAGCTCTCCCAAAAAATCAATAGAGATGTGGGACCACGGACGATCACCATTGGGCACCGGTTGGAGCAGTCCCACTGGGAGATGCTTGGGAGTTTTGGCACGGGCACAGGTGGCACAAGCAGCGGTAAACGCAGAACAGTCAGCCTTCAGGGAATGCCACCAGAATGTACGGGACAATGACCATGCCAACTGATCCCTGCCAATGTGCCCAGCTGCCTTAGATGAGTGATAGGTCTCGAGTAACCGGGTACGAAAAGGCTCGTCCACAAAGCACTTGCCAACTGGGGTTTCAGGAGGTGCCTGTGCTTGCGACGCCAAGATTTGCTCTCCCAGTGGCGAAGTGATGCTGGTACGAGTAGGGGCCAGAATCCTATCTGGCTGAATTATGGGAACCGGCGTCTCATCCCTCTCAATGTCTATGCAGAATTGTCTAGAAAGAGCATCTGCCCTTATGTTCTTAGACCCTGGTAGGTACGATACTATGAAGTTAAATCTGGACAGAAATAGGGCCCATCGAGCCTGGCGAGATGACAGCCTTTTGGCCTCGGATAGGTATATCAAGTTCTTATGGTCCGTGAGGATCAAAACTGGGGTTCTTGTGCCTTCCAGAAGATGTCGCCATTCTTTTAATGCCAAGATGATAGCCAACAATTCCCTGTCACCAATTTCGTAATGGCTTTGGGCATTTTTTGGAAAAGAACCCACAGGGCCTCAGGTTCCCCCCTTCCTTGGGGCGTTGGGAGAGAACTGCCCCTACCCCAATCTTGGAGGCATCGACCTCTAGCTTAAAAGGCAGGGTGGGATTAGGGTGGGATAGTATAGGGGCAGATGCAAACGCCTTCTTGAGTGTTTCAAAGGCTATCACAGCTGCCTCAGACCATTGAGAGGGATTTGCGCCCTTATGCGTAAGGTCAGAGAGGGGTTTTGTAATGATAGAAAAGTTCTGAATAAACTTTCTGTAGTAGTTGGCAAAGCCCAAGAACCTTTGGATAGCTTTTAACCCCTTGGGTCGTGGCCATCGTAAGACTGCAGCCAACTTTTCTTGGTCCATAGCTATGCCATCTTTAGATATAACAAAACCCAAGAAATGTACTTTGGAACAATGAAATTTGCATTTTTCCAGTTTACAGAACAATTTGTTCTTGCGTAATCGAAGCAATACCTCAGAAACATCCTGGATGTGCTGGGTTAAATTAGCATAATGAATCAAAATATCGTCCAGATAAACAACCACATGAGACTGTAACATGTCACGGAGGATATCGTTGATGAACTCTTGGAATACGGCAGGTGCATTACATAACCCAAATGGCATCACTAGATATTCGTAGTGGCCTGACCTAGTACTGAATGCCGTCTTCCACTCATCACCGGCCCTTATTCTTATTAGGTTGTAGGCGGCACGTAGATTGAGTTTTGTAAAGATAGAGGAGCCTTTCAACCTGTCAAATAACAATGTGATGAGCGGAATGGGGTATGCGTTTCTGGACATCAGCTTATTGAGGCCACGGTAGTCAATACAAGGTCGTAGTTCGCCATTCTTCTTTTTCACGAAAAGAACCCTGCACCTGCCGGAGAGGATGATTTATGAATAATCCTTCGTCTGAGAGCATCCTCAATGTATTCCTCCATGGCCCTAGTCTCCTCACAGGACAATGGATACGTCCTACCCCTCGGTGGCACCACTCCCGGGGGCAAATCAATGGCCGATGCATAGGTAGTGCGCTAGCTTCACCCTTACTGAATACGTCGCTGAACTTGCTGTATTCAGCTGGCAATGAGGGAGAGGTACACATAATCTTGACAGGACGAGATAGACAGTGACCAGAGCAGTGGTCAGACCATGACTTAATTTCACAAGTTTGCCAGTCAAACTGGGGATTGTGCAGCATTAACCAAGGGAACCCCAGAATGACCGCATGATGGGGTGAGTGAATAATCTGGAAACAAACCTCCTCCTTGTGGAGGACCCCAACAGACATAGTGAGGAGAGTAGTCTCCATAGTGATAAGGGCTGGTTCAAGAGGTCTGCCATCAATAGCCTCAATGGCTAGCGGAGTATCTCTTTTAGACAGAGGAATATTGTGTCTTTCAGCAAATGCCCGGTCCATGAAATAGCCTGCTGCGCTAGAATCTACCAAGGCTAGTACCTCCACAGCTTGGTCGCCCAGGAGAAAACTCACCGGTATGGTGGGTTTATTAGAACAAGGATCTGGGGACGATTGTACACCACCTAGGGCCTGTCACCCAAGGTACCCTAGGTGCGTGCGTTTCCCGGACGTACCGGACATGTGCTTAGTAAATGCCCATTTTTGCCACAATATAGGCATAACCCTTGTCTTTTGCGGTAAGCCCGCTCCTCCTTAGACAGCCTGGTGAAGCCGATTTGCATAGGCTCTCCTGTTTCAGGTACCCGGCAGGAGGAATGGGAGGAGAAACTTATCGTGCCCATGGGTCTTGGAACTTGCCCTTTTAGCCAGGCGCCTTTCGCGCATGCGGGTATCAATGAGTATCACGTAATCTATATACTCATCCAAATCAGTGGGTACTTCCCTAGCCGCAATCTCATCTTTAATGGGGTCCGATAACCCTTGGGTAAAGACTGCCAGTAGTGCCTCATTATTCCAGGCCACTTCTGCAGCTAAAATCCGAAATTCTATTGCATAATCAGCCACAGTACGATCGTCCATCTGTATAACCATCAGTTTTTTGGCCGCAGAGGTGGCTCTCCCAGGTATTTCAAATACTCTGCGAAACTGCCTGACAAATTCGTTAAAGCTCAGAGTACATGGTTTAGCCTGCTCCCATAGAGGATTAGCCCATGCCAGGGCTTTGCCAGTTAATAGAGATATCATGAACCCCACCTTGCTACGGTCATTCAGAAAGGTGTGGGGTGTGAGTTCAAGAAATATCTCTAATTGTTTAAGGAAACCTCTGCACATTGTGGGTTCGCCATCATATCTTAGGGGTAACGGTGCTGCCGCCGTTAAATTTCTAGAGGAAGCCAACATTTTCCCATGGGTACTATCCGGTGTCATAACTGGGGGGACCACCAGATTTTGATCTGGTTTACCAAGGTGTACCGTACGTTCTAGTAAGGTTTGCATGACCAGTGCCAACTGATCTAAGCATTGCTCGTGAATATCCATCCTCCAGTGGAGGTTCTGTGTATTACTGTCACCTTTCCCATCTGAGGTCATGGCCCTTTCATACTGTTACGGTTTTCTGACACTGATATAGTAAAACACAGTTTTATTGAAAATAAAATGAAAGAACAGCGCCCCTGGGGGCCAAGAATGGTAACTGTGATACAGGCCCAAATATGTCTAACAGAGAAATCAGTACAGATAAGCAAACACAGGGTTAAATGTGGAGAAAATGAACTAGATAAGTACACTGATTGGCCAACGCCCAGAATAGATATCAGTCTCTAGATGATGAAGAGAAGGGTGTATTGTGTGACTGAACTAATCACTCTCAGAACTTTTGGAAATGAATGCCCAGATAGACCAGCAATGCCCAGAACCGAGCCTTAGTGGAATAATCTGGAGTAGAGCCACTGCGAGTAGATGGACCAGAATCGGAATCGCCCTTAACCTTGTCACGGATATAACCCTGCTTATGCCAACGGGAGAAGAGCCGTACGCACCCCTTGGGTGCCAGAGCGGACGAATACTGCACAAGCGATAGTGAGCCAACGGGATGGTAATACGGTAGTAACACAATGAGCGCTTAAGGTGACCTGGACCGGAACACCTCACTGGTGTCCAACGGAGCACAACAGCAAGAGCAAACGAAGGTACCAACGCCAGCCGGCGCGGTTGCGGTGTAACGGCACCGGAAAGACTACAGCTCTGCTAGTGCAAATAGGGAGGTCTGGTCAGGAAGGCACAGGCACACTCAGTGTTAACAGGCTCGTAAGGTATACACTGGCTTGGCAAGTAAGAGTACAGGCTCAGAGATCAGAGGCAACCGGCACAGCAAGGGTTAAAACTGGTTTTACAAGGAACAGGCTCAGGCAATGGTCCAGTACTCAAGAGAGGATTAGTCAGAGCAACACAAACACAGTTCAGAATGTCGCCAGCCGGCGACCTGGAACACGCAGGAACACAGGAACAGTTGCAGCACTGGATCCCAACCGGAACCGGATCGGTACTCGGAGCTTGAATCGACAGCCAGAGCCGGGTCAATGACGGAGCAGGAACGTCAGCCAGAGCCGGGTCAATCACGGAGCAGGAACGTCAGCCAGAGCCAGGTCAATCATGGAGCAGGAACGTCAGCCAGAGCCGGGTCAATCACGGAGCAGGAACGTCAGCCAGAGCCGGGTCAATCACGGAGCAGGAACAATGGGATTGTCAGACTAGCCGAGTCGGTAAACCGGAGAACAGAAACACAGCAACAAGGCGCAGGCTCAGGAACACCACGAAAGGGCAACTGACAAGTGCCCATAACCCAGTATATAAAGGAACATCCTGGGCGGGCCAATCAGCCTCCTCCAATGCACAGGTAACCCAGCAAGATTGACAGGGAAGCACTGGAACCGTGATAGAGAGGTAGTGAAGTCACAGAGAGAACTGGGGGAGAGCAGGATCAGGGCAGCTAGAGCAGCAGATGGCAGGGAGGCTTATCCAGCCTAGAGATGCTGGGTGGCTAGCTGAACAAGGAAAGGGAGGCCGGCTACTCAGAGATGCTGGAAGGGAAGCTGAATAATCAGGCCAGAAGAGGGAGGGAGCCTAGACAAGAGCTGGCAGACCCAGGATATAAGGAACAGGAGTAGACAGGAAGGCACGGGACACCACAGGAGCGGACTGGACAAGGCACTGGCTGCTTGACAGGAGCAGACAGGAAGGCACGGGACACCACAGGAGCGGACTGGAAAAGGCACTGGCTGCTTGACAGGAGCAGACAGGAAGGCACGGGACACCACAGGAGCGGACTGGAAAAGGCACTGGGCTGCTTGGAACACTTGAAACGCTTGGAACGCTTGGACGCTGGAATGCTATAATCGCGCGCCGCACCAAAGCGGCAAGCGGTTATAAAGGACCGAGACCCAGAAGAGTGGGTCGAGGATGACATCACCACGCTAACGTGGTGACGAGCGAGGCAACCCGGAAGATGGCCGAACCCGCCTCGCAAACGACGGGGAAGGGGAACCTGACACCCCCCCCCCCAGGGCCGCCCCCGGAGGCCAGGACGGGGTTTATGGGGGAAGCGCGCATGAAAGAGCTGAAGAAGGGCAGGCGCATGAACTTCCGAAGACGGAACCCAGGAGCGCTCCTCAGGACCGTACCCACGCCAATTAACAAGATACTGGAGACGGCGACGAACCAGGTGGGAATCAAGGATGGCATCGATGACAAACTCCTCCTGGTCCTCACGAACCACGGGCCTAGGAATTGGGGTCCAGGGATGTGAAGGGTGCAATGGAGACCACGGTTTCAACAGAGACGTGGAACACTGGATGCATACGCAAAGAAGAAGGGAGAGCTAAGTGATAAACCACCGGGGAGAGCCGACGTAGCACCCAGAACGGGCCCAGAAAACGGGGACCGAGTTTGGCAGATGGTTGACGTAGGAGAGCATTCCTGGCGGAAAGCCAAACTCTGTCACCAACAGCAAATCTGGGGGCCAAAGAGCCACGACGATCTGCCTGGACTTTGTGACGTACTTGAGACCCCAACAAAGAGGAACAAATGCGCTGCCAATGGTCCACTAGGGACCGGACATGACCCTCAGCAGCGGGCGCTAAGGCAGTACCTGGAGAGATAAGCAAGATTCTGGGGTTGTAACCCAGAGCAGCAAAAAAGGGTGAACACCCAAAGAGGAGTGATAGTGAGAGTTCAAAGAGAACTCAGCCAGGGAAAGAAGGCGACACAAATCGTCTTGTTGGTGGTTGCAGTAACTGCGCAAGAAGTGCTCCAAAGATTGGTTCACCCTCTCCGTCTGACCATTCGTCTGAGGGTGGTAGCCAGACGAGAACTGTAGGGTGACACTCAGGCGAGCACAAAAGGATCCATTGCGAGTCGGGATCAGAGAAGAGCAGGAACAGGCAAGGGATAAAGAAGTCTTGGTGGTCTGCAGCGGGGAGTCTTCATATGGGCACAGATGGTGCAGGAGGAAACAGAAGAAGCCACCTCGGCTCAAACAGAGGGCCACCAGAAATGACGAGACAACAGCTCACAAGTCCTAGACATGCCAGCATGACCACCAACAGAAGAGTGATGGGCCCAACGAAGAACCTCTGTCCGGTATTGCAAGGGAACTAATAGTGCCCCGGCAGAATGAGGAGTTCCAGCTGGGGTTGAGGTCTGAGCATCCTGGATATGTCGCAAGATCCTGGTACCCAAGAAGGCTAAAAAGCAAGAAGAGGGCAGTATGGTGTCTGGGACGGCAGAGACAGCAGACGGCTCTTGGAGACGCGACAAGACGTCAGCCTTGATATTCTTAGCACCCGGAACATAGGAGATAGTGAAATCAAAACGTGAGAAGAACAACGACCACCGGGCCTGTCGGGCATTCAAAAGCTTGGCCGTAGCCAGATATGCCAGGTTCTGGTGGTCAGTGTATATGGTTATCCGGTGGGGAGAACCCTCAAGAAGGTAGCACCATTCAGCTAATGCCAATTTAATTGCCAGAAGCTTGTGATTGCCGGCGTCATAGTTCCTCTCGGGTGCAGAGAAGCTCTGGGAAAAGAAGGAGAACGGGTGAAGAACTCCAGTGGAGGGGGACCGCTGAGAAAGAACCGCTCCCGCAGCCGACTCAGATTCATCGACCTCTACAATGAAAGGCTGAAGAGGGTCCGGATAGGACAGGATGGGCGCAGTACAAAACGCCTGTTTCAAGGTGGTGAAAGCTGACACAGCCTCTGGGGACCAACAGGAAGGGTTGCCACCCTTGCGAGTATGGGCTACAATAGGCTGTATGACCCTGGAGAAGCCCTTGATAAAACGCTGATAATAATTGGCGAATCCAATAAAGCGTTGAACTGCTTTGAGATTACGAGGAAGAGGCCAGTCCAGAATGGAAGAGACTTTAACAGGGTCCATGACCAGGCCTCTAGGTGACACAACGTAACCCAGGAAGGAAAGGCTGGTCTGGTCAAAAAGCATTTTTCCAATTTGGCATACAGGTGGTTGGTCCGTAAACGTTCAAGGACCTGTCGTACATGGAGACGGTGCTCGGCAAGGGAGGTGGAATACACCAAAATGTTGTCCAGATACACGAAAACAAAAGAGGACAACAGATCCCGGAAGACGTCATTAATAAGGGCTTGGAAGACCGCAGGGGCATTGCGCAAGCCAAAAGGCATGACGAGGTATTTGTAGTGCCCTGATCGTGAATTGAATGCAGTCTTCCATTCATCCCCTTCACGCATCCGGACCAGGTTGTATGTCCCATGTAGGTCCAGTTTGGTGAAGATGTTGGCTCCACGGAGGCGGTCCAGGAGCTCCAAGATAAGCGGAAGGGGGTAGCAGTTATGGTGGGTGATGTTATTCAGACCTCTGTAATCAATACAGGGACGAAGGGTACCGTCCTTCTTGGCCACGATAAAGAAACCCGCACCAGCGGGAGAGGAGGACGGGCGAATAAAGCCCCGAGCAAGATTGTCCTTCAGGTAGGCCTCCATGGCAGCAGTTTCGGGGATGGACAGCGGATACGTCCTACCCCTAGGGGGCATGGTGCCAGGAAGAAGATCCACAGGGCAGTCATATGGGCGATGAGGAGGAAGGGTCTCAGCCCGTTGTTTGCTGAAGGCCTCAGCAAGATCCCTATAAGGTTCAGGAATCAGTAAGGAAGAACCGGAAGTAAGAGTAGAGAGCAAAGACAGAACCAGCCGTGTTCATGGGAGGAGTGCTAGGGAACTCAAGAGACCCGGTAGCCCAGTTGATGTTAGGGTTAGCAGAGCACAACCAAGGATACCCCAGGATGACTGGGGTTTTGGGCGAGGTTATGACATCCAGCACAGTGGATTTGGCGAGGTTGCTGCTCACGCGCAGTGTTAGCGGCTTGGTAGAATGGGAGATCAACCCTTTCCCCATGGGTGTATCATCAATAGCCAACACGCGTAGTGGTGGATTCTTGGGTTGCAGAGGAATTCCGTGCTGTGAGGCGAAAGTAGCATCAATGAAGAGACCAGAAGCACCGGAGTCAATGAAGGCCAGTGTGTCTAGGGTGTGGCAATTCCAAAAGAGGATGACCGGAACACTAAGGCATCGGTTCAGGTTGTTGAGGATGGTAGCCGGACTTAGGGAGGTTCCCCCACCGCCTAAGTCCTGGCATTTCCCTGTTTATTGGGACATTCACAAGCTAAATGGCCAGAGGCTCCACAGTAAAGGCATAAACCAGCCGCACGGCGTCTGGCTTTTTCTTCCTCAGACAAGCGGTAGACACGGCCGATCTCCATGGGTTCTGGATCTGTGTCGGAGGTGGTGGGCGGATGTTGGAACCGGGCAGCCAGATGGATAGGGGGACAAGGAGGAGGACGACGATTACGGTCCCGATCTCTCTCGCTTCATCTCTCAGACAACCAGTGTTCCAAAGAAGAACAGAGCGCCACCAAACCCTCCAACGTGTCAGGGATCAGACGGGTAGTTAGCTCATCTTTAAGGCGGTCATGAAGGCCCTTACGGAAAGCTGCTTTGAGAGAGCTGACACCCCAATCAGTATCATAGGCCAGCGTGCAGAATTCCACCACGTACTGTGACAAAGAGCGTTGTCCCTGTGATATTTCCAACAAGGCCGCCTCGGCCCTGGAATGACGACCTGGTGTATCGAATACTGCCTTGAAGGCAGAAAGAAATGCATCAAAGTCACCCAGGACAGGAGACTGATGATCCAGTAGGGGGGTGACCCAAGCCAAGGCCTGACCCTTGAGGAGGGACACAACAAAAGCAATCTTGGCTTGGGAAGAAGAGTAAGACTCAGGCTGGCAGCTAAAGTGCAACTGACACTGGTTCAGGAAGCCCCGCACGTCGGCGGATGAACCATCGAAACGCTCCAGCAGAGGGAGACGAGGAAGAGGGGTGAAAAGGCAGGACCAGGAAGTGGCATGGCGTGCGCCATGGTGGGTTCAGCGGCTCACGGAGCTCCTATTTCTTGTTGCATCTGCTGCAGCAACTGCGTAATAGTATCAAGCTTCTGGTCGAGCTGTACTATCTGCATTGCATGTCGGCTCAGCACGGCGCCCTGCTGTAGATGGGTCTCAGACAATTCAGCGGGGTCAGTAGCCATCAAACAAGGGGGGTGGCGCGATTATAATGTCACGATGCCCAGAGACTAAGCTCTACCTAAGAGGAGTTATCACGGGTACAGCGACTCTTCCAACAAGGGTTGGTAGAGTGAAGGCTAGAGTGCGTCACTGGGGAGCGTGGCTGGTGTTCGGAGGCCCCCTGTAGTGTGTTGTGATGCGGCCAAAGCCGTGTAGAGGTGCTGGTCGCGAAGCCAGATGACCTCCTTCGGTTGAGCTGAAGAAGGTGTTACGGTTTTCAGACACTCAGACCAGGGTTAGAAATAAAACACAGTTTTATTAAAATGAAATAAGGAATAGCGCCCCTGAGGGCCAGAATTGGAAATACAGTAATGAGTGATATACAGGCTCAATATAGCAGGAGCAAGTAGAATATAGCATAAACACAAGAAAGGGTTAACACTCAAGCTGGTAGTCAGTCTCTGTGGTGGTGATTAGCCAACGCCCGTTACATCAATAGTCCCAGTAGTAGTAGTGCAGCTAGCTAGCTCAAGCAGAGCGACTGAACTGAATCACAACCAGATCTCGGTCTGGAAATGCCCAGGAGTATAGAATAACCAACTGTAGCAAGAGCCAATACCCCTACAAGGGTGTAGCAACGAAGGAGAGAAACTACCTAAGCCAATGGAGCCAGAAAGGAAGCACCCCAGGTGCGGTAGGAGAGGAACGCTGCGAGTGCCAATGGGACCTGAGCCTAGCATCCCTTAGGTGCTGTAACGGAGGAAGTACTGCCCAAGCTGGATACTAGAGCCAACACACTACCAAGTGCGGATGGATGGAACCACACAGTGAGCGAGTATGGACCTGAGCCAAAGCACCCTTCCGGTGCCGACACGGAGCTCACGCTGCCAGAGTATCGGAATGCCCTTTTCACCGCACGGCGCAACACTACTGGTAAACGGCACCAAACAGGTGTACGGCTCTGCAATGTAAAGCCAGGCTCGGTATGTAGGCAATAGCTCAACAAGTGTTAAAGTGGCTCAGTATAGGAGGCAACATCTTGGCAGGCGTATGCAACGGGCTCAGTAAACTGAGAAAATCGGCACAGCAAGTGTTCTAGACAGGCACTGACACAAAAGCCACAGCTCCGTAGTAATCTCTCACAGGCTCAGTAAACAGAGGTAACCAACAGGCTCAGAAACGGAGGCCACAGATCAGTTGGTGCTAGCTGCGAGCAGGCTCAGAATGTCGCCAGGCTGAAACGAGAAGCAGAACTGGAAGGATTATGGAGCAGGAACGTCAGCCAGAGCCGGTCGATCACGGAGCAGGAACGTCAGCCGGAACCGGGTCAATCACAGAGCAGGAAGTCAGTCAGAACCGGGTCAATCACGGAGCGGGAAGTCAGCCAGAACCAGGTCAATCACGGAGCAGGAACGTCAGCCAGAACGTCAGCCAGAACCGGGTCAATCACGGAGCAGGAACAGTAGAGTAGTCACACGAGCCGAGTCGGTACACAGGAATACAGGATGACAGCAACAATAGCGCAGGCACAGGAACACCACGAAAGGGCACCTGACAGGTGCCATAAAGCTCAATATAAAGGGACACCCTGGGTGGGCCAATCAGCTTCCTCCAATGGACGAGCACCAGCACAGAGAGTGACAGGAAAGCACGGGCACCATGATAGAAGGCCTAGGAGAACGCACTACAGTGAGGACACCCACCACCAACCCCAGGGAGGGTCTATTTCCAGTAAAGAACAGGGACTCACTTAAGGTAAGTCCAGAGGCTAGTGGAACAGTGAGCAGGTTGGGGACTAACAGAGACAGGATCTCCTGAGCAGGGAGCCTGGAAACAGGTCCCAGGGCTGGAGAGGTAGTGAAGCCACAGAGAGAACTGGGGGAGAGCAGGATCAGGGCAGCTTGAGCAGCAGATGGCAGGGAGGCTTATCCAGCCTAGAGATGCTGGGTGGCTAGCTGAACAAGGAAAGGGAGGCTGGCTACTCAGATATGCTGGAAGGGAAGCTGAATAATCAGGCCAGAAGAGGGAGGGAGCCTAGACAAGAGCTGGCAGACCCAGGATATAAGGAACAGGAGCAGACAGGAAGGCACGGGACACCACAGGAGTGGACTGGACAAGGCACTGGTTGCTTGACAGGAGCAGACAGGAAGGCACGGGACACCACAGGAGCGGACTGGACAAGGCACTGGCTGCTTGACAGGAGCAGACAGGAAGGCACGGGACACCACAGGAGCGGACTGGACAAGGCACTGAGCTGCTTGGAACACTTGAAACGCTTGGGATGCTTGGACGCTGGAACTCTATAATCACGCGCCGCACCAAAGAGGCGCACGGTTATAAAGGACCGAGACCCGGAAGAGCGGGTTGAGGATGAGCGAGGCAACCTGGAAGACGGCCGAACCCGCCGCGCAAGTGATGGGGAAGGGGAACCTGACATTATCTTAATTGAAGATTGTACCTCTCTGCAGTCTGCCTGGGCACCTCCCTTCAGATCTGGCTGAACAGTGTTACATCAGTAAAATGGGCAGGACGGGGAGAATTTGTTATTGAATTACTCTTGAACTACAACTCTGACAGAATTGAAATAACACTCTCCAAAGTCCAAATACTATGATGATTAATTAGAGCTGCTTTTATTATGAAACATTACTATCCCTTTAAGGTTAAAGCAATACAACATATTAAACCCTCTATAAGTAGAGGTGATTTAGATCACAAGCTGCCAAAAAGCAAAATGGATTTTCAGGCTAGGTATGATGAGCCCACATGGACTTTATGAAGGTTTCACGTATAGCCCCTTTATCCTATATAATAATTCGCTAAAACGTGTGTAACGCTTCGACATGCGCAGTAGACACTGCTGCGCTTGCTGCAGTCATGCGCAGTAGAGACTGCCCGCGACACGGCTGATACAGAGCTGAACGCTCCGAGGGAGCATCAAGTTCTGTATCAGCCGTGGCGCGGGCAGTCTCTACTGTGCGTGACTGCCCCGCGACCGGGTGGCAGTAGCACTGTGGACCGTGTAACGGGCTGTTCAACTAGTTAAGGAATAATATGTCAAATACCACATAACCAATATTTGCTAACATCACTACTATAAAACAACAGTAATATGTATAATATAGCCTAGATATGAATTTTGTCTGTCATAAACGTAAAGAATTTATTTAAAAAAATGTTCTTTTAAAAAGATTTCAGTTTATGTAATGTCCCATTAGGGATATAGCAATAAATCAATATGTAATAGTAAGCTAGATGATAAGACAAGATTCCCTAGACTACTTGCTGCGGTTTTGATATAGAATTAACTTTATGAGCCTTGGTGAACCTGGAAAAACATTTTCTCCATGGCCCCCTCATCAAAACCATTATGTCTCATATTATATTTAGGTCAACAAATGTATGTGATACTAAGCATCTAATTGTACTATCTGTTTAAGTGTCTTAGTATGCTGATTTTCTATGAATAAATATTATCAATAACTTGATGTATTAGAGGCAAATATATGCATATATATATATCTTTTAATACATGGCATATATTTTCTGTTAGATGATGTTCTGTCCAACCACCTATATGGACTATGTGGTACCAGTCAACCCCACCCCCTGTTCAACTGATTCTTTCCCCACACTCCACCAACGCAGGCACCCTCATACCCCTTTTATACTATGCCTTTGGGAAATAAAATAATATTTACTATGTATTATGTGTAAATTCAGCGTTCCCATTGATTTCAATTGAATGAGCTAGGTGAAAAAAAAAACAGGAAAAAGTGCACTTTTTCATGGGAAATTATTAGCCAAGCGGGAAGAGACATTATTCGCCCATTTGGGTTGAGGCGAAAATTTTCGTCCATCCCTACACAAGACATGTCAAAGTGCCATAGTAACCCTTTTTAGAACCACTTGTCTAATACATACAGGTGATTTTGATCTTTCAAATCAACAATGCTGCTAGAGTCCCTTTAAAGGGATAGTAAGGTTTCATAATGAAAGCAGCTCTAATTAATCATCATAGTATTTGGACTTTGGAGAGTGTTATTTCAGTTCTGTCAGAGTTGTAGTTCAAGAGTAATTCAATGACAAAGTATCCCCCTCCCGCCCCTTTTACTGATGTAACACTGCTCAGCCAGATCAGAAGAGAGGTGTCCAGATAGATTGCAGAGAAGGACAATCTTCAATTAAGATAAGGGAAAAACCTGAAAAACTTGTCAAGGGGGGCAGGGATTTCATTGTTCTCATAGGAAGAAGATTGTCCCCTGCTGTTATCTGTCTGGTCTATGGACTGGATTCCACATCTGAGAAGAGATGGCTTACACTAGGTAAAAGGGGCGTGAGTGGACACTTTGCTTGTGAATATCTCTCAAACCATAAAGGTTTGAGAGATAAGACTTATATCGTTCTTCATGTTTTTTTAATGCCTACAAAATAAAATAAAGATAAAATGAAGTATTACTATCCCTTTAAGACCTGGATTGCATTGCAGATGATAACTTAATCAAAGGTTTTAGCCACAGTTTTTTTGCCATAGATGTAAATGGGAATAAATCAATGGGAATAGAACATTCTTTCCTATGATGCAACTGATAGGGAACAATTGATCCCTATGATGCAACTCAGAATTACTCATAGGGGAGATGCACTAATGTGCGATAAAGAGGTAGTAAATTGGAGATGAATTCTTAAACTCTCCAAGTCCTATTACTGCACCCATGAACTAAGATTTTTCTAACGTGAGAGACCTTAAAGGGATAGTAATGGTTCATTTTAAGTTGATTTAATATTGTAGACAATAAAAAAAGATTAACATCTATGTAAGTCTTGTCTCTCAAACCTTTATGGTTTGAGAGATATAATTTGCTAAAGTTTCCTTTTCCTGGCTGCTTTACTCAAGTCTGCCATCTAGCTGACAGCTGCAAATTCCAGTCATTTGGCCAGACAGAGGCTCTTCAGCAGAGCTGAAATCACGCTATTTAGAAATAAATACTTCACTGGAATGGTCCACAAAGTGTGCTTGCAAACCAGGCACACTTTGTACACCGTTCTAAATGAAGTATTTATCTTTCGATATCTTTATATCGGCGATGCTGAAGAGCCGCATCTGATCAAGTGAGCGGAATCTGCTTCTGACAGCTTTACAGCTCGTCAAGAAGAAAGGGGAGGGACCAGAGAACTTTATTTTAGTATAGCTCTCAAACCATAATGGTTTGAGAGATACGAATAAGGGCAAGTACTCTCTTTTAATTGTATCTACCATATAGTAAATACTTTTTCTCTGACATTACTATCCCTTTAATGAATAGGCTCCACAGAATAACATATATAACATCATCTCCAAAATATTTCTTTTTTTATCACGCTTAGTGCATAGTCCCCCAGTTCTGCACCGTACATTAGCAACAGTGCCTTCAGTGGCAGAGCAGAATTTTACAACTTCCTTCAACCCATCTCCCCCCCCAGTTTATATAATAACAAGCTTCTCCACCACCTCCCCGCAATACACACACAAACTGATTATGTCTTACCCTCTGCACAGTGGCACACATCTCCTTGGCAGATCCTGCCCAACAGCTTGCTTGTTTCATTAAAGTGATAGAATCTGGTGCATCGATTTTCTGTTGGAGAAAGCAAAAGGTTCAATATAAACATTAAACCTCTGAGTGCCAGATGAGTATCCAACACATTGCTTTTCCATGCATTGGATACCCCCTGATGCTCAAAGAGTTAAGGGCGGCATTCACTATTTTCTGAAAGCCATAAACATGTGCACTATTTGCGTTTGTTCATGTTTTGATGCTTGAAATACACTATCTCCTTCATGTTGAATACTACATGCTCCCAAATTAACGGCACAGTAAGGGAAACTAATGAAAATGAGCATTAATTGCTATGCGATATTAGTCCCAATCGCTAGTTGTATCAAAAATACAAAATATGCACAGTTCACTAACATTTTGGTACTAATATTATTTCCAACAAAAGAAATTGAGCCTATGCCACTTTCTTACATGCCAGTCAAATTTCCATGGCAATAATATAGGTAAGGATGACACCTGCAAGTCACTGTGATTCTTGGTAGTGAAATGGGCTTGAAATTACTGCTGAAAATCCTCATGTCCACTAGCAATAAATTCTGAGTGTATCGGCTATCTAAAAGTAATCCTTAGTTAGTGCTGGATATTGCATCAACGGAGAAGGATATGATTCTTTGTTACAGGACTCCAAGATTCCAAACTCCACCCACTGGTCTTATTAGGAAGTCGTCAGTGGGAGGAGTTTAAGGTCCTGGTGTCTAGTGACATCATACCATTTCTGATTTCATGGACATGGCACCAAGTACTGCTTAAAGGGATAGTAATACTTAAAATGTAAAAAAAAATATGTTGTAGGGTTTATCCCCCTGAGTAAAACAAGGGTACTCCCACTGCTGAAAGGTGTTTCATTCAAAATGTATTAATTTTCAAAGCTGAATTTTTTAGGTGCAATATCACAGTGGCCTGAAATTGTACAGTTGCGCTGTTGCTACACGATCCTATGGACAGCTCTGGTCAATTGACCATAAATCTCCATAGGATGGTGCAATCAGTAGGAGCTGATAGTGTTTCATTTAAAAGGAAATTCACCCATAAGAATTAGTGAATTTTAAAAGAACAATATCAACTAGAAGTACACTTATATAACCCGTATTTCA
This sequence comes from Rhinophrynus dorsalis, assembly GCA_037306005.1. NCBI lineage: Eukaryota > Metazoa > Chordata > Amphibia > Anura > Rhinophrynidae > Rhinophrynus > Rhinophrynus dorsalis. The sequence continues at coordinate 525,022,902 of CM074721.1, forward strand.
TGCAGCAACTGTAAAATGTCCCTATTATCTAGTCTTATATTTGCACCATGGGAGCTTCCATTGTTACATTTTTCAGGGCTCCCTGACTCCCATTACCACAGCAATCTGATGAGAAGTGATACTGCTGTATTGTCTGTCAAAGGCCTGAGACAAAGTAACAGTCTTTCAGAGTACAAGAACAGGGGATACTTATCAATAAATTAACCGTTTTAGCCCTTATCTCTCTTTACAGTGGTGCAGTCAACATTAACCAAATGGTGTCTGCGTAGCACAGTCTACGCATACCTTAATCCTTTGCATGCCAAAGGGATACACAACTCATTGCCTTGTAATGAATTGCATACCCCTCTGGTGCTCAAAGGGTTATGTTATAGAAAAATAAAAAATAAATAATATTACAGATGGTAGCTTTAAGTACATGATACCTAAACATATAGCAAAACATTTCAGTTTTAGGTGTTAATGTTCCTTTAAATACATTGTAGAGTGACTTACCTGGGGTGTAGTAATCATACACAGTGACTGATGCAGGCTGAATGAGACCCACTTTAAACAACTGGTGAACATTGAACTTTATGCACTCCTCCTCTGTGTGCGAGATCTGCAGAAACAAAAGAAGAGAAGACTTCACATTGAGGTTGATGTACTATGGAGTAATTCTGGAGCAAACCATGTTCTAAAAACCATACCCATTGATTTAACTCTTTGAGTGTCAAAGAGTATGCAACTCTTTACAGACCAATGTGTTGCACACACCTCTGACAATGCATTAGCAGGCTCTCTGTGATTCAAGATGCTGACTGGCAATTCTAACTTTGATAGTTTTCTATTGGTGGATACCCCCCCCCCCGATAACACTGGGTGGGTCCATTGTGAGCACCATCCAAGCCCAGGGAAGACAATGAACTGCATCACGCAGTGCAGGTCTCCATACACCAGTGGTTCAAGAACTTTTTGACATGATGCCTCCCTTTTGTTTTCACCAAACCCAAATGACCTCCTCTTTTTATTGAAATAAGTAAAATCCTCTTCACTTCCCGGTGAGTTGGGTCTGCGGTAAATACCCTGACTACAGAGTCTGTTCAAACCTCAAGGCTACAGATTCAAATCCCAGCTGGGTCAACTCAGCCCTTCATCTTTCTGAGGTCGATAAATGAGTACCAATGATTGGGTGGTAATAATAACATCTATTATTTCAGCTGTCGATTTGGTTAGTTCCAAGAGCATGTGCTGAAAGTGCTTTGTGTCCCACTGGGAGAAAGGGGCTATATAAATACTAGTTATTATTATTATTTTATTACTGTTATTCATTTTGTCATTTATGTTGAAGAAAAATTAATTACACAGCCTTTACATTGCTGTAGATATTAATACAAACCAATATATAGGTTCCCCACCAAACCATATCCATACATGGGAATTTTCTTCTTTGGAGATCTCAGAGTGGGCTCATGTGCTTGGAATGGACATGTCTAAATGATGTAAATCACGTAATAAAGTAAGCAGGGCTTATTCAGATGGCAGGATTGAGAGGAGGAAAGTTGGGGTTTAATATTAGAATGGGTGTGTCAGAGGGTTTGCCCTTACCTGGATAGCAAATGATTAACATCTTATGAAAAATCATTTGGACTGTTGAAATCTTCTCTTAAACCTGTGTGTGTTACAAGAGACAATGGGTCACTTGCTTGAGTGGGGAGGGGGGGAAATACTTAAGTGTCTTTTATGGAGATGGATATTTGAATTTATATAATTTCTAGACATCCACAGTCCATTATGTTTGGAGGGAGGTATTCATGTCTGGAACTTACTCCCTTATCTTATGTGAAAATCTGGGGAAGGGATTAAATTGACATTTTGGCATAGCTTATTGACTATACCCACAGCCATGCCAGTTTGACGTAATACATATGTTGTATGTATCACCATATATAAAGTTTTTTATCTTGTTGTGCACCTAGTGGAACAATAAGAATATTGCTACTAAGGTTAATTTCAAATAATATTATCTTTGACTATCCAAAAAGAGAGTCTAGAGAGTTAGTCTGACATCTTCTAATCTAATGATCTGGCAACTTATCCTTTCTGATAAGGGTTTTTGGTAGTATAATTACAGTGGGCTTGGGTCCAGGAAGGTCTTTTTTTTCTGATTTCCATGAAGTATCCAACTGGAACAGAATCCCAAGAGAACCAATTATTTGTGTATAGCCTAAGAATAATTATTCATCCTATAGACCTGGGATAATAATTTTATAATAATTCTTGTATATATGGACTTGGCCAATCCATATAAAGAAAATTATTATAAAAAGCTGTATTGGCTTCGGTTTATTCACAGGAACTAAACAGGATTAATTACATAATTTGTCCAGATAATTGTGAGATAGTTTGATAGCAATTTAAATCAAATAGCATAATGAATTTGTTTTAAATCTAATTATTAACACCTATAGCACCATATCTTTGTGTTTCTGAAAAGGTCTTTAGGCTTATTTTCGATGTGCTGAATTTTATTATTAACCCTTAGTTTGCTATCTGGAAAGCTTTTCCATTTGTTTCTATCTTGGTGTCTGTTTCATATGATTCTTTGTTTTCATGTGGTTCTATTGCATGATATTGTGGGCCTAAATTTTGTTCTGTTGAGAAAGTTATCTGGGACACTGTCTCACAGAACAAAATAAGTGCTGCCATCTTGGGTGGGGCAACAGTTTGGTTGTATGTCCATAGTCTCTGGTTAAGCCTTGCAGTGCTCTATGGTGTAGCAAACAGGATATTGCCATTGTCATTTTAAGAGTATATGTTGCATGAAATGTATTAGTTTTTGGCTTTGCTTTTTAAACATACAAGTGATATATCATTTTGATCATATTGTAAATGTATAATCTGTTATTGGCAAAAAGGTATATACAATCTCATCCAGAAGGCATGCAATATTGAAAACAATAGATAAATAGTTACATTCTATTTATCTGATCTGGGACATTTTGTCTTCCAGATAAGTTTCTATATCTTGAAATATTGTATGTGGTAAAAAGGACTGTGATCTGTGGCTTAAATTAGGCCCAGCTCACATAACAACATTCCTTCTACCTTAATTAGCATAGTTTATACAGGTTTGAGGGCAGGTATTCATATACACTGCAGTCAACTGTATTATCATTAATTGTAAGCAATGATTCACCTTTGCCATGCTGCTGTGTTCATATTGCTATATTATACCTCTGGATACACCTATGTAAGGTTTAATCCTGTTTATGCTGGATATATTACTCTGTGATATTGGTTATTAATTTACTGTATGTCAATTTCTTTAGATATATCTTAGCATATGACTAAATCATATAATACAAGATATATCCTTTAGTAATTTTGTGTTCACCTATATTCCTGTCACACTGATTACCATTATATGTATATCTTATATATATATATATATATATATATATATATATATATAAATAATATTTTTACTTAAATATATTTATTTTTGCACAATGTGCGTAATTGATTATTTAATCAATTCTGTACTGTGAAGTAGCGTGCCGATACCTAGTTTATGTAAAGATCTCAAATTTATTTAAGGAGAACATTCACCGCTAAAAATCTTTTCCCCATATGTTTAGCTATGAAACTAGTATTAGGAAACGTGTTTATTTTTTTTTAAATTTACATACTTTTTAGGATATTTAAAGCTGTGTACTTCCGCATTCTGTGACACACTGAATCTTCGGCACAGCTCTTCAGGATTTCCGGTGCTGTTTAATTTTCCTCCCACCTCCCTCCCAGCTGCCCCAAGGAGCGCGTTCACGATTCCTTTCATAGTGATGTGAAAAGCTTCTATCTTTACAGCAAGTTCCGTTTATTTTCAAACAGAGCTTTCTGTAAAGATACAAGCGATTCACACCACTACAAAGGGAAGCGTGAACGCTCTCCCTGGGGCAGCTGGGAGGGAGGTGGGAGGAGAATTAAAGAGAACTGTGAAGTCCTGAAGAGTTGTGCCAAAGATTCTGTGTTCTGCAGAATGAGGAAGTGCACAGCTTGATGACTGCATATCTTAAAAAGTACGCAAATGCCAAAAAATAAACAAGTTTCCTAAAACTAGTTTCATAGCTAAACATATGGGAAAACGTTTTTTAGCAGTTAATGTTCCCCTTTAACTACCCATTTTCTCTATTTATGTGAGATATACAAAAATGTATTGGGTCTCCTGTTAATCTTTTCCTTGGGTATATCCTCGACAGGTGGGAGTGGATGGAACAGGGTGGGAAATAGGCAGAATGGATGAGAAGTGGGTGGAGTTACCCAGGAATCTCACCAAAGTCAGAGAATCAGCCTCTGTCCCCAGAGACCCAGTAATTAACTCTAAATCCCAGAGTCTCTGGGGCAGATCCAGGTATGCATATCTTAAGTGCAAACATGTCCAGTGTATCAAGTCTTTGGGGACTGCATAAGCAACCCAGAAGTTTGTGCTTTACAGCCAATGAGATCAGTCTTTTGACAAACCAAACAGCTGGTAGGAGATGTTCTGTGACTGCACAGTGCAGGCCAAGGCTTTTTGCTAAATCCCATAGGAGAAGTCTTGGTAACGTGATATGTGTCCTTTAAAAGCCACATTCAAATCAGTGGTAAATTTGTGAGCTAATATTTCCACTATGGTACAGTTAATTTACTCCAGATTTTTTTCCAGTTGTAGTGAGTACATTAGTAAGACAATTATACATCACCTTTTTTAGGTAGATAATAAGGGTTCCTTTATCATATTCTTTTTTGTTGATCTCAAAATCTGCAATATATTTGTCCACGCCATTCTTTAACTGTAATGATAAGAAGATATGTGAAAAAAGTCAGGAACATAATGGAGAGATATTGAAACATATAATTTGATACCAGATAAGAACCAATTGTCCCATCTGTCTGTCCCATTTCCATATTCTAATCCTTAGAATAGCCATATATGTATCCCAGGAGTTGTTAAATGAATCTATTGTTTTAGGGTTCTGTCTCCTAAATTCTTTGATCTTTCCTCCCCCTGTGTTCTGCCACCAGCCTGGATACATGAAGGAGGGGAGTGTCTGATGGACGGCCTTCGTGAGTTCCAGCCAATATTACTGGCTGGCGCCAACGTGGGTCAGTCATTCATTGGATGTTGCAATGAGCATCACAATCTCCAATAGCACTCATGTGTATTGGGGTGTAGCTAGAGCAATCTGAGTATTCCTGCACCTATTTTATACATCTTTACTGGCTATTTTTTAACCCCTTGGATGCTAAAGACATCTCCAATGCATAGTTAAACAATGTGATATGCTAGCAATCAAGGGATTAAAGCTGGGTTTTTGTCATTGTTTGCTATAAGCCAAGGGTATTTTCTGTTCCAGGAAATAGTGTGTGGGGCTGGTGTCATGTGTGGAATGGGGGCATGGTCACTGGCGTAGCTAAAGTCACCTAGAATGCCTTGTGTACTGACACATGGGAAGTAAATCTAGCCCTGCCCCTGGAAGACAACACTAAAACAGTGTCACTGCATTGGTGTCGCCCATATGAAAGTGGCATTAGCCTCAACAACTTCTGCAGGGGTACTACACCATTTATCTGTCACCCAGACAGACCCTGATCGATCACTGATCTCTGTTTTCCTGGGATTTTTCACAGTACTTTTGAAGACATTTTCAAGATTCTGCTATTACTTGTAATTAGCTACAAAATAGGACTTATGTGTGAAAGACTGCTGTATTATCATACCTGGGAACTCTCCGGATTTGCCCCGGAGACTCCGGTTCTGACAGAGATTTACCGGGTCTCCGGGGCAGAGGCTGATTCCTCCGGATGTGGGGAGTTTCTATTGAAACTCTACCCACTTGCACTCTTTCACCCGCTGTTCCTCCGTCCCCAGCCTTCTGTGTGACATTTTTAACCCTCTGAGTGCCAGAGTGGTACGGAATGCATTGCAAGCAATGCATTCCGTACCACTCTGAAACTCAAAGGGTTAAGCACACACCCCCGCTCGCGTGAAGCCCCGCCCCTTTTTGACGCGATTAGCGTCATTTTTGACACCTCCTGGTGAACAGAGGACTCCCCTCCGGGTAGCCCTCAGCTGGAAGTTCCCAGGTATGTGTATTATCAAACATGGCCTGATTTACATCTTAGGTGCCTCTAGTCAAGATTGCCTTAGCCCCACCCATTGCAACACATACACTGCTCACATGACTCCACCCACCATCTCCACCCACTGTTGCATGGCATAGAAAATACCCATAACCTATAAAATAAAAGCACTGAAACAAGCACTCAGCCCCTTGTTTGCTAGTGACGTCTCTAATGTATTGCTTTCTAGCATACACAGGGTTACATAATGGCCACCAGAGTTGCAAATAAACCATAAACTGGAGTTTGGTGAAGACGAACTGGAATTGCTCTGGCCACACCTACTGCTCAGATTTGGGGCATGGCCAGAGCAGTTGAGGTACTGACCCTCTAAATGTGTCTAGGCAGTTGCCTACTCTTCCTAAAATGAAATCTGGCTCTGACTATTAAAAATTGATTTTTAAGGGGTATCAAACCTTCTTACATTCATTATAAACAAAGAACCAGATACTGGGATGGTCCAATCAGGACCTCTCAGTTTCAGAACCTGTTTTCAGCATTGCGTATGAGAATATCCACAATTTGTTTTGCAGACTAACTTGAAGGTCCAGATAGATCCAGAATGATTCATGGAGGCATAGAAGATAAACAGGAAGAGGGTTAGGCAGGGCTAGGGGTTGGTAAAAGGGAAGATGTGGGTGGGAATGTGTGAGCCTAGGAAGGGAGAGTGAGGGCATGAGTTCACTGAAGAAAATGAGTGGATTATAAGACAGGGAGCAGTGTATGGGACAGGTAGAGGGGGCAGAGTATGAGACAGGGGAGGAGAATTTAGCATTGGACAGGGATAGGATGCCAGAGGGCATGACATTTAAAGGAGTACTGGGAATACGTTTCTCTTAATTTATTAAACAGTAAAACTTACTTAAAGGAGCAGTAAACTTTTTTTTATGAAAATACATATTTTACAGAGCTTTTCCTGCTGAATAAAACAAGGTCACTCCCATCGCTGTCAGATGTTTTATTGAAAAATTATAGCAGTTTAAATAATCAGGAAGTGAATTTACTGTGTTTACTTCCTGATAGTTCTAACTGACAGGAAGTGACTCAGCAGTTTCTATCACATTCTATGGAGAACTGTATGTCTCTGACTTTTCTGACTTTCCTCTCCATTAGAATCTGACAGGAAATCTAATTAGAATTTGACCACTAGAGGGCCCTGCTAATGTAAAAAACCATGGGTTTAAACTGTAATAACTCTGGAAATATAAATCTCTCGGCAGTGGGAGTACCCTTATTTTACTCAGTAGGAAAATCCCTACAATATATATTTTTTCATAAAAAAAGTTTAGTGCTTCTTTAAGTAGATTTCCTTCATACTACAACCAGAGAAGAGAGAAGGATGAGGAGAGAGAGTGAGGAGAAAATAGAGGTAGGAGGACAGAGTGGGAGGGAGTTAGGTTAAGTGGGAGGGAGAAGGATGAGGAGAGAGAGTAAGGCGAATGTAGAAGGAGGTTAAGTGAGAGGGAGTTGGGCAAAGTGGAAGGGAGAATAAGGGGAGAAATGGGAAGGCATAGTTGTGGGATACAGCGGAGGGAAATGGGTGGCAGTGAAAGAGAGAGCAGGAGTGAGAAGGATGAAGAGAGAGCAGGGAGAAGTGGAGGTAGAAGGAAGGGATGGGAGGGAGCAAGGAAAGCAGGAAGGAGAAGGATTAAGCAAGAAGTTCTGTAGCTAACATCAGAAGCTAAGTGAATTGGTTTTTCTTTTCCTCTATACACCACATGGTTGATTTCTGAGCTAACTTTGGTTAAACAAATGAACAAGGTGAAGGAACAAAACACTTATTTAGCAAGATTGGATTCAGGACCTGATAAACATCCTGTTTCATAAGAAAATAGAACGTAATCATTTGGCTCACCTTTCCTTAGCGCTCACCTTATTAAGGCTATCGATGTCAGGAGTGAAGCCGGTCATCATGGAGACATCCAGGATGGACATGGTAGCATCAACTTTTTTAAGGTGTCTGCAAGTGATTTTATAACGCTTTACTATAGGTACTTTGGGCCATATGTTCAAAGGAAAAAAGGGGATACATTCAGGGGCAATTCAACTGCATCATAAGCAATGTGTTGGAGATCTCTCTAGCATTAATGGGGTTTCATTTCCCCTTTAACCCATTAAGGACCATATAGGTCTCCCCTATAGTCCAGTTTCTTAGCCCCAGAGTCCTTCCCTCCTGTCTGGAACACACAGACCTTTGTATGGGTTCAGATTCGTGTTCATGTTTAAGGTCAGTAGGAATGGAAGTGAAAATAGCCAGAGCATTTGTGAGATATATTGCTAGAATTAAGTTATTTTATTATTTAGAAAATGTTTTACCAGGAAGAATACATTGAGATTTCTCTCATTTTCAAGCATGTCCTGGAGAGTAAGAAGTTACATATTTACACAAATAGACAATATATACACACATACATATAAACATACATGCAAAAATACATATACAGTTCCATCTTGTTCTTAGATATAAAGAAACAGTTATTTTTAGGGATTTTAGGGAGAATATCTAATTTTTTTGGGGTATGTTATTCCAGGTTTTCGGAGCTCTGAAGGCGTTTTTAGCAAGTGAGCGAAGGTTATTGTTAGTATGGACAGCTGGAGTGAGCATACTGCTCAGGTAGTCTGTTACACTTCCAGAGAAGTGGTTATACACTAGGAAAGAGGTGCAGGGTACATCTAAATTCTAGTGTTAGACACTTTAGTTGTTTAAACATATCACAATGACGGGTAGTGGAGGAAAAGCAACATAAGAGGATTTTAGTCTTAACTGTTAAATCCTTTTCTCTTAGTCCAACATACAGGTTCCATGGGGAGGCAACAGCTCCTCCCTGTAGACTGAAACAATTCTAGAAGAAGTTGTAGGTGGAGCATCCCCTTCCTCCTTATCAGACTATCCCACTGGCCCCACCGCAGATAGACTTGAGACAAACCTACTAAGTAGGACATCAAGAAAGAAGAAAGGAAAAACTCTGATGAGCACTGACCCAAGAGGACTCCCACATCCAGCGCTTGGGGACCAAGCATGGTCCCTTTCACTGGGTGGGAGACCTATATGTCATATGGACTAAAAGAACTAAGGAACTGGTTTCTTTCTGAGTTCATAAGCCTTACAAATAGTAGACTTAATCCAAGAGGCAATAGTGACCTTGGACGCAGTCAAGCCTCCAGCTTCCTATCAGTCATGTCTTTGAGTGCCGTAGCATCAGCCAAGGGCAGAGCAGTAGACTTTGAAAGTCTAGAAATAGGGGGATCAACTTGAGGAGGTGAAGCCCGCTGATCTAAAGCAGCCTCAGAAAAAGGGTATAGCTTTGAAAATCTCTTTGAAAGACATAGGCATTTGTCAGGCGTCTTCGACTCATCCAGAATAACCTGGTCCAGAGTGGGATTGGGTAACATTGTAGGATTTCTTATGCCTTTGAAAGAAGGAGACTGGCCCTCATCAGGGGTAGTAGTAACCTGCAGAGTCGTTAGCACTGCCTTAATGAGACCCTCAGCAAAGGGCATGGGGTCAGCTTCAAAGGGGTCACCATAGGCATATGAAGAAGCCCCTTCCTCGCACTCCCCTTCCTCTGTATCTTTCTCAAAGGAATCCTCCTCAGAGGTTTCCATGAGGTCAGGAATGCCAGGTGCATTAGGGGCCACAAACCTTAAAGCAGTGGTGGTGGGGAGGGGGGTTCCAGGAGTGGAGGACCCCCTGGAGATAAAGAGGAAACTGTGCCATAGAAGACTGTAAATCCTTGACCCAGAGTGGCTCTTGTTCAATGCAGGAAGGCCCGGGTGGTGTAGTAGGGGCCACAGCAAATGAGGAGCATAAATGTCTGGAGTGCTCTCTAGAGAGGCCCGTTTGGCATGAGGAACAGTAAGCAAAGGGGGTCAAAAACACCCCTGAGTCCTTTGCCTTAGATCTAGCCCCAATGTCCTTTTGCATCCGACATCCTGACAGGAGAAAACGTCTAAACAGTATATGAAAACCCAATACTGTAAACTAGATTAAAAAATCACCTCAGAAAGCCCAAGAAAGTACTTATCTGGCAGGCAAATGGTTAACCTGAGAAGGAGAGCAAGGAGAGACAAGCCTCTGCACTGGATACTCAATCAAAGAAAGAAAATGTCATCTGAAACAGTAGCAGCCAATCGGAACAAAGCCAGCGAAACAGTCATTCAGGCAGTTGTAAATTTTCTCTCTTTGATGTTACCTAGCAATGCTCAAACCCATACTCACACAGATTACGCAGCGCTTTACACTCATATTGGTCACTGTCCCCATTGGGGCTCACAATCTAAATTCACCTATCAGTATATTTTTTTGGAGTGTGGGAGGAAACCGGAGTACCCGGAGGAAACCCACGCAAACACGGTGAGAACATACAAACTCATTGCAGATGTTGTCCTTGGTGGGATTTGAACCCAGGACCCCAGCGCTGCAAGGCAACAGTGCTAACCACTGAGCCACCGTGCTGCTAATTGCAAAAATGTAGTCATCCAGGCTCCAAAAACACTGGGTTCAAACCAAACAAGATACCCAAAATGAGTGCAGGAGTTCCAGACTCCAAGAAGACCCCTGTATGGAGAGGGACACTGGGACAAGTGGACCATGGCACTCAAAGGGTTACTCACCATTTACATGACTTCTTTCTTCATTCAGAGAAAGAGCTTCAGAGAGACCCAGTCATGGTAGGGAAACATGGTTGCATGATTCTCTCCATAGGGCTGCAAGAGTTCACAACAGCACCAGTCAGCTGGACAATCCTCCAGGGGAAGCCAGGAATGGTAATCCACCTAATGGGGGAATTGTGAAACCCCATATCTAACATAGAAAATAATTAAATTCTAAAAACTAAGCAGAAATGTTTTCAGCCTCCATCCAGGTTGCGGAACAAGTCTAAACTGGGTTGGGGCTAGTTGGATAGCCTGATAAGGAGTGGATAAGGAGTGGAGGCTCCACCCTCATCTTTTTCTAGAAATGTTCCAGCCTACAGAGAGGAGCTGTTGCCTCCCCATGGTACCTTTATGTCATATTGGAAACAGAGAAAATTAATTATACAGTGTGTCCAGTTTACAAAGATGGATTTGTGGAGCAGAAGAATACCCTACATTCCCATAGTCTATGACTAGCTCAGTGGTAAAAGCCCTGTCTACCGAGACTGTTCAAACCTCAATGTAGCAGGTTCTAATCCCGGCAGTGTCAACTCAGCCCTTCATCCTTCTGAGGTCATTAAATGAGTACCATTGATTGGGGTAATAATAACATCTATGATTCAGTTAATTCTGAGAGCGTGCACTAAAAAAACTTTGAGTCCCACTGGAAGAAAGGGGTTATTGTAAGTGTTTCGCTTACCTTGGAGAACTGGCTGCTGAGTACCTGATCTGCAGTCAGGCTGCTGCCCTGGCTTCTGGGTCTGTGTCCATGTGGCTTCAGCCATGTTTAGTTCCTCTTCCAGCTAGCAGAGTGCGGGCGCGCATCACAGGGCTTCCCTTAGAGATGTTGCGATCCGGCTTTCTTAAGGAGATGGTACCATTATTGCTCCACCTCTCAGAGGTGGAGCAATAAGTATTTTAACTGCCTGGACATCACATCAGTTGCCCTTTCGTGGTGTTCCAGTGCAGTTAGTGTTGTTGCGCTCTGTGTATTACCTGGTTTGTCTGACTACCCGATCTGGTGCTGACCTGTGGCTCTGTCTGACTATTCACTCCATGTATGACCCTTGGCTTGTCCGACAACCAATCTGGTGCAGACCTGCGGCTCTGGCTGACTTAAACCTCCATGTGTGACCAGGCTTGTCTGACTACCCAATCTGGTGCTGACCTGTGGTGACTATCTGTTCCGAGTATGACCCTTGGCTTATCCAACAACCAATCTGGTGCAGACCTGCGGCTCTGGCTGACTAACCACTCCATGTATGACCAGGCGTGTCTGACCATCCTATCTGGTGCTGTCCTGTGGCTCAGATTGCAATTTCATTTTTGATTGGGGATGTGGTAATTTATTTTACTATTGGATACTGAGAAGAAATTGAATTCAGTAGTGATGATGGACCAGGAAGAACGTGACAGAGATTGTTCATTGCACATTTCTACTTCCACATGACTTTTGTTTTGTGTAATCAGTGAGGTGGCAGATCCAACAGCTGATGAATCCATTAGCTATGCTATGGAAAATTGTATTGTTTCATTGCCTATTTTTATAGTTGATGGGTGAGAATAGTTGGGGGGGGTTGTAGATATTTTTAATAACCTTCCAAAATTGGTCATTTTGATATGTCACTGTTCAAGTTGTTAGGGATGTATTGAGTCTTGACAAGTTTTGTTAGCTTTATGCAGGAATTCCATAATTGATGTTATGCAGTATGTTCATTTCTGGAGCTAGTTTGCTTAAAATTTGTTCAGAAGGCATCTCCAAAACTGTATAACTCAAGTAGGTCAGGAGAGACCCAGTGTAAGTGGGCTCCCTTTACCCCGACCTTCCTTAGAAAGGCATGGGTGTTACAGACCTGAAAGAACTCAGAGTAGAAAACAGGAAAATTTACTTGATATTTTGTTTTCTTCTGTAGTATCCCAAGGCATGGGCGGATTGTCCTATCAGGAGATTGGGCATTCCCCGGTGGGCCGCTAGATCAGCTCACTTTTAAAAAGTCGCGTATTAAATATTGTGCGGCTGCACGCCACATTAAACATGTCATGTGGTTTAAAAGGGCGTCATGAGAATCTTGCGCTGCTTATAAGCGCAAGGTTCTCATGTCGCCTGTTTAAAGGCCACCCGACTTGTGCACTTAGTCTTCCTAATCTATGGCTGCCTGTCTCTCTCTCTTCCCTCCTCCTCCGGTGCACACTGAAAGAACTGTTTGCTAGAAAACTAACAGAAAAATACATAAGCAGATATACCATCAAGTACATCTTAACAAGCTGCATTGGTGCCACAGATTACAGGTAATGCACAGCCGTGCACATCTCTCTCCCCCTCAGATCCACTTTGTCTTGAGTGCAGACTCTCTCTCTCCCCCTCCGGTGCACACTGAAAGAATCGCAATTAAAATACAAGTGCTGTACAGCGCCGCACATCTCTCTCTCTCATCCCCTCCACTACCTTCCTTGAGTGCTCTGTCATACCAGCAAGTACATCACTGGTGCCACAGATTAGGACGGTAATGCTAGCGACGAGGGCACAGGTCTACTAAACAGTGTAGTGACAAATAAAATACAATTGTTGCACAGCGCTGGCCATCTCTCTCCCCCTCCGCTCCACTTTGTCTTGAGTGCAGAATGAGGGCACTAAAGGAAAGTAGTGGAGGAGAGAGAGAGAGAGAGACATGCGGCGCTGTACAGCACTTGTAATTTATTTGCAATTCTTTCAGTGCACACCAGAGGGGGAGAGAGATTCTGCACTCAAGACAAAGTGGAGCTGAGGGGGAGAGAGATGGGCAGCGCTGTGCATTACCTAACCTGTGGCACCAGTGCAGCTTGTTAATATGTACTCGCTGGTATATCTGCTTATGTATTTTCCTGTTAGTTGTCCTGCAAACAATTCTTTTAGTGCGCACCGGGGGGGGGGGGGGGAGCCATCAATTAGGAAGGATTAGAAGTGCACAAGTCCGGCGGCCTTTAAACAGGCAACATGAGAATCTTGTGCTTATAAGCAGCGCGAGATTCTCATGACGCCCTTTTATACCACACGGCATGTTTTTTTTTAAGTTTAACCTTTTATTGAGGTTAAGAACATTACAGAAATACAACAGCATAGAACTGAGTAGAGATACAGACTTTGAATTATTCCAAAAAATGCTGAAATCAAAAGACATTATGTATAAGCTACAGAATGATACTTGGAAATTGCAGTTGCTAAGAGAATATAATCCATTGGCATTGTACTAGTAAAGGAGTGAACATGGAGGCGAAGCAACAAAGGGCATCGTGGTACCGCTATAAATACGGGATGGGAAGTAAATCTGCAAAGGCGCCACAAAGAAAGAAGAGAAAAGAGAAGAAAAGAAAGAAAAGAAAAAAAGCAAAGAAAAAAGAAGCTGGAATAAGGAGAGAGAGTAGAATAAAGAGCAAGGAGAAGGAGAAGAAAGGAGGAGAGGTGAAGAGAGGAGGAAGGGGAGGAAAGAGGAGAAGGGGGGAAGGGGGGGGGGAAGGATGGAAGGGACGATGAGTCCAGAAGGAATCACTTTAGGCTTAACTCAATAGCATTGTGTTACCAAGCACTTAAAAGTAACAAAGGAGGTGTGACCTATAGTCCATAATCCATAAATGCCAAGAGGTAGAACATCGCCCATCAGAAAAAAGTCAGGCATTGCCAATGTAAGATCAAGAGGAGTTAGGAAGAAGCTGAACTAAAGGGAGATCTCTTCTTCTACTCCGTTGAGACCATGTCAAGTTAAATCGTGGAAAAGAGTCCGTCACATTGGCGTGAAATCTCCCCAGCTCAATGAAGTCTTCAATTTTGGCAAGCCATTGGGATATTGATGGAAGAGTGGTCTGTTTCCAATGTAAGAAGATTAATGAGCGGGCAATGCTAAGAAGTGAGGGAACTATTCTCCACTGAGCAGGAGTTATATCTAAATGGAGGTGAGCTTTATAAGAGAAAAGACAAAGAAGATGATTCAAGGGGAAGGACATTCTGAGTTCAATGAGGTTAAGATCCATGACCAAAAGGTTTGAATCAGCGGCCACGTCCACCAAATATGGGAGAGGGACCCTGGGTATAGTAGGCATCTCCAGCAAGTTGGGGAAGCCGGGGGAGAGAGTGCAACCTTGTCGTGTCCCATTAGTGATGGGAAAGGAAGAGGAAATTGCGCCATTAACTAAGACTTTAGCTGATGGTGAGGTGTATAAGCTCATGATGCCTTGGAGCATAGTGGCCCTAAACCTAATATACATAACGTTTCTTTAATGTAGTTCCAGTTGACCCTATCGAAAGCCTTCTCAGCATCGCATGAAAAGAAAATTGTGGGTAGTTTAGTCGATATAGCATGCTCTGTGAGAGATTTGGCAGTGGATATGTTATGTCTCGATTCGTGTCCCGGGACAAATCCGCTTTGGTCTGGATGTATAAGTCGAGGGAGGAAGGGACTAAGTCGGTTTGCTAGTATCTTTGCGAACAATTTCAAGTCAATATTCAATAAAGATATAGGGTGATAATTACCACAGTGAGTCAAATCTTTCCCGGTTTTCGGGATGACCACAATGTGGGCTTCCAGAGACTGAGGAGGAAATGGCTTCCCCTGTAGGACAGCATTAAAAGAAGACAGAAGGTGGGGGGATAGAAAGGAGCCAAAAGTTCCATAGTACTGCAAAGTGAAGCCATCTGGACCAGGGCTCTTTCCTAGAGGCATAGACTTAAGCGCAGTTAGAAGTTTGTGTTTAGTGATAGGTTGTTCCAGAGATTCAATATTCCGTGGGGATAGAGTAGGTAATTTAGCTTGATGAAGGAAATCAAGGGTAGAAGCGTGGTGATAGGAGGGCGGAGACGAAGATGGAGGATCTAAGTTGTAAAGATTAGCGTAAAAGTCTCTGACGGCCTCAGCCATTTGAGGGTATTCAAACATAGGTTTCCCTAGTGGGGAGATTATTTTGTGTACATTAATAGCGCATCTCTTAATCTTTATTAGTCGAGCCACATTTATCTCCCGAGATATATTTTTCATATTTGAGGCGCATTAATGATTTTTGTACATCTTCCTTTAGAAGTTTATTTAATTATATCTTTATGTTTTGGATTTCCTGTAAGAGTTGCACTGAAAGGGATAGTTTATGAACTGCTTCTTTAATACGAAGGTCATTCAGTAAGTCATTAATTTGTTTCCATTTCTTTCTTTCATTATGGGCCCCTATTTTAATCAGGTGGCCCCTAAGGATGCATTTGTGTGCTTCCCAAATAAACGGGGTGGAAACATCAGGTGTGGAGTTGATCCTGAAATAGTCGTCAATTGTAGAGGAGAGTGATTCACGAGTGGAAGGATCTTTGAGAGTTAACTCATTCAGGCGCCAGGAGCCAGGTGAAATAACGGTAGAGAAGCCTGAGAGAGTCATCATAACTAAGGAGTGGTCAGACCAGGAGATAGGATCAATGATGACCTGCTTCAGATGTGGTAAGAGAAATTGAGACAGGAGAAGGTAGTCAATTCTACTATAGGTAGAGTGAGGGAATGAGAGGAAAGTGTAATCTTTGTCTTGTGGGTGAAGAAGTCTCCAGGACTCTATAAGTGGCGATCAGAGAATTGTTTCTGCAGGTGGCAAAGCTGGGAGAGTCTGAATGGAGATTTTCCAGGTGAAGAATCCAAGGAAGGGTCAAGTGCCACGTTAAAATATCCCCCTATGATGAGCCTACCTTCAGAGGAAGAGTCCAGTATAGATAGAGTCTTAGATAGAAATGAGATTTGAGACGAATTCTGGCAATAGACGTTAAGAATAGAAATCGGTTTATTGTATAGTAAACCAGAGATCATCAGATATCTACCGTCAGGGTCAGCTGTCACATCACGTAAAATCCAAGGAAGGGAAGAGCAAAGGAGGATACAAACACCACATTTCTTTTTGTTAGCAGATGCTTAGTAAGTCGTAGGGAAAAACTATTAGAAAAATTTGGACTAGATGCGGATAAGAAATGGGTCTCTTGAACCAATATGATGTCTGCTGCCCTCTTGTTCAGATCATGCAACATCATCGCTATCTTCTTTGGGGAGTTCAGCCCCTTGGCGTTTACAGTCACTACGTTGATGTCAGACATAATATACCAACTAAGGAACAACGTAAGCTACCTTCTGGACATCGGGGGAAGGAAAAGAGGGAAGAGAGAGAAGGAGGGAAGGGGAGACTGAGGACAGGGAGGGAGAAGTAGAGAAGGGAGAAACAAGGAAGAAAACCGTGGTGAAAGAGAATCAAGACGACAATAGAAAAGAAGGGCACGGGTTGTGCCATAAGGCCTTTGGGGGATGGCATTTCAATCTGTCCGGAGGGAGTGTGGGGAGTGGGCCCCATCAGAGCGTGTGGTGTTAATAGACAGATTCAGGAAGAGCAGCTAGTACATAATGTGTGGAAGAGACTTCAGTTGGAAGTAGAAATGAGGAAGGGGTGAAGAAGTGTGTGCCGAAGGCAAAGAGTGAGGAGTGTCAGGAAGGTGTGATGTAGGTATCTGCATCGGAGGCGTTTAGATGATTAATATCCTATGATCGCCATCCATGCAGATAGGGTCAAGGCAGAGAACCCTATCATGGGCCAGTAGCAGGATAATAGTCATGTCAGAGGGGTGGGTCTAACAGGTAGGCAGGGAACAGGTGAGGAGTGAAATAGTGTTACAGAGGCCCTGGGGAGTTACAGCAGGGAAGCATGAGTGGGGGGGGGTCTGCAGCAGCACGATATGTGTTCAAAAACAGCAGTAGATTACTACCATATAATATCTAAGGTAGAATTTAAACATCGATTGGGTTAACCCAGGAGATCAACTTCAGGAGTGAGAGTAATAAGGTCAGCATCCGAAACAAGGAACAATAGTAAACTAAAACAGTCAAACATTTATACTAAAGGAGCTGTAAGGAACGCTGCAAGCTATTGCTAGAGCGAACCAGATCTGTATACTGGGTACAAATTGAAGGAAAAGGATCACTTAAACGCAGCACACAGATCAGTAAGGGCACAGTAGCACAATAAGAACAATGGAGAAAAACATGCTATTTTGTAACATTCCAGTGTCCTGGATGATATACGGCAAAGTAGAGATACTGACTTATGAAAATCGTAAACAATGGGTAGGGGTGGGGGGGATCTGTCAATCTGAATGGACTGCAATGGTAATCGTGTCTGTGGTCAAGGGATAAGTAAAGTAAGTGTCTAGGGAAGGAACATCTTAAGGACTCGTGGAAGAGATAACCAGAGCCAACAGCTTATAAAGGGTAGAGAAAGTCAATTTAGGTACATGTCTTATTCAGAATAACACAAAGGGCCTGGTGGTGGTGGTGGGGGGCAACAGTCAAGAATGCCAGGTGATCCGATCAGGGAGCTGAAGCATATGCCAAACTGCAAATTCACTATATGGCACTGTTGTAATGCAGTGTCGAATCGGGATGTTGGGATAGTAAATAAAAAGGCATTTACGTGAACTGAAAGGGGTAACATATATGAGTTAGAATAAAAAAAACCCTAGCTCCATTACACAGTGAATGGGGGTATAGAGGTACGTTGACATATCAGCCAGGGGAACAGATAAGCATAGGATCATAATGGCCGGTATCTGAGGTGAAGAAGAAGTAACCCAGAGCCACCTGGTCATAAAACCAAGTAGTGCTTCAGTAAGATAGTGGCCAGGAAACAATTTTAAACAGATAATTTAATTAAACATGTATGCGAGATGTACACTGAAGGTAAGGAATAAGGACACCACCTACCGCAATACATAGTTGAGATATCTAGTGAGTTTAACAATAAATAGAATCATTTAGTTCACTGTTAAACAGAGAAATTACTGGGGTAACAAAATAAAGTTAGTGAGCAGGGCTTCAGTAGGGGATGAGGAAAAAACCAACTGTTAAAGCTCACTGGAGGTGGGAACAGCATCAGGAAGGTGAAGAAAGGGCGAGCAGAATCATAATGACCCGGGGTTCCACATGAGTCCAGGAGTCCAAGGGAGGAAGAAGAGGATACCTTATGGAAGTCCGAAGAAGGTTCAATGGAGCAGCCGGTTCTCGGGTGCAGGACAATAAGGCAGGATGGCGAGAGAGAGAGATCTCTCCAGGGTAGAGCAAAATGACACCATGTCTTCCGTGGTTCTCAGGGTTGCAGACTTGCCATTGAATGAGGCAGTCAACTGTAATGGGAAGCCCCAGCGGTACTTGATCTGGAGTTGTCTCAGGTGGTCAGTGAGATATTTCACCGAATGTCTGAGGTAAAGGGTGTGAGGAGAGAGATCGTTGAATAAGTAAACTTCAGATCCACCACACACTAGCGGAGAGATGTTTCTACTTTTCCTCATAATCATTTCTTTTAATTCGTATCTGTGGAAGCAGATGAGGATATCCCTGGGTTTTGATGGATCTTTTGATTTCATCACTCTGCGTAATCTCTCCAGTTGAATAGGGCCCAATTGTTGGTCATCCAGCAGTTGGGTGAAGAAGGGCGTCAAAACAGCCCGCAGGTCCGATTGAGGGATGGCCTCCGGAAGGTTTTTCAACCTGATGTTACATTTCCATCCTCAAATTTCTAGGTCGTCAAGTCGAAGGTTGAGAGAGTAAATTTGCACAAGGATAGAAGTGGCAGCACAGACAGGACACTGGCAGTGACCAAATCCCTAGAGTGCTAGGGTAGCAGAGACAGCACAGACAGGACACTGGCAGTGACCAAATCCCTAGAACTCTAGGGTTAGCAGAGGCAGCACAGGCAGGAAACTGGCAGGAGACCAAATCCCTAGAACGCTAGGGTTGCGGAGGCAGCACACAGATACTGGCAAGTGACCAGACTCTTAAATCTAGACCCCTGGTGACTTTGGGGATTGACAGGCCAGGCAGGCACTGTATCGATATTCGAAAGCAAGAGTAGGTGGAACAGGACACAGGGTACGCACCCTGATAGATCAGAAGCCAGAACTGCCAAATCAGTACACACGGGGTAGTCAGCCAGTCCTAGTCAGCAACGGAATCTGATACTCAGCCAAGCCAGATCGGTACACTCGGAGGTAGTCAGCCAGTCCTAGTCAGTAACGGAATTGGATACTCAGCCAAGCCAGGTCGGTACACACAGAGGTAGTCAGCCAGTTCTAGTCGGTAACCGAAGCGGATACTCAGCCAAGCCAGGTCAGTCCACACGGAGATAGTCAGCCAGTCCTAGTCAGCAATGGAATCGGAACACAGGAGCATCAGGAAGAGGAGCGTAGTCAGGCGAGCCGGGTCATACACAGAACAGGAACAAGCAGTAACTCAAACGCTAGGCACGGGTACACCACGAAAGGGCACTGAAAGGATGACAAGAGAGAGTTTAAAAAGGTTAACCCTGGGAGGAGCCAGAGCCCAACAGCCAATAAGAATCGTGCAAGGGTAAACCCAGAAGTAGCAATGTCGCCCAGATGCTAGAATCACAGGCACCGTGATAGTACCCCCCTCTCAACGACCCCCCCGCACGGAGGAGGTCCAGGCTTCAATGGGAACTTAGCATGGAATCTGCGCAACAGTAGTGGGGCATGGATGTCAGAGTGGTTCACCCACGAGCGTTCCTCTGGACCATATCTCTTCCAGTGCACCAAGTATTGGATCTGTCCACAGAATCTACGTGAATCCACAATACTCTGCACTTGTATGTGAACCGGACCTGGGACTGCAGGAGTGGTGGTATAGCGGTTACACATCAAAGGTTTGAGAAGGGATACATGGAACACGTTATGTAACCTCATAGAAGCCGGTAATTCCAAAGCATAGGAAACAGGGTTGACTCTGCGGAGTACCCGGAATTGACCCACAAATCGGGGAGCCAATTTATTGCATGGAACTTGCAACTTGAGGTTCCTGGAGGACAACCACACCCGGTCCCCCAACTGAAATACGGGGGCTGGCAATCTTCTGTAATTGGCATGCCGCTGAACTCGTTGAAGAGAGTCACATAAGGAATTCTGGACTTATGCCCAAGTGGAGCGAAGTTGCTTAATGTGCTCATCCAGAGCCGGAATCTGCTGTGATTGGAAGGCGTCCAGGAGCAAGCAGGGTTGGAACCCATAGTTTATAAGGAAGGGTGAGCTCCTGGAGGAAGAGCACACGGTGCAGTTCCTGGCGAACTCTGCCCACGGCAACAAGTCAGCCCAGTTATTGTGATGGTTGGAGATGAAACATCATAGAAATTGCTCAAATCTATTACGGTGCCCGTGCTTTCACTGGCGATATTGTTATGTCTATTCACTTCCTCATTCCCTCTTATTGGCTATCGTGAATTGTCTCCGCCCAGTCCTAGCCTTTTTATATTGAGCGCTGTCACTTCAGCTCTGCCCTTTCGTGGTGTACCTGTTGCCAGTGCTTGTTCTGATTATTCATGTGATTCCTGTGTATGACCTGGACTGCCTGACTATTCTGTCTGATCTACGTTCCTGCTCTGTGTACCGACTCGGCTTGGCTGACGTTCCTGCTCCGTGTACTGACCTGGCTCTACTGACGTTCCTGCTCTGTGTACCGCCTCGGCTTGGCTGACGTTCCTGCTCTGTGTACCGATCCGGCTCTACTGACGTTCCTGCTTTGTGTACCGACTTGGCTTGGCTGATGTTCCTGCTCTGTGTACCGATCCGGCTCTACTGACATTCCTGCTCTGTGTACCGACTTAGCCTGACTGACGTTCCTGCTCCATGTACCGATCCAGCTCTACTGACGTTCCTGCTCTGTGTACCGACTCGGCTTGGCTGACGTTCCTGCTCTGTGTACCGATCCGGCTCTACTGACGTTCCTGCTCTGTGTACTGACTCGGCCTGGCTGACGTTCCTGCTCCATGTACCGACCCAGCTCTACTGACGTTCCTGCTTTGTGTACCGAACCGGCTTTGCTGTTGCTCCTGCTCTGTGTACCTCCCAGTACCACTGAACCCGTTGCCTGCCATTCGGAGGTCCGTCCTCCATACCATGACTGTCCCTGTTAGGTGTGGTATTACACCCGGTACGCTTGACCTGCTTGTTACTCTTACAGAGGTTGGGTGGCTACTGGGTGCCTTGGTTAGCCTCTGGTTCTAAGACCCATGGTCCAGGTCTGGGCATCCGTCTACCTTACGGTTTGGTGCTACAGCACTCAGGGTCATAGCTCTGCTTTGTCGTCCGGGAGCATCCCCGAGACTCACTATTGTTAGTACTGGGTTTCCTCGTTACCATGCAGTCCACCATACTGCCTGTACACCCTTCAGTCTGTAGCCTTCCTAAGGCCACTAGGGTTTGTCCGCTAGTCTCCGGTCTGGGCCTAAGTTGCTTTGTTGTCTGTCTCTCCATACGGTGACGTGACGCCTCCTCTTAGTCACCTAAGGGCGATCTACCTTGGCTACTCCCTGCGTAGGGAGCTTCTGTTATTGGTGGCACTATTGGTGCCTGTTGGCTTTCCTGATCTTGACATTAGTGCTCACTGTGGCACAGCTTCACACGAACTGTAACCTGACCTGTGCCAGTACAGTACCTTAGGTACCTGCTGGGCCTGAGTGGGTTGTTGCGCTCCGTGTAACCTGACCTGTGCCAGTACAGTACATTGGGTACCTGCTGGCCTGAGTGGGTTATTCCTATCTCCGTGACCTGACCTGCGTCAGTGATATACTTCTGTACATTCTGGACTTATCTATGGTTATATTACTCCTGTACCTGTCCTGTGTCTGGATTACAGATTGTATGTACTGGACCCGAGAGGGTCACATGATCATTGCTTGTTTAATAAAACTGTGTTTTACCAAACCTCCAGTGTCTGAGATTCTGTAAACCGTAACACAATCCCTGGTTAGAGCGTTCAGCGGCCCCGTTGGTCTGGGGATGGTATGCAGACGAGAACAACAATTGGATACCCATTTGATCACAGAATGCCCTCCAGAACCTGGACACAAATTGGCTCCCGCGATCGGAGACCAGGACCTTGGGGACTCCATGGAGTCGGAACACCTCTCTCAGAAACACCATGGCCAATGTTTTAGCCGATGGTAAGCCAGGGAGCAGCACAAAGTGGGTCAACTTCGAAAATCTATCAATCACCATAAGTATGACTGTATAGCCATTAGATACAGGCATTTCTCCCATGAAATCGATAGATACATGTGACCATGGGCGGTCGCCATTAGGAACAACTTGCAAAAGCCCGACAGGAAGGTGCCCTGGAGAGTTAGAGCGAGCACAAATGGTACAGGCTGCAGTAAACGCGGCACAGTCAGCCCTTAAAGGGATAGTAATACTTGAAAATAAGTTTATTTTATATTGTAGCCCTTAAAAAAACATGAAAAATGATATAAGTCTTATCTCCCAAACCTTTATGGTTTGGGAGATATTCAGAAGTAAAGTTCCCCTGGAGTGACATCATTGCTCCACCCTTCAGATTTGGAATCTGGTCCCGGGACCAGTTGTGCCTCTCCAGAAGTGCTGAGATCACCATCTTTAAAAAGAATTTCTTAATTGGAATGGTCTACAAAGTGTGCTTTCAAGCCAGGCACACTTTGTACACAGTTCCAATTAAGTAGTTCTTTTCAAAGATCGTGATCTCGGCACTGCTAAAGAGCTGCCGGTTGCTCTGTGGACCGAATTCCAAATCTGTCCACTAGATGGCAGACTTGGCTGAAACAGCCAGGAAAAAATAATTTTACTATATTTTAGAAGTGAATATCTTCCAAACCATAAAGGTTTGGGAGATAAGACATATAATTTTTCATGTTTTTTTAAGGGCTACAATATAAAATAAATTTATTTTCAAGTATTACTATCCCTTTAACGTAGGCCACCAGAACATTCGGGACAAGGACCAGATCGACCGATTTTTGCCCACGTGACCGGCCGCACGAGAGGCATGATACGTCTCCATCAACTTGGCCCGAAAAGGTTCATCCACGAAACACTTATCCAGGGGTTTCTCCGGAGGAGCAGTGGCCTGGGATGCCAAGATCTCCTCACCCAATGAGGATGTGACGCTAGTACGTAAAGTGGCAAGGATACGATCCGGAGGTATAATAGACACAGACTCGGACTCCGGATCTGGACCAAATTGTCTGGATAAGGCGTCAGCCCTTATATTCTTGGTACCAGGTAAGAAAGAAACAATGAAATTGGAGCATGAAAGGAATAAAGCCCATCTGGCTTGTCTGGGAGATAGCCTTTTTGTCTCAGAGAGGTAGGTAAGATTCTTATGGTCCGTCATGATCAGAATCGGCGCCCTGGTGCCCTCCAACAGATGGTGCCATTCACAAAGTAGCAAAATGATTGCCAATAATTTGCGATCTCCAATATCGTAGACCTTGGTCATCGTTTTAGAGAAAAATCCGCATGGCATTAGAGTCTTCCCAGGACCAGGCCTCTATGACAGCACTGCCCCTACACCCGTCTCCGAAGCGTCAACCTCCAAGTTGAATGGCAAACCGGGTATAGGATGCAACAATACTGGTGCTGAGGAAATGTGGATTTTAAGGATTCAAACGCCCTTTCTGCCTCCGGAGACCACATAGAAGCATTAGATCCTTTATGTGTCATGTCTGTCAACGGTTTCACAATCATGGAGTAGTCACGAATAAACTTTCTATAATAATTTGCAAAGCCCAAGAACCACTGCAAGGGCTTAAGACCAATGGGATGCGGCCATTGTAACACAGTAGAGAGTTTGTCCTTGTCCATGTCAATGCCTTCTTTGGAATTCGCATATCCCAAGAACGGTACCCTGGACTTATGAAATCCGCACTTGTCCAGTTCACTAAATAATTTATACTCTCTCAGTTTCTGCAACACTGCTGTGACATGCTTATGGTACGTCTCCAAATTGGGAGAATAAATTAAAATATCGTCCAAGTAGACCACTACACAGGACTGTAACATGTCCCTAAGGACGTCGTTAATAAACTCCTGAAATACAGCCACGGCATTGCATAACCCAAAGGGCATCACTAAATACTCGTAGTGCCCTGTCCGAGTATTGAAAGTGGATTTCCACTCATCACCTTCGTTGATTCTTATTAGGTTGTATGCTGCCCTTAAATCCAACTTGGCGAAAATGGAAGCACCCTTGAGTCGATTAAACAACTCCGTAATGAGTGGAATGGGGTAGCGTTCTAGACCCCTATAATCGATACTGGGTCTGAGTTCCCCATTTTTCTTTTTCACAAAAAAGAATCCAGCCTCCGCGGGCGAGGAAGATTTACGAATTATGCCGCGAGCCAGAGCACCAGTGATGTATTCCTCCATTGTCTGATTCTCCTCGCAGGACAATGGGTAAGTTCTGGCCTTAGGAGGCATGGAACCAGGCACAATATTAATAGCACAGTAATAGGGCCGATGTTGTGGCAAAGTGCTAGCCTTTCACTTACTGAACACATCGCTGAATGACTGGTATTCAAGCGGTAATGAGGGAGAGGTACACAAGATCTTGGTAGGTTGTCGTAAGCAATGTTCCGCACAGAAGTCCGACCAGGCCAGGATTTCACAGGACCTCCAATCCATTCTGGGATTATGCGTCTACAGCCATGGGAAACCCAGAATGATCTCATAGTGAGGAGACTGAATAATCTGGAACTTCAAAGTCTCTGTGTGAAGTGCTCCAATACGGATCACCAATGGACAAGTCTCCTGAGTAACCTGGGGGGGCATCAAAGGTCTTCTGTCAATGGCCTCAATGTCCAAAGGGGATTCCATTTTCACCAATGGAATATTCTGTAGGACAGCAAACTCCTTATCCATAAAATAGCCGGCCGCACTGGAATCAATCAAGGCAGAGGCAGTAAAGGAAGACCCTGCCCAAGATGCCATGACCTCCACCACGGGTTTACACTGTGTACCTTCTGGAGACTGATATACCTCACCTAGGATCTGTCCCCTACAAGAACCTAGGTGCGTTTGTTTCCCGGCTGCACAGGACATGACCACAACACATATCCAGCTTTTCCACAATACAGATACAAGCCTTGTCTGCGATGGAAGAGCCGCTCTTCCTTAGATAAACGTGTAAAACCCAGCTGCATAGGCTCACTATTACTGCTTGTGGCAGCAGGATGTGTGGGAGGTGAGGGAGGCACGGGTAGGAAACTAGGGCTGGGCAACGACCCAGTTGTAGACCTCTGCTTACGGTCTTTATAAAGGCTACTCTCCCTTATGCGAGTATCAATCAAGGTAGCAAATTCAATTAATCTGTCTAGCTCTTCCGGCAACTCACGAGCTGTGATTTTATCTTTTATTTTGTCATCGAGGCCTTGTGTGAAGGATGCCACAAGAGCCTCATCGTTCCAACCAACCTCTGCAGCAAGTGTGCGAACCTCTGCAACCGTACGTTCGCCCTGCTGGATTCTCATCAATCATTTTGCTGCAGAGGTGGCACGCCCAGGAACCTCAAATACACTACGGAAGGCCCTTACAAACTCGTTAAAGTTTGTAGTGATAGGTTTGGCCATCTCCCAGATCGGGTTCACCCAGGCTAATGCTCGGCATGTCAACAGGGAGATCATGAATCCCACCTTGCTTCTCTCACTCGGGAAAGCCTGGGGTACCAGTTCCAAAAAATATTCTAGCTGGTTTAGGAAGCCACAGCATAAGGTAGGATCCCCATCATATCTCAATGGGAGAAGAGCAGTTTAGATTACTTGGAGCCATAGCTTGTGCCATCGGTGCCAAAACTAGGGTGGCCACTGACGCCTACACAGGTTTGTCAAGGTGAGCGGTACGCTCCAGAATGGTCTGCACGGCCTGCAACAACTGATCCAAACGTTGCTCATGAGAGTCCATTCTCCAATGGATATTCTGAGAACTACCTTCACCTGTATTGTCTGAGGACATTGGCCCTTTCGTAGTGTCATGGTTTTGTAAGAACACTCAGACAGTTAGGTAAGGTTAAAAGCTTTATTGAAAATAAATAGCAAACAATCACCCTACTCAGGTCCAGATGAGGTCCGTACCTTGGTACTTCCCAAATCTGACGCAGGTCAGGATGGGCGGAAGAATAACAGTGGGTAATAAACAGTAGGACTCTGCTGGCTTGATCCGTGGACAGGTACAGGAACAAAGAAGAACCACAACAGTCCCACACCGCAGCAAGGTTGAGATATGGCGATGGGTAACTGCAGGGCAACTCCCTAGGAGGCTAGGGATAGCAGAGGCAACACAGACAGGATACTGGCAGTGACCAAATCCCTAGAATGCTAGGGATAGCGGGGGCACAGAGAAAGGACACTGGTATGTGACCAAATCCTTGGAATGCTAAGGATAGCAGAGGCAACACAGACAGGACACTGGCAGTGACCAAATCCCTAGAACGTTAGGGTAAGCGGAGGCAGCACAGACAGGACCCTGGCAGTGACCAAATCCCTAGAATGCTAGGGTTAGCAGAGGCAGCACAGGCAGGACGCTGGCAGTGACCAAATCCCTAGAACACTAGGGTAGCAGAGGCAGCACAGACAGGACACTGGCAGGAGACCAGATCCTTAGAACGCTAGGGTTGTGGAGGCAGCACAGACAGGACACTGGCTAGTGACCAAATCCTTAGAACGCTAGGGATAGCAGAGGCAGCACACAAATACTGGAAACTGACCAGACTCTCACAGCACAGACCCCTGGTGACTTCGGGGATTGAAAGGCCAGGCAGGAGCTGTACTGGAATTCGAAAGCGAGAGTAGGTGGAACAGGACACAGGGTACGCACCCTGATAGATCAGAAGCCAGAACTACCAAATCGGTACACACGGGGTAGTCAGCCAGTCCTAGTCAGCAACGGAATCTGATACTCAGCCAAGCCAGGTCGGAACACATGGAGGTAGTCAGCCAGTCCTAGTCAGTAATGGAATTGGATACTCAGCCAAGCCAGGTCGGTACACTCGGAGGTAGTCAGCCAGTCCTAGCCAGTAACGGAATCGGGTACTCAACCAAGCCAGGTCGGTACACACGGAGGTAGTCAGCCAGTTCTAGTCGGTAACGGAAGCGGATACTCAGCCAAGCCAGGTCAGTCCACACGGAGATAGTCAGCCAGTCCTAGTCAGCAACGGAATCGGAACACAAGAGCATCAGGAACAGGAGCGTAGTCAGGCGAGCCGGGTCATACACAGAACAGGAACAAGCAGTAACTCAAACATAGGCACGGGTATACCACGAAAGGGCGCTGAAAGGATGACAGGAGAGAGTTTAAAAAGAGAGAGTTTAAAAAGGCTAACCCTGGGAAGATCCAGAGCCCAATAGCCAATAAGAATCGTGCAAGGGTAAACCCGGAAGAAGCAATGTCGGCCAGATGCTAGAATCATTTTTCTAGCCATTGAAAAAATGGTGACGAATTTTGGCCAATGGGCAAAAAACACAAAGAGTTTAAATGCTGGTTTAAAAGAGGATTTTTCAGTGAAAAACGGATAACAAAGTAGTTTTTGTGGGAACACGTGACAACTTTCACCCACTCCTAATCTGCAAGACATCCTATGGGAACATTGTGCAGGTTGTGCTCATTCCAAAAAGATCCAATCAGTGGAGTTCCACATGGGTGATGGGAACATGTCAGCATGGCTGCTGCATTAGAATCACTTACATGAAAGGGTCCGTAGAGAGTCCAATTAGGGTAGATTAGGGATGGACAAGCTGTTGGGGGCTACAACTACCTTAATTTCCAACCAGAGACGGGATATGTAGTCCCCAACAGCTGGTGAGCCAAAGCTTGCCTACCCCTGACTAAAGCTGGTGTTATCCCTTTCTAAGAGCTGGTGTTATCCCATTCTTAGGGACAGAATAAGTTATATTATGGTCATATTAAAGAGGACAGCAAATGGTGAGGGTACAGAACTTTGTAACTATAGGTAGTGTACTGACAGCTTTAGGAACCGAGGTTTCTAGCTTAAAACTCACATATTCTCTCTCTGTTACACCTGCAGATCTCCATGATTTGCAGGGCTGTGTGATATCAGCTCTTCACTCAGCACTAATGAGAGACATAGAAGCATCAAAATCATCTTCATAGAAGCCCTGTGTCAGCAAATTCACAGAGAATGGGATTGAAATGAGAGGGCAGAAATCCCCCATAGGCTCCGAGTGAAGCACTAATGTCACCCATCCCTGTAGGGGAGGGAAGGGGAGAGTTTTAAAGTGATTGTCACTCTGAAAGCTGTAAGGATTCTACCAACAGTTAGAAAGCTCTTTATCATAATGTCTTAATGTCCCTTTAAATAAAATGCCCAGTTTAATATTGGATATTGGATACAGGGCTGGAATTAGACATTAGAAAATTGCACAACATACCTGGTACAGATGGTAAGAGACACTGTGGATACAGCCCCTTCTGGTCGCTTAGCTGTTGAACAAGAACACATGAGACATTTATATCTTTAACACTTATACATAGAAATAAAAGCCATAAAGAGTAGCAAGCCAAGTGCACCAGAGGGGACAGATGAATGAAAGAATGACAATGACAATGAATGAATGATTGAATGAATGAATGAGTTTATACAGTGCCATAAGTGTACATAGTGCTTTTGAATTTAAGGGTTTGGATAATACAGGGTTACAAATGCTTAGGAAAATGAAACACTGCAAATGGGGTGACAGGGTCCCTGCACAAAAGCTTACATACTGGTAAAGGGAGAAAGCAGAGAACATAAGGTATGAGTGCAGAATACAGTGTTTGATTTCTAGTTGGGATAGGGGAACATAAAGAAGTAAATTATAAGAGTCTTGGATGTATGAAGTCAGTGCCTCCCAGCTTGTTGAAGTCTAGCTGAGGAGATTAAATTTTAAACAAGACTTGAAGACCACAAGAGAAATGCAGTGGAGCAGGGTGGGAGGTAGAGCATTCCACGGATAGGGAGTAATGAGAGAAAGGGTTTGATATGAGAGAGATGCACACACACAAATGGAGCTAAGAGAAGAATGTCATTGGCTGATTGTAGGTGGTGAGATGGGACACAGTGGGAGATCAGAGTGGAAATGTAGGATAACAATTCCTACTGACTTAAATTGGGTCTTCAAACCCATGAATGCTGGAGAGGTATCTAACTCATTGCAGAGCAGTGCGTTGGAGACCTCTCTAGTATTTATGCTTTTAAAAACTCCATTAAAGTGTATGGGGATTTTTATTTGCTCTCTATGGTGCAGTTGGTTTGGCTCAGAATTGCTACTTTAATTTTCTAACGATGGTCATTTGTCACTAAGGCAGAAGACATTACAAATAATATGGCTTTAATTAAAAAAAAAAAAAAAAAAAGAACAAATAATTACTTAGATATTAACACTCACCCAATGGTTCCACACGTGCGGTGACATTAAGGTAAAAGTTTTTACATTCTGTTTCTTTCTCTGTTACAATAGCATAATAGACTGACATCACCTGCACCAAGAATGACACGAATGGTGACATCATTAGGTAAATAACAACACTGTGATATCATCAGGTAAATACTAAGGCGGTTTACACTAATGTTATTTTGTGCAATTATAACCTCTGGAAGGAATTCTTCTAGTGCTATGCCTATCTAATGTCAAGTTACTCAGCTATTTATGATTACAAATTTTCCCTAAATGCCACTTGCAACAAAGGGGGGAGGAGGGGACAGGGGCAAGTTGAGTGTGTTGTACATGATGTACTAACACGATGCAGAGGAATTTGGTAGAACTTTAATCTATTTTTCTCCTCTCTGAATTATAAATGTAATTTTCATACTTTTGACAACTGGAGTGAAAACCTATATTTATTTGGCCTTTTCTGGCTGAGTAAAACAAAGGTACTCTCAACGTTGTCAGATGTTTTATTCAAATGCGATAACAGTTCAGATTGTCAGGAAGTGATTTACAGTGAGATTACTTTCTGAAAGTTTTGAGTGACAACATGACTCAGCAGTTTCTATCACATTCAGTGGAGAACTGTTTGTCAATAGCTCCCCTCTCCTAGAGAATGCAACTGAATAACTAATTGGGATCAGATCCCTAGAGGGCACTGTTAATGTAAAAATAGTTTAAAGTGTAATAACTCTGGAAATATGTATCTCTCAGCAGTGGGAATACCCTTATTTTACTCAACAGGAAAAGCCCTATAATATATTTTTTTCATAAAGAAAGAACTGTTTACAGCTCCTTTAAATTCTGTTTTATCTCGAGCAATGTTTGGGGTATATAAACTGCATAAATGGACTACATTGCTTACATGGGGTTGTTAATCCTTTGAATGCAAAGGGAATGTTTATTTGTTAGACAAAGTAAATTGGTTTCCGCTGCTCCAAAAGACTAATCCCCATAGACTGCAATATAATCACCAGGCTGGATGGTGAAGGAAAATCATAAACACTGTAGAAGCTAACAAAAGTAAATATATTTACTGAAGGAACTACGCAGCATATCCTCTGCCAGCCACAAAAAAAAAACTGTTTGGTGTCTACAACACTGCTATTCACCTGTTCTTGGTGACTCTG
The DNA here is from genome assembly GCA_037306005.1 of Rhinophrynus dorsalis. Taxonomy (NCBI): domain Eukaryota; kingdom Metazoa; phylum Chordata; class Amphibia; order Anura; family Rhinophrynidae; genus Rhinophrynus; species Rhinophrynus dorsalis. The sequence continues at coordinate 525,054,080 of CM074721.1, forward strand.
GGACCATCCTGGACCTGTTTGGAGGTGGTTCTAGTCTTGGTTTGGCTGCCCTTGGGCCATGGCCTAGGTGGCAGGTGCCACTGCAGCATGGAGACAGAATGTGTGGAAAGAAGTGATCCAGTTTGGGGACATTACATTGTGGGTGTGAGCACCGAACTTCTATTGCTTGCTGCAGCACCACTGCGCCTCTTTGACTGAACATCCTGGTCCAGTTGGAGTCTGCCGAGTGTCAGGAGCCCTGCTGTCATCTACGGGCCCATGACTGCCTCCCAGAGATTAGAGGTGCACTGAAGCCAATCTCTACTTGCAGCCCCTGCACCTGGTGTTCCTGGGATGCGTAGACCTCAGTATTGAGCTGTGCATCTTCCCAGCAGCAGGCCTGTGGAGACTTTGATGATAGCCAGTCTATACTCAACAACTCAAACAACTCCATTCACCAGTGTGACTCTACACAGGCTACCTGCTCTACCAGCTCTGACACCCCAGATACTCTGAGCCACTGCTACCTGACTGTAAGTAGCCCTTTCCAGGGGGCATAACTGGGGATATATCTTTTCACTGTCAGGGAGACCCTTATGCGGTACTCTACATCAGCAAAGCCAATTGCTTACTAAGCTCCAGTGTTGGATATACATTTACCAGAGTGGTCACTGACTGATTTGCCTTCCTTGCCCCAACATTGTGCCATTTGTTATTTTTTCCCTCCTTGTGTATGTTTCCATTCCCTCCCTTATTATTATTCTGGGTAATCACTAGATGCATAATGGTTTCTCTGTGAGAAGATAGGGCTGTGGTGCTGTGACAGTTTGGAGAGAAGGGAGGTGCTGCCTGCCAGGAGGAAGTTTAGAAGCAGGAGGAAGACTGTCTGCCACTGGTCCTGAGACTGCAGGACATTAGTATTAACAGCAACACCTATTGCTTTCTGTTGCTACTGGATTGATACTTGCTGGGTCTTCCTTGGAGACAGCTCTGGCCTGATGGTGCAGAAGTTTAACACCTGTTCTGTCCTGATTTGTGATACATCTGGTTGATACCCACCCTGTGACCCCTGTACTGCTACTCCTGTGTAATTGCTACATCACCCCATTTGTTATCTTTACTCCCTGTAGCTCTTTGTGCGATCCTGCCTATTATTACACTATGGAGAGTTATTCATCGCCACTACTGTGGGTAATACCTGCATGTTGATGGAGTGAGAGGCCTGTTTGTCTCTCCTGCAGGTTGAAGCATTTAAGACAACCTCTGGTCAATACATCTATCTGAGGTTTAGTGACTTGATCATATACCTGATTCCTCTGCCTTACTCCCTTTCTTGTTTGCTCACTCACCCTATGATCATGGGCAAGAAATCAAGTGAATACAGTAAAAAATTTGCCCAGTTGACAGATTAGTGAAGATGAAATGGAGGACCTGTTGGAAAATCAGTCTGACCCAGTGTCATAGCCTCCATTGTCTGGATCTGAGTATGCTTCTAAGGCACACTTTAATGAGCTTTTGGCAGCAATTGCTAATTACCAATCTATTTGACATTCAAAATAGACATCCTTCATCTCGATCTCAACTTGCTTCATGCTGTCCAGCAGATTATGAAGATTAACGTAGGAGAGATACAGAGGAGACTCTTGGCAGTGGAGGATGTCATGCCACCTGTCCAGGCCTGGGTGTGCTCACTCCAATAACAAGTCCATATACTGTTTCCCAAAATGCACAACCTGGAGAGTAGTCTCCAAAGATGTAATATTCAATTGAGTGGCCTCCCAGATAGACAAGAAGGGCATACTCCTAAGACCTTCCTTGAGCAATGGTTGAAAGAGATTCTGGGCTCTTGAGAATTTTTCTGCAACCTTTATCGTTGGGAGAGTTTATGGGGTGCCTACCGAATAACCTCCCCAGGCTCGCCTTCAAGGCCATTGATTGCAAAGCTAATAAATTATAGGGACAGAGACACTGTCTTGCATCTCTTCCGCCTGAAGGGGCAACTTACATACAAAAATCACTGGGTCGCCATCTATCTGGACTTTTTGGCTTTCTATTTGTTGTGGAGGGGGACATGGTGAGGATATTACATAGTTACATAGCAGTTTAGGTTGAAAAAAGACTTGTGTCCATTAAGTTCAACCCTTTTCCTATTCCTGTTTACCGTTGTTGATCCAAAAGAAGGCAACCCCCCCCCCCCATTACAGTAATTTCAAATTCTGCTTTTAATGGGGGGAAACATTCCTTCTCGATTCCAAATGACAATCAGATTTCTCCTTGGATCAACAAGCACTAAATAATTCCCAATATATACATACATAGCCCTCTATGTTCTGCTCTTTTAAAAAAAAAAAGAGACGCCTTGGCATGGGGGGGATCCCACAAGCCATACATGTGCACATGCTTGGATATGGGCAACTCCCAGGTGATACGGACTAGAGAGCACCTCAACCCCAAGTGCATATGAGAGGGGCAGGAATATTTTGTTAGGAATCAGTGGTGGTGGTGGGGAGATGTGCCTCATGTGTCCCTTTTGGACTCAACATGTCTCCCTGTGTTTCAGTGGGATTTTCTGGCATGGGGCTTTGTAATTTATGCAACTTCTTGAGCCCAATGCTTTTTTCCCATGCTAAATGTTATCTTAGCTTCTGGTCCTGATCCTGCTCCTTCTCAGCCTTCCCCTCCTGGCTTTCCCTCATGCAGGGTTACCTGAGACGGGGACGCTATACAGTGTGGGGGAGGGGTGATTGAGGGGGAGAAGAAAAAACTTTTTTACTCCTCTTTCATTCGGTCACACCCCCACATGTTTGGACACGACCTTGAGATGTTACTGTTGCATTGCTGTTTGACTACCTGCTCTATTTCCTACCTCCTTCGCATGGCTGCTGCCCAATATTTTACAGATGGGCATCCAGGGTGGGGATGTAGTCCCCAGTTTTGGCTCTTTGCGGGTCATCTGTTTCTGAATATGTTATTCTGGGATGTTGGGTTGTGTATTGGTTGTAACAATGTTTATTCTGTTGGGGCTCTTCCTCATCTCCCTCTTCTGGCTGCTTCCTTTTCTGGGTGGCCCCTGGACAGGTGATGTGTCCCAATTGCCCCTCTCAGATCATATGTACTTGTGGTTGAGGGGCGCTTCTGTCCATTTCCAAGCATGTGCATGTGTGTGGCATGTGGGATCCCGCCCATGCCAAGGTGTCTCCAGGGTTACATGATGAGATGTGTCATATACCACGTAGCCCAGAATGAGTGGGCAGCTATGTTTCTGTGAAAATGCTCTTGAGTACTGGCAGTAGCTTTTTGGTGTTTGTCAGGTGGGGCTCTCACTCTCTGTCTGTCTCCCCCTCCTCCTTCGCCTAGCCGCGGGGATGCATGAGATGGTGTCTTGTTCCGATGTGTCCTGGGGGGTTTCATGTAGGGGTGTCGTTTTTTGGGAGGTTGGAGGTGTTTGTTTTTGTTTTTTTCTCCTATTGTGCTCTATATTCCTGTCTATACAGGCTCTGATTGTCTGCCAATCTCTCTGCAGCTCAGGATGGCTAGACTTTTATGAGTTTTATGGGTTATGGCTACAGAGCCATAGGTTGGAGTTTTCTCCTCCCAAACAGGAGGTAGGGTGAGGATAGGGTGGGGGGGGGTTAGTTCTGTGTTAGTTGGTGGGTTTGTTGGGTGGGATTTCAAGGCAGGGTGGGTGTTTTTGTTTCTCTCTCTTCATCTTCTCTTCTTCCCTCTTTTTTCCTTCCTTTCCACTCCCCTTCTTGTTCATCTGCCTCACCATGTTGGACACTCTGTATCACTGGATCGCTCCTGATTTCCTTGTGCAGAACATTACTTGAAAATAGGTCAATATGGGTTCTAGGGTTCTTAAATTGATATTATGGAATGCTTGACTCTCCTATCACGACTCGGGGGATGGTTGAGGCGATATGTTCGTTCCTGAACAACAAAACTCAGGGTAGAGATTGACTGCCACCTGAGAGGTGCAAAACATATGCAGAAACCCTGGCTCCTCACTTACTCAATGCTTACCTTACTGTCTTGTTTAATGGTCTCTTCCACCCTCCATGAATGCAGCCTCAATCATGGTGCTTCCCAAGCCTGAGAAAGATCTCTCCGTTTGTGAGTCTTATTGACCCATTTCATTCCTGATGGCTGACTCTAAAGTTCTTGCCAAAATCTTGGCAAGTCGATTGAACCAAGTGATAGTAACATTGGTTCACCCAGATCAGACAGGGTTTATGCTTGGGAAGTCTACTATGAATAACCACAGATGATAAATTCACACATTTGTTCCTTCCTCATGAGAATAGCAGTAATCAGGAAGTTGCATCTCTTGATGCTGCCAAGGCCTTTGACTCCACTCAATGGAGTTTTCTGTGGGAGATTCTCTCCATGTTTGGCTTTGTTCCAACATTTATTCAATGGGTCCAGATCGTCTATGCTAAACCAGTAGCTGTTGTGTCCACTGGCTGGGGGTGCGCTCCCGAATTCGCCCTTCATAGGGGAACTCAGCAGGTGTGAAAGCTGTCACCGGCCTTGTTTGCCTTGACATTGGAGCATCTGGCCTCATTGTTCTTAAGGGATCTCGAGATTGTGGGCTTCTGAATTCAGTGGATGGAGGAGAATATTGCTTTGTATGCAGATTACATGCTTCTGTTCCTGAGTGACACTGGCCTCTCTTTGGTGCAACTGTTGGAGTTGGTCGACCCAGCCTATTTTCAGACCTGGTGGTTAAAGGGATAGTAATTAGTGTTGAGCGAGCGTGCTCGGCCGATGCTCGGATCGGCTCGAGCATCGCTCTGCTCGGCACATGGCGGTACTCGTCGAGTACCGCCATGTGCTCGCCCGCCATGTTCGGGTGGCGGGGATCTGTGCCGGAAGAGGCACAGATCCGAAGACGCTCCGCTGGACCACCAGGGACTGGAGGTACGGGGGCATTGCGGAGATGAAGGGGGCATTGCGGAGATGAAGGGGGACATTGTGGAAGAGGGGCATAGACTCTATGCCCCTCTTCCACAATGTCCCCCTTCATCTCCGCTATGCCCGTCTTCCACAATGTCCCCCTTCATCTCCGCTATGCCCCTCTTCCACAATGTGCCCCTTCATCTCCGCTATGCCCCTCTTCCACAATGTCCCCCTTCATCTCCTCTGTGGCATAGAGGAGATGAAGGGGGACATTGTGGAAGAGGGGCATAGCGGAGATGAAGGGGCACATTGTGGAAGAGGGGCATAGCGGAGATGAAGGGGGACATTGTGGAAGACGGGCATAGCGTAGATGAAGGGGGCATAGCGGAGATGAAGGGGGACATTGCGGAGATGAAGGGGGCATTTGGAGATGAAGGGGGCATAGCGGAGATGAAGGGGGGCATTGACCAGGCACCCTCCCCTCATCAGAGCAGGGGGTGCCTGGTGTAATGCTCGTGTCGCCCCATTATATGCAATGGGGCTCGGGTGCTCGGCCGAGCACTCGAGCCTCAGGGGGTGCTCGGTCAGAGCACCCGAGCACCCGAGCATCGGGGTGCTCGCTCAACACTAATAGTAATGTTTAATTTTGTTAATATTGTAGGCATTAAAAAAAAGATTTACATTGATGTAAAGGTAAAGGTTTGAGAGATATAACTGTCTAAAGTTCCCCCCTCCAGGCTGTTTCAGAGAAGTCGACACTCTAGCTGACAGCAGCAGATTACGGTCATTTGACCAGAAAGCAGCTCTTCAGTAGAGCCGAAATTTCACTATTTAGAAATAAATACTTTGCTGGAATGGTCTAAAAAAATGTGCTTGCAAACCAGGCACACTTTGTAGACCATTCTGATGAAGTATTTATTTCTAAATAGTGTGATTAGGGCTCTACTGAAGAGCCGCAATGCGGTCAAATGACCGGAATCTGCTTCTGACTTCTCTGAAACAGCCTGGAGGGGGAAACTTTCGCTAGTTAAATGTCTCAAATCTTAAAGGTTTGAGAGACAAGACTTAAATCAATGTAATTCATTTTTTTAATGCCTACAATATTAAAGAAACTTAAATTTAAACATTGCTATCCCTTTAACTAGTCTAAATCCTCTTTGTTTTTCCTGGACCCTCTTCCTGCCTCTGTTTCATTGGTGTCCCGTCCATTGCAGATAGTTGACTCCATCAAATACCTTGGCAATACTGTCTTGGCCTTGCTACGTGACTTCCTGACTCTCAGGGGTAGATTTAAAGGCAGCCGTTAGGCAAAAAAAAACACTAACTGGTGCGTTAACGTGTTGTTAGCCATTCAAAGGTCCGTCTTGTGATCAGTTAACGGCAGAGCACAAATCATTACGGCCGATACACCTATATGTATTGAGACCCATGGAACAAGATTCCCCAGAGCTATTCAAAGGAGTGCGGTACTGCTAACAGCAGAGGAAAAGATATAGTTAACGGGAAAAAGTTAAGAGCCAGTTTTGTTAGCTGTTAGACACTTAATGGGCAAAAAAAAAACCCTGTTACATGGTAAAACAGACAAACTGCTCACCACACAAGCATGCAAATGGGAAAATTAACCCGTGCAATGCCAAAATAACACAAAAAACCTGGCCACACACCACAAATCACTGTCACACAACACAACACAAGAACCAAGCAACAACACAGGGACAAGGCCTTCCACAAAAACACCCACTCATCATGGCACAGAACTATGGGGGTTATCACACAACACAGACACCTGCCAATACAAAACAAGCTCACCTGTGCAAGACACAACCTGCACCCCACAACTTTACACCTGCAACTGAGAGAGACACAGCAATCACAACACAGCACATCTTAAAACACAGGCACACCTGCAAACACTTACCTGGACAACAAACACCTTCCCATTGGTCATCACTCACCTCATCACCACCCCTAGACAACACCCCACCACCTACTTAAAGGGACAACTCACCACACACACCTGTGGCTACAATCAGGCTCATGCCAGAACTCGGAATGCCATTGAGCAGACTTTTGGGCTCCTAAAGTCACGATATTGATGTCTGGATCACTCATGGAGAGCACTACAGTATCAATATCAAGTCTGTGATATTATAATGGCATGTGCAATATTGCACAACATAGCGGTGGACACCAGACTTGTGGATGACATCCAGCCCCCACCCATACCTGGTGACCCTGTGGACATTGTCCAGGGTGAGGAAACCCTAACAGGGACACAGATAAGAGACAGATTGATCAGGGATCACTTCAGCTGTGAGTATAAAACATGCATGCACACAATCAATGCATGTCCATCATCAGTCCTGTGGTGAGTGTATTCTGTTTTCTCCCGCAGGATCAGTGACCCAGCCCTGACACAGGCTGCAGTATAGCCCACCAAAAACTACCATTCCATGGATGTGTCAAGTGATGTGGGTGTGGATTCTAATACCATCTGCCCCCCTGTCATCCATGTTGAAATTTCTACCTCAAGGATATCATGCATTCTCCCACGTAAACCAAGGTGCAACACATTACTCATGTTCTGCGTGTTCCAGGGCTTGATTGACAGCAACCAACGTGATTTGCCATGATCATAGCCATAGCAACCATGGTACCCTTGTAGCAAAAGAGTGTTATCCAATGCAATGCATCGGATAACACTCTGTCACATCAGGGGTTAAAGGGCAATTGGAGTGAACATGGTACCTATAGTTTGCTAGAGCTGAAAAGAGCAGCAGAGGGATGGATCTACAGTGGTATTGGTACACAACATAGAGGTCATGAAATGTGGATTGGATCTCAAGGGACACCATGCTGACCTGTGTGTGTGCACTGATGTGTGCCCCTGACATGAATACACACATCAACAAATATGTCCTAATATCTCCATGAAACAAATACATTTGGCCTGCCACTGTCACTCTCACAATGGCAGTCCAAATGTATTTGTTTCATGGAGCTACTGGATATATTTGTTGATGTTTGTATTCATGTCAGAAGCACATATCCCTAGGGCTGGTTGACATCCCCTTAGTTCTCTCCATAATGGGTTACAGACGAGTACACAACACATTACAAAGCAATGGTTCGTGTACTCCCCTGTAACAGAAAAGATTACGGGAATAATGATGCTGAAAATGTTCCATGACGATCAGTTCAAGGGTGCTGCTCCAAATCTTTTCCTCTTGTCCCACTGGCATCCATAGCTTGATCTATCCTTGAACAGAGGACTTTCTATGTGACCGGACTGAAGTCTTGACAACACTTCCTTGAAGCTCACTTCTTGATGTTTCAAGTGATTGTGCTGGTGATGCAATGTTTGCTCTGATGTTCACAGCAACCTCTACTGGAACATTCACATATAGACACAGAAGACACTAATTCATGTGTGTACTAACATCCAGGTATCAAACCAGTACAGTAAGAATGCTCATCTACAGAGCTAACAAACCTTGTGGACAACACATGCGCAGTTCAGTAGTGTTTCTAAAGCATACTATCACGGTGCCCGTGATTCTATGTGCGTCATTCCTACTTCGGGGTTTGTGTTTGGCTGTCTCTTATTGGTGCTAGCTGGCTAGCCCCTCCCAGGGCTAGCCTTTATATACGCCCTCCTGTCACTAGGCCGGTGCCCTTTCGTGGTGTTCCTGACCTTACGTTTCTGTGCTCCTGTTCCGTGTTGATCCGGTTTTAGTCTGACCTTGTTCCTGTTCCGTTCCCTGTGTACCGATCCAGGCTTTGGCTGACTACCACTCTCTGTGTACCGATCCAGGCTTTGGCTGACTACCGCTCTCTGTGTACCAATCCAGGCTTTGGCTGACTACCGCTCTCTGTGTACCAATCCAGGCTTTGGCTGACTACCGCTCTCTGATACTGATCCAGGCATTTACTGCCTAACGCTCCTTGTGCTGCCCTCGCTATTGTTGTCAGTTCTCTCATATTTGTTGCCTCCGGTTGCGCTACTCTCTGCCTGTGTATCAGTGTGGCCTCCGATACGTGATACCAGTCTGTACTATCTGGTCACTAGCGGTTACCATTGCCAGCTCATTACACTACGCTCAGCCTGTGATCCTCTGTGGCCTCAGTTACGTACACCCAGTCTGTGCTATCCGGTCACTAGCGGTTACCGTTGCCAGCTCATTACACTATGCTCAGCCAGTGATTCTCTGTAGCCTCTGTTACATAAACCCAGTCCATGCTATCCGGTCACTAGCGGTTACAGTTGTCAGCTCATTATACTACTCTCAGCCTGTGATCCAGTGGGGCCTTTGCCAGTACTACCTCCTGAGCGCACTGGCCTACGGTGTTACTACCTGTCAGTACTCTCTCTGCTGCACCAGATACCAGGCTGCCTTACCCGGTATTCGGTAAGGCCGGTAGAGCCTCCTCTGTTCCTTGCTGGTGAGATAGCTCAGTGGTAATGTCCCTAACTATGGAGCCTATTCCAACCGCAAGGTTGCAGGTTTGAATCCCAGCAGGGTCAACTCAGCCCTTCATCCTTCCGAGATCAATAAATGAGTACCATTGATTGATTAATAATGACATCTATTATTTCAGCTGCCGATTTGGTTAATTCCGAGAGCGTGCGCTGAAAGCGCTTTGAGTCCCACTGGGAGAAAGGCGCTATATAAATACTAGTTATTATTGTTGCACCAGATACCAGGCTGCTTTACCCGGTGTTTGGTAAGGCCGGTAGAGCCTCCTCTGTTCCTTGTTGCACCAGATACCAGGCTGCCTTACCCGGTATTCAGTATGGCCGGTAGAGCCTCCTCTGTTCCTTGTTGCACCAGTCTCCAGGCTGCCTTACCCGGTATTCGGTAAGGCCGGTAGAGCCTCCTTTATTTCTGTCGCACCAGTCACCCGGCTGCCTAACCCGGTAATCTGTAAGGCCGATAGAGCCGCATTATTTGTATTGCTATTTGTATGCCCTGACCTGTGTCAAACTTTCTTACTGCTGCTTGTAGAGTTTGGACCCGTGAAGGGCCTTGTTGCACTTTATATTGCCTAATAAAGCTTTTCTATTTTATCCTACCAAATTGTCTGAGTGTTCAATAAAACCGTGACAGTACGAAAGGGCCATGACCTCAGACAAGGCTGGTGAGGGTAGTTCCCAGAATCTCCTTTGGAGATTGGATGCTCAGGAACAACGGTTAGACCAACTGTCTATGGCCATTCAGACCATTCTTGAATGCTTGTCTCGAGAGACCTGTACAATCTTTGGTGGCCACTCCAGTTCCGGCACCATTGGCACAGGCTAGTGTATCCAGCTCTTCCTCTAGAGGGCTCTCCGCTACTGCTCTACTGCCTTTGAGATATGATGGTGAGCCAACACTTTGCCGTGGGTTCTTGAACCAACTGGAGATTTTTCTTGAACTGGTGCCACAGGCGTTTCCCAGTGACAGAAGCAAGGAGGGATTTATGATTTCACTACTCACGGGCAAGGCCCTAGCCTGGGCAAATCCGATTTGGGAGACTGGTAAACCAATTACTACTAATTTTGCTGAATTTGTAAGGGCCTTCCGCAGTGTGTTCAGGGTTCCAGGGCGTGCCACCTCTGCTGCCAAGCGCCTTATGAGAATCCAGCAAGACACACGTACTGTTTCTGAGTTTGCCATTGAATTTCGTACACTCGTAGCAGAGGTAGGCTGGAACGATGATGCGCTTGTTGCTGCATTTGCCCAAGGCCTCGACCATAAAATTAAAGATGAAATTGTGGCCAAAGATCTACCGGTGGGTCTAGACGAATTAATTGAGTACACTATTCTGATTGACTCCCGTATAAGGGAGAGGAGTCTTTACAAGGATCGTAGGGCAAGATCCACTGGCGTATCTGGCACCAGGGTTAATTTCACACCCATGCCTCCCTCTCCTCCCACACCTCCGGGTCCTGCTATAGGGAGCACGGAACCTATGCAAGTGGGGTTTGCACGATTGTCCAAGCAAGAGCGCTCCTTCCGTCGCAAACAGGGGCTATGCCTGTACTGTGGCAAGGCAGGTCATATGCTAAAAACTTGTCCTGTGTGACCGGGAAACTAGCGCACCTAGGGTCATATGGAGGACAGATCCTAGGTGGCGTATACCAGTCCCCAGAAGGCATGTTAAGCAAACCTGCGATTGACATTGTGATCTCTTGGGCTTCTGTATCTGCTAAGACGCCTGCTCTAATTGATTCCGGTGCAGCCGGTTACTTTATGGACAAGAACTTTGCGATGATGCATAACATTCCGCTAGTAAGCAGAGACTCTCCGCTCGACATTGAGGCCATTGATGGAAGGCCACTGGTACCACGTCAAGTCACGCAGGAGACATGCCCTTTATCAGTGGGCACTGGAGCACTTCACAAAGAGACCCTACAATTCCAGATTATCCAGTTCCCCCATTTTGAGGTCACTTTGGGGTTTCCATGGCTGCATAAGCATAATCCCAGACTGGACTGGAGAACTTGTGAAGTATTGTCATGGTCTGAACACTGTAAAACCCACTGTCTGAGTCAGCCTACCAAAATCTTGTGTACCTCTCCCTCCTTACCGCTGGAATACCAATCATTCAGCAATGTGTTCAGTAAGGGTGAGGCTAGCACTTTGCCGGTACATCGTCCCTACGATTGTGCTATTGATCTTGTGCCAGGCTCTATGCCCCCCGAAGGGTAGGACATACCCATTGTCTGGTGATGAAAATAGGGCCATGGAGGAATATATCAGTGACGCCCTGGCTCGGGGTATTATGCAAAAGTCTTCCTCGCCCGCGGGGGCTGAATTATTTTTTGTTAAAAAGAAGGACGGGGAACTTAGACCCTGTATTGATTATAGGGGTCTTAACAAAATAATGATAAAGAATGCCTATCCCATTCCACTCATCATTGAACTGTTTGATCGTTTAAAGGGCGCTTCCATTTTTACCAAACTGAACCTGAGGGCGGCATACAATTTAGTTCGGATTAAGGACGGTGATGAGTGGAAAACAGCTTTCAATACTCTTACGGGGCACTACGAGTATTTAGTCATGCCATTTGGTCTGTGCAATGCCCCGGCGGTATTTCAAGAATTGATTAATGATGTCCTACGAGAATTTTTACAATCCTCTGTGGTCGTGTACCTAGACGACATTTTGATTTACTCTCCTGACCTGGAGACTCACTGCGGACATGTCTCGGCAGTTTTGCAGAAATTAAGTTGTATTGAAAACTCGAGAAGTGCGAGTTCCATAGGTCCAGTGTGGCCTTTTTGGGGTATGTGATGTCTAAAAAGGGCTTTGCGATGGACAAGGACAAGCTTGCAGCTGTACAACTGTGGCCGCGGCCCACGGGCCTCAAACCCTTGCAGTGATTTCTAGGATTCGCGAATTATTATAGGAAATTTATTCGCAACTATTCCAGTATTGTTAAGCCACTCACCGATATGACCCACAAGGATGCATCTGCCTCAGAATGGTCCCCAGAGGCAATTAAGGCATTTGAGACAATAAAATTGGCATTTTCTACTGCTCCAGTTCTGTCGCATCCTATTCCTGGGTTGCCATTTACTTTAGAGGTGGATGCTTCTGAGACTGGAGTCGGGATAGTCTTGGGCCAAAAACCAGATCCTGATAAGACTTTGAGACCATGCGGGTTCTTTTCAAGGAAATTGACCAAAGCGCAGAGTCTTTATGATATTGGAGACCGGGAACTCCTAGCGATTATTCTGGCCTTACGTGAATGGCGACATTTGTTGGAGGGCACTAAGGTACCTATTTTGATTCTGATTGATCATAAAAACCTCATGTATCTCTCAGAGGCTAAAAGGCTTTCACCGAGGCAAGTGAGATGGGCGCTATTTTTGTCTCGTTTCAATTTCATTGTCTCTTACTTGCCTGGTACTAAGAATGTTTGTGCTGATGCCTTATCCAGACAATTTGGTTCAGATCCTGAAGCTGACTCTATACCTGTGCCTCTTATTCCTCCGAACCGTATACTTGCCACCCTATGCACCAGTATCACTTCTCCCTTAGGGGAGGAGATCTTGGCATCCCAGGCCAGTGCTCCTTCAGAGAAACCTGTGGGCAAGTGCTTTGTGGCCGAGCCTTTTCAGGCTAAACTAATGGATACTTACCACTCCTCCCGGGCGGCTGGTCATGTTGGGAAGAATCAATTGATTTGGTCATTGTCCCGTATGTTTTGGTGGCCTGGCATGAGGGATGACTGTGCAGCATTTACAGCAGCCTGTGCCACTTGTGCCCATTCCAAGGTCCCCAGACATCTTCCTGTGGGCCTCTTACAGACTGTTCCTAATGGGGACCGACCTTGGTCACACGTATCTATTGATTTCTTGGTAGAACTGCCAGCCTCTAGAGGGTTTACTGTAATTCTAATGATAGTTGACAGGTTCTCTAAAATGGCCCATTTTGTGCCACTCCCTGGGTTGCCATCTGCTAAGGAGCTGGCAATTGTATTTGCCAGGGAGGTATTCCGACTCCACGGGGTACCTAAGGTGCAGGTCTCGGATTGTCGGAGTCAATTCATCTTGAGATTCTGGAGGGCCTTTTGTGACCAGATGGGGATTCAGTTGTCATTTTCCTCGGCCTATCATCCCCAAACTAATGGGGCTGCTGAGTGTGCCAATCAGGGATTGGAGCAGTTCTTGTGATGTTTCATTTCCAGTCATCAAGACAATTGGGCTGACTTGTTGCTGTGGGCAGAGTTTGCCAGGAACTGTGCGGTGTGCAGCACTTCTGGGAGCTCACCCTTCCTGATCAATTGCGGGTTTCAACCATGCTTGCTCCCAGATAACTTTCAGGCACAGCAGATTCCGGCTCTGGATGAGCATATTAGGCAGCTCCGCTCCACATGGGCACAGGTCCAGAATACCCTACGTGAATCTTTTGCACGAGCCCAGCAGCATGCCAACAACAGACACCTGCTGTATTCCAGGTGGGGGACCGGGTCTGGTTATCCTCAAAGAATCTCAGGTTGCAAGTTCCTTGTCGCAAGTTTGCTCCTCGGTTTGTGGGTCCGTTCCGGCTACTCCGTCGAGTTAACCCTGTCTCCTATGCATTGGAATTACCGGCTTCCATGAGAATACATAATGTATTCAAAAGGCCCCCATACAAATGGGCTTGGGTGGCTTGCCCTTTTATAATTTTTTGTAGTGAGTGGATAATTGGAGGCCTCCAATTTACATCATACAGTGAACTTCAACAGAGAGGATCACAGCGGTGGTGCCCTCTGGTTATCCACTCACTACGGAAAATTATAAAAGGTAAAAGGGGGGGGAGTCCTCTCTGGTGCTCATATTTATGAAAAACCCTCATTGTTTTTCAATTGGAGTTGTCTTTTTGTAGTTGGTATTTAATTTAGCAAGGCTGTATAGAGAGATTGCCATATTTATCAAGTGAAATAAGTGCAATTTTGAGCACCATAGGGGAGAAATTAATGTTTTACTTTATTTAAATGGGAGTTTTAACCCCCTGAATGCTAGGGAGGACTATAATGCATTGCTTTGCAATGCATTGGAGATCTCTTGAGTATTCTAGGTGTTAAAAGCCTAATTTAAATCAATAGGAATCAGCTGGGGGGAACTTACTTTTAGAGTGACACGGGGGCTGGGGGGGTACAAAGAGTGACACAGGGGGCTTGTGGGACTAAGAGTGACACATGGGGTTGGGAGGAGAGACTAAAGTGACACAGGGGGCTGGGGGTACTAAGAGTAACACGGGGGCTGGGGGTACTATGAGTGACACAGGGGGCTTGTGGGACTAACAGTGACACAGGGGGTTGGGAGGAGAGACTAAAGTGACACAGGGGGCTGGGGTTACTAAGAGTGACACAGGGGCTGGGGGTACTATGAGTGACACAGGGGGCTTGTGGGACTAACAGTGACACAGGGGGTTGGGAGGAGAGACTAAAGTGACACAGGGGGCTGGTATAATGACACAATGCTATGGGGCTGATAAGCAATTTTTTTCCAGGGCTGGTTTTTATTCCCAGTCCGGCCCTGCCGTTGCCAGCTCATTACACTACGCTCTGCCTGTGATTCTCTGTGGCCTTCGTTACGTACACCCAGTCTGTGCTATCCGGTCACTAGCGGTTACCGTTGCCAGCTCATTACACTACGCTCAGCCTGTGATTCTCTGTGGCCTCTGTTACGTACACCCAGTCTGTGCTATCCGGTCACTAGCGGTTACCGTTGCCAGCTCATTACACTATGCTCAGCCTGTGATTCTCTGTGGCCTCCGTTACATACACCCAGTCCGTGCTATCCGGTCACTAGCGGTTACCGTTGCCAGCTCATTACACTATGATCAGCCTGTGATTCTCTGTGGCCTCCGTTACATACACCCAGTCCGTGCTATCCGGTCACTAGCGGTTACCGTTGTCAGCTCATTATACTACTCTCAGCCTGTGATCCAGTGGGGCCTTTGACAGGACTACCACCTGAGCGTACTGGCCTACGGTGTTACTACCTGTCAGTACTCTCTCTGCTGCACCAGATACCAGGCTGCCTTACCCAGTATTCGGTACGGCCGGTCGAGCCTCCTCTGTTCCTTGTTGCACCAGATACGAGGCTGCCTTACCCGGTGTTTGGTAAGGCCGGTAGAGCCTCCTCTGTTCCTTGTTGCACCAGTTTCCAGGCTGCCTTACCCGGTATTCGGTAAGGCCGGTAGAGCCTCCTCTGTTCCTTGTTGCATTAGTTACTAGGCTGCCTTACCCGGTATTTAGTAAGGCCGGTAGAGCCTCCTCTGTTGCTTGTTGCACCAGTTTCCAGGCTGCCTTACCCGGTATTTGGTAAGGCCGGTAGAGCCTTGTTTATTTCTGTCGCACCAGTCACCCGGCTGCCTTACCCGGTAATCGGTAAGGCCGGTAGAGCAGCATTATTTGTATTGCTATTTGTATGCCCTGACCTGTGTCAAACTTTCTTACTGCTTCTTGTAGAGTTTGGACTCGTGAAGGGCCTTGTTGCGCTTTGTATTGCCTAATAAAGCTTTTCTATTTTATCCTACCAAATTGTCTGAGTGTTCAATAAAACCGTGACACATTCATATTTAGTTAAAGTGTATCTTTTGTTTGCGCATACAAGTGTTCAATGCATAATATAATAGTAATATACCCAGAAAACACATGTATGTCTTACTGTAATTTGAGACACAAGAAAGGAGAACCATCACTATTCGATCTGTGTCTGTATGAATGAATGTTGTATTAGACATATCTCAATGTGTAACCATACCCAAGGCTAGAGTATCCCTCATACATAGGAAGGCATGACCTACATCACAGGAGTCCACTGGTTGTTTGACCATGAGTGGACTTTGTGATGTATTCATGCAATGAGATGATGGCAGTGATACACCAATGTGTGTTGTGAGTGATAAAGAGGTGATACAGGGGACATTACTTGCACAGTGATGTCATGTCCATGGTTTACGTGTTGATCAATGTAACCAATGTTCTGAGATTGATTTGGTTTGACATATCTCAGTACATGGGCTACATTACCAAACAAAAAGACTAAGTGGACAAGTGACTCTGGTGATGTCTGTTACAACCTTGGTAAAACATCACACAACTTACAAGATAACACAATGCTCATCCTAAGGTTTCTATGTGTGTGCTACACATTGAAATCTCAGGATGATCATTGGGTTGTCCAGGAAGTTAGGCTTGCTTCTAACTCTTATTGTGAAACAGACTTACTGGAGAACCCAATGCTCCCCCTAGGATTCCAATGTGTAGTACACACATTGAAATCCTAGGATGACCATTGGGTTCTCTAGTAAGTCAGTTTTGGCAGATTTGGCAACATGTTCCATCATCTATCCTGCTTGTTAGTTCTCAAATAGCTGTTTGTTAACCCATTAAACCACACCAATTGATGCAGATGAATGTTCACAGTGTTGCACCAGTTGTTCTGCTAAGGGTGAGTATCTGTTGTTCACATTCAACCCACAACATGGCCATATAACATTGTCAAGCTATATGACTCCAACGATGGATTGCCAGTTGAATTTGTACAACGGTGTGTGTGTGTGTGTGTGTGTCTGTGTGTGTGAGTGTGTGTGAATCCATGTTGTAACATCCCACAACCATGTTACCTAGGCAGATGTTGTGTTCACTGCATTGCTTGGCAATGCATTGGAGACATATCTGCCACCCAATCTATCACTAAACACAAAGCATATCAGACAGGATTCAAAGCACAGTTATTTTATTTAGGGGGAAAGGAACAGCTTGGGCTGTTTATTTCTTTTTCTTGGGGGGGACCTTTGACTGGGTGCTAGTGATGATCGAGCACCCCGATGCTCGGGTGTTCGGGTGCTCTGGCCGAGCGCCCCCGGAGGCTCAAGTGCTCGGCCGAGCACCCGAGCCCCATTGAAGTCAATGGGAGGACTCGAGCATTACACCAGGCACCCCCTGCTCTGATGAGGGGAGGGTGCCTGGTCCATAGGAAAAGGTCAGAAAATGATGGAAACACCACAGAAATGGTTCAGGGACAGCATAGGGAGGATGTCTGGATGCATCTTGGACTCCAACGTCGCTGCTGGGAATGATGTTTCGCCCGTAGTACGCCATTTTTACAGACTGACCGTAAAACACACAAAAAGGAAGATAAAAACGATTTTAGGCGAAAAATTGTTACCAAACAGTATTTGCTGTATATTTACTTGTATATCATCTGCAAATTCTGCAAAAAATTTCATCGATTTTTCGGAACTGGGGCCATGATTAAGAGGGAAACGTGCGCAGCGTAAAGCAGGTGTTCAACGTGGTTATGGCCCGGGTAAGGTACAGCATTCAGGAACGGAGGCCGCAGCTACCACAGGTTTTACAACATGTCCGTTTGCCCTTGTTAAGTCCAAAATTTATAGTCGGAACAGTGGGGTCTGATCCATTGAGTAAAAGTGACGAAGTGACTTAGTGGATGAAGCCAAGAACTACCTTCTGCTCTGTCGAACACCCCAGCCCTATTTAATTCAATGGGAGGACCTGAGGCACTCCGATACAACCTGTATATCACAAAATGGAGGGCCTCATTCACATTGTGGTACAATAGTTCAGGTAGTGGTCCAACACTCATAAAGCCTATGCACTAAGTGAAAGGGCTGCCAAAAATTAGACTGAAATGTCACTCCAATACACCCTTTATTACACATAAAGGAGGGCATCATACACACCCTTGAAAAATTAGGATTAATGGCCTGCTGGTGACCCTCTAAAACATTAGGGGCGAGGGCATGCCGCTAAGCTGACCATCTAAAACATTAGGAATGAGGGTCTGCTGCTGAGCCGACCATCTAAAACATTATGGGTGAGGGTCTGCTGCGGAGCTGACCATCCTAAACATTATATGCGAAGGCCCGCTAGTGAGCTGACGCTATAAAACATTATATGAGAGGGCCCGCTACAGAGCTGACCCAATAAAACATTATATGAGAAGGCCCGCTGGTGAGCTGACCTATACAAAAATTGTCAAACAGGGCCCGCTGGTGAGCTGGCCCTATATAAAAATTATATCACAGGGCCCGCTGGTGAGCTGTCCCTATATAAAAATTATATCACAGGGCATATGGAAGAGGAGGAGGAGGATGAGAAGATTAAGAGTCAACCATATACCCGTTTTTTGGGTGGAAGGGGTGAATGGGAATACAGAGTATTCCCATCATTGTAAATAACATATCTAAAGTGACTTTATGTTCACCCGGGGCTTTCCTCCAGTGGAGTGGAGAAGTCAGGGGAAATCCAGGCCTTGTTCATTTTTATAAGTGTCAACCTATCAGCATTTTCGGTGGAAAGGCGGATACGCTTATCTGTTATGATGCCACCAGCAGCACTAAATACCCGCTCAGACAGAACGCTGGCGGCAGGGCAGGCCAGCACCTCCAAGGCGTAGAGTGCCAGTTCATACCACGTGTCCAGCTTGGACACCCAGTAGTTGTAAGGCACAGAGGGATCAGTGAGGACGCTGACACGGTCTGCTACGTACTCCTTCACCATCTTCCAAAACTTTTCCCTCCTTGTGACACTAGGCCGCGCATCAGGGTGAGGGTGCTGGCGGGGTGTCATGAAGGTGTCCCACACCTTGGAGAGTGTTGCCCTGCCTTTGTCGGAACTGCTGTGTGCTCCCCTTTTCTCCCCTTCTCGGTTGGCCAAGGTAGCATGTACTCTGCTGCCAGCGTTGTCAGATGGAAAATTTTGGAGCAATTTTTCGACAAGAACCTTCTGGTATTGCACCATTTTGCTTGTCCTCTCCACCGGAGGAATGAGAGATGAGAAATTCTCTTTGTAGCGGGGGTCCAGAAGGGTGAACACCCAGTAATCCGTGTTGTCTAAAATGCGTATAACGCGTGGGTCACGGGAAAGGCAGCCTAACATAAAGTCAGCCATGTGTGCCAGAGTACCAACAGGCAAGATTTCGCTGTCCTCACCAGGAGGATGACTCTCAATATCCTCATCCTCTTCTGCCCACCCACGCTGAAGAGATGGAAATAAAGTTCCATGGCTACCCTCTGTAGCGGAGGCAACCGTGTCTTCCTCCTCCTCCTCCTCCTCCGCCTCCTCCAATTGTCGCTGAGAAGACGAAGTGAGGGTGCTCTGGCTATCACCTTGTGTAAGCTCTTCCTCCCCCATTTCCACCTCTTCCACATGCAAAGCGTCGGTTTTAATTGTGAGCAGCGAGCGTTTCAGTAGACACAGAAGTGGGATGGTTACACTGATAATAGCGTTATCGCCGCTCACCATCTGTGTCGATTCCTCAAAATTGCGTAAAACCTCACAGAGGTCTAACATCCATTCCCACTCCTCACTTCTGATTAGAGGAAGTTGAACGGAGAGGCGACGACCGTGTAACAGCTGGTACTCCACTACTGCCCTCTGCTGCTCACAAAGCCGGGCCAACATGTGGAAGGTGGAGTTCCAGCGCATGCTCACGTCACACAGCAGCCGGTGAGCTGGCAATTGTAAGCGCTGCTGCAGCGTCAACAGGCCGGCTGAAGCTGTAGATGACTTACGGAAATGGGCACACACGCGGCGCACCTTCGTCAAGAGATCATGCAAATTGGGGTAGGTTTTTAGAAATCGCTGAACCACTAAATTAAATACATGCGCTAGGCATGGTACGTGTGTGAGCTTGCCGAGCTCCAAAGCCGCCACCAAGTTACGCCCATTATCACACACAACCATGCCTGGTTGCAGGTTGAGTGGCGAGAGCCACTGCTCGGTCTGGTGACTAATCCCCTGCAACAGCTCTGAGGCCGTGTGCTGTTTGTCCCCAAGGCAGATCAGCTTCAGCACGGCCTGTTGACGCTTCCCCACTGCAGTGCTACACTGCTTCCAGCTACCGGCTGATGGGTGAGTGGCGCTGCGCGCAGAGAATTCGGAGGTGGAAACGGAGGAGGAGGAGGAGGAGCCAATAACGTAGGTGCTGGCGGAAACCCTGATGGAGGTAGGGCCCGCAATCCTCGGCGTGGGTAGCACCTGTGCCATCCCAGGGTCTGAGTCGCTCCCAGCCTCCACGACATTCACCCAGTGTGCCATCAGGGAAATGTAGCGTCCCTGGCCACAAGCACTTGTCCATGTGTCAGTCGTTAAGTGGACCTTCCCAGTAACTGCGTTGGTCAGGGCACGGGTGATGTTAAGGGACACATGGTGGTGTAAGGCGGGGACGGCACACCGGGAAAAGTAGTGGCGGCTGGGGACTGCGTACCGAGGGACAGCTGCTGCCATCAGGCTGCGGAAGGACTCAGTCTCCACAAGCCTAAATGGCAGCATTTCGATGGCCAGTAATTTGGAAAGGTGTGAGGTTAGTGCTATGGCCTGTGGGTGGGTGGCTGGGTATTTTTGCTTGCGCTCAAATGCCTGGGGTAACGACATTTGGACGCTGCGCTGGGACAGGGAAGTGGATGTGGTCGCTGATGGTGCTTCAGATGGTACAGGTGCAGGGCGGGAGGTATGCGGGCCTGCGCCTTCGACAGGCGATTGGCCGGCACCGAAAACAGGGGAAGAGGAGGCAGTGGTGTGGCCTGCAGACACAGATTGGCGATCCGGGCGTTCCTCCCACTTATTACGGTGCTTGGATGCCATGTGTCGGATCATGCTGGTGGTGGTGAGGTTGCTAGTGTTCATGCCTCGGCTCATTCTGGTGTGGCACAGGTTGCAAACTACAATTCTTTTGTCGTCCGCACTTTCCTTAAAAAAACGCCATACCGCGGAACACCTAGCCCTTGGCAAGGGAGATTTATGCAAGGGGGTGCTCCGTGGAACATTTGCGGGCCGGTTTGGTGCGGTCCGCCTTCTTTCTTTAGCCACACCACTGCCTCTTCCAGCCTGTTGCGGTGCTGCAGATGGCTCACCCTCAGGACTGCTGTCATCGCTCGGCTTTCCACCTTCCCAGGTGGGGTCAGTGACCTCATCGTCCACCAAGTCCTCCTCCACTTCCTCACTCTGATCATCCTCCTCATTTCTTGATCCCACCACATCCTCAGTCATTGACAACTGTGTATCATCCTCCTCATCAAGGTCTTGAGACAGTAATTGTGGTTGATTTGATGGCAACTGTGTCTCATCATCATCATCCACTTCCTTTGACCTTAAATGCCGTTCCCCTCTGTCATCTTCTTGTCATTGGGTACCCTCTAGAGTTTGTGAATCAGGGCACAAGATCTCATGTTCCTCTGCAAGCGTGCTTGGAGAGAGGTTCAAATCAAGGATTGGTGATGAGATGAGCTCCTCACTATATCCCAGTGTGGGATCACTTCTTTGGCCAGACCCTCTATGGTGGGAGGAAGGATGATCAGGGTGAGGATTATGTTGACCAGACTCTTGGCTAGTGAGAGTGGACTTGGTGGAAGACAGGGTGGTGCTTAACCGACTGGAAGCAGTATCAGCTGAAATCCAACCGACCACCTGTTCGCAGTGGTCTGACCTCAAGAGTGATGTCCTGCGACGCTCTGTAAACTGAGACATGAAGCTAGGTATGGTGGATGTCTTTCTTTCTTGTGCTCTGGCACCAGGCACAGTTTCTACGCGTCCTGACCCACGCCCTGAACTATCAGGATCACGTCCACTTCCCCGTCCCTTTTTACCCGCCTTCTTCATATTAAACGGAATATATGCCGGTAATCTGCGGCTTGGCACACGAAACAGAATGTGACGCTAATCTGCGGCTAGGCACACTAAACAATATGTGACGCTAATCTGTGGCTAGGCACACTAAACAATATGTGACGTTAATCTGCGGCTAGGCACACTAAACAATATGTGACGCTAATCTGCGGCTAGGCACACGAAACAGAATGTGACGCTAATCTGCGGCTAGGCACACGAAACAGAATGTGACGCTAATCTGCGGCTAGGCACAGTGAACGGAATATGTGACGTTAATTTGTGAATTTGCACACTAAACAGAATGTGACAATAATCTATGGCTAGGCACACGTTTAAAATGGCCCTTTTTGTCGCTGCGTTGTAAAATCATTGGCCCTGTGCACCTAACAGAATATGTCAGCTTGTCACTGCACTGTGAAATATTTGTCCCTGTGCACCTAGTACAATGTCACCTTAGAACATGTCCCCCCCCACAAAAAAATGAAATTCTGCCACCCCCAAAAAAAATTAAATGCTGCCCCCACACACAACAGTCCTAAAAAGGACTTTTGGGTCTTGAAAGAGTTTCAACAATTTTATTCTCCCTACACTGACTTCCTGTGCATCTAGTATTATATGTCACCTTACAAATATCCCCCCCACAAAAAAAAGGAAATTGTGCCCCCCCAAACAAAATATAAATGCTGCCCCCACAGACAACAGTCCTAAAAAGGACTTTTGGGTCTTGAAAGAGTTTCAACAATTTTATTCTCCCTACACTGACTTTCCCTGCCTAAGCGCATCTCTCCCTGGCTAAGAATGAGCCAAACTCGCGCGTCGGGTGCTATACAGCACCCGATCACGGGTTCTGGCCAGCCAATCAGTGTAATGCCAGCAGCCAACATGGGAGGAGACCCGAACATGGCGGGCGAGCACATGCGGTACTCGTACGAGTACCGCCATGTGCCGAGCAGAGCGATGCTCGAGCCAAACCGAGCTTCGGCCGAGCATGCTCGCTCATCACTACTGGGTGCCAGATGGTCCTAGCTGACTGCCTGGTCACCCTTTGCACCCTAGGTGTAGCTTCAGGTGTCACACTGTAGGGAGTGGTAGGTGCAGTGGACCCCTCTGTTGAATGCAGCTCCCTCTCCACACTCAAGTTCTCCCTGTGGTTGTGGTCTCTCAACTCCACCAGCACCTGCCCAATCATGTCCATCATCACTGTGTGGTACTGATGGCATTGTGTGTTGAGTCTTGCCTGCTCCAACTCCAGGGTATGTATCTGAGCCTCTATCCTTGAGGTGTTGCTCCGGGATTCCCTTCTGCTCCTTGATATGTTTTGGTAGGTCCTTTGGCATGCCCAGAGTAGCCTCCTCTGTAGCACTAGGCACTCCGCCTCCATCCCCGTGATGCATGCAATGCTGGAGGTGGATGTGCCTGGTGACTCTGCTGGTGGTGTTGCTGCTGAGTCTGCTGAGTCTGTGGATGCTGCTGAGTCTGCTGCTGAGTCTGTGGCTGCTGCTGAGTCTGTGGCTGCTGCTGCTGTGGCTGCTGGCGGTGCTGTGTCTGCTGGTGGAGTGGCTGCTGCAGATGATGGGTGTGTGCCCACCACATCTAGGGACTCAGAGCTGCCCAGTGATGTCTGTGCTGGTGGTGGTGGTGGAGTAAAGACTTCACTCGGTAGAGGGCGCTGGGACTCACTAATCAGGCCCAGGTGTTGGTAGTCCAGCGACCAAGGATCATACCTTGGCCACTGGTAGGTACTTGGTCCCCACCTGGGATCATACCTTGGGCCATGCTGGGGAGCCATCCAGGAGGGTAGGTTGGGGGGATGGACATATGGCTGATATGTAGGGGTGGCCACATTCCCGGGCAGCAGGACCTTCCTGGTGGTGGAGGATGGCTGCAATGACCTGTCTAAAAGAAACCAGTCCTGGTAGTGTGGGGGTGCAGCTGGTGGTGCAGCATAGGATGCTGGAGCTAGTGGTGCAGCATAGAATGCTGGAGCTGGTGGTGCAGCATAGGATGCTGGAGCTCGTGGTGCAGCAGAGGATGCTGGAGCTGGTGGTGCAGCATAGGATGCTGGAGCTGGTGGTTCAGCAGAGGATGCTGGAGCTGGTAGTGCAGCATAGGATGCTGGAGCTGGTGGTGCAGCAGAGGATGCTGTAGGTGGTAGTGCAGCAGAAGATATTGAAGGTGGTAGTGCAGCAGAGGATGCTGTAGGTGGTGGTTCAGCTGTGTAGGGTGACCATGTGCCTGTCCCGTCCTCTTATTCCCCAAGAGGAATCTCATCTGGGGATGTGTGTGCCTCCTCCACTGCCTCCTGCTGTGCTGCAGGCCCGTATGCTGTGTGGGGAAATGAAATGGTGTGATTAGTAATGTACACAATGACAGAATGAATGCAAGATTATTTAATTAACATGTGGATCTCTGGTTGTCATGATGGTATCTTATGAATTGCATTGCGATGCATGGAATACCACCCTGGCAATCACAGATACATGAGGTCTGTTCAATTTAATTCCCCAGGCCACCAATCAGGTCAGTATTGAGGGATTTCACTGATTGATTAAGATCTGTTGCTGTTTGTTTCATTCACTCCATCTTTGTGAGTGACACAGTCTTGCTTAATCAGTGATATCCATCAATCTTGGCCTGTTGGTGTGCCACCTACAGTGGTTGACATTTGGTTCCCATGTGTATCCTGCAAATAGTGGATGGTCTAACATCCATCCATAGCATCCCCACTCCTGAGGATCCATGTGGAAACCAAATGTATGATGTGACAGTTCATGTGAGAGTACATGATTACATACACAATACAAAGGCCGACTTGGTTCTCCTTTAATTCCACAGTGTTGGTTATTTCTAGGCCTGTGTGTTGCACATACACCCAGTTAGTCTCAGTGGCACTGTGATATTTGTCCCCATCCATCTTTCTTGAGATTCAGTGAGCGGTGACGAAGACCTTATGGAGTGGAGGTAGAGTGGAAATGATGACTTCTCCAGTGATATAATTTCTCCATTTCCAGTGTTTTCCTATGGAGTCTATCCAATGAGCCCTCAATAACTTGAAACATTTTGTGTAATAGCCTCCATAGACAAACATGGGAATTGGTGAAGTGATGGTATGGAAGGGTTAGCGTCACTCCATCATGTCTTTTACACCGCTTAGTGAATGTCCCCTGTGTAGAATGTAATCCTAACCCTGTCGATTTGTGTTTGTGGTCGGTTAACCCTTTTAGTACTGGAGGGGTTGCAAAAGCATTGTTGAATGATGCATTGTTAATCCCTCTAGCACTCAAGGGGCTATGTGCTGACTTCCCTGTGGGTAGATGGGTGACATTGTGGAGGAACAGTGATGATGTTTAACAGATAACAATTTGAACAGCATGGTTGGTGTGGATTGTGTGTGATCAGCACAGCAACAACAGGGTTGAACTGGGACTTGGACAGGTTTGGACCTGGTTGAACCTTACCATTTGTTTTTATATTGTGTCCTGTTTTTAACCCTCAGGGTGCTGTGTTGGTGCAGTTGTGTGGATGAATGATGGGCATGTGTTGAGGTGTGACTGTGTTTGCAGCTTGTATTGGTTGATGTGGTGTGTGGTTATGTGATGACGCACTTACCGGTAGTGTGGAGGTTCCTCTGATCCCCAGTGTCCGATCCTCCAGGGACCCCCTTGATGAGTGTGGAGGACATGTTCTGCTGCACCATCTCCTCCCATCCACAGAAGGTAATTGGGACAGGTGGGTGTACTTAGCGATGTCAGCCAACTTGTTTTTCACCACCTCCCTACAGTTACCACATCTCTTCTTGATGGACTCCATGTCCCATCTGTATGTGGCCACCACGTTCAACCGGCTGCAGATTTGGTTGCAGGTAGGTGGAGGACACTCTCTCTCTCTCAAGGACAGCCTCCACGAGAGCCGTGTTCTTCTCCTCGGTATATCGGAGATCCCTGATCTTGTCCCCCTCAGTTCCAGCATGCGAGGAGTCAGAATAAGAGTGTCCTGCCTGCTCTGCCCCTGCCTGTGTGTGTGGTGGTCCCCAGCAGGTACCCCTCGTCCCAATGCAGATTCAGTCCCTGCCCTCCGTGTGCCTGCTCTTCTGGGCTGGCTCCCACTCCACCTTGCGGATCTCCCTCTCCCACCCCTACTCTGCTCAAGGATGCCCTCCTGACCTTCCTCCTCCACCTCCACTACTCTCCCAATCCCTCTCTCCTGTCCTCCTCTACTGGCCATCATTCACCCACTCACACCCAGGCACTCACACAGGCCCTCACAGACACACTCGATCCCACTCTGTCACACTCTGTCACTCACAGATTCACACTGAAAAAATAAGGATTAAAATAGGTGTAAAGTGTAGTAAACAAAAAGGCTATGTGTGTGTGTATGTGTTTGTATGGGTGTATGTGATATGTGCAGAAGTTTGATATGTATCGAATTTAGTGCAATGCTCTCCTCTCTCCAAACTCAAAAAACTCCTTCTACCTCTAATGACAGCTCCTCTCTCTCTCTCTCTTGATCACTATCATCCACTCGCTAAAACTTGAAACACAGACAGGGTGTGTCTGTTATTTTTGGGTATATATAGGTGTATTTGAACTTTTTGGATACTTTGGGGGCTTGGGATTGGCTGTGTGTTTGAATTTGTTGGTGCATCAATCAGGGTTGCTAGCCAACGTCAGCCGTTATGTTACAATTTGATTTTAGTTGTGTTATCGGGTGATTTGGCCGCACAGTGATGCATTAACAGGTGCGACAACGGGTTTTGTGTTATGTGTTTTGGTTGTGCCTACGCTCGATAGCTATTCTTGTAGACTACCTATTGAATCTGCCGTAAATCATGTGTTATTTGCGAGTGATGTGCCTTTTGCCTTTAATGGTGGTGTTAACGGCTGCCTTTAAATCTAGCCCTCAGTCTGGCTCTGATTATCAATTCCATTAGGGACAAGACTGCTGCATGATTTGGACTCCCTCTCAATGTGGAGGAATGCTCAGATTTGATCAAAATAATATTCCTCCCAAAGCTTCTCTATCTCTTTCAGAGTTCCCCTGTGGATATCCTTTAATCATATTTTAGGGGGTTGGATGGGCTCAAGTCCACCTCCTTGTGAAGTGGCAGGAGGGCCAGGATCAAACTGGTGACCTTGAGTAGAACGCATTTGGAGGGTGGTATAGCACTTCCGGAGAGAAGAAATTCTTACCCTCGTGGAGAGGGCCATATATCATAACTGATAAATTATCTCCTGTTGCCTATAAGGTTTCTATCCCTAATAATGTTGAATCTTTAGAAAAGTGGGTTCATATTAACCAATGATCATGAGAATAGTGAGGAATCAGCCCAGAACTACACGGGAGGATCTTGTCAATGATCTCAAGGCAGCTGGGACCATAGTCACCAAGAAAACAATTGGTAACACACTACGCCGTGAAGGACTGAAATCATGCAGCGCCCGCAAGGTCCCCCTGCTCAAGAAAGCACATGTACAGGCCCATCTGAAGTTTGCCAGTGAACATCTGAATGATTCAGAGGAGAACTGGGTGAAAGTGTTGTGGTCAGATGAGACCAAAATCAAGCTCTTTGGCATCAACTCGCCGTGTTTGGAGTAGGAGAAATGCTGCCTATGACCCCAAGAACACCATCCCCACCGTCAAACATGGAGGTGGAAACATTAGGCTTTGGGGTGTTGTTCTGCTAAGGGGACAGGACAACTTCACCACATCAAAGGGACGATGGACGGGGCCATGTACCGTCAAATCTTGGGTGAGAACCTCCTTCCCTCAGCCAGGGCATTGCAAATGGGTCGTGGATGGGTATTCCAGCATGACAATGACCCAAAACACACGGCCATGGCAACAAAGGAGTGGCTGAAGAAGAAGCACATTATGGTCCTGGAGTGGACTAGCCCATAGAAAATTTGTGGAGGGAGCTGAAGGTTCGAGTTGCCAAACGTCAGCCTCGAAACCTTAATGACTTGGAGAGGATCTGCAAAAAGGAGTGGGACAAAATCCCTCCTGAGATGTGTACAAACCTGGTGGCCAACTACAAGAAACATCTGACCTCTGTGATTGCCAACAAGGGTTTTGCCACCAAGTCATGTTTTGCAAAGGGGTCAAATACTTATTTCACTCATTAAAATGCAAATCAATTTATAACTTTTCTGAAATGCGTTTTTCTGGATTTTTTTGTTGTTATTCTGTCTCTCACTGTTCAAATAAACCTACCATTAAAATCATAGACTGATCATTTCTTTGTCAGTGGGCAAACATACAAAATCAGCAGGGGATCAAATAATTTTTTCCCTAACTCTATGTATTCTCTCGCTAAACCCAGAATGACTGAATATAAGCCGAGTCTTAGCTCAGTTCAAGGGTCGTCTGTCTGCCTCTGTCACCTTTCAGTCAAAGGCTTTTTTTTCTGTTTTAATCTTTCCTTGTCTGTCACTGTCAAAAAAATCAGACCTACACTCTCTGCAACCATAAACATCTTCAGCTCGCCCTCAGCACAGGATGAGGATAGACCTGTTAACTTCAGAACCAATATCCTATATAATAATTCGCTAAGTTGTGTGTAACGCCCGACATGCACAGTAGACACTGCTGCGCGTGCGGCAGTCATGCGCAGTAGAGACTGCCCGCGCTGCGGCTGATACAGAGCTGGGCGCTCCGAAGGAGAGTCCAGTTCTGTATCAGCAGTGGAGCGGGCAGTCTCTGCTGCGCGTGACTGCCCCGCAACCAGCTGCCAGAGGCACTGTGGCCCGTGTAACAGGCTGTTCAACTAGTTTTACAATAAAGGATAAAGTACATCGCACAATAGCTGGTACAGGTGTTCAGCACCATAACACCTCAGTATATACTTGTCCCTCTTGTGCTTGTAGTTGTACAAGTGAGTATGTCTGTTTGTCTTGAATGTATGATGTATTTATGTCTGTCTGTGAATTATCTGTCACTCATTCTCAGTGGAGGCTCATCCAGCTCAGGTAGTTACTTGTATAACCTGCATGTCTCACAGCAACTGTCACTTATCATCCAGAAAAATATTTTATGCATTTATTTGTTTGCTTGTTCTTTAACTCTTCTTTCTCCCTACATACCAAGAGAAAAACTAGCTACAACCAATATCCTAACAAACTAGCTCCCATCTCTTTGCTTGTTTGCCTCTAGCATTCAAAAGTTCAGCTGCTTTCTCTCTGTCTCCTAAATACAGACTGACAACATACGGGAAACTGACATCCTTTTTGTTGTTAGAACAGTGGGAATACATGGAGGAAACCCACCAGAGAGGGGGATACATTATTATTATTATTGATTTTGATACAAAGAAAAAAAAAGCAAAAAAGTAGTGGGAAAAACTGCCCTTTTGGAAGGAATTTCCATGAGAAGTGAAAAGTTCTGTTTTTCACAGTTTTGCATTTGCAGCAAAAAATGTCACCCATCCCTACACTTGGTGAGAAGTGAAGTTATTGTGCAGGTTATGGAGGTATTAAGGGTCTTGATTATTAGAGGTATTTGGAAAACTTGTGCTAGGGTTAGAATAAAATTGAATGTAGGATTTTTGAGGTAATTTGGTAAGGATGGAAGGGCTTTATGTTACATAGTTACATAGTACATAGTTACATAGTAATTTAGGTTGAAAAAAGACTTGCGTCCATCCAGTTCAACCCTTTTCCTATTCCTGTTTACCATCGCTGACCCAAAAGAAGGCATCTGACTCCAAATGGCAATCAGATTTCTCCTTGGATCAACAAGCCCTAACTAAATATTAATCCCAATACTAACGTACATAGTCCTCTATGTTATGCTGTTTTAAATAAGTATCCAGGCCCCTTTTAAAGGCATCTAATGTATTCGATAGCACCACCACCTCAGGCAGTGAATTCCATACCTTTATTGTCCTTACCATAAAGAATCCCTTCCGCTGCTGTAGATTAAATCTCCTTTCCTCAAGTCTAAGCGGGTGGCCCCTTGTCCTGTGTACTGTTCTGTTAATGAACAGGTCTTTTGAAAGCCCTTAATATGGGCCTTGAACATATTTATATAGTGTTATCATATCCCCTCTAAGACGCCGTTTCTCTAGTGTGTTATGGTTAAACTTACCGTCAGAGTGCCTTGTCCTTTACCTTTTGCTGTGACTACAAAGTCTTTATTAATCTTAGTCTAAAAAACATAACAGACAATAAAAATATTAGCCTCACATTTACTTATAGCATAGAACCAACCTGAGTGCCAGCCTCATAGTCATACACAGAATGGCAGCACCAGTCTCCTAGTTATAAACATGGCTAGCCTCAAAATTATACACACACACAAAACCTCATCCATACATACAAACCTTCACATACACACACACACACACACACACACACACACACACACACACTCACTCACCCACACACACACACTCACTCACCCACACATACAGACATACACAGAGACATTTAGATACTTGCAGGTACACACATATAGACATATACACTCTTACTCATCTACAAGTACACACACTCACTCACTCGCCCACCCATATAGACATACATACACTCACCCACACAATCATACACACACACACACACACACACACACTCACCCACACATACAGACATACACAGAGACATTTAGATACTTGCAGGTACACACATATAGACATATACACTCTTACTCATCTACAAGTACACACACTCACTCACACGCCCACCCATATAGACATACATACACTCACCCACACAATCATACACACACATGCAGACATACGCACGCCGACACACATACAAACTCACTCACCCACACATACATAAAAACACAAACTCACACACACACACACACAGATATGCACACATTCAGCCACACATGAAGACATAACACACATTCACCCATACATTTAAGCCCAGATATACAAAAGCACTCTCACCCACACATACACACACTCAGCCACACACCCATGGGCCTTGTGTGTGAGGACACTTAACCCCTTAACGACCCTTGACGGTCATAGTACGTCATGGGTCGATCTGACTGAATGACCCATGATGTACTATGACCGTCATGGAATTCCGGGCTCCCCCCGCAGCTGCACGCCGTTCGGGGAGCCCGGAACTGGAAGAACGAAAAAAAAAAACAATTCTCTGTGGTCCTTAACTGACCATGCAGTGCCGATTGGCCGGTCGTTAAGGGGTTAAACAGTTGGCAGAGTGTTGGGGTAAAGTAGGGTGGAGGAGAGGGAGCAGTTGTTACTTTTTAAGTTTAGTTTGCTGCTAATGCACTGCTTCCTGGTGGAGTCCCCGTGTCCCACATTAGATTCAAGAGAAACAAACACACACACACACACATGCACACACAGATACATACGCACATATAAACACACCTCACATAAACATACTGTACACACACATATATAAACACACATAAAAACAAACATAAAGACACACATAAACAGATACATACACACAGGTATACACATGTATAAACACATACAGATATATAAACACACATACAAACAAACACACGCTCATATACACAGATACACATACACACATATCCTATATAATAATTTGCTAAATCGTGTGTAACGCCCGACATGCGCAGTACACACTGCTGCGCGTGCTGCAGTCATGCGCAGTAGAGACTGCCCGAGCCACGGCTGATACAGAGCTGGGCGCTCCGAAGGAGCGTCCTGCTCTGTATCAGTCAAGGCGTGGGCAATCTCCACTGTGCATGACTGCCCCGCGACCGGGTGGCAGTGGCACTGTGGCCCGTGTAACGGGCTGTTCAACTAGTACACACATGTAAAAACACACACACATATATAAACATACATCAAAACAAACACATGCTCACAGACACACATACACACACACATATGCACACACACAGATATACACTCATATAAACACATCACAACAAAGAGACACACACACACACATCAACACACACATATAAAGACAAACACACACATATAAACACACACACAAAAGACAAACTTACACATATAAACTAGTGATGAGCGAGCGTGCTCGGCCGATGCTCGGATCGGCTCGAGCATCGCTCTGCTCGGCACATGGCGGTACTCGTCGAGTACCGCCATGTGCTCTCCCGCCATGTTCGGGTGGCGGGGATCTGTGCCGGAAGAGGCACAGATCAGAAGACGCTCCGCTGGACCACCAGGGACTGGAGGTACGGGGGCATTGCGGAGATGAAGGGGGCATTGCGGAGATGAAGGGGGACATTGTGGAAGAGGGGCATAGACTCTATGCCCCTCTTCCACAATGTCCCCCTTCATCTCCGCTATGCCCGTCTTCCACAATGTGCCCCTTCATCTCCGCTATGCCCCTCTTCCACAATGTGCCCCTTCATCTCCGCTATGCCCCTCTTCCACAATGTCCCCCTTCATCTCCTCTATGGCATAGAGGAGATGAAGGGGGACATTGTGGAAGAGGGGCATAGAGGAGATGAAGGGGGACATTGTGGAAGAGGGGCATAGCGGAGATGAAGGGGCACATTGTGGAAGACGGGCATAGCGGAGCTGAAGGGGGACATTGCGGAGCTGAAGGGGGCATTCGGAGATGAAGGGGGCATAGCGGAGATGAAGGGGGCATTGACCAGGCACCCTCCCCTCATCAGAGCAGGGGGTGCCTGGTGTCGCCCCATTCATTTCAATGGGGCTCGGGTGCTCGGCCGAGCACTCGAGCCTCAGGGGGTGCTCGGTCAGAGCACCCGAGCACCCGAGCATCGGGGTGCTCGCTCAACACTAATATAAACACAATCACATAAAGACAAACACACACACACAAACAAACATATACACACACAATCATTTGCCCTTGTACACACAACATCATATGCACAAACAAAGAGGATAAATTCTTGGTCAAAAAAGCTGCACCATAGGGGAGAAAGAAACAATACCACTGACTTAAAGGAGCAGTAAACTTTTTTTATGAAAACACATATTTTACAGAGCATTTCCTGCTGAATAAAACAAGGTCACTCCCATCGCTGTTAGATGTTTTATTCAAAATTTATAGCAGTTTAAATAATCAACTGACAGGAAGTGACAGGCAGTTTCTATCACATTCTATTGAGAACTGTTATGTCTCTGACTTTTCTGACTTTTCTCTCCATTAGAATCTAACAGGAAATCTAATTAGAATTTGACCACTAGAGGGCACTGCTAATGTAAAAAAACATGGGTTTAAACTGTAATAACTCTGGAAATATAAATCTCTCGGCAGTGGGGGTACCCTTATTTTACTCAATAGAAAAATCCCTACAATATATATTTTTTCATAAAAAAAGTTTACTGCTCCTTTAAGTAGGCCTTTTAACCCCTTGATTACTACATAGGACTGTAATGCTTTGCCTGGCACTGTGCTGGAAATCTCTCTAGAATTCAAAGAGCTCATAGGACTATTTAGATGAACGGAACCTTTGGGGATTTTCAATTCTTCCCAATGCTGCAGTTTGTTCCCCCTCATTTATTTTGTGCCCACAGTCTCTTTTCAAAACACATTCATCTCTCCATTAAACCAAAGGGGGTTTCCTTTTCCAGTTGCCCAGAAATTTCCCATGGCACACATTTGCCCCTCTCAGATCAGTGATAAGCTAAGCTTTAGCACCCCAATAATAAGACATATTTGCTGCTGCTGTGCATAAGTGTATGCCATGGAGAGGAAGCATGTCGCTCTCCAGTTGTTATTGGACTAACACTCTCATAATCCTCAGCTGGCAGTGGTCCAACAACAGCTGGAGAGTAACAGGTTTCCCATGCCTCTTCTATTCTCAGTTAGTGGCACTGGGTTTTTAGATGTGGAATTACACAGAATTAGAAAAGAGCTAACACAACCTAATAATAACCCTTCACTTCCCTTACTATATAAAATCCTAATGGGCCCCTATACATTTTGCCCTTGTTTCTTTTTTCAGTCAGTCCTGAATGTCGTATCCATGGAGGCGGACATGACAGTTGATAGCAGGACCACAGGACCTCAAACTCTGCTCTCTTCACATGGTAATCAATACATTGCACATACCTCTGTTCCTTAAAGGGATAGTAATACTTAAAAATTACTAATCCCAATATTGTAGTAATAAAAAAAAGAACTTATTTGCCCCCAGTGACATCTCTCAAACCTTTATGGTTTGAGAGATATTCACTCGCAAAGTTCCCCCTCCTTCCCCTCTCCCTGAAGTCAGCGTTCTAGCTGACTGCAGGGGAAGCCTGTCCTACGATCATCCGGTGGCTCTGCAGTAGAGCCGAGACCGCGTTAATAAATAAGAAATCACTCACTTAAAGGGTCTTCTATGTGTTGTTTGTTTGCAAGCACACATAGAAGACCATTTAAGTGAATGATTTATTTTTTATTAACGCAATCTCTGCTCTGCTGCAGAGTCACCTGATGGTCGTTCGACAGGCTTCCCCTTCAGTCCGCTACAATGCTGACTTCAGGGAGAGGGGAAGGAGGGGGAACTTTGCGAGTGAATATCTCTCAAACCATAAAGGTTTGAGAGATGTCACTGGGGGCAAATTATTTTTTTTTATCACTACAATATTGGGATTAGTAATTTTTAAGTATTACTATCCCTTTGAAGGGTTAAGTAGGTTCATGCACTCTGCCTACTTCAGGTTGAACAAACTGCTAGCAACTGTCATGTCTGCCTGCATGAACATGATGATATCCAGGACTGCTAGACGATGTTGGAGCAGATGTACGAATTAACCAGTGCAACTCCGATAGTGTTTGCCTTGGAAGCTGTGCTTGAGGGTATGCACTACACAGTGTTTGATATGGTGGTGCATACTGGCGGACAGTCTTTAACATCATTAACGCTTTAATGCTGTCATGACCCTTATGGCAGCCCCATAACATGCTCAGGAAAACTCTCCTCTACGCCTTGTTTACAACATTGCATTCACAAGACATAGAGGAAATTAACATCCCCAAAATACCACAGACTGTCCCATTTTCCTTTCCTTGGCAGGAGGCATTAAAGGGACAGTACTGTCCCATAAAAAAATTCTTCTGCTTTTGTAGATGTTAAAATAATAAACTACATGACACAAATCCTATCTCTCAAACCGCTATTGTCTGAGACATATTTGCATTGAAAGTTCCCCCTCCCTCCCCTTCTCCTGATGTCAGTTGTAAAGCTGACAGCAGGAGCTTCGAGTTGTGCAACTCGAGGAGGCTCTTCAGCAGAGCTGAAATCTCGTTATTTAAAAAGAACTACTTCATGGGAACGGTCTACAAAGTGTGCTTGCAAGCCAGGCACACTTTGTAGACCTTTCCAGTGAAGTAATTCTTTTGAATTAACAAGATTTCGGCTCTGCTGCAGAGCTGCCGGCTGGTCCCCAGACCGGGATCTCCTGCTGTCAGCTAGAGCACTGACATCCGGAGAAGGGGAGGGAGAGGGGAACTTTCAGTGCAAATATCTCTCAGACAATAGCGGTTTCAGAGATATGACTTGTGGCACGTAGTTTATTATTTTAACATCTACAAAAGTAGAAGATTTTTTATGGTACATTAGTGTCCCTTTAAGGAGAGGGATTCTGGAGTTCGTAGCTGAGCACATTGATGTGAGGCAGGGCTAGGGACTGAAGATCAGTTCCAGCTCTTGTTCTTCCATGGAATCACAATGGTATATTTGCCCTATTATCTCTTGAACAAAGGTTTGGGGTAAAATTCACAGGGGCATTAGAATTTGTTGGCCTTAGTACGATAAGTGTGTGGGGTGTTATTATTATCAGGTTTTGTTAGATCTCATTTAATTCTAGGTTTTGTTATTATGTACTTATTTTGTTTATGGAAACCCATCACTGAAAACCCTGCTCGCTCTCCTTCTAT
Source organism: Rhinophrynus dorsalis (assembly GCA_037306005.1). Classification (NCBI taxonomy): domain Eukaryota; kingdom Metazoa; phylum Chordata; class Amphibia; order Anura; family Rhinophrynidae; genus Rhinophrynus; species Rhinophrynus dorsalis. The sequence continues at coordinate 525,089,897 of CM074721.1, forward strand.
ACACACAGTTCTCACCTTCACAGACCGAGCCAGCATAGCATTGTCCGCATCGATGCGGTAGGGGTTAGACTGTGTTTTTTCAGGGAGGTGGAGATGGACGTCCAGGGCCAGTTGATCAAGAGGTGGCTTTGTCCGCTGATACTCAGTCAAAGCTTGGAACGTCATGATAGTAGCCTAGAACAATAGACATAATTAGTTACTAATGCAGCCGCAAGAATCACCATATTTGCTCCCAGATACCTGCCCTCTCATCTCCTCCTGAAATCCCTCAATTGGCTCCCTATAAAGTATCGTATTTCTTACAAAATTCTCTCCTCTCCTGTAAGTCTCTGTGTTCTTCAGCACCCTCTTACATTTCTGCTCTTATCTCCCGCTACACCCCTTCCCGTACCCTACGGTCTTCCCAAGGGTTCTTTCTGTCCTCTCCCTATACAACTCGAGCCATCTCTCGTTTACAAGCTTTTTCACTGGCTGCCCCTCGACTTTGGAATGCCCTCCCATCACCATTCGCCAATCATCCACAATCATCACTTTCAAGCATCTCCTCAAAACCCACCTGCTCAGGGAGGCATCTCAATAGCAATATCCTCATCCCTGCACAATGATAGTGACATCTTTCTGCACTTCCTTCACCACACCTTGTACTTGCACTTATAATCATCCTCCTACTGTCTCTGTATGTCATCATGAACTCTAATTAGATTGTAAGCTTCTTGGGGCAGGGTCCCTTTCCCAGTGTATGTTTCCCTTGCTGCACTTTCCCCAAAAACTAATGCAATGATCACACTTTAGCTTAATGCTCTTAACCCTGTTCTGTATTTTTGTATTGCATTATTTCAAATTCTGTTAAGCGCTGTGTACATGTATGGCGCTATATAAATAAAGATACATACATACATACATACATACACAATATCATAAAACTATTGGATAGTGGGGTTGATGTACTAAGAAAAGTGGTGCCATTCTGGAGCAAACCAAGCACACTATTGGGAACAAAGGAACACTTTCCAAAATGACCATTTTATTGAAATTGGGTTTTTAACCCCTTGAATGCTAAGGAGGTCGCCAGTGTCAGTTTGCATTGCTTTACACTCTATGGGACTGTTGGTCACTATCCATATACTGTATATGTGGTTTTCACTATCTGTGTACTGTACACGGGATGTTCACAGTTCACTTTCCATATTTTGTCCACTTTTGGGTGAATAACTAAATGGCACATGAAAAGGGCGACATGAGAATCTCACCCGCATAATTAGTAGTTATACTGTGAGTCTGCAACAAGGTCTGTGTTTCCTGTTTACATTGTTTAAATGAGCAACGCTTAACCCTGCAACATGAGAATCTCTCCCTTTTGATGCGGGTGAGATTCTCATGTCGCCCTTTTCATGGTGGCAACATGTTTAATGCTCTCTTTAGTTATTCGGCCAAAAGTGGACTACATTTTCAAAGGATACCGATTTTCACTATCCATTTACTATACTCATTTGCTCCATATTGATTTAATCATTTAGTTAAGTGATGGGAATGTGAAGCCCTCCATTTGCCACACAATTGCAACTCCCATCATTCCCCGCCAGCGTTTCTTCACTGTCACTGCAGACTGGGCAGCTGTGGCCCATATAATCATATTTCCAAGTAGGTTTTTCGCCTGTGATTGTAACAATCTGGGGAACACAATCCATGTCTGAGCTCCATCATACTGATCAGGCAAATGGACTCTGAACATTGGTACCATGAAGAGAATTTTTAAGACTTTTTCTAACCCTAAACATGATTGGGATCCATGGACAGATTTATATCCCAGGTGACCCTAGGCAAGGTGCCCTTAGCTCCACCTATGACCACACCCCCAGTCTATCAGAGAGTTGGCCCATATAACTAAAATTGACTGTTGAAGTCATTTTGTCTGCTGTTACATTTTTTAAGTCTGTTTGTTTAAAGGGATAGTAATGTTTCATAATAAAAGCAGCTCTAATTAATCATCATAGTATTTGGACTTTGGAGAGTGTTATTTCAGTGCTGTCAGAGTTGTAGTTCAAGAGTAATTCAATGACAAAGTATCCCCCTCCCGCCCCTTTTACTGATGTAACACTGCTCAGCCAGATCAGAAGGGAGGTGCCCAGGTAGATTGCACAAAGGGACAATCTTCAATTAAGATAAGGGAAAAACCTGAAAAACTTGTCAAGGGCGGCAGGGCTTTCATTGTTCTCATAGGAAGAAGATTGTCCCCTGCTGTTATCTGTCTGGTCTATGGACTGCATTCCACATCTGAGAAGAGATGGCTTTCACTAGGTAAAAGGGGCAGGAGGGGAAATTTTGCTTGTGAATATCTCTTAAACCATAAAGGTTTGAGAGATAAGACATATCATTCTTCATGTATTTTTAATGCATACAAAATAAAATAAAGTTAAAAGAAGTATTACTATCCCTTTAAGCCTTGTTATTCTTTCTTCCTAGGGAGGATAAAGAAGAATTTTCCCATACATGTTTTATCTATGGGGAGGTGCACAATTGTTCATTAACAATGCGTAATTCATATTGCAGGATGGGAAGTAAAAATGAGTGTGTTCTTACACATTCCAAGGTGTCGTCTCTGAATATCCATGACCAATTGTTATTAACCCTTTGAGTGCCAGAGGGGTACGCAATGCATTGATCTGCAATGCTTTGCGTACCGTCTGGCACTAAAAGGGTTAATTGGGTAGATTTTTTTTTAGATGTTCACCCATACAACCTGCAGTCTCTTAGCGCCATCTTATGCTGTAAAATTTGTTTTTAGAAAGGTTGATAAATTAAGAGTTCAGAAAACTATCTTCTGTTTAACCAATCAGAAGTTCTCTAAAAACTTAGTTAAACCCAGTATTATAATTACTAAGTGATATCCAATCAAAAAGACTCTTAGGAGGAGTTATTAAATGAAAGGATATGTATTGATAAAAGGTGCAGAGAGAGAGTCGGGGAGCTTCTGGCTTTTTATTGTGTTTATTCTTTGTTCTGCCGTTTAGTCGTTGTTCTTGGAAAAAGGTTGACAAGGGATTTTCCAGGCAACTAGAGATCCATTACACAGAGATCAAGACTCAATCTAAGGATTGGTAAATATTTATTTTATATTGCTCTTGTAAAACTTCTAAGATTTATTATTACCCAATATATTTTGGATAGTATTCTTGATCATTCTTATAAGCCTGACCAGTGGTCACCCCAAAATAATTGTTGCTATAGAAGCAGTTTTCTGCAGTATTGCTAGTATATCTTCAAGAGTTACACAGGATTATTTATTTACCTAATATAAGAGTTGTGTGTGATAGTGTGTTATCAGCAGTATATATCTATTAAGGGATATGTAGAGTTAATCTAAGGTTTTGACTTTCCATGTTTTGATAAATTAGTCTTCTTGCTGAATAATTAATGTAAGCATACAAAATGTGACAGGCTTCTGAGGATGAACAAACAGTACAATGGCCTGTCCTACTGCTAGTCACTGCTTAGAAGCATCACGTTTTAGCTCTCTAGTGCCATTACAAAGGAGAAATTTCCACATACACTTTAGACTAATCCCGCCCAAAAGGGAGGTCCAGTTCCAAAATGACAGGCAAGTCCCCCCTGCACGGGAACACCAGCTAACCCCCGATGTACGTTTCGGCCTTGTTGGGCCTCACCAGGAGGGTGCAGCTGTATTCCCTAGGCACTGAGAGCAAGGGGTCCACGTCTGGATTACCCTTCACTCTTAGGCAGACCCCCTAAGAGTATTCAAAATAAGCATACAAAATGTGAGAGGCTTCTGAGGATGAACAAAAGCACAATGGTCTGTTCTATGGCTAGTCACCGCTCAGAAGCTGTCAAGGACAATGTAGGACGCTGTGTAGGAGACGCTAGAGAGCGATGCTAGGGAGCGACGCTCGAGTGCGGTGCTGTCAGGAACAGTGGATGACACCTTGGAGGAGACATTAGAGAACGATGCTAGGGAGCGACGCTCGGGTGCGGTGCCAGCAACCAACCTCCCTTGCAGCGGCCAAAGCCGGGTAAAGGTGCTGGCCGCGAAGCCAGATGTCTGACCCCAGTTGAGCCGGGGCCCAGACCAGGATAGGAGACTGGTGTGCCGGTGGACCTCCAAAAGTGTCCAGGAGAACCGATACAGATAAGAGGAAAAATAAGCCAGACACAGGAAAATTGAGTAGCAGGAAGAAACTAGTGACCCCAGTAGTGTAGGCTTACCACTGTGGACGAGAAAAACCGCAGCCAGGAGAGGTGACACCAAGGACAAAGGAGAATAAATCCCAGTATCACCTAGCGGGAAAATACCGATATCCTGGGGATATTCAAAACCCAAGGCTCAACTTACCCACCAAGGCACCAGAAACCAGGAAGGACAGAGACCTAGGGTCCTAAGCAGCGAATACCCCAAAAGGTTCCCCAAGGCTACTGAGGGAGAATACCCAGCTGGCAATTGCCCCAGCTGAGTCTTCTGGACAAGAGATACCCCAAAAGAGTGTCCACGGGGAAACAATAATGTAGCACCATGCACGCTGAACTACAGACAGTCACTAGTTCCCAGAATGTAGGTGATGCTAATGCCATAAATTAACACTGGAAGCAGAAGGGTAGAACAGGGAATTCCCCAGCAGACACAGAAATAGGAGCAATGAACTCCTTTGTCCTCCAGGTGGCGCCAGACAACCAGGCAGAAAAACTACCCGATGTAAACAGACCTGATCCCCGGATAGAGGGCACCGTTGGTAGCAGAACCTCTACTGCCGGCTGCAGCAGGACCGTGCCAGCAGAGAGGAAGACAGCCCCAAACAGACACCCCTTCCAGAAAGGGGAGAGCAGAAAACAGTGGAGGGCAGGCAGAGAGAGGAGAGCAGCTAATGCTCTGCGACGCGGGGGAGAACCCTTAATGGCACAGCACACACCTGCCACACAGAAATAGGAAGCATAGGACTTACGAGGTTGTGCAGGCCTGGTCAACGGGAGCAACAGGACACAAGCAAGAGATCCATAGCCAGAATATGGAGGGTAGCCAAGGGTCAGAACCGGGGACGCCAGGAACCACACAGGAGAGACAAGCCGAAGTCAGGACGTGAGCCAGGGATCGAATAACCGGAAGTCAAATACCAAAACGGAGCCAAGGTCAGAACCAGGAAACACAACGCCACAGCACAGAGACAAGCTCAATAATCGGGCCCCGAGAGAAGGAGGAAGTGGAATAAAAACCCTACCGGACCAATAGAAAAGAAGAAGCAGCAAGGCGTAAGGTAAGGAAAAAAAAATAAAAGCGAAGATGACAGCAAACGGGCTGACAGAAGCATCACGTTTTAGCTCTCTAGTGCCATTACAGAGGAGAAATTTCCACGTACATATTAGACTAATCCCACCCAAAAGGGCAGTCCAGTTCCAAAATGATGGGCAAGCCCCCCCTGCATGGGAACACCAGCTAACCCCCGACATACGCTTCGGCCTTGTTGGGCCTCGCCATGAGGGCGCAGCTGGATTCCCTAGGCACTGAGAGCAAGGGGTCCACGTCTGGATTACCCTTCACTCTTAGGCAGACCCCCCTAAGAGTATTCAAAATAAGCATACAAAATGTGAGAGGCTTCTGAGAACGGACAAACAGCACAATGGCCTGTCCTACGGCTAGTCACCGCTCAGAAGCATCACGTTTTAGCTCTCTAGTGCCATTACAGAGGAGAAATTTCCATGTACATATTAGACTAATCCTGCCCAAAAGGGCAGTCCAGTTCCAAAATGACAGGCAAGTCTCCCCCGCACGGGAACACCAGCTAACCCCCGACGTACGTTTCAGCCTTGTTGGGCCTCGCCATGAGGGCGCAGCTGGATTCCCTAGGCACTGAGAGCAAGGGGTCCACGTCTGGATTACCCTTCACTCTTAGGCAGACCCCCCTAAGAGTATTCAAAATAAGCATACAGAATGTGAGAGGCTTCTGAGGACAAGCAATAGCACAATGGCCTGTTCTACGGCTAGTCACTGCTCAGAAGCATCATGTTTTAGCTCTCTAGTTTCATTACAGAGGAGAAATTTCCATGTACACATTACACTAATCCCGCCCAAAAGGGCGGTCCAGTTCCAAAATGATGAGCAAGTCCCCCCTGCACATATTGTATGCTTATTTTGAACAATTAATGGCATATACAGTCACCTAATTTCTTGTGTGTGTATAAATATATTTGCAAATTCTGTGCAAAGAGATTGGCATGTCTTAGCAGTTGCATATAATTAATGAATGTGGTGTTTGATTTTAAGATGGTCATTGATGTACTGTGATCTTGGTGTTTTAATGTTAACTCCTGGTTGGTTGCTATCCTGGAAGTTTCTCTTTGTTTCTCAATTGATCTGTGGTTCCTTTAAGAGAAGGCTGTGATTCATGTCAATTGTTTAATTGCATGTATGTAAATTGTACTGTGATGGCTGTGATTTGACTGTTGGTATAGTCACTCCAATTTGGTGAAAATCCTGACAGACAAAGAAACATTCACCATCTTGGATTTGCATTTACAGGATTTTTTTATACTGCACAGCGGTCCATAGGTTTGATTAACACTTGCAGTGTTGTTTCTTGTATAGCTTACATGGTGATGCATTTATAATCATTATGTGCTTATGATTATTGATAGAAATGTAATCTGTTCCTAAGAAATATATTTTACAGTCTACATAAAAATGTAATGTGCATATTTAAACGCAGATAAATATTTAAATTCTATTTATTTAAAGGGGTAGTAATACTTAAAATGTAAAAAAAACATATGTTGTAGGGTATATCCCCCTGAGTAAAACAAGAGTACTCCCACTGCTGAAAGGTGTTTCATTCAAAAATTATTCATTTTCAAAGTTGAATTTTTTAGGTGCAATATCACAGTGGCCTGAAATTGTACAGTGGCGCTGTTGCTACAAGATCCTATGGACAGCTCTGGTCCCGGGACCATAAATCTCCATAGGATGGTGTAGCAACAGCACCACTGTACAATTTCAGGCCACTGTGATATTGCACCTAAAAAATTAAACTTTGAAAATTAATAACTTTTGAATGAAACACCTTTCAGCAGTGGGGGTACCCTTGTTTTACTCAGGGGGATAAACCCAACGACATATCATTTTTTACATTTTAAGTATTACTATCCCTTTAATTTGGACTGGATTCCAGATAATTTTCTAATTACGCAGATCATTTTTAAGGTGGTTTGAGGTTTGTTTGGTGACATTTTTGCCAAAATGGGCAGATCTCACAAATCAAAGGGACTACCACTTTATATTTAACATATCTATATTCTGGGTGGGGCAGGAATTATTCAATTTATTTACTGTGAAGCAGTGTATCAAACCTAGTTTGTGAAGCAATCTCAAATATTAATATACTAGCAATATTGGCACAGCATTGTTCATGCGGTTTATAATGACTTAGCCCTTTCAGCTCCAAAAAGGTGTGTGAGTGCATGTGCTTGTGTGTGTGTGAACGTGTGTGTGCAAGTGTGAGCGTGTGAGAGCAACAGTGTGTTAGAGCAAGCATGCATGTGACTGACAGTGTGTGAAAGCGTGTGAGCGAATGTGTTTTAGCTTGTGTGTTTTGTGTGTATTGTGTATAGTGCATTACGTATAACATATTGCCTAATAGCATTGTGCATATTGCGTTTACCATTTTACCTATTGCATATAGTATATTGCATTTTGCCTTCTGAATATAGCATTTTTCATATTCCATATAGCGTTTGGCTACAGTGGCTTTGCGTTTTTCATATAGCATATTGTGTATAGCGTTTGATATACAGTGTATTGCATTTGATGTACAGTGTATAGCACTTTGCATATAGCGTTTGGTGTACTGCTTATGGCATATGTCGTATAGCTTTTGGTGTACTGCTTATGGCATATGTCGTATAGCATTTGGTGTACTGATTATAGCATATGTCATATAGCGTTTGGTGTACTGCTTATAGCATATGTCGTATAGCGTTTGTTGTACTGCTTATGGCATATCTCGTATAGCGTTTGGTGTACTGCTTATGGCATATGTCGTATAGCGTTTGGTGTACTGCTTATAGCATATGTCGTATAGCGTTTGGCACATTGTTTTGGTGTATTGCATTTGGTGAATTGTGTACAGCGTTTGGTGTACTGCTTATGGCATATGTCGTATAGCATTTGGTGTACTGATTATAGCATATGTCATATAGCGTTTGTACTATAAGCAGTACACCAAATGCTATATGCAAAGTGCTATATATGTCGTATAGCGTTTGGCACATTGTTTTGGTGTATTGCATTTGGGGAATTGTGTACAGCGTTTGATATACAGTGTATTGTATTTGATGTACAGTGTATAGCACTCTGCATATAGCGTTTGGTGTACTGCTTATAGCATATGTCGTATAGGGTTTGGTGTACTGCTTATAGCATATGTCGTATAGCGTTCGGTGTATTGCTTACAGCATATGTCGTATAGCTTTTAGTGTACTGCTTATGGCATATGTCGTATAGCGTCTGGTGTACTGCTTATAGCATATGTCGTATAGTGTTTGGCACATTGTTTTCGGTGTATTGAATTTGGCGAATTGTGTACAGCGTTTGGCATTTGCATATAGCATTTGGCAAATTTAGGGTGGTGTATTGGTTTCACGTTTTGCGTATAGTGTTTGACGTTTGGGGAATTGCGTTTTCCATACAGCGTTTGGCGAATTGTGTATAGCATTTGGCATGTGGCGTATTGCGTATAACGATTGACGAATTGTGTATAGCATTTGACATATAGCATTTGGCGAATTGTGCTTGGCGTATTGCGTTTGGCAAATTGCGTATAGCATTTGACGTATTGTGTATTGAGTTTGGCATATAGTGTTTGGAGTATAGCATTTGGCGTAAAGAGCTTGGGAATTGCGTATGGCGTCATGTGTTTGTCGTATAGCATTTGGGAATTGCGTATAGCGTATGGCATCTTGCGTTTGGCTCTAACCCCTTGTGAACTATCTGCTGAAGGTGTTGCAGGACTACATTTGTTATTGTGATATTAATCAAAACATTGGTGGACCACGTGCAACATGCAGGGATAGTACTCAAAAGGATCAGGGGTGCAAGGTAAACAGGTGCCAAAATGGGGATAGCTTCACAATGCACTGGAGACATCAAAGGGTTTGCTAATGTTAGTACCGTGAAAACAAACCAAATTAACAAACCACTGTAAAATAAAAAATACAATAGAAGACAAAGTAGAACAAATGGGGAGTAGGAGTTGAGTTAGTAGGAACAGAACTCACTTGTGTGGAGCCGTATGCTCCATAAAACCTCTGCTCAATGATCCAACGTGCAATGGAATCTGTCAGATGAAACTGCTTCATGTGCAGCATGGTGAGAAGAGCGTATGATGTGGCCTCAAGGGAGCTTAAATGTGATCCTGTCACAATCCAGTGAGTATTATCTGGCAAGAGAGAGAGAGAGAGAGAAAGAGAAAGAAAGACATCATTACTTTGACAATACAGAACAGTGAGCAACCTCAGGTCCTCCAACTGTAACCCACAACAACTGCGGGCCTCAGGTTGCCATCTCCTGCTATACAAGATAGTGATGTGCCTGCCACAGCTGTGATGTTGTACAGGGGTCAGTATCTGTGGTTCTATACAGAACAGTGGTGTGTGCGTTGTTGGTGTGATACTCTTCAGAGTTCAATACCTGTTACTCAATACAGGATAATGGTGTGTATGCTGTGGGTGTGATGTTCTGCAAGAGTTAGTAACTTTTGACTCTATACAGGATAGTGATTGTTTGATATGGATTTGATACTTTGCAGGGATCAGTACCTGTTGCACTATACAGCACTGTGATGTGTTTGTGATACTCTGCAAGGGTCTGTACCTGTTGCTACTGACATCAATTTCATTGTGTCCTTCAGTTTCCCAGCCTTGGCGAGTGCGTACGAGGCAATAGCAATGGAGTGAGGGTTTCTCAGGCTCAAATACTGATTCAGCACAAACTGAGTTGCTTTATCAATCTTGACCTGCATTTTCTAAGGGAGGAAACAGAGAAATCACTTCCTTGATTTAGAAAGCAAAGCAGAAGCACTGAATTCATAAACAGTAACCCCTTGGATTCTAGAGATATGTCCTATGTGCTGCAAAGCAATGAGATCTCTTATGAAGTAGAAAGCAATGCAATGTTGACCTCTATAGATTCCAAGGAGTTCACCATTGTTTATAAATCAAAAGTTATTATCAGTTATACCTCTGCTGCTAGGCTGGTGGCTATGTAGCCCTCTGGTGTGACATATAACTGTATTGCTGTGCTGGTGGCATATATGTATAGCTCTGGTGGTGACATATATCTTTGTATTGCTAGACTGATGGAATATACCTCTGTATTGCTGGGCTGGTGGTATACATGTAATCCTCTGGTTGTGACGTCTAACTCTGTATTAATGTGCTGGTGACATAACTGTATTGCTGTGCTGGTGGCATATATGTATTGCTCTGGTGGTGGCATATAACTGTATTGCTGTGCTGGTGGCATAACTCTGTATTGCTGTGCTGAAGCCATAACTCTTATATGCCACCACCAGAACAATACAGGGTTATGTTGCCAGCACAACAATACCATGTTATATGTCACCACAAAAGCAATGCACATTTGCCACCAGCACAGCAATAGAATTATATGTCACCAGCACAACAATACAGAGTTATATGTCCCCAACAGAGGATTACATATATGCCACCAGCCCAGCAATACAGAGGTAGATGGTATATGCCACCACCACTGCAATACACTCTGCATTGCTGTGCTGGTGACATATAAGTGTATTGCTCTGGTGGTGGCATATAACTTTATTGCTGTGCTGGTGACATATAACTATATTGTTCTAGTGGTAGCATATTACTCTGTAGTACTATTTTGAATTGACTATATTGACCTTAATGAACTACTGACTAATTATTTTCTTTAAAAGCGATTCCTCTAGTCCTATGTTCCCCAAATTTTTCAAACTATAATGATTTGCCCTGCGAAATAGCTTTTAATCTTTGTAAGGTACACATCTTATTTATTTTGTTTAAAGGGTTAGTAATGTTTGATTATAATGTCATATTACATTGTATATATTAAAAATTAAATTATCTGGAGCAAGTCCCATCTCTCAGACCTTTATAGTCTGAGAGATATAGGGCTGGATTCTATTGCAGGTGCTAATTTTATCTCTGCTTTTATCTCCAGGTTTCCCCATAGACTTCAATGGGAACATTTTTGATAAAACAGGTGTTAACATTTAGCACCTGCAATAGAATCCAGCCCATAATGTTTTGAAGTTCCCCCCACCCTTCCCTTGCACTGATGTCAGCTGTACAGCTGACAGAAGGAGATTCAAGTCATGAAACGCGAGGTGGCTCTTCAGCAGAGCCGAAATACTGCAATCTACAAAGAAATAGTTCATTGGAATGGTCTACAAAGTGTGCCTGGTTTGCAAGCACACTTTGTAGACAGTTCCAATGAAGTATTTCTTTTTAGACTGCGGTATTTCAACTATGCTGAAGAGCCGCCGGCTGGTCCCGGGACCAGGATCTCCTTCTGTCAGTATACAGCTGACATCAGTGCAGTGGGGAGGGACTTTAAAACGTTATATTTCTCAAACCATAAAGGTTTGAGAGACGGGAGTTGCTCCAGATAATTTATTTTTGACATTACTTACCCTTTAAGACTCCCTCATGGTGCCTTTAGAGCAACACCATCTAGATGCAAGTAAGCTGGATTAGTTTATATATTTTCTAAAACTAAAATGTTAAATTAAGTAAAGCATATACCTCTCACAAGTGTAGCACAGTTTCTAGTATTTCAGATAAGTAATGTTGTAACCTATGCCCTTGCCAGTTCAGTTATAAATTAATACGTTATTAAAAATCATATCTCAAGCAGTTTATTTGCTTCCATTAGATATGTACATGCAAAGTGACTCTGAAGCTTATTAAGACAGTGATACAAATGGGGGTGTAGCCTGACTGAACATGGAGAAGGTCACTACTTCGATCACCTCTGGACCCACTTAGATGAAATCTCTCTCAAAGCATTGTTTCCTGACCAGATTCCCATCCCTCTCTCCCTTAAGCTACGGAGTACCGAATGTCAGGATGCAAACCCAAACCAAAGGGCGCTGCCACCTCGCTCTCCCACTACTTTCCAGTGAGGCCTTCTCAGACAAAACAGCCTGTTACTGCATTATATACATCTCCTACAAGAGCTGAATTACAGGAAAGCACTCTCCTCAAGTATCTTCGGCTCCTTCCTTAGGTGGCACTTTTCCATTTCAAACAATGGATTCCACACTACCTCTCACTAAGTCAGATGATATCTCGGAACTGATGGCAGATCTTTTAGGCAAAGCTGATTTTTTCAGCCAGAACAGACCTTTGCTCCCTTCTAGAAGATATGAAATCCAGCTTTAAAGCTGAAATGGCGACAATTAAAACTGACATTACCCAACCAAGTCAGGATCACCCTCTTGGAAGAAGAGAAAGTGGCCGATTTGGAGCACACTACTAATTTGGATGAGATAAGGGAGGAGGTGTCAAGCAGGAGGGGCTAGCATGTAGGGGGAGGGGAGAAAAGAAAACAAAAAAACTTTTCATAAACATTCTAATTTAATTGCATCTGATAGCGTGTAACAGTCTACTGATCCCTCCCATGGCCTCTGATAACCCTCCCAGATCAGGGGCAGCTGTCTGTGTCGATCAGTTCTCATGTTGATAAACACATTACATTTATGTACTTTTCTGAGACTAGTGGCATCATAATGCTCTCATATGTTAATACGGTTTAACTGGTTCATACCTACTCTAGAACTTACTGTCAGAGCTCATGATTGGTAACTACAGCCCTTAATTACTGCCCACATGCATGGTTTATTTTACCTTCACTTTAAAATACAGCTCCCTACCTTATTGGACTCCCACTACACCCAACTGCACATAACTTTGTAGTAACACACTTCACTCTATCTTCCAGATGTGATATCCCTCCCCTTCCTCCAAACTTCTCCACTAAAGTCAGAGTGGCTCTACCTCTTGAAGAGGTTCTTTCTTTCTGTATTGTGTTTTTTTTTTTTTTTCTTTTTCCACCCATCTCCACTGGGGTACAGCGGCGGTTTCCTCTGTTACTCCAAATCAGCATTTAAATGGCCCAAATGAAAATAATTTCTATAAATGCCAAGGGTTTGAATTCCCCAGGTAAATGCTCTCTAGCCCTTAGAAAATTCACAAGACTCAAGACTGAAAGTCATACTGGTGGGATCTAAGCCTGTTGAGATGTGTCAGTCTGAAGGGAGATTTACCATGCAGATATTGTCAATGCAGATATTGTCTTAGTCCAAGAAACACACTTTGCTAGCTCCTCCCTGCCCTGATTCTCTGATCACAAATTTCCCCACTCCTACAGTTCCTCAGCCTCTACAACAAAAATGCAGAGTAAATATTCTCATCAAAGCCTCACTCCCTTGGACACATATAGAAACTCTAACAGACGAAGATGGTAGAAATATGATTCTTAGGGGTATTCTCTACAACAAACCATATTGTATTGTCAATATATACTCACCCAACTCTAATCAAATCTCATTTCCCTCTGATACCTTAAAAAATATTGAAGACATAGAAGAAGGTCTCCTAATGGTGTGGGATACTTCAACTTAGCACTCAACCCAAAACTAGACAGCTCATCTGGTAAATCTCCTTTCACACTGACACATCTCAACAGGCTTAGATCCCACCAGTATGACTTTCAGTTACTGGATGCCTGGAGTCTTTCCCATCCCAAGGAGAAGGACTATACATTCTATTCCCCTCCATTACTCCAGACTCTACTATATATTTATTCCCCAATTTCTTCTCCACCAACTGACTGACTCGTGAATAGACCCGATATCTTGGACAGATTACTCAGTGGTTAACATTACCCTTTCTGTCCCAGCAAAATATGAGACCAACAAAACATGGAAATTGAACAACGTTCTCTTAAACGACAAGAATACATCGGAACATATAAGTTGATCCTTAGAGGAGTACATAACCAACATGACACAAGACACCCCTTATCCTATAATATGGGAAGCCCATAAGTGTTACATAAAAGGGTAATTAATTAAACTAGGTTTGAGGCACAATAAACAAAAGGCAGCATTTCGACTCACTAATTGGCGAAATGAAAACACTAGAAGCCCAGCATAAGCGATCATTAGACTCAGAGGTCCTTTCTAAATTAAACGCTTGTAAAGCTGACCTTAACACATACCTCAGACAAAAAGTTGCAAAAAGCTATATGTTGCATAGATTGCAACATTACATCGCTGGTAATTCATGTGGGAAAGTATTAGTGAGAATCATGAAGGGCCATAGGAGCTCTAGGTAAATCCGTCAAGTTAAAAACACATCTCAGGGGTATGGCCTGACTGCTGATCAGTATGGACACTTGAGTGGTGAGCTCCAATCCCAGGGGACTTTTTTAAAGCTTACTACCGCTTTTCCGATGATATTCTTGTCTTACTTCAAGCAGAATCTTTATTTCTGATCCAATTGCCATGATCATGGGTAAGAATTCAAAGAGACCGTGCGGCTCATCAGTGTCTCTGCAGCCACCGCGGCCGCCTCCACAGCCGCACACAGCAGGGGAGACAGGAAGATAAAAGCTACGTATTTTTACATTGCATGTATTTATGACATTTATTCATGGCATTTTAACTTGGGCATTAAATGAAGGCATTTTCTTTGCGGAATATTCACGGCACAGTAATATGTTTTAACCCTTTTGAGTGCCAGTGAGGTACACAACACACTGGTTTGCAATGCGTTGCGTACCCGTCTGCCACTGAAAGGGTTAAACGATGTCATAATTAATGCTTTGTACTAATACTTATGTTTTATTTTACAGCAAGAAGAAGGAAGAGAAGAAAGAAGAATGAAGAGAAGGCAGAAGATAGAAGACTGATGAGAAGACAGAAGGATAAGGAAGGTATGTTTAACACAGATTAGTTAATGATCGGTGCTTGGCAATGTGTCAGGCACCGATAGTTAGCTTTTTTTTCCTTTGAAGTCCCCAGTACTGCCACTGTTTAGCTGCATTTTGGGAACTTAACACACACAATGGACTTTTGGTCACAAGACCATTTTTGTGGCATAACATCCATTGTGCTTTAAGCCTGTAGGACATTTGAATACCGACCAAGACATTATCTCATATCTGCCCATATATAAAGGCAGTCTCAGTACCAATTCCCTCAGTGTGCAACAGGCATCTGCCCATTCAGGACAGGAAACAGAGTTGTGCATCTCATCAGTGTTTCCACAGCGGCCTCCGTGGCCACACACAGCGGCGGAGACATGAAGATAAAAGCTACATATTTTTACATTGCGTATATTTATGACATTTATTCATGGTATTTTTACTTACTTGGGCATTAAATGGAGACATTTTCTTGGCAGAATATTCACGGCACAGTAATATGTTTTAACCCTTTTGAGTTCCAGTGAGGTACGCAATGCATTGCTTTGCAATGTGTTGCGTACCCCTCTGCCACTGAAAGGGTTTAACGATGTCATAATTAATGCTTTGTACTAATACTTGTATTTTATTTTACAGCAAAAAGAAGGAAGAGAAGAAAGAAGAATGACGAGAAGGCAGAAGATAGAAGACTGAAGAGAAGGACAGAAGAGGACCAGGAAGCTGAGGACTCCACTGGACATCAGGTTCAATGATAAGTGTTACTTTTAATGGGATGTTGTTGTTTAACTTAGTCGGGTTAACCCTATGAATGCCGATGGGGTAATTCTACTAACTTTTGACATATTTTTCATACTTTGGATGAATTGATATGGGGCTTAGGGCTCCATATCAACACATCCACTGAGGACTTAGGTTTTGTTTGTTTTTTTACTTTTTTTTCATTCAAGTTCCTGCGTCGGCTGTTTGAAGAGCCAATAGGGGACTGAAGAAAAAAAAAAAAACTGGGTCTTAACTTTCCTGTGATAACTTGAGTCCCTTATTGGATTTTCATGGCTAACGCAGACATTTGAATTGATAATTATGATGTTTTCATCAAATTGCTATGGGTGAAAACACCTCTTAACTTTATCACACAATGGCTTTTTTTTGCCAGTATTCTTTCACATCACAGACATTTTACTAGCTTACTGTGCTTGAAAAAATGCTGTCGGCAGAAAATACAGCAGTCTCTAACATTTGGATCGAGGCCTACACATTTTATTCCGACCCACATGGGATATATTCTCAGATTGGGCAGAAGTAGGTCACATTACATGGTCTGATCAGGCTCCATTGATGGCTAGAGTACGGAGATCTCTGGAGAGACAGGGCAGACCACCCTGGAGACTGGATGACTCCCTACTTACACAATCAGATATAGTGGCAGCTGCCAAAACTGCTTTATAAGATTATATTAGACACAAAGTTGGGGATGAAGTATCCGCTCCCTCAGTTTGGGAGGCGCATAAGTGTGTACTTCTTAGTGAGTTTATCAAACAGGCCTCCCTTCATAAAAAGAAGAGGAAACATCAAATTGAAAAGACACTCTGTGCTGTTGCAGATTTGGAAGTCAAACACAAATCCACTGCCAACATTGAGATTCTTCAATCTCTCACATGTCTCAAAACTCATCTACTTTCCTTACTAAACTTGCTTATGGAACAATGGTTTCTGCGCACCAGGCAATGTTATTTTGAACACAGCAACAAGGTGGGAGAGCTCTTGGATAGAAAACTTAGGCGAAACAGGGTTCCACTTATGTCCACTCTATCAAGGAGACATCAATCACGGTGCCCGTGCTTTCTCTGGCGACATTGTTATGTCCGAGTTATTTCCTGCTTGTCTTTTATTGGCTACTGGGTTTTATCTCTGCCCAGTTCTAGCCCTTAAATATTGAGCCCTGTCACTTCAGCTGCACCCTTTCATGGTGTTCCAGTTGCCAGAGCTTGTTCCTGTTATTCATGTGAATCCTGTGTATGACCTGGACTGCCTGACTACTCTGCCTGATCTATTCCTGCTCTGTGTACCGACCCGGATTGGCTGACGTTCCTGCTCTGAGTACCGACCCGGCCCGGCTGATGTTCCTGCTCTGTGTACTGACTCGGATTGGCTGACGTTCCTGCTCTGTGTACCGACCCGGCCTGGCTGACGTTCCTGCTCCGTGTACCGACCCAGATTGGCTGTAGTTCCTGCCCTGTGTATCTACCCAGCCTGGTGGACGTTCCTGCTCTGTGTACCTCCCGGTACTACTATCCGCACATCCTGGGTTCCGTTTGGAGGTGTTTCTTCCATTGTCGACTACTGTCTCTGACAGTCACTGGTTGCCTCCATCTAGCACTGCACTTGCAGCTCTGTTCTGTGACCCTGCCTCATTACCTTGCTCTATTATCCTTTCACTTCCGTGTCAGGATCTGTTGGTTGCACCCGGTCTCTGGGTGCCTCGGTCAGTCTCCACTGCTTGGCAGTACTGTTCAGGTCTGAGCGTTCATTCACCCATCGCGGGTTGGTGCTATAGCGCTTCAGGGTCACAGCCTTCCCTGTCAGTCTGGGATTTTCCCTGAGTGCTCTGTCTGGCAGTATCGTGTGTCCTCACTACTCGGGCAGTCCCATCATTGTTGCCAACAGAACCCTACAGCCTATGGCCTCCAATAAGGCTGATAGGGCATCTGTCCGCTGGTCTCCTATCCTGAGCCTTCATTGGGCTCCTCTTGCCTAGTATCCTGTGGGATAGTAGTGGCCTCCTCTCAGTTACCCATATTGTGGCTTATCGTTTGGGCTCACTCCCTGCGTAGGGAGTCTCCATTGACCTCTGCACTACTATGGCCTGCCGGCACACCTTGGCCTAGTAGTGTCTCTGCTTGTCTGCTCTTCCAGATTCACACGAACTGTGACCTGACCTGTGTCAGTATTGTACCTTTGGTGCCTACTGGGCATGAGTGGGTTACTGTTATCACTGTGACCTGAGCAGTGTCAGAATTGTAACATCTGTACCTACTGGACCTGTGTGGGTTACTATACGTTATTGTAGCCTGACTTGTGGAAGTATTGTGTCATTTGTATGTACTGGACCCGTGTGGGTCACATTATCCTTGTTCTATTAATAAAACTGTGTTTTACCATAATCTTCCTGAGTGTCCTTAAAAACCGTTACAACATCAGACTCCCTTGTTTTTGACTCCTCTAAAATAGCAACAACTTTCCACGCTTTTTATAAAATGCTTTATAGTCTTCCTATCAAATCTCTACTGTATTCTGAACTCCAAACTAGAATGCAAAACTACTTCATTGAGGCTCGCCTCCTGACAATATCTCTGGAGATGTGCCATGCCCTGAACTCGCCAATCACAAAGGAGGAGGTAGACAAGGCTATTGATACCTTGCCCAAGGGAAGAGACTGGGTCCGGACAGGTTGACGCAGCCATACTACTCTATTTTTAAATCTCTACTCTCTCCCCTTCTTGTAGAGGCTTTTACACATATGCCTACTGAGGCAGCTGCCCACACTAGCATCTCCGAGGTTCATATTACTTTATTACTGAAAGCTAATAAAGATCGGCCTCTATACTGGTGATGGAAGCATTTGCTCAATGTATTCGCATGCAGAGTAGAATTTCTGGAGTGCATGTCAGGGGAAGGGAGAATAAGTTACCAATAGTGATGAGCGAGCACCCCAATGCTCGGGTGTTCGGGTGCTCTGACCGAGCACCCCCTGAGGCTCGAGTGCTCGGCCGAGCACCCGAACCCCATTGAAGTCAATGGGAGGACTCGAGCATTACACCAGGCACCCCCTGCTCTGATGAGGGGAGGGTGCCTGGTCCATAGGAAAAGGGCAGAAAAGGATGGAAACACCACAGAAATGGTTCAGGGACAGCATAGGGAGGATGTCTGGATGCATCTTGGACTCCAACATCGCTGCTGGGAACGATCTTTCGCCCGTAGTACGCCATTTTTACAGACTGACCATAAAACACACAAAAAGGAAAATAAAAACGACTTTAGGCGAAAAATTGTTACCAAACAATATTTGCTGTATATTTACTTGTATATCATCTGCAAATTCTCCCAAAAATTTCCTTGATTTTCTGAAGTGAGGCCATGATTAAGAGGGAAACGTGCGCAGAGGCAAATTCTCCCAAAAATTTCCTTGATTTTCTGAACTGAGGCCATGATTAAGAGGGAAACGTGCGCAGAGGCAAATTCTCCCAAAAATTTCCTTGATTTTATTGAACTGAGGCCATGATTAAGAGGGAAACGTGCGCTGAGCTGACCATCTAAAACATTATGGGTGAGGGTCTGCTGCAGAGCTGACCATCCTAAACATTATATGCGAAGGCCCGCTAGTGAGCTGACGCTATAAAACATTATATGCGAAGGCCCGCTAGTGAGCTGACGCTATAAAACATTATATGAGAGGGCCCGCTAAAGAGCTGACCCAATAAAACATTATATGAGAAGGCCCGCTGGTGAGCTGACCTATATAAAAATTGTCAAACAGGGCCCGCTGGTGAGCTGGCCCTATATAAAAATTATATCACAGGGCCCGCTGGTTAGCTGGCCCTATATAAAAATTATAGCACAGGGCATATGGAAGAGGAGGAGGAGGATGAGAAGATTAAGAGTCAACCATATACCCGTTTTTTGGGTGGAAGGGGTGAATGGGAATACAGAGTATTCACATCATTGTAAATAACATATATAAAGTGACTTTATGTTCACCCGGGGCTTTCCTCCAGTGGAGTGGAGAAGTCAGGGGAAATCCAGGCCTTGTTCATTTTTATAAGTGTCAACCTATCAGCATTGTCAGTGGAAAGGCGGATACGCTTATCTGTTATGATGCCACCAGCAGCACTAAATACCCGCTCAGACAGAACGCTGGCGGCAGGGCAGGCCAGCACCTCCAAGGCGTAGAGTGCCAGTTCATACCACGTGTCCAGCTTGGACACCCAGTAGTTGTAAGGCACAGAGGGATCATTGAGGACGCTGACACGGTCTGCTACGTACTCCTTCACCATCTTCCAAAACTTTTCCCTCCTTGTGACACTAGGCTGCGCATCAGGGTGAGGGTGCTGGCGGGGTGTCATGAAGGTGTCCCACGCCTTGGAGAGTGTTGCCCTGCCTTTGTCGGAACTGCTGTGTGCTCCCCTTTTCTCCCCTTCTCGGTTGGCCAAGGTAGCACGTACTCTGCCGCCAGCGTTGTCAGATGGAAAATTTTGGAGCAATTTTTCAACAAGAACCTTCTGGTATTGCACCATTTTGCTTGTCCTCTCCACCGGAGGAATGAGAGATGAGAAATTCTCTTTGTAGCGGGGGTCCAGAAGGGTGAACACCCAGTAATCCGTGTTGTTTAAAATGCGTATAACGCGTGGGTCACGGGAAAGGCAGCCTAACATAAAGTCAGCCATGTGTGCCAGAGTACCAACAGTCAAGATTTCGCTGTCCTCACCAGGAGGATGACTCTCAATATCCTCATCCTCTTCCTCCTCTTCTGCCCACCCACGCTGAAGAGATGGAACTAAAGTTCCATGGCTACCCTCTGTAGCGGAGGCAACCGGGTCTTCCTCCTCCTCCTCCTCCTCCTCCTCCGCCTCCTCCAATTGTCGCTGAGAAGACGAAGTGAGGGTGCTCTGGCTATCACCTTGTGTAAGCTCTTCCTCCCCCATTTCCACCTCTTCCACATGCAAAGCGTCGGTTTTAATTGTGAGCAGCGAGCGTTTCAGTAGACACAGAAGTGGGATGGTTACACTGATAATAGCGTTATCGCCGCTCACCATCTGTGTCGATTCCTCAAAATTGCGTAAAACCTCACAGAGGTCTGACATCCATTCCCACTCCTCACTTCTGATTACAGGAAGTTGAACGGAGAGGCGACGACCGTGTAACAGCTGGTACTCCACTACTGCCCTCTGCTGCTCACAAAGCCGGGCCAACATGTAGAAGGTGGAGTTCCAGCGCGTGCTCACGTCACACAGCAGCCGGTGAGCTGGCAATTGTAAGTGCTGCTGCAGCTTCAACAGGCCGGACGAAGCTGTAGATGACTTACGGAAATGTGCACACACGCGGCGCACCTTGGTCAAGAGATCATGCACATTGGGGTAGGTTTTTAGAAATCGCTGAACCACTAAATTAAATACATGCGCTAGGCATGGTACGTGTGTGAGCTTGCCGAGCTCCAAAGCCGCCACCAAGTTACGCCCATTATCACACACAACCATGCCTGGTTGCAGGTTGAGTGGCGAGAGCCACTGCTCGGTCTGGTGACTAATCCCCTGCAACAGCTCTGAGGCCGTGTGCTGTTTGTCCCCAAGGCAGATCAGCTTCAGCACGGCCTGTGACGCTTCCCCACTGCAGTGCTACACTGCTTCCAGCTACTGGCTGATGGGGGAGTGGCGCTGCGTGTAGAGAATTCGTAGGTGGAAACGGAGGAGGAGGAGCCAATAACGTAGGTGCTGGCGGAAACCCTGATGGAGGTAGGGCCCGCAATCCTCGGCGTGGGTAGCACCCGTGCCATCCCAGGGTCCGAGTCGCTCCCAGCCTCCACGACATTCACCCAGTGTGCCGTCAGGGAAATGTAGCGTCCCTGGCCACAAGCACTTGTCCATGTGTCAGTCGTTAAGTGGACCTTCCCAGTAACTGCGTTGGTCAGGGCACGGGTGATGTTACGGGACACATGGTGGTGTAATGCGGGGATGGCACACCGGGAAAAGTAGTGGCGGCTGGGGACCGCGTACCGAGGGACAGCTGCTGCCATCAGGCTGCGGAAGGACTCAGTGTCCACAAGCCTAAATGGCAGCATTTCGATGGCCAGTAATTTGGAAAGGTGTGAGGTTAGTGCTATGGCCTGTGGGTGGGTGGCTGGGTATTTTCGCTTGCGCTCAAATGCCTGGGGTAACGACATTTGGACGCTGCGCTGGGACAGGGAAGTGGATGTGGTCGCTGATGGTGCTTCAGATGGTACAGGTGCAGGGCGGGAGGTATGCGGGCCTGCGCCTTCGACAGGCGATTGGCCGGCACCGAAAACAGGGGAAGAGGAGGCAGTGGTGTGGCCTGCAGACACAGATGGGCGATCCAGGCGTTCCTCCCACTTACTACGGTGCTTGGATGCCATGTGTCGGATCATGCTGGTGGTGGTGAGGTTTCTAGTGTTCATGCCTCGGCTCATTCTGGTGTGGCACAGGTTGCAAACTACAATTCTTTTGTCGTCCGCACTTTCCTTAAAAAAACGCCATACCGCGGAACACCTACCCTTTGGCAAGGTAGATTTACGCAAGGGGGTGCTCCGTGGAACATTTGCGGGACGGTTTGGTGCGGTCCGCCTTCTTTCTGTAGCCACACCACTGCCTCTTCCAGCCTGTTGCGGTGCTGCAGATGGCTCACCCTCAGGACTGCTGTCATCGCTCGGCTCTACACCTTCCCAGGTGGGGTCAGTCACCTCATCGTCCACCAAGTCCTCCTCCACTTCCTCACTCTGATCATCCTCCTCATGTCTTGATCCCACCACATACTCAGTCATTGACAACTGTATAACATTCTCCTCAACAAGGTCTTGAGACGGAAATAGTGGTTGATTTAATGGCAACTGTGTCTCATCATCATCATCATCATCCACTACTTCCTTTGACCTTAAATGCCGTTCACATCTGTCATCTTCTTGTGATTGGGTACCCTCTAGAGGTTGTGAATCAGGGCACAAGATGTCATGTTCCTCTGCAAGCGTGCTTGGAGAGAGGGTCAAATGAAGGATTGGTGATGAGACGAGCTCCTCACTATATCCCAGTGTGGGATCACTTCTTTGACCAGACCGTGTATGGTGGGAGGAAGGATGATCAGAGTGAGGATTATGTTGACCAGACTCTTGGCTACTGAGAGTGGACTTGGTGGAAGACAGGGTGGTGCTTAACCGACTGGAAGCAGTATCAGCTGTCATCCAACCGACCACCTGTTCGCAGTGGTCGGACCTCGAGAGTGATGTCCTGCGACGCCCTGTAAAATTACACATGAAGCTAGGTATGGTGGATGTCTTTCTTTCTTGTGCTCTGGCACCAGGCACAGTTTCTCCGCGTCCTGACCCGCGCCCTGAACTATCAGGATCACGTCCACTTCCCCGTCCCTTTTTACCCGCCTTCTTCATCTTACACGGAATATGTGACTTTAATATTTGAGTTTGAAAACTTAACAGTATTTCTTCCTATTCTGCAACTGTGCAGAGTACACAGAATAGGCTGCTAAACTGCGGTGACGAACACAGAATAGAATATGTGACTTTAATATTTGAGTTTCAAAACTTAACAGTATTTCTTCCTATTCTGCAACTGTGCAGAGTACACAGAATAGGCTGCTAAACTGCGGTGACACACACTGAATGGAATATGTGACTTTAATATTTGAGTTTGAAAACTTAACAGTATTTCTTCCTATTCTGCAACTGTGCAGAGTACACAGAATAGGCTGCTAAACTGCGGTGACACACACTGAATGGAATATGTGACTTTAATATTTGAGTTTGAAAACTTAACAGTATTTCTTCCTATTCTGCAACTGTGCAGAGTACACAGAATAGGCTGCTAAACTGCGGTGACGAACACAGAATGGAATATGTGACTTTAATATTTGAGTTTGAAAACTTAACAGTATTTCTTCCTATTCTGCAACTGTGCAGAGTACACAGAATAGGCTGCTAAACTGCGGTGACACACACTGAATGGAATATGTGACTTTAATATTTGAGTTTGAAAACTTAACTGTATTTCTTCCTATTCTGCAACTGTGCAGAGTACACAGAATAGGCTGCTAAACTGCGGTGACACACACTGAATGGAATATGTGACTTTGATATTTTAGTTTGAAGACTTAACAGTATTTCTTCCTATTCTGCAACTCTGCACAGTACACAGAATGTGCTGCTACACTGCGGCGAAGCACACTGAATGGAATATGTGACTTTGATATTTTAGTTTGAAGACTTAACAGTATTTCTTCCTATTCTGCAACTCTGCACAGTACACAGAATGTGCTGCTACACTGCGGCGAAGCACACTGAATGGAATATGTGACTTTGATATTTTAGTTTGAAGACTTAACAGTATTTCTTCCTATTCTGCAACTCTGCACAGTACACAGAATGTGCTGCTACACTGCGGCGAAGCACACTGAATGGAATATGTGACTTTGATATTTTAGTTTGAAGACTTAACAGTATTTCTTCCTATTCTGCAACTCTGCACAGTACACAGAATGTGCTGCTACACTGCGGCGAAGCACACTGAATGGAATATGTGACTTTGATATTTTAGTTTGAAGACTTAACAGTATTTCTTCCTATTCTGCAACTCTGCACAGTACACAGAATGTGCTGCTACACTGCGGCGAAGCACACTGAATGGAATATGTGACTTTGATATTTTAGTTTGAAGACTTAACAGTATTTCTTCCTATTCTGCAACTCTGCACAGTACACAGAATGTGCTGCTAAACTGCGGCGAAGCACACTGAATGGAATATGTCACTTTGATATTTTAGTTTGAAGACTTAACAGTATTTCTTCCTATTCTGCAACTCTGCACAGTACACAGAATGTGCTGCTAAACTGCGGCGACGCACACTGAATGGAATATGTGACTTTGATATTTTAGTTTGAAGACTTAACAGAATTTGCTCTAATCTGCAACTTTGCACACTAAACAGAATGTGCTCTAATCTGCAACTTTGCACACTAAACAGAATGTGCTCTAATCTGCAACTGTGCACACTAAACAGAATGTGCTCTAATCTGCAACTTTGCACACTAAACAGAATATATATATATATTTTTTTTTTTTTTTTTTCCCCACACACAGTAGTCCTAAAAAGGACTTTTGGTTCTTTTTTTTCACAATTTTCCTTTTTTTCCTCCCTACACTGACTTTCCCTTCCTATCCTCAGCTCTCCCTGGCTAAGACTGAGCCGAACTCGCTGGTCAGGTGCTATACAGCACCCGACCACGGGTTCTGGCCAGCCAATCAGTGTAATGCCAGCAGCCAACATGGCTGCTGGCATTACACCGATGTCAGAGCCTCCCTGCACGTTTATTGGCTGCGCAGCAGCCGCAAAACGTGCGGGGAGGAGACCCGAACATGGCGGGCGAGCACATGCGGTACTCGTACGAGTTCCGCCATGTGCCGAGCAGAGCGATGCTCGAGCCGATCCGAGCATCGGCCGAGCATGCTCGCTCAACACTAGTTACCAATCTTTGCGGATGATGTGCTTTTCACTTTGACCAATCCTGTTCATTCAATGCCTGCGGTGGTGGAGGAATTCCTGCTTTTCTCTGAATTATATGATTTTAAAATTAATTTATCAAAGTTGGAGGCTTTGCCTATTCTACACCTTTCCTCTGTGAAAGCTCATGTTTATACCCATTTAAATGGGTTGAAAAAGGGATTCCATTTTTGGGAGTGTGGATAGCCTCTTCGATACAATCGGCTTATGACTTAAATTATTATTAAACAGGACCTCAATACATGGGCCCCTCAACACATTTCTTGGATGTGGCGGATCAACACAATTAAGATGAATGTACTTCCCCGGGTATTGTACCTTTTTCAGACTCTCCCTCTCAAAATCCCACCCACCTTCTTTACACCACTTCACACTCTCTTGCTTTATATGGAAATCCTGTCCTCCCCAGATTACACGTTACATTGTCACCACACATAAACTGCAGGAGGGTCTAGGTGTCCCTGACTTCAGGAAATACTACCATTTTGCTTTGCTTTCTTCAGTTCTAGATTGTCAGCACTACTCTTCAACCACACCTAAATATGCTTTTGGATGCTCTCCTTCCTTCTAAATCCATGGCACCCAACTTGGTCCTGGGAGCATTCCTGGCCATTTGGCAATCATATACGGCTCCAACATCCATCCTTCCTCTTCATTCTCTGGCATCACCCCACTCAGCATACACTCTTAGCTAAAGATTTCCCCAAATGGACAGTCGGCAGAATTCTTCAAATATACGACTTTTTGGCTGAAAGGAAGGTACTTCACTTTGAATCTATTCGTGAGATGTTGTCTCTTTCTTCAGTCCATATTCAGGACTTTTTGGATCATCCTGGGATTAAGACAGGTTAGCCCTGTCCGCCGACCAAATTCGAGTCCCTCCTCTTATGCCCTGCTTCTAAAAAACACTTTCTGAGCAATGTCTACAACATTATATCTGGACCTATATTACAGCAGACACCACACATGGGAGATGGAACTGGGGTCGGTACTGTCGCTAGAGGAATGGCAGGGCTCTGGAATACGTCAAAATCTTATTCTATCTCCTTGCAAATCTTGGAATCACATTTCAAGTTCTTTTGTAGATTGTACTACACCCCGCTGAGATTAAACTTGGTTTCCTGCTGTTAGTAATAGATGTTGGATATGTGATGGGGATATGGGATCACTAGCCCACATTTGGTGGACATGCCCAGTCTTAAAACTTTACTGGCGGAAGTGTCTGGAATGTATAGAACACAGCTTGGGCATTACCATTGTCTAGGGATCCATGACAAGTTATGTGCTATAAGAAATTACCATGATTACCTAACTCTAAACGCTAATTAATTCTAGCATTTCTGGGTTTGGTTAAAGCACTGATCCCGGCCCATTGGAAAACTAATATTCCTCCTGAGTATTCTGAGTGGGAGAATAGAGCAAGAGACCACATTACCCTACTGAGGTTGACATTACAGTTGAGGGGGGATGACCCGAGTAAGACTGCAGATTTTTTCTTTTTACAGTTTCGGCCTTAAAGCGGACACTGGATGGGTCTCCCATGGGGGATACTATTCCCTTCCTGGTCTCTACTCATCCTACTTTTCCCATTCTTTTCTGTCCATCCTTTTTCCTTATATTTCTATAGATCAGGCTTGAGATATATTGTGTTGAGTTACCCTAGATCTCCTTTATGACTATATACTGTTGGGATATAATATATATAATTATATATATATATATATATATATATATATATATATATATATATATATATAATATTTTACAGTATCTATGTTATGTAACGCTTTTCTGCATTTCTTTGTAATTACTTAATTTCTTCAATAAATACTTTGAAAAAAAAATGTCCCAAAAGCTAGTACATTCCTTCCCGGATACAGAATCATCCTTTAGAGAGTTATATTATAAACTGTATAACCTGAAACAGAATGTGACATCTCTGTAATCCTTACTGCAGCAATTTCTATGGAATTCAAACACACCTACCTTATCTGCCTTCACGAGCAAACAACTAGACTCCCCCATCACTTCCTCAGAGGACGATAAAGTCTTACTTTGTATGCCCCAGTGAAAGCCCCAGCCTGCTCCAATATCTCCCCTCACTTTCTCAGATTTTTTAATGCAGTACTTGCTGGCCAACAATTCCATGCCCAATCTTTAGAGGCAAATATAACAGTCATCCCTGAGCCCCAAAAATATCACTCAGTGACATCAAAATATTTACCAAAATTATTGTTAATAGAATCTGCCCTCATCTGCCTTATTCACCCGATCACAGTGGAATTGTGCCTGGTAGGGAAGCTAGGCATAATACAGTTGTAGCAATCTAGATGATACAATTAGCTCAAAGTACACAAACTCTGATCCTCTTGTCAACGGATGCGGAAAAAGCATTTGACTGAGTTAGATGGACTTATCTAGATACAGTGTTACAACATATAGGCTTAGGACCCACTATGAGGTCCGGTATAATGAGCTTGTATTCATCCTCTACTGCCAGAATCACTGTCAATGGTACCCTCTCCTACCCCTTTTCTATAACCAATGGAACTAGGCAAGATTGTCCACTGTCTCCCTTACTTTTTATTCTCACCTTAGAACCACTTCTCAAAACAATCCGACTACACCCCAGGATCAAAGACCTCATCTCTGGAAAGCATACCTTTAAAATTTCAGCCTATGCGGATGATGTTCTGCTCTTCATCTCAGACCCTGAATCTTCTCTGTCCCCACTTCTGGATACTCTGGATACCTACACAGCGCTTTCCTAAGCACTGATTAACTACTCTAAATCTGAAATTCTTAATATCAACCTATAAAAATCCATATCTAATAAGCTTAAATCTAAATACTGATTTCAGTAGTCTTCCTCTCAGATAAAATATCTGGGTATTCACCTATCACCAATCTTGTTTACCCTTCCGGAGATCAACAAAATCAAATCTAAGCGGGTGACCCCTTGTCCTGTGTACTGTTCTGTTAATGAACAGGTCTTTGGAGAGCCCTTTGTATGGGCCCTGAACATATTTATATAGTGTTATCATATCCCCTCTAAGATGCCGTTTCTCTAGTGTGTACAAGTTTAACTTTTCTAGCCTTTCTTCATAACTAAAACTTTCCATTCCCCTTATTAGTTTTGTAGCCCTCCTCTGCACTTTCTCTAGTTCCATAATGTCCTATTTGAGAAAAGGTGCCCAGAATTGAACAGCATATTCAAGGTGGGATCTTATCATGGACTTGTAAAGAAGCAAAATAATATCTTCCTCCTGTGAGTCAATACCCCTTTTAATACTTGCCAATATCTTGCATGATACTGCTAAGTCTATTGTGTACCATTACTCCAAAATCCTTTTCATTTGTAGTTTTCCCCATAGAAACGTAATTTAAACTAAATGTTGCATTTTTATTATTACACCCAAAATGCATAACTTTACACTTGTCTAAATTGAATTTCTGTTGTCATTTTCCTGCTCAGTTACCCAATTTGTCCAAATCCTCTTGTAATGAAGGCACATCAAGTTCAGACATTATTACCCTACATAATTTTGTGTCATTGTCAAACATTGATACATGGCTCCCTATGCCTACTGGGAGATCATTAATAAACACATTAAAAAGAAGAGCTCACAAGACAGATCCCTGAGGTACTTCAGTTATCACATTTGTCCAGTTGGAGAACTTCCCATTTACCACCACAAACGTTTGCCCCTAAGCCTATTTCATTCAATTTGTACAGTAACCTTTTGTGTGGAACCATGTCAAATGCCTTGGCAAGGTCTAAATAGATCACATCAACCACCACACCCAAATCTATATTATTACTCACTTTTTCATAAAATGCAATCAAGTTAGTTTGACAAGTCCTGCTAATTATATTCCTATTCAAGATGAATTCCTGAATACATTCCCTTAGCAACCCTTCAAACAGTTTCCCCACCACAGATGTCAAGCTTACAGGTCTGGGATTTTGATCCCTTTTTAAATATGGGCAGCATATCTGCTTTACGCCAATCTGTGGGCACCATACCTAAAATAAAAGAATCCACGAAAATCAAAAAATAACGGTCTGGCTAGGGCCCGGCTTAGCTCCTTAAGTATTCGTGGGTGTATACCACCCGGCCTTGGGGCTAATTTAATCTCCCTTTTACAGGTTTTGCTGTCATCTTTGTATTTGGCAAATGCCTCTGCTGATCCCTCAGCTTTATAATGTTTAAATGCTGCTTTATTTTTTTTTATTTCATGAATTACTGTACAGGTTAGCCACACTGGTTTTATAGCTGATATAAAATTATGTGTATATTTTTGTAATGTTATTTTGAAGGCATTCCACTTACTTTCTGTGTTTTTTCTAGAAAATATTCTATCCCAGTCAACGAGACCAAGGGATGCATTAAACCTGCTAAAGTTGGCCTGTTTTGGTGGAATCCATACTAAATTGTTTTTTTAAATTCATCTCAAATTACACCATGTTATGGTCACTATTTTGTAAGTGCTCCCTTACTTGGATATTAGAGATAAGCTCTTCATTGTTAGTTATTGCCAGATCCAGACACGCATCCCCTTTGGTTGAAGTCTGTACTAGTTGAGACTGAAAATTTTCATTCAACAAGTTGAGAAACTTACTGCTTTTAACAGAATTAGTTGTTCTATTTTTCCAATCTATTTCTGGATAATTAAAATCCCCCATAATTATAGTTCTCCCTATTTGGGAAGCCATTTCTATTTGCATTAATAGCTGTGATTCTTCAAGGTCACCAATGTTTGGTGGTTTGTAACAAATACCCACTAATATTTTCTGGGCAGTTTTACCCCAATGACTATTTCAACCCACAGGGATTCCACATGTCCACTACTGTCATCACATATATCTTCCCGCAAATGAGGCAATAATTCTAGTTTGACATACAGGCAGACCCCACCACCTCTTTTGTTTGACCTATCTTTTCTAAATAACATGTAGCCCTCCAAATTGATTGACCAATCATGTGTGTCATCCCACCATGTTTCTGTTATGCCAATTAAGTCATAGTTTGCGATTTCAGCTACCAGCTCCAATGCCCCTATTTTACCAGTTAAACTTCTGGCATTTGCAAACATACAATTAATGCAACTGCCATGTTTCATTTGTGATTTAATTTTGATGTGGTTTATAGGCTTTTCCCTATTATCTGTACTAACCACACCCCCAAATCTACCCACCTTGGTTATTAACTATATCGCCTTCCCTTTCTATACTATCTAGCCCAGCATTTATTGCCCCCACCTTCCTAGTTTAATATCTCCTCCAACCGTCTAGCCATCCTCTCCCCAAGCACATGAAACCCTATTGCATTCAGGGGCAATCCATCCCTACTATAGAGATTGTACCCCAAAGCAAATTCAGCCCAGTGCTCTAAAATCCCAAAGCCCTCCTTCTTACACCAAGACATCAGCCATGCATTAAGTTCCCTAATCTCCTGCGGTCTCTCTGGTGTAGAGCATGGCACAGGTAGGTCTCTGAGAATACCACCTTGGAGGTCCATTTCCATTGTATCCAATTGCAAAGGTTATTTCCTAGCCCCAATTTCCTTATTTTATACACCAGCCTTCTGTGTGGTACTGTATCAGATGCCTTTGCAAAGTCTAGATATACTACATCTACTGCCTTGCCTTTGTCAAGGTTGCTGCTTACTTCCTCATAAAGGCTGAAAAGATTAGTTTGGCATGATCTATTCTTCATAAAACCATGTTGATTCCTGCTAATGATCTTATTTTTTGTGTTGTAATACTGAATATAGTCCCTTATTATTGGTTGTAGTGAGTAGTGAGGAGTGTAGTGATGAGATCAGTTGATGTGGTAGGACAACCTTATCCCACAATATACCTACTTACATATTCGTTTACACTTGTTGGAGGAACAAAAGAAAAAATTCAGCAATAGTCCGAATTATTTGGATGAATTTAAAATACTTTAAAATATACAATAAAAAAAAAATTACAGCTCCTGACAGTGGCAATAAGGAACTAGACTGGCAGTAGAAGTTAGCACACCAAGTTTCCAATGCCTTCCGTACCCCTTTGGCACTCAAAGGGTTAAAGAAGTATCTTTTCTCCAAGTGATGACTTAGTCGTGGAACAAGAAACTTTTCCTTAATTATAACAAAAATAGTCTTGGTTAAAAAAATAATTGTTACATCAACCAAGTGAAAAAGATCCTGAGAAAAAGCCTGTTTGACATATACAGTGTATAGATTAATGCATCCTGTTGGCCCTAAAAAGTCTTGGAACATAAATGGTGTTTTTGATAAAGACTTAATCTTCATCAACACTTTAATGGATATATAAGACCTCCAACTATCGAATATTAAGAAATCATCGTATATAATAGAGTCTGCATTTTTGATGATTATATGCTCTTTGCTCTCTATATTAATTTACTATTTTTAATAATTTTTAAGATTTTGTGTGTTATACTTGTTTTTTTAGGGGAATTCTGGATACTACATCATTGATATAATGAGAGGAATATTGTAACTTTTAACAACGTATAAGATACTAGTGTAAAAGCCCGTGTACATGAGCCAAGGTCCGGGTGATGTTAACCCTTTGAGTGCCAGAGGGGTACGCAAAGCATTGCTTTGCAATGTGTTACGTACCCCTCTTGCGCTCAAAGGGTTAACAGGCTGGTCCTGCTCTGCGTCCTGCCGCTGATGCGGCACTGTAGAGACTGCCCGAAAGCACAGAATGCTCCCAGCACAGAACTCCCTGCATTCCACACAGAATGCTCCCAGCACAGAACTCCCTGCATTCCACACAGAATGCTCCCAGCACAGAACTCCCAGCATTCCACACAGAATGCTCCCAGCACAGAACTCCCTGCATTCCACACAGAATGCTCCCAGCACAGAACTCCCTGCATTCCACACAGAATGCTCCCAGCACAGAACTCCCAGCATTCCGTGCTCCCAGCATTGCGTGCATTCGGGCAGTCTCTTCTGCTCATGATGGCTTCTGACAAACATTCTAGCGAATTATTATATAGGATTGTTTTGTGTTGGCTTTTTTTTTAGGGGCCCCTGAAGCACCACCACTTGCTGTGGAGTTTCATGTTCTCACTGGCAACTCAAGTGATAAATGGGATTGTATTCTCTGGCCTATTACACGGTACGGTGAACCGGAAAGTTCTGTTTTTGGAACATTTTATTGTGTCCGGAACATTATATTGTGGATAGGCGATAGAACTGGACCTACTGGAATAAGCAGACAGGAACAATTTTACCTAACTTTTTTAGTATATTGTTTCAAGAGAAAGTGAGATTTTTCCATTATTTAACTGTGTCTGTGTAAAATAATTTCTATTTTTTGCACACTTCGTATAGTCTGAACGTTAGTTTATAATCACATTGATAAGATATATTAGCACTTTATCTAATATTTAGCGCTATTGTGTAGTTAGTCAGATGAAAGCTGTCAGGCACTAGTATCCTTACATAGCCATATTTGTTTATTTCCTGACAATGTATCAGCTCAGACAGTAGTCTCTGTCTATCTAATCTATCTATCTCTCTATCCATACATATATTTACGATAAACTAAATAGTGTTTCCCATGGTATGTTGTATGCACACACATTTATACACAGATACCCCACATTTTCAGTCTCTTTCAATAATGTGCTTTCTCCTATACTGCCCTATACGCTCACTCTCCTTGCTCTCACTACAGTGTGCTCTCCTCTCTTATTGTCAGGGATTCTACCACTTGTAATAATAATAATCCTTTATTTATATAGCGCACACAGATTCCGCAGGCCTTTACACTCATATTGGTTCCTGTCCCTATTGGGGCTCACAATCTAAATTCACCTATCAGTATGTTTTTGGAGTGTGGGAGGAAACTGGAGTACCCGGAGGAAACCCACGCAAACACAGTGAGAACATGCAAACTCATTGCAGATGTTGTCCTTGGTGGGATTTGAACCCAGGACCCCAGCGCTGCAAGGCAACAGTGCTAACCACTGAGCCACTGTGCTTGTACTCTCTCTCTATCTCTTTCAGTCAATGTCTTGCACTCTCTCTAAATATATCACTGTCTTATGTTTTCTGTCCCTCCACTTTCTACAGTTATATCTTCAGAGCAATCAGAGCCTTTGTCATACCTGACAGCTTTCATCCAACTAACTGCACAATAAAATCAATGTGGGCTGAAGCAACGTTTAAGTAAGCGACATGAGAATCTCGAGCTTTCATGCAGTGCAAGAGTCTCATGTCGCCATTTTAATGAAGGCACCATGGTTAATGCGCCGTGTGGCCACACAAAGTTTTTTATGCAATATTTTAAAAGGATACCTGTATATGTGAGTGTATGTATGTATATGTGTGTGTGTATGTGTGTGCTGTTGCAAAGAGGAGAATGTTGATTTTGTAATCACTGCTGATTGGTTTCATTTGATGTGAAATGTTTTTCTTGCCATTTTAACCCTATAAGTGGCAGAAATGGCTGCTCGAAGCAATGCATTGCATAATATCCCTTAGGTATTCAAAGGGTTGCAAGAAGAGTAATATACTCTCACAAAATGTGTTTTTACGTCTAAAAAATTAATAAACCAAAAAAAATATGACATGGAAATAAGTGAGCTTGTTTTTAACCATATGGATGCTAAAGAGGTCTATAATGCACTATGACTCACAGAGTTGGAGACATGTCTGGTTTCAAGGGGTTAATGGGCAACTTACATAAAAAGTATGTTAACACTTTGAATGTCATTGCAACCTGTTTGGAAGGCACTGGATGGCAGATACAGCTTATGTAATGCTGTCCATACCTTCCTATTGAGTTATGGGTGGGTGGGGGCGTACACAGGGGGGCCAGGCATTCTGGCAGCCCCCCCCCCTCCAGCGACGCTACTGGATCACAGGACATCAAACTCTGCTCATTGCACATGGTGTTTGTCACGGGAACCGGCCCAATTCCCCCTGTTTGGCACCCTCTGGATCGTTGCCCTGATGAACATCACACTCCCCAATCCACTATCCTACCGAGGATCTTTGTGTGGGCCAACAAGCCCTAAGTTTTCCCCAAGCAGCTGACATTCCCTACAAAACTAAGCTAACCGGGGTTTTAAATGTAGGCCGGGCGCTGATTGGTCGGTTGGAGTTAAAGGGCCTGCATTGACTTAACATGGGAGAAAGTAGGCCCTTCTCCCATTGGCCAACCGTTTAAAGGGCATCGTGAGGCTGTATGGAAAACGTTGGCCACCTCCTGATCGGTCGCTGACCAAGGGACAAGTTTAAAAGTACTCCATTGACTTAACATAGAGAAATGTTGGCAGCCACCTGATTGGCTAGGCGGCTTCTGTCACTAGTGCTCTCATTGGCTGAGGCGCCGAAGCAGCTGCTCCATCAAATCTACCAGCTCTTTGTCTCCCTGATTGCCCTGGCCCTTTGTTTTATTGGGTGTCCCCAAACAGTCCCATTGTTCTTTAATGCCATCATGTCTAATCCTTTTGTCCACTGGACCCAGCCCACCATTGTATAGCCCCTTACCATTGTTTGTCCCTTTTGTTCCATAAGGTATAAAAATGTGTGTCTGACTTGCAATAAAGAGTTCTGGTTACGCTGACACTAGTATTGCCTGGTTATTGGGGTATCTTTTGGTATGCTGTTGTATGTCCATCTGACTTGTAGCGGAAGAAGTGACCATTGATGGGGACACCAAGGCTGGGTGTCTGCTAGTACCATTACAGTGATCTTAACAATTCAACCCTTTCAGTGCCAGAGAGGTATTCAATTCACTGCAATGCATTGGATACCTCTCTGGCAGTGAAAGCGATAAGGAACAGAGGATTGTGCAACACATTGATTCACAATGCTTTGTGCACCCCCTCTGGTTCTTAAAGGGTCAAGTAGGCTCAGCTGAAAAAAACTACCAGCAACTGCAATGTCAGCCTCTGTGGCGATGACATGTATTTGCAAGTGTAAAAGTCATAGGGGCCATTAAGATTTTTCTGGTCATGTAAAGTAAGAAGGCAGTTGTTATTATGTGGTGTTTCTTCCCCTATAACACTCCCATGTGAACCAGTTACTTACATTGACCTGTTCTGTACAGTAGGGCTTACTCTCTATCAGAGAGATGACTACAAAAGCCGTGAGAGCAGTGATCGGGTCCGTAGATGACTTGAGTCCACCCTGAGTAACATAGACATAGAAATATCATCCGTGTTATTACGTGAGATAAGTAACATGCCAAACAGTAGATTCAGCACAGTCATTTTGTTAATCTTGTGAATTTTAACCCAGTATTTTCCTGTGCAATTCAATAAAGGAAAAATATTTTTTTTCTTAATTAATGGATGTTATAGACTTTTAATGCAGAGTAAAACAAAGGTACTTCTATTTTTTTTTTTGTGGGGGGGGCGGTTTCATTCTAAAGATATTACAGATCAAACGGTTTTTTTGCTTGGTTGTTTTCTTTTTAAATAAAACCGTTAGAACCCACTCCAACTGGTGCCCAAAAGGCAAGCTTTACTTTTTCATAATGTACTAATGCTTGAGTTGTACACTTTCTGTAGTAAATGCTTCGGAACAGCACCACTCGGTGACCAAAAAAGTAATTGCAGGTTAACCCTTTGGTTGCCAGAGGTATCCAATGCATTGAATACCTCTCTGGCACTCAATGGGTTAAAACAAACTGGAGATACAACTTTGAATGAAAAATGTTATATATGAATGAAAAATATTATATATGCTCACTGCTCCTTTAAACACTTCACTTTATTGTTAAGTGCAGCCATGCAAATTATATATATTTATATATATATATAGACACATTTATTTTTGTTAATACACAATCCCTGTCTTCATTGGTGAATACATTTGGATGTGGGAACATTAACAATCACATTTGCTTTCTTTTAAGCCCTCCATGCACAAATTAATTATGGGCTGAACTACTAAAAGACACAATATAACCCTTTGAGTGCCCTTTGTCACTCAAAGGGTTAAACCATCAGCACCACAGGAAACATAAAATTCCAAATGTAGAGAAGACAAAATAAAGGGACGCCCAATCTGTATATTTCAGCAATGCTTGTTGGAACAATATATAGAGAATGGTAATAGAAAGACTTACCAGAAATTCTCCCCAATGTCCTTGAATCAGTAACTCAAGGATAGGATGCAAGAACAATTTTAATCCGGTACCAAATGGGTAACTGGCATATATATATATAATTGATGTAAAGAAATATGTATATCTCAAAGAGTGACAATAAAAATAATAATAATAATAATAATATTTTTTTATTGTCACTCTTTGATATACATAATTGTTTACATCTACGATATATATATGCTAGTTACCCAATCGGGACGAAGTTAAAATTGTGAATGCAGCCTTTACCGGTGTTACTGATTCAAGGACACCTGTGAGAATTTCTTGTAAGTCTTTCTATTACTATTCTCCATATATTGTTCCCAAAAGCTTTACTGAAATATACAGATTGAGATCTCCTTTATTTTGTCTTCTTCTCTACAGTTGCTTCACCAAACGGGGTTCACTTGAGAATTTCAAGGTGGATGCCATGGATCAGTTCCCTGTCTGGTTTGGAAGGATCAAGAGCTGTGTGTAGGCAGAATTATCCTTCATGTGCGATTTCTGTCATTTATATATCTGGAAGTGACCAATATTCTTGTGAGTAGGCATTTGGCCAACTGATGTATCTATAGATTTTTCAATTGATTGATTCACACAATAGTGCCTTCTCATTTTTTCTTTTTGTGCTTGATATCTCTTTGGGTTTAGCTGATTTAAATGGGGCTTTCTTTTTAACACCTTGGGGTAGAAGCACTAAGGTGTGATAAAGAGGCGATAAAGTGGAGACGACTTCTCCAGTGATCTAAACTTTCCAGGTCGTATGTTATTGTATGGTGCCCAATGCACTAAGACTTCTCCAACTTTAGGGATCTTAGTGCATTTGTTCCATAGAATAACATCACATAGATTTGATATCACTGGAGAAGTCACTCTTCTCCACATTAATACAAGTTAGTGCATAACTCCCCTTGAATCAGTAATGGTCAATGTGAGGCGCTCTGGTCTGGAAGCAGCTCATATTGCCCATCACTTGCATCTTGAGTTAATTGATTTTCTAGGTGTTGGACTTTGGTATGCAAGGCATTAACCTGTTGAGTGCCCAAGAGATGTCCAATGCATATGTTGGTGTTGGACACCCATCTGTCAAGTGCCATTTAACCCTTTGAGTGCTAAATCAATGAAAATTGTTATTTATTATCTGTGGTGCCCCAGAATTGCTCCACATTTAACTTTGGTTTATGACCCCAGTTTTTCCTGACTACTGAAAACCATGGGTGAACAACTTAAGGTCCCCCAGCTGCTGCCAGACTAAAACTCCCATCATGCCAAGGGCAAGTGGGTGCATGATGGAAGCTGTAGTCCAACAGCAGCTGGATGACCTCACATTGCCCAGCCCTTCTATAAATGAATAATTGTTCCAATTCATCTTTTTAAAGGATAATTATGACCACCTAAATCCTCCCACTTACATTAGCACCAGATAGGGTAGTCAGACAAACCAGCTAATACATACAGTTCAATAACACTAACTGCACTGGACACCACGAAAGGGCAACTGATGTGGTGTCCAGACAGTTTAAATACTGATTGCTCCACCTCTGAGAGGTGGAGCAATAAAGGTACTATTTCTTTAAAGAAGCCAGGTTGCAACATCACTAAGGGAATCCCTGCTGACCGGAAGAAGAACACTACTAGGCAGGAGCCGCATGGAACAGACCCAAGCAGCCAGAAGCAGTAGGAGGCCGACCGCTGATCGATCATTCCAGCTGCTGGTTCTCCAAGGTAAGCGAACCGCTTACACCCCCAGCCTTGTTCCCTTAGGAGTACACAACAAATACGACTATGAAAAATGATACAGAGCTGACGGGATGATTGTGTACTGGTTGGTGTACTTTTCTAACCTTTTGCGTGCCACAGGGGTGTGCATCCCTATGGCACTCAAAGGATTAAGGGCGTGATGTCATTTGTGGTGCTGAAAGGATCCTCTCAACTCCCCTACTGAGAAGCAGAGAGTATTCTGTCAAACTTTGAAGTTGTCTACTTCTAGTGATGTGTGTCTATAGTGATGTCTTCTAGTGATGTGTGTCTATAGTGATGTCTTCTAGTGATGTGTCACCAGCAGTTTAAAGGTGAAGTGCTTTAAAAGCATCTACAAAATCATATCACCATAGCATTGACCTTTAGTGCAACTGCCCCAACATCTTCAATAAATCAGTGCTGGATGTTAGGCATGAAAGTTGCTACCAGTTTTTTTTTTTTTTTTTAAACAGATGCAGGAAGAGTGCCTTTTTAGGATTATCATGTGCATTACACATAACTTGTGCGGTCCTGCTATCCACGTCCATGCACATGACATCTTATTGAAGACGTTATCTCTTAAACAATGGAGCAACGGCTAAATTCATAGATGACATTAGGGTTTTCTGGCCATAGCAAGATGAGTTGAAGGGTTATTAGAGTTAGAAAGCATTGTTTCTCCTTTAATATTGCCTACATACCGTAATGTACTGATCACTGACAGGTGAACTTTCCAGGAAAAGCCCCTCCATCTCCTGCTTTTCCAATATCCAATTGATGGCACCACACAGAACATCATTTTCAATATTCACAAGACTTGAAGCCATGGCAAAGACTTTGGCAATGTAAGCAGTAAGCCTGATTAAGAAAGAGCCAGAGTAAATAGGTCAGAGACATGAATGGTGCTCACAAAGAGGGTAACAGGGCCAAACCAGGATATCTGTAGAGGGGTTTAATTAAAATTAATTCAGTATAAAATAACTAGAATTTGATTTGTGTAATTATTCATCGATAATCAGTTGCAGGCAACTGGAAACCCCATTCTGGTTTGACCTTGTGTGAGAAATAATTAAGTCAGGGTTCATATTCTGAATGAGAAACATCATGTTTACCATGTGCTGGATTCAGTTTTACTGTAGGGTGGGTAGGAATAGTCCGTTTTACGATAAGTTAGTTCTGTAACATAACCTGAAGGGAGAAACAGAAAATGAGACATCAGAGGGAAGGGCGGGAGATAAATCAGGAGGTGGGATGCATTAACACCACAAAGAGGATTAAGCCAGTAAAAATAAGGCTGATTTAAAGGGATAGTAATACTTCGTTTTATATTTATATTATTTTGTAGGCATTAAAAAAAATTGAAGAACGATATAAGTCTTATCTCTCAAACCTTTATGGTTTGAGAGATATTCTCAAGCAAATTTTCCCCTCCCGCCCCTTTTACCCAGTGTAAACCATCTCTTCTCAGATGTGGAATGCAGTCCATAGACCAGACAGATAACAGCAGGGGACAATCTTCCTATGAGAACAATGAAAGGCCTTCCCCCTTTACAAGTTTTTCAGGCTTTTCCCTTATCTTAAATGAAGATTGTCCCTCTCTGCAGTCTACCTGGGCAACTCCCTTCTGATCTGGCTGAGCAGTGTTACATCAGTTAAAGGGGCGGGAGGGGGATACTTTATCATTGAATTACTCTTGAACTACAACTCTGACAGAATTGAAATAACACTCTCCAAAGTCCAAATACTATGATGATTAATTAGAGCTGCTTTTATGATGAAACATTACTATGCCTTTAAAGGGAAAGTGTAACCTAGTAATAATCATACCTAGGTACTATCTGAATCTGCCCAGGAGCCTCTGATTTTCAGAGTCAGTTACCAGATCACCAAGAACAGAGGCTGAATCTCTAGTTTGGTTAGTCCAACAGAAACCCCACCTTTTTCTGCCAAATCCCTAACCACTTATGCCCATATACAGAGCAACATCTGCCTTCCCTCCTCCCAATTCCATCCACTCCATATTACTGAGACTGAGGTGAGTGATTTGAGGTGAGCAGAGGGCGCCGATGTTGCTGGACACATCTTGTGTATGAGGCAAGCGTCGGGATATCGGCGCCTGCGCAGAGGAGAGGATGAGGTCAATAGAGGACGACCTAATCCTCAAGTGCGGTACAGGGACCTGCCGAGGCACTGACAGAGTCCTCCCTTAAGGACAGCCTCTGGACAGACTTAGGACCAGGCCATGGAGGTCTACAGACAGAGAAGGGTATGTATGTGAGAGGCAGGTTCCCAGGACCTGTCCTCTGGTTCATACCCTTTCCAATAGATCAAGTATTCCAGCTTGCAACGTCTGATAAGAGAGTCCAAGACCTCCTGCACTTCATACTCTTCAG
Source organism: Rhinophrynus dorsalis (assembly GCA_037306005.1). NCBI lineage: Eukaryota > Metazoa > Chordata > Amphibia > Anura > Rhinophrynidae > Rhinophrynus > Rhinophrynus dorsalis. The sequence goes on from CM074721.1 coordinate 525,130,442, forward strand.
ACCCATCAAACGGTATCGCAGGAGGTTGGACGGGATCCCTATTAAGACAGGGTGAAGAGGTCCACGGTTTAAGCTGCAACACATAGAATGGATCCTGAAGGAATGGGGCAATGACAATCGGAAGGCCACAGACTTAATCTTGTGCATGATTCTGAAAGGGCCTATATAACAAGGACCCAGTTTTTTGGTAGGGCAGGCCAGTTGAATGTGAGCCATAGACAACCAGACTTTATCACCCACAGCATAAGCTGGTTCCAGGGAATGGTGTATATCTGCTTGAGTCGTATAGCTGTATTGGGCCTTGGCTAGGGTGAAGCAGAGGAGATGATGGCTTTATCATAACTGTTGGATTCTTTGAGTGGCCTGAGGAACAGGACTATATGTAGGCAAACCAGGAAGCACTTGTGGATGATATCCGTAGGTGAGAAAGAAAGGGGTGGACTTTGCTGAGCGGTGAAGATGGTTGTTATACGTGAATTCAGCAACTGGGAGGAGAGTAGACCAGTTGTCTTGAAGATATGTAGAGTAACAGAGCAGGTATTGCTGAAGGATTTGGCCAACCCGTTCCATCTCTCCATTAGTATGAGGGTGATACCCAGAAGACAAATTACACTGGATAGGGTATGACAAAGGAATCTCCAGAACTGTGACATACACTGTGTGCCTCAATCAGTGGTTATAGAGGAAGGTAGCCAGTGGAGACGGAAGATGTCCTGAATAAAAAATGTAGCAGTATGAGAGACAGAAGGAAGCTTGGGAGTAGCAATAAAATGGTCCATCTTTGAGAATCTGTCAATCACTACAGGTATTGTGGTGTTTTTCTTGAATGGTGGAAAATCTGTTATGAAGTCAATCGAGATCTCTGACCATGGCATGGAGGGTATAGGCAAAGGTTGAAGTAGGCTTGCTGGTTTTGAGTGTCTGTCTTCAGCCTGTATACAAGTGACACAGGTGGATACTTATACCAGGGCTTATAATTTTAAGTTCTTTGCTACTAGCCAGACCTGAAAAGTTACTCGTCACTGCAAGCCAAAACATACCCACCAGGGCTGAATTTCTACTTGCCAGGGCTAAATTTTCACTCGCCATTGGCTAGTGGCGAGTGGAAATTTTAAGCCCTGCTTATACTCTGATGTTTTGTTCCATCCTAGGCCACCAGAAGTGTCGCTGAGTAAGTTCCATAGTGTGGAGTACTCCCCCATGACCAGCTGTGAGAATGTCATGAGAGAGACATAGGACCTCTGTCACGGTTAGCAAGCAAGACAAGAGTCAGACGGTATAGTTAATATCACTTTATTAAATATAAATAGACAGGTTCACGGAGTAGCAGAGGGTGACTAGAAAGACTATAACCTCTACCAGGAATAGGAGGCCACCCAAGGTCAACCACAACTGCAAGAGACTAGGTCGTAGCCACTGGTAGACTCAGTAATACAGGAAACCAAAGGAAGGCTCTCGCAATCTTCCATAAGATGGCAACAAGGGAAAATACTGACTCACGCCTGCAGTCAGTCAACAAAATCCACCAGAGTCCCACATCTGCACCAGATAGGATGTCCACTGAGCAAAAGGCAACACTGAGAGTATTATTGGACAGAGCCACAGGCCAGCACCAGATAGGATAGTCAGACAATCCAGGATCATACACAGAGCGGGTAGTCAGCCAGAGCCACCGGTCTGCACAAGATAGGATGTCCACTAATAGGAGGCAACCAGGGAGGATAGTTGGACAGAGCCCCAGGTCAGCACCAGATGGATAGTCAGACAAGCCAGGGTCATACACGGAGCGGGTAGTCAGCCAGAGCCACAGGTCTGCACCAGATAGGATGTCCACTGATAGGAGGCAAACAGGGAGGATAGTTGGACAGAGCCCCAGGTCAGCACCAGATGGATAGTCAGACAGCCAGAGCCACAGGTCTGCACCAGACTGGATATCCGAAGGTAAAGGAGTGTACAAGAGAATGGTAAGACAGAGCCACAAGTCAGCACCAGAATGGATGGTCAGACAAGTCGGCTTATACACAGAATACTGGAACAGGAACTAGAATTGATTGGACACCAACTTAAGGGTAACTGTATAAGAATCCAGTTCCCTTAAATACTAAAGCCAGGAAGTAGATGGGAGGAGACTAACCAGGCCATCCTAAATAAAGATGAGGCCTGAGTCAATACGCAGCCTCGCGCCTGTAAATGACACATCTCGCGGAGATGTGTCAAACCTCTGCATCATTGACGCATCATTCTTAGCCACCTGCCTGCCTAGCCAGAGGACACGGGTAGCCGCTGACGACGCCAAGAGTGCCCAGGCCCAATGCCCGAAGTGACGAGTGGGATGGCGTTGAAGCGTCATTTCATGCCATCAATCTCCAATGTCACCCGAAGTGGCGGCGCTGGAACTAAGGTGAGCTGTGACAGTACCCCTCCTCAAAGGCCCCTCCTCCAAGGACCCAGTCGGGGTTTGTTAGGAAAGCGAGCATGAGGTCTGAGCACCAAGAGGGGAGCATGAACATCACCAGATGGTATCCAGGAGCGCTCCTCTGGACCATAACCCCTCCAGTGGATCAAGTATTGTAGGCGCCCTCTGACCCACCCAGAGTCCAGAATGCTTTGTACCACATATTCCTCATGATTACTAACCCTGACAGGAGCTGGCCGAACTTCAGGTATAGCAGTTACAAATCAGAGGTTTAAGCAAGGAGACGTGGAACACATTGTGAATGCGCATGGAGGAGGGAAGTTCCAGAGCATAAGCCACAGGGTTAATTCTGAGCAGCACATGAAATGGACCAACGAATCGAGGACCCAACTTATTACAGGGAATGTGGAGATTAAGGTTACGGGATGACAGCCACCCTCTCTCCCCCACCTGGAAGGTAGGTGCCGGCAAACACATACCAGGAAAGGTATTCTTGTAACGGTTTGCTTGACACACAGACACAGCAGGTTTGGATAAAACACAGTTTTATTGAACAGTTGTAATAACAATAACCCTCTTGGGTCCAGTAATATATCAGCAATATAGCACAGACACAGGACAGGTTACAATGAAGTATGCCCACACGGGTCTAGTATATACAAGTAATACAGCATACAATATACTGACACAGGTTAGGCAGTTTTCGTGTGATACTCAAGTTAGACAGCACGGAATGGGTTACTATTAGGCCAGGAGGTCTGACAGGCCCAAATAGCGCGAGGCCCTTTAAGAAGCTCAGTCTTGAAGAGAAAGCACAATCTCGAGTAACGCCCAAGCAGTAATGGGACCAAAGCAACTTGTGGACTGCCGTGGCAGTAACGGAGGCCAGAGCAACTTGTAGACTGCCGTAGCAGTAACGGAGACCAGGCAACTTGTGGACTGCTGTAGCAGTAATGGAGACCAGGCAACTTGTGGACTGCCATAGCAGTACCAGAGACCAGGCAACTTGTAGACTGCCGTAGCAGTAATGGAGACTAGAGCGACTTGCCTGGAGAGGGACCCAACCGGGGACTGCTCGGATTGAAGGAACACACAGCAATGTTGCCTGGGCAACACTGATGCAACGGAGACTAGACTGCAGAGAATGACTGTCCGGAGACAGCGAGGATCCTGTCACAACCCCAACCGGAGGCTGGATAAGGCGTAACAGGAGGGATACGCAACCACAGTGGCCCAGCCGGGCCGGGTCGGTACACAGAGCAGGAACGTCAGCCAATCTGAATCGGTACACAGGACAGGAACAAGATGCAGAATAGTCAGGCAGTCCGGGTCGGTACACAGACAGGAACAATATGCAGAGTTGTCTGGCAGGCCGGGTCGGTATACAGAGATCACATGAAATACAGGAACAAGCGATGGTACGGAAACACCACGAAAGACAAGACCCAGTATTTAAGGACAAATACTGGGCAGGGACTAGTCACTTCAACCAATGAGAGAGATCAATAGAGGAAACCGACAGAATGTCGCCCGCATAGCACGGGCACTGTGATAATGCTGTACCTGAACCCAAGAGGAACAGAGAGCCCTCAAATGCTCATCAATACCCAGAATTTCTTGTGCTTGAAAGACCTTGGGAAGGACAGAGGGTTGAAACCCATAGTTGATCAAGAATGGAGAACTCTTAGAGGAAGAGCTCATGGCACAATTCCGTGCAAACTCCGCCCAAGGTAACAAGGTAGCCCAATGATCGTGGTGGTCAGAGATATAGCAACAGAGAAATTGTTCAAAGGCTTGGTTAGAACTTTGTGCTGCACCATTAGACCGGGGGTGGTACGCGGAAGAGAATGCTAGCTGAATCACCATCTGAGCACAAAAGCATCTATAGAAACGAGAGACGAACTGGCTATCTCTGTCTGAGACAATAACCCTGGGTATGCCATGAAGCCGAAAGACATCCCACGTGAACACCACCGCCAATTCCTGTGAGGATGGTAAACCTTTAAGTTGTACAATGTGAGCCATCTTAGAAAATGTATCTACGATCATCAGGATGACCGTGAAGCCCAAGGATGCCGGAAGATCAACCATGAAGTCTATGGACAAATGTGACCAAAGACATTCTCCGTTAGCCACAGGTTGAAGGAGACCTACAGGCAAGTTTCGAGGTGATTTATTTTGAGCACACGTAGTGCATGATGCGGTAAAAGCAGCACAATCGGATCTAAGGCTCGGCTACCAGAACAGTCTAGACAAAGACCAAATCAGTTGGTCTCGCCCAATGTGACCCTCTATCTTGGAAGCATGGTACATCTCCAACAGTTTAATGAGCAGGGACAATGCACCTCCCTCAAGGCTTCTCCGCCGGAGCAGATGTTTGAGCAGCCAATATTTCCTCTCTCAGGGGAGACGTAATACATTTTCATATGGTAGCCAGAGTCTGATCAGCCGGAATAATCGGTGTAGAAGGAACCTCCTCCTTGGATAGACTGCAGAATTGGCATGACAGGGCATCCGCCTTAATATTCTTAGAGTTCGGGAGGTAGTAAACCATGTAATTGAACCTGGAAAGGAACAATGCCCATCTAGCTTGACGGAACGACAAGCGTTTGGCCTTGGATACATACGTGAGGTTCTTATGATCCGTAAGAATCAAGATCGGGGAACTAGTACCTTCCAAGAGGTGTCGCCATTCTTTCAGGGCCAGTATGATGGCCAGTTATTCTCTGTCCCCAGTCTGATATACCATCTCAGATTTAGATATTTTTCTGGAAAAATAGCTGCATGGGCGTAAGGCCTCCCTCAGAGCCGAGCCCTGGGAAAGGAGGGCGCCGACTCCAATCTCAGATGCATCGATCTCCATGGTAAAGGGTAGGGCGGGATTCAGATGCACCAAAATGGGAGCTGCTGCAAATGCTGCCTTGAGGTCTTCAAAGGTGAGCAACTCACTGGGAGACCATTCAGAGACCTTTGCACCCTTACAGGTCATATCAGTGAGCAGTTTGACAATAGTCGAGACATTTTTAATAAACTTCCGATAGTAATTAGCGAACCCCAAAAATCTTTGGATAGATTTAAGTCCCACAGGACAAGGCCATTGCAACACTGCGGACAACTTCTGGGGGTCCATGGCCAACCCGAATGAGGAAATAATGGACCCCAGAAAGGCTACTTGAGGTTTGTGAAATTCGCATTTTTCCAACTTGCAATACTAGTTGTTCTCTCTCAGCAGTTGTAGGACTTTGGATACATCCGAACGGTGAATCTCCAATGTAGGAGAATGAATGAGGATGTCATCCAGGTAGACCATCACACAACTCTTTAAAAGGTCTCTCAGCACGTCATTGATAAATTCCTGGAAGACAGCATGCGCATTACAGAGACCAAAGGGCATGACAAGGTACTCATAATGCCCACTCTTGGTGTTAAATGCTGTCTTCCATTCGTGGCCCTCCTTCATTCTGACCAAGTTGTAAATCAAGTTTCGTGAATATCTTAGAACCTTTTAGATGGTCATATAATTCCGTAATCAGATGTATCGCATAGGCGTTCTTAACCATTAATTTGTTCAATCCACGGAAGTCAATACATGGACGTAATGCTCTGTCCTTTTTAACAAAAAAAAATATCCAGCACCGGCAGGGGATGTGGATTTGCGAATGATACCCCTCTCCAGGGCATCAGAGATGTATTCCTCCATGGCCTTGTTTTCCTCCACATATAGAGGGTATATACGGCCCCTAGGAGGGGTTGTACCAGGCAGTAGCTCCACAAAACAATCATAAGGCCTATGAAGAGGTAAAGCCCTAGCCTGGATTTTATTAAATACATCAGCAAAATCAGAATAGGCCTCAGGTAGGCCAGAAGACTCAGTACATGCCAGTCTAATTGGCAGCGATAGACAAGACTCGTCACATTGTGGAATCCAAGACAATATTTTGCACGTATGCCAATCAATCCTAGGGTTATGCGCCTGCAACCAAGGAAACCCTAGGACGATGGCACCTGAAACTTCAGGGTTTTTTTATGGAGGGCCCCCACTCTTAGGGTAAGTGGAGAAGTTTCATGAGTAATGTATGATGGCAGAAGGGGTGTGCCATCAATGGCCTCAACTGCCAAAGGAGAGGCACTCAACTGTAATGGAATACGATTCTGAGCTGCAAATTCAGTATCCATAAAGTAACCGTCAGCACCTTAGTCTATTAATGCAGAAACTGAGAAAGACTCATTGGCCCAAGTAAGAACACTTCAAGCATGGGTTTATTTTGCGTGGCCTCAGGGGACAGAGAGATACCACCTAAGATCTGTCCCCAACAGGGTCTTAGGTGCAGGCGTTTCCCGGATGTACGGGACATAACCTCAATAAGTGTCCAAGTCTCCCACAGTATAGACACAGTCGCTCCCTCCTCCAAAAGGCCCTCTCCTCCACAGACAGTCGGGTGGCACCATCCTGCATAGGTTCACTATCCCTAGAGTCAAAACCAGGAGTCATGGGAGGTGAGGGAGGACTGGGTGGGCAAGCTAAGAGGGATGTCACTCTAGAAGGATGCCTCCGCAGGCACTCCTTGAACGAGGTTCTCTCCCAGACCCTAGTGTCAATCAGGATGACAAATGATATCAGTTCATCCAAAACCTCAGGTAACTCATTGGCAGCAATCTCATCCTTCACATAGTCACCAAGCCCTTGGGTACTCGTAAGGTACTCATAATGCCTACTCCGGGTGTTAAATGCTGTCTTACATTCGTGGCCCTCCTTCATTCTGACCAAGTTGTAAATTGTCCCTCTCTGCAGTCTACCTGGGCACCTCTCTTCTGCTCTGGCTGAACAGTAAAAGGGGCAGGAGGGGCATACTTTGTCATTGAATTACTCTGGAACTACAACTCTGACAGTATTGAAATAACACTCTCCAAAGTCCAAATACTATGATGATTAATTAGAGCTGCTTTTATTATGAAACATTACTATGCCTTTAATGTGTATCAAGTTATAGGCCTCACGTAGGTCGCATTTGTTGAACACAGTGGTGGTAGCGAAGAGTTACATAGTAACATAGTAACATAGTAAATTAGGTTGAAAAAAGACACAAGTCCATCAAGTTCAACCTTCGCCTCATACCTCAGTAACTGAATTTTATAGCTTTCCTGCTACCAATTAAATTAGTCTTTATCAGACCTTCCTGATCAGCCTACTGATAAACAGTATAACTCTGTATGTTCCCTTTTGAAAGAAATGTATCTAATCTTCTCTTAAATGTATCCATTGTATCTGCCATAACTACCTCCCTGGGCAATGAATTCCACAATTTGACAGACCTTACCGTAAAAAACCTTTCCTCTGCTGAAGTTTAAACCTCCTTTCCTCTAATCTCAAGGGGTGTCCCCTGGTCACCTGATCAGGCCTTGGAATAAATAGCTCACCACAGAGATCCTTGTATTGACCTCTCATATACTTGTACAATGTGATAAGGTCTCCTCTTAGTCGTCTTTTCTCTAGAGTAAATAAACCAAGTTTGTTTAGTCGTTCCTCATATGTCAAGTCCTCCATTCCCTTAATTAATTTTGTTGCTCTCCGCTGTACCCTCTCTAGTTCTAGTATATCCTTTTTCAGAACCGGTGCCCAAAATTGCACTGCATACTCAAGGTGAGGTCTTACCAATGATTTGTATAATGGCAAAATAATGTTATCCACTCTTGCCTCAATACCTCTTTTTATGCAAGACAGGACTTTGTTTGCCTTTGCTACTGCTGTTTAACACTGGTCACTGTTTCCAAGTTTGTATTTGACAAGGATACCCAGGTCTTTTTCTAGCAACGAGTCACCTAAAATTATTCTATTAAGTTTATAAGTAGCCTTGGGATTGTTTCCTCCCAAATGCATGACTTTACAGTAGTTCAGTATAAGAGGTAGGGGATATAGATCTTTAAATGTTATGTTATTCAGCTCTCGATAATCGACACATGGTCTCAAACCTCCCTCTTTTTTACCAACGATGAATATGCCGGCTCCTGTCGGAGATGTGGATGGACGTATGAAACTCTTATGGAGATTGTCAGAGAGGCAGGTCTTCAAATGCTGTAGTGCAGAGAGAGGAAAGATCCGGCCATAAGGAATTGGAACTCCCGGATGCAGATCAATTACGCAGTCTGATTTGCAGTGAGGAGGAAGGTGCTCTACCTCTCTTCCATCAAACACATCTAGGTACTCCAGGTATGCATCGGGAAGTACTGTCTCAGAGGAGGATGGAGTAGACAGCAGAATCTGGTGATCCTTGGATGGGAGACCAGGAAATTAAACTGTCTATGACAGTGCTTGTTTTTTCTAAGCCAAGGAAGGCCGAGAATTAGTGGGTGTAGAGGTGAAGAGATATCATCCAGACTTAACATTTCATGATGCAAGTTGTTGAGCCTCCCTGTAGACAGGATCAGACTGATGACTTCTACCATTCGGCATTTGTAGATGCAGAGGAGTGATCTTGGGCTGTATGGGGTCTCCCAGATCGAAGAAACGGTGTGTCTTTCTTAACGCCACTGTAAATAGACCATGAGAGACAGGTGATGGGAGTGTATTACAGAGGATCACAAGGACAGATGCACTCTTACCTCTAGGTCCCTTTTGGTCTTTTTGGACAGGTACAAAGGACATGTCCACTTCCTCCACAATAGAGGCAGAGATTCAACCATCTTCTGTGGTCCTTCTCCACTGCAGTCAATGGTTCACATACCAATCTTATCTGCATAGGTTCTTCGGAAGTGGATGGCAGAGATGTGGCTGATTCCAGAGGAGAAGGAGGAAAAGCTGGTGGTGCAGTGTGGATAGCAACAGCACATTCTTGGCATCATTCCCTAAGCCACCAGTCAATCTGGATAGAGAGGGATATCAGATCTTCCAGGGAAGGCGGTGCTCCGATCATGGCTAATTCATCCTTCAATGCCTCTGCCAGTCCTAGTCTGAACTGGTCCAGAAGGGCTGGTTTGTTCCATTGGGTTTCTATAGACAAACAACGGAACTCCGCCCATTAATCCTCCACAGGGTGCCGGTCTTGGGTTAAGGCTTTGATGGCTGATTGAGCTGAAGCAGAAGTTAGAGGGTCTTCATATAGGGTCCATGGCACATTCAATTGTATCTTCAATCCTCAAGAAAAGTTTGCATCACTCTTCCCCTTTGCCTCAAAACTTCTTGAGTGTCTAGTTTACTCTTGTCTGCTTACATTTCTTGGCTCCTATAACACTGTGGACACACTGCAGTCTGTTGGGGTTTTTTTGCCCAATTTCTTTATGAAGACTGCCCTTATAAAAGTAACACATGATCTCCATATTGTGAAAACCAACAGGCATGTCTTGCTTTTTATCCTCCTTGACCTATCAGCTACATTCAAAACATTCAATCATACCCTTCTCTCCCAGGTTCCCCAATCTATTGGTATCTATGACCTAGCACATTCCTGGCTCTTATCCTATCTCTCCCAACCATAATTTTTTGTGTCAAACACTAACACCTCCTCACCTCCTATCCCCCTCTCAGCAGATTTACCCCAAGACTCTGTTCTGGGGCCCCTTCTCCTCTCCCTGTAAATCCTTTCTCTGTGGCAACTGATAAAGTTCTTCTGCTTTAACTACCATCTCTACACAGACATCCATCAAATCTATCTCTCTACACCCTCACTTTCACCTGAAATACAGCAGCTGGTCACAGAATGCCTAACTGCTGTCTCTTCCTGGATGGCTCATCATCACATAAAACTTAATATGTCTATGACTGAGCTGCTTATCTTTCCTCACAAATCCTGTACAATACCTCAGTTTTCTATAAATGTTGAGGGCACTACAATTTATCCTGTGGACAAATCATATTGCCTAGGGGTATCTTTGGACTCTTCTCTTTCCTTCATGCCCACATTTATGAAGTAAAAAAATCCTGTGGCTTCTTTCTTCGAAATATAGCAAAAATCATCTCATTTCATTCTTGCTCTACAGCTAAAAAGCTCTTGAATGCTCTTATCCATTCCAACTATCTGCATCCTGCTCATATCTCTTATCTTCAATCAATTCTTAACTCAGCCATCCAGAATACTCTTCCTCTCTCCAGAAAATTACATATCCCTGTACTAATAATATTTTTGTTTTGTCTTCTTGTAAAGCAGTATACAACATTCCAAATCCTCCTCATTAGCTTCAACATTTTCCAACACTCATCCCCACCTTATATTTCATCATTGATATCCCACCACCTTCATGTCATCTAGCTCCACTCATAGCATACAGATCTCTGCTCCCCTAACTTCTATTGCTTTATTGAGACTGAAGGCTTTTTCTCTTGTTCCTCAGTCCCTACATCTGGAACTCTCAACCACCTAGCACTTGCCAAGCCTCAACAACTTCAGATCCAAACTAAAAGACCACCTTTTAAATGTAGCACACTGCTATGTAGCATACTACTATGTATGCATACCCAGTGTAGCATTATGATCATCTGTATAACTACTTAATTACTGCACTTATTGTATTCCTACTATATTAAATCTAAACTGGAAAACTCTAAGTACACCTGTTAGCATTATACAAATAAAAATAAACATACATAGAATGAAGGGACTTTTCATAAATTGCCACATTCTGACAACAGAAGGTGTACTTTTCTCAAAAGCTATATATTTTACAGAATTGTGGTTGGAACAACATATAACCTGATTTTATTTCTGTGTAGAACAAACTGAACTTGTCCAAAGATGACATGTCCACTTTAACCTTTTGAATGTCATAGTAACATAGTAAATTAGGTTGAATAAAGACACAAGTCCATAGAGGTATCCAACTCATTGCAACTCATAATTACACCGGCCTCTACATATATTATACGCAATATCTTCTTTATTAACTATAATATTCTGCAAATGCATAACAGGCACATTCAGATTGTATATTATTTTTTTTTTCATAATGACACATTCTTTAATACACTTTTATGTTGGGGACAATGAGCTATCCCTGAATTTCAATTCCCACAGTGGTTTCCGGCAAGGTGAAGGGGGATGTTATGCATATTTTTGACATCTGCAGCTAGATGATGATTGGCTGGGAGGTGAGGTTACTGCAGGGTTACTGCCCTGTGTAACCCAAAAATCCCAGTCAATGGGAGGGCAGAAGCTCGCCTGAACAGGGATGGCAATAGAAAAGCAAGTCCCTATTCCATTCTTTGTCATTCTGGCTCAGGCAACAGCCAGAGCAAGATTAAGGGAGTGGTTTTTTTGTTTGTTTTTTTTTAATTATTTCATCAAAGATTCAGTGAATGCGGGGTAGTTGATTTGGGGTAGTTCTTTTTTATTTCTTTAATGTCCATTAGATACTAGTTGCTGGAGGACCAGGGCATCTGGAGGAACTCCAACATCAAGGTTAATGTTATAATTGTTGTGAATGTGTATAAACATGCGAGTATGCACATGAATAAATGAACAAATTAAACAAATGTATGTGTTTGACAGTGTTAAGTGTGTTGTTTGTTTTTCTGGAATTGCGTATTCTGTGTCATTTGGTTTTTCAATTAAATCCAAATGTCATAAAACGTAATTTTTGTAAAATTTTGCATTAGTTCTGAAACTAATGCACAAGTCAAGTTATTGTCTCTTTAAACATGGTACGTCTCCAGATTTCCTCTCATCCAACTTTCACACAGTCACCATGCACTCAATTTTCATACCTTCCCATCTACACTCACCTTTCAAAATATTTTCGAGAGCATGCTGTCTACGATGAAACCCTACTCGCTCCCATTGATTAGTGCTGTCCAAATAATTTGTAGCGATCACAACAAGAGTCATCCCTTTAATATTTTGTTCTGAACATCCACTAGGCATTATGATCAGGGGGTCCACGTTAACTCCATCTATAGCATCTTTTACCATCTCACTTATTGGTGTTCCTGGTTAGAGAAGAGACAAGGCTGTGAATGTAGTCTGTAGCACTATGCTAGAGGTAGGCAATTACTTTGGCCGGGGGAGCATATTTTTCTTTAAATTTTTCAGGAGGGTCAAAGGGGTCAAAGTTTAAACTGTAATAAATCCTTGGCTATGCCTCATCTAGGATATGGAGCACAGTTTTGGGCACCAGTTCTTAAAATATACATTATTAAAATTAAATAAGTGCAGAGACATGCAATAAAACTGATAAAGGCATTGGAGGATGTGAGTTATAAAGAGAAACTATCCAAACTGGGTTTGTTTACACTAGAGAAGAGACATCTAAGGGGTGATATGATTCCCATTTACAAATATTTTCAAAACAAGTCAATACAAAGAACTATCCAATGAATTATTTATGCAAAGAACTGAGCTAAGAATGAGAGGTCATCCATTAAGCCTAGCAGAAAGGTGTTTTCGACTAAAACAAGGGCAGGGATTTATTACAGTAAGGGCAGTACAGCTATGTAATTCTTTGTCTTGGGATGTTGTGCTTGCAAATACTGTAACTGCTTTCAAAAAAGCAATGAACACCTGTCTAGCACAGAACAAAATTTAGAATTATGACAGATGGCTTCAATGCAGATAGTTTGCTGATCCAGGGAACTATCTGACTGCCATTTGGAGTCTGGAAGGAATTTGTTTACCCACTTGGGCCTTAATTGGAAATGGCTACAGTGGGTTTTTTGTTTTTTGTTTGCCTTCCTCTGGATCAACAGGGGTGTTTTGGCATGGACTGGACTTGATGGGCGCAAGTCTATTTTCAACCTCCCCAACTATATTACTATGCTACTATAACTCTGGAAATATGCATATCTCAGTATTGGGATTGCCCTTATTTTACTCAACAGGAAAAGCCCTACAATAATAGGATTTTAGTCTTATCTTTTTAGATCCTTTTCTCTTACGCTATATGGAATACAGGTACCATGTAAGGCAATCGTCCTTACTTGGAAGGTGGAACATTTCAGAAGACAAGGTCTTGAGGGTGGAGCCTTCCCTCCCCTTCAACAGTCTGCCCCACCCCAGCCTATCCAGTTTTTATATGAGACAAGCTCACTAGATAGGACAGCGAGAGAAGAAGGTGGAAGCTCCTGTGAGTAAAAGACCCAAGAAGGACTCCAATATCCAGCTAGGTGAGACCAAGCGAAGTCCCCTTTCTCTGGGTGGGAGACTTGTATTCCATATGGACTAAGAGAAAGGGTTTTAACAAGGTAAGACTAAAATCCTTCTTTCTCTTTCATCCAATATGGAATACAGGTACTATGGAATATATCAACAGTAGGCTCCCAGCGGTGGGAAGTAATTAGAAAGAACGTAGAGCCGGTCCCCATGATACCGGAGTTCCCTAGGACTATCCAGAACTAGGAACAGCCCAAACATAACTCATGTCAATGGACACTTGAAAACAGTAAGCACAGCACCTTCAGTTATGACAAACAAGGCATCCGTCTTACCGAAAGACTCTGTACAGTCCCCCTGAACGAACACCTGACATCAGGCAAGATAGCAATACATCTCTGAAAAAATACAGAGATAGCAGAAGCCTGAATCTTCAAGAAATAAAGACTGAGTACACCATCCTGCAAAAAGGACAGGACCACTGGAAGTTCAAACTCTACACACCAGGATTGAAAAATGGACCTAACCCTGTGGTAGGCCTTAAAGGAGACAGGCTTCCTAGCCTGGATCATAGTGGAGACAACGTCAGGGAAGAACACCTTCCATCACAGGATGTCGGCTTCAACAGCCATGCCAACAAAGCCAACTTCTCCACATCCTCCTTCCAGAGGTAGGCCTGAAGGAGGATCTCTGGTCTGGGTGGCAGTGGAAACAGATCCTGAATGGAAAGACACACCAACTCCGCAAACCACACCCTCTTGGTCCAATAAAGAGAAACCAGAATGACCACTGGACCGTCAATCTTCCTGACGACTTTGGGAATGAGAGGAATTGGAGGAAAGATGTAAGTGAGGTGAAATCACCATGGAATTGCCATTGCATCCAGTGGACCCCCCCCAATGGGAGCAAAACACAGGAACCTTCCTTTTGTTCCTTGTGGTCATCAGGTCTATCTGAGGAAGACCCCACATCTGCACAACCAGAGCAAACACATCCAGATGGAGTTCCCACTCTCCCAGATACACATTTTGGAAACTTAGGAAGTCCACCAGGATGTTTTCTACCTCTGGAAGGTGAACGTCAGAAATGGCCGTAACATGTGCTTCTTCCCTAGCTAGGGTGTACTTGACCTCGGACCAAGAGTGAGAGCTTTGAATGCCCCCTTGTCTGTTGATGTAAGCCACAGCCAGTACATTGTGTGATTGGTCTCTTATTGGATGACCCTTCAGCTGAAGGAACCAGTAGACCAGGGTGAGCCAGATTGCCCTGAGTTCCAGAATGTTGAAGGACTGAAGAGATTCCTCCACAGTCCATCTGCCCTGGATCCCCAGGTGACCAAGAACCGCACATCAGCCCCCTCAGGCTGGCATTCGTCGTGACCATGGTATGCTCCGGGATCACAAACAGCATCCCCTGTTCCAGGTTGTGTCTGTGCAACAAACACTGAAGAGCATGTCTGATTTCCAGAAAGAGGGAGAGCTGCCAGCCCAGGAGATCTGTATTCCCGTGACATGTCTAGATGATAAGTCTCTGGAGTTCCCTGGTGTGAGCCAGAGAGTAGGTCAACGCTTCTAGGGTAGACACCATGCGGTCCCCAACCTTCATGTACTTCCGGACCAGAACTGAGGATCACTCCAGAGCCTGGGACACATCCTGCATGAACTGCAGAATCTTGTCTTCCATCAAGAAGACCTTCCCCAGACTGGTATTGAACCTGAGCCCCAGTAATATTAACTCCTGGGAAGGAACAGGGGATGACTTCAACATGTTAAGAATCCACCAATGATGGATCAGAATCTAGGCACAATCCTGGACCTGCCAGGCTGAGCTCCCGTGACGGAGCTTTGAGAAGAAGGTTGTCCAGATAGGGAGTCATCTGAATACCCTGGGTGTGAATGAAGGCCTCCAGTACCCTGGAAAACACCCCAGGAGAAGAGGTCAGACCAAAGGGTAGAGAGATGAACTAGTAATGCTCTGAGCCGAAGGCAAATTGCAGATAGTATTGACTGTCCAGGTGAATAGGGATGAGCAAGTACGCATACTGAAGGTCCAGAGACGCTAGGAATTCTCCTGGGCACATAGCTGCGATGACAGAGTGCAAAGACTCCATCTTGAAGCGAGCAGTCTTCACATATGAATTGAAGTCCTTGAGGTTCAGAATGGAACTGCTGATGCCATTCTTCTTGAACACCACAAGCAAGTTTGAATAGAAACCTGAACCTCTCTCTTGATGAGGTACTGGAACAAGAACTCTCTTTTCCATAAAAGACTGAACCACTTCCTTGAATAGCCGCAGCTTTTCCCGTTCCTGGGGAACCCTGGACCGGAAAAACCTGGAGGGAGGAAGGGATTTGAACCCTATTCTGTACCTTTCTGAAATTACTCGCAAAACCCACTGGTCTGCAATAGAGTCTGCCCACACATTTTGGAAATGGCGCAGACATCTGCCAAAGGGGGCATGCGGACCAGGATTCTGCAAGACATGCAGAAGTAGGCTTGCCAGACTTGGGCTTGGCAGCTGCTTGTTTAGACTGCCACTGCTGCTTGGGCTTGGGGGTGGGGGAACTGGGTAAAGGCATGAGAGGCTTGCAACCTTTGCACCTCCTTTTGGTAGAGACGAAAAAGGCGCAGTTTCCTTGCCATGGTAGAGCATTTGGACATCTGAGTTAACAGGGTGCTCTTGCCCCCCAGTAGCATCACTGATGATCTGCATCAGCTCAAGACCAAAGAGAGATTTGCCCTGAAAGTAACAGAAAAGGCTGAGCCCTTTGCCAGCAACATGACACCTTCAAATAGTGCATCAGAAACATATGTTTGAGCTTCTGACATGTTCGCCATAATGACCAAAAGGTCCTCCTTTGGGGCACCATCACAGACAGTGTCATCAGAGAGCAATAGCTCTGTTAACCGAGGCAGAGGAAAAAATAGGTCTCAACACAACGAAGTTGAATTGGACTGGAGGATAGAGACAAGCTTCCCATCCGTCACATCCTTAAGACCCACCGTGTCTGGCAACGGCAGATCCGTGGATGTAGAAAGCCTGGAAATAGGAGAAAGACAACATCTTATCAGGGGTCTTCCACTCATCCAGAAGGATCTAATAAAGAGTGGCATTGGGGGGAAAGACAGTAGAAGACTTTTTACGTCCCTGAAATACATCAGTAGAAGAATGACCCTCATCAGTGGTGTCAGAGACCTGATGGGTCTGTGAAACAGCCCTGATGGGCTCCTCAGCAGAGGGAGAGAGGTCAGCTTCATAGGGGTCCCCATAAGAGTAGGAAGAATCCCAGTAATCATATTCCCTCTCCTCTTTGTCATGCTCAGAGGAGTCCTCCTCAGAGCAGTCCATAAGTGCAGGGAAACCTGGGGCCTTAGGGGCCACAAACCTGAAGGTGGTAGGGGGGTTCCAAGAATGAAGAACCCATTAGAGAGAGAGGGGAAATTGTGCCATAGTGATCTTCAAGTCTTTCTCCCAGACTGGCTCTTGTTCAAGACTGGAGAAGTAGTAGGGGCCACCGCACATGAGGGGCATAGAGATTCCCAATATTCTCTAAGGAACCCCGCTTGGCATGATGAACAGTAAGTAAGGGGGGTTAGAGATGCCCCTGTGTCCTTTGCCTTAGGTCTAGCCCCATGTGCCTTTGGATCCAAAATCCTAACAGGAGCAGTATCTAAAAACAGTATAAAATACCAATAACTGTTTCCCAGAATAATAATTCACCCTAGAAAAGCCCAGAAAGGTACGTATCTGGCAGGTGAAGGGTTAATCTTGGGAGGAGAGCAAGGAGAGCCAACCTCTGCTTAGGATAAGCAAGAGAGCAGTAAAATGGTGGCTGTAAACCAGGCAGCCATTCGGAAGAAAGCCTGCAAATGGGCATTTGGGTAAGTTAGTCTGCTCTGTTATTGTTAACTAGCAACATCTACAACTCCACTCAAAGGTCCCCAAGGGCCCCCAAGACACTTGGGTTGTGAACTCTCTGAACTTGGTATGACAAACGGTTGCAGACAAATGTCCCATAGAAGCCAATGGATAAAGTGTGGCTGTGGTGGAAAGCTCTTGTTAAAGGCACCATGTACCCAAAAAATGAAAATTTTAAAAAGTTGCCCAAAACACCCAAAGACCCAAAGGGGCATGAAGGGAATAATAAAAATACATAACTCTGAAGGGAAAAAACCCCTGAAGAGCCCCAAACCCAGAGAAACCAGCAGGGAAGGGGTTAATCATCACTAAAGCAGCCATCCATGCTCCACAACTGAGAAATAATACTAGAAATAAAAGACCCAACAGCTCAAGGCCCATAAGTAACCGCTGTAGGAAGGGGGGGGGGGGGGCAATAGGGACAAGTGGACCATGGCACTAAAAAGGATTACTCACCAATCTTAAACGTCTGTCTTCAGGCTACCATTGTGAAGAACACAGCCTCAGAGAGACCCTGCTGGGAGTGAAAACTTGGGCTGCAAGATTCTCTCCATAGGGATGCAAAGGTCCACAACAGCACCTGTAAACTGGGCAATCCTCCAGTGGAAGCCAGGAATGGTAAACTACCTAATGGGGGATTTGTACAGCCCCATATCTAAGAATAAATTAAAAAATAAGCAAAAACTAACCAGCAATATTCCAAACCTGTTCATTCTGTCAGGAATATGTAAAAACTGGAAAGGCCGGGACAGGCTAGCCTGATGAAGGGGAGGGAAGGCTCCACCCTCAGGACCTTGTCTTCTGAAATGTTTTGCCTTCCAAAGAAGGAAGGCCACCTCCCATGGTACCTGTATTCCATATTGGGTCTATATTGGGTCTATTCAAATTGAATCCCATTATTTTTTGTAGGAGGTGTGACCTAGAGGCCAACTTCAGGGGAGAGCACTATATACAGGATGCTGCATATATAATTAAAAAAATAAATAGATATGCCTCAGTACAGTACAATGGACACCTACCTAGTTAAGATATGATTGCCCCAAATATATTGTGAATGGAACTGTTTAATTTTACAAACCACATGGGGCATACGTTGTCTGTTCTTTAGTACATTGAATGTGAAAAAATGAAAAAACATTGCAATTCAGTAGTGATGTTAGTCCAGACCCAGAGCTGAGACAGTAGTCTTTGAGTCCAGAACATGAGTGGAGACAGAAGTCTGTGAGCCCAGAGCTGAGACAGATATTTGTGAGTCCAGATCTAGAACTGAGACCGGAGTCTGAGTCCAGGCCCAGAGCTGAGACAGAAATCTGTGAGTCCAGATCATGAGTTGAGACAGAAGTGTTTGAGTACAGGCTAGTAGTGAGACAGAAGTATTTTGATCTGATACAGGAAATCTATGATAATCTTTCCTGTCACTACTCACCTTGGAAGGTCACATATGTGTAAATTTCTGTCCTTGGTACAATGTTTGTAGCATTCAGTTTTAAGACTGTTTCGGTCTGGACTCCACCTAAGAGAAATAATGAGTAAATGACACCAACAGAATAAGAGACACAACCAAACAAAACTAAACATCTATAATCATACCAGCATCTTCACAAAGATCTAGCTCTAAAAACCTCACTAACCACCTCCCCATAAGTCCCAGAGGTTTGGCTTCATTAGAGATTTCTTAAGCCAAGGAGTTAATAGAAGAGCCTCCTCCCAGTTAAATTAATCTCTACCCAACAGGCAACACCACAAACTCCCAGTCACATCCTGCAAAATAACATTTGCTCACACACAGACACACATACTGAGACACATGCATACACATGCACATCCATACACACAAGCTCACACACACACTACATTTCAGATATCCCAAATGAGTACTCATCCCCAAGATGAGTGTGAAAATCCCATACAATTCATACAAACCTTTCCCTTTCACCTCTGGCTCCAGAGTTACTGAAATTAAACTGCGTGTTGCACGCATTCCTTCTGGCTGTAACAGAGAAAAGGAATAGGATCAACAAACAGTCGGTGTAACCTTATATAGTCTTAGGCCCAGATATGTTACCTCTTCAATTTCTCCTTTAGTGTTCCTCTTTGTGGCTCTTTTCCTTTACCCCTACCAAGGTTCAGTTTCAGGCCACTTTCTGTTTCAATCCACTCTTTCATTAGGTAACACTTTTACCTCATCATGATCATGCCTGTGTTGATGACATGCACATCTATCTTCCCTCCCTAGATCTTTTCTTACACTTTTAACTCGTGTATCTGACTGTCTAGGCAGTGTATTTCTGGATGTTCTCTCACCATCTGTGACTCAATCTAAGACACTAAAATCTAATAATATTCCCCTCACTGTCAACAATAACACAATCCCTCTAGCCTCCAAAGCACACTGCCTGGATGTCACCTTTGACACGGTCTTTCTTTCTTTCCTTACATCCATTCTATCTCCAGCTCATGCTAGCTCCATCTTTGAAACCTCTCTAGAATTTGATCTTTTTCTCACAAATTAGACAAGCAAAAGTCTAATCCAAACACTCATTATGCCCCGCTTTAACTGTTGCAAGACATATCTAGTTAGCCTTCCTCTCACCTGACTAACCCCACTACAGTATGTAATAAAAAGGGATGGTGAAAAGTGCCATTCCGCCCCCCCAAGGAGAATTTGCTGTTTTCTATGGAAATGCTCATGCATAGATACCCCATAAAATGTGCTCACTAACCCAAAGAAATTTCCCACAAGAGCTTTACTGATTCCCACTATGCCTAAGAATTCCTTTGGGGTCAGAATCAGCATGTTTGGTTCATTGACTACAAGTGGAGAATCAGGGGTCAGTATGTGTGGTTCTATGACTACAGTGGGATAAGGCTTGGGGTCAGTATGTGTGGTTCTATATTTACCAATGCAATGGACAAGGCTGTGGGGTCAGTATTAGGGATGGCTGAAAAATTTAGCCTCAAACCAAAATCTGCAAAAAATGACACTTCCTGTTTGGCAAACAACTTCCTGCGAAAAGTGCTATTTTTCTGCTTTTTTTCACCAAGCTCATTCCATTGAAATCAATGGGAACATTGAGTTTACACACAATACATAGCAAATGTTATTTTATTTCCCAAAGGCATAGTATAAAAGTATGAGGGTGCCTGTGTTGGTGGAGTCTGGGGAAAGAATCAGTTGAACAGGGAATGTTTTTGGGGGGTTGTGACTGGGATTGGGGGGACAGTTAATAAAACATAATAAATACAATAAAAACAAACAAACATAAACGTGGTATAAAAGGGGTCTGAGGAGGGTCACTTTGTTGGTGGGTGGAGTCTGGTGAAAGTATCAGTTGAACAGGGAATGTTTTTTTTGGGGGGTGAGTGTTTGCTGGGATTGGGGGGACAAATAATAAAAAAAATAAAATAAAAATGAAATACAATTAAAAACCCTCCAG
This sequence comes from Rhinophrynus dorsalis, assembly GCA_037306005.1. Lineage (NCBI taxonomy): Eukaryota > Metazoa > Chordata > Amphibia > Anura > Rhinophrynidae > Rhinophrynus > Rhinophrynus dorsalis. Next base: position 525,151,289 of record CM074721.1, read on the forward strand.
AAGACATGCTATAAAAGGGGTCTGAGGAAGCTGCATGTGTTGCAGGAGTCTGTGGAAAAAATCAGTTGAACAGGAAATGTTTTTTGGGGGGTCCTTGATTGGTATTGGGGAGACAGTTAATACAAAAATAATTAAAATAAGAAATTTTTACATAACGTGATAGAGAAAGGGACCCTCTGATGTAAGCTGCCACTGGGGTAGACTTATACTTGACGTGACAGAGTATTTGTAGAGACTGATTTGTAAGATTTGTTGTTAGAGGCCCGAGCCCTGAGAAAACATTGATTTGTAGGACTTAGGCTTGTTTGGCACAAACCCTAAGGAAACATTGATTTGTAGGACTTAAACTTGTTAGAAACAAGCACCCTATTTGTTTTTTTTTTTTTGAGGCCTATGTTTTTTCTTTCGTTTGTTCTTTAAAGCACAAGACCTGAGGAAAAAAATGCCCTACTGGCCTAGTGCCAGCAGGTCATGTTGTGTTGGCCAATGGCCAATGGCCATCATCAAATGCCCTGATGTAGATGTGGAATTTGCGACTGCTGTTCTTGCTGCTGATGATTTGTTTGAACAGCAGGATGATTAGGGAGCTTAAAGGGAAAGGGATCAAAATAGCAGTGATATGGGTGAACATGACCATGGTTCCACTAGCCACTACTAGCTCCAGTGATGTGCCTGAGGCAGTAGAAGCACCACAACTAGCCCCCACCACTCCAGGTATATGTGTAGAAAAGAAGATGTTGGCCCCTCCACCAAAATCCTGGGTGTGTTGTTACTAGAACAGAAAATTTTCCCTTGAGAGCAGAAACTGTGCCTCTCACATCAGCAACTGCAATGTGCACAGTATGTGTGGTAAATAACACCTGGCACAACTCTATCCAAACACCATGACACCAGAAACCAATACTGTTGCTGTCACTATGCCCCTTGTCCACACCCTGCTAAGGACACATGACAACATGCTGACAGTTTAATAGTAATGATGAACCCTTCTTGCCACCAGCTTAGCATATTCTGGGGGATGGCATCTCCTCAGATGACGCTTGATGCCCTGCTTGTGATTCTTCTCCACCACTGCCATGTGTGGTCAGGTCACCACACAGTGTGCAATGGTTGGACACGAACTGCCACATCCTAACATCTACAGAGTGGCTATCACTTGGTGGGGGAGGTAACGATGAATGAGGTGGATTGGCAAAAGATGTAGTTACCATAGAGCAAGAAGGTCATGGCGAGCTAGTTTCACTCATCATCGAACTTCCAGCCCCTGGGTTTCTTAATTTTTCCTCCCCTTTGGTCTCTGTCTCGCCTCTTGTTGCCTTTCTGGAGAGTCAGGGGGTACAGCAACAGCAATGCTCAACTTCTCTGGTTGGTGTTTGGCTTTAACATGTTTGACATAAATGTCATGGTGTCTGTGTTTCATGTCTGATATCAGGGCAGTTGTGCCAAGGTGTGTTCTCTCCTTTCCCCTTCTCACTGACGTCACAAATTGCGCACAGTGCCGTTGGTGTGACTGCACTTTGCCTGCCCCAAGAGAAAAATAGTTCCACACCCATGACTTCAGGTGGAGGGAAAAGGTGAAGAAGAATGTCCTCTTTCTTCTTTTCCTCCACATTCACCTTCACTGGGGTAGAGGATGATGGTGCTGCTGTTGCTGCTCCTGCCTCAGAATCAGCACTGCAACTAGGACCAGGAGTATTGCTATTGCTGGCAAGTGGAACCTGTCCTAGTCCTTCATCACTTGTTGACCCCATTCTCTCTGTTTCCATGGTGGTCTGCGGCACACTAGCCTGCTCCTCAGCATCATGCTGCCCTTGCAACTCAGCAGCGGCAGGAATTAGAGCAGTTGCAAATTCCAACAGCTCACTGCTAGCAGTGGTGATACCCATCCCCATGCCTATCTCACACTCCTTCTCCGTTTGGACTAGAAAGGCCCTCAATGTATCTTCCACCCCAACTTCTCCACCATAATCATCACCACCACCAGTTCCTCAGTGCTGCTGCTTCTCTATAACAGACATCTCACTGCTGGTTACAGAATTTGACTAGAAATGTGACAGAGGGTCCCCTAATGACATACTTGCCATTTCTTGGGGACCTGAAGAAGGCAGACTGGCACCACTAGCAGCAGGCACAGGCAGCTGATCTGTGCTCCTGGCGGTGGTATAATTGCTGATTGGCAACAATTCTGCCTTCTTCAGGATCATGTTCCACCTGGACAAAGCTGTAGGGGAACAGGACTCCCAGGGTCAGGTTAATGGTGTGGGCCCCCTTGCTTCATCATCACTGTTACTAGTACTACCATTAAAACCAACCACATCAATTTCAGCCCCTGGGTCTTCCTCTTCACAGTCACTAGTAATATGATTATCACCCCCTCCTTCACACCTAACAGCTGCAGGACCTTCTTAGAAGTAATACTAGCACTGGCAGGACTGCTTGGAGATGGCAATTGTGACTTAGGGTCCACTGCTGTCACACTTGGCACTCCTTCCCCCTTCCTGAGAATTACAAGACACACTGGCAGCATGTTCAGCATTGACAGCAGGTTCAGCAGTGGAAGCAGGTTCAGCACTGGTTGCAGCAAGGGCAGCACTGGCAGCAGGCAGAGCACTGATGACAGCAGAGGCAGCAATGGAAGCAGACACAGCACTGCTGGCAACAGGGGCAGCAATGTGCTGCAAACCAATCTGGCACTCAGTGGGTTAAACCCTTATACACTCTTAACTTGCAGGGAAGTAATGTACAAGGGAGGGAAGGACGTTGGATGCCTATGCTATTCAAACGGTTAACCCTTGGCGTGCCAGAGTGGTATGCAAAACATTGTTTTGCAATGCGTTGAGTAAGCCTCTGCCAATCAAAGGGTTAAAGGGATAGTAATACTTCTATTAAAGGATTTCCCTCCTGCCCCTTTCCCTGCGTCCACCTCTCAGTCTGGTCCTGATGGAGTGCTGCAAAGGACAATCTTCAGTAAGCAAAAGGAAAATCCTGCCCTCCTTCCTCAAGAGGAACAGGGTTTTTCTTATAATTAGTGAATGAAGATTGTTTCTCACTACATCCACCCGGTATCACAACCAGATTCCAAATCTAATGGGAGGTGTGCAGAAGGGGCGGGAAGGGGAGCCTTTCGGCTTCAATAGTGTTTGAACTACAACACTGTAAGTAATTAAATATAGCGTAATGTTAAAAAATATATAAAGAAACTAAGAGATAAACATAATAGAATTACTATACATTTAAAACACTATACATTCTTCACTTTTTCTGATGTGACCATGTTGGTCTTTTTGGAGCCTTTTTTCTTTTTTTTTTTTGAGTTGGACAGTTGATGCCCACGATCCCTGCTCTTTCCTCAACTCACAGATGCCCAGTACTGAATCTACACGGCTGATACCCCTGCCAGCCCCTAGACTCAGGCCTACTCCCTTAGAATCAACAGCAGCTTCTTCTTCCCGCACTGGAACTGGACATTGCGAGCCACATTATAGAAGAATGTCTGCACTGTACCGGGGACAGTAACTTGGGGCGCGGAATCTACATTATTTATGTCATTGGGACAACTTCTTTATACATTAACAGCACTCTATTTTCAACCATTTGAGTGCCAGACAGTTAACTAATCATTGCACCACAACTAATTGGATGCCTTTCTGGGTTAACTCTGACATGACACACCGCTGTATACTGCATGTCACTCTATGGTTTAACATGCGGGTATAAGTCTCTCTCACATAATCTCCTTTTATTTTCTGCTTTTCATTTGTACATTCCAAACCCACAGAGGCATAATACTGCAATTCTATCTGAAAGTAAAGGAAATAACAAATACCCCTGGTTTAACAGTTTCAGGACAAGACGGGGGCGGCAACACGTCCTTTGAGGGCTACTTTGGCTTCTAATGCTCTGAATACTGCAGATATTCACTTTATTACAAGATTATTACCTCCACATCACTATAAAGCTCCTACACTAATCCCAGGGTGACCACAGCCCACACTTCTACACTCAGAACCTACAGATCCTGGGGACCAGCAAGAGCCAGAACCTCCATACTCGGGGGGCGGTTATCACTGTGTCAATGTCCCCTCAGTGTGTGTGTGTGTGTTTATTTCTTTTGCGTGTGTATATCTGTTGCATGTGTGTCACAAGGGTCCTTCTACCTGCCAATGTTGGTGACAATCCAGAAGTTACTTGGGCAGACTGACAAAATGTTGTCATAGCACCATGTGGCAAAAATTTACTTTTTCTTAAGCAGTTTGATACTCAAAAACTACATGACTAATTTTTATGAAAATTGCAGGATTTGAAGGGACTGTCAATCAGACCTGGAATCCAAATTCTTGATTGGTTATGTAAATGATCTGTGGTGCTATGGAGATTTCAGTAAAGGAAGATAAGCAACATATGAAGCCTCCTGTCATGTGGTAAAATTGCAGGATTTGAAAGGACTGTCAATCAGACCTGGAATCCAAATTCTCTGCCGAAATAAAAATGTCAAATAACATAAAACCTTAATTCAGACTATAACTATAGTCTAGCATCATGGAATCTGCCATATGCGATGGCTAAGTATAGCAGTGTGTATTTCTTTATGGCAATCCATAATTTAAATAAGTAACATCTTTCTATGTTGTACTTTACTCTTGCCTATATTGCTGGCAGAAGCAAGTATACAGTTTCCTTGCATATTACTCGACAATTTTAGAGAGCTGAAGGACCTTCACTGATATAATTATGCTCTAGTAGGACAAGGTCATTTAACACATTAGAATGTAAACACTATCAAGCTGGGTGAAGGATGGATAATGGGCTGGACTCCAGCTTTAGTACAGTAAGGGCAATCTATTAAAGGGATAATAATGTTTCACAATCAAAGCAGCTCTAATTAATCATCATAGTATTTGGACTTTGGAGAGTGTTATTTCAATTCTGTCAAGAGTTGTAGTACAAGAGTAATTCAATGACAAAGTATCCCCCTCCCGCCCCTTTTACTGATGTAACACTGCTCAGCCAGAGCAGAAGGGAGGTGCCCAGGTAGATTGCAGAGAGGGAAAATCTTCAATTAAGATAAGGAAAAAACCTGAAAAACTTGTCAAGTGAGGCAGGGCTTTCATTGTTCTCTTAGGAAGAAGATTGTCCCCTGCTGTTATCTGTCTGGTCTATGGACTGCATTCCTCATCTGAGAAGAGATGGCTTACACTAGGTAAAAGGGGCGGGAGGGGAAACTTTGCTTGTGAATATCTCTTAAACCATAAAGGTTTGAGAGATAAGACGTATATTGTTCTTCATGTTTTTTAATGCCTACAAAATAAAATAAAGATAAAATGAAGTATTACTATCCCTTTAACAATGAATAAATACTCTATCAGAATAACTTGCAAATTTATATAAAGTGATTAATATTGAGATCTTCTGTACACTTGTAGGTACAGCTCAATCAATATCACACTTGAAAAAAAAAACAACACAATTTAAATAATGGGATTGCAGCCTTTAAGAAATACATCCCAAACCTGAGATACAAATCCAGCGAGTACAGTGCAGGGTGTATATTGTACTGTGGAATACTTTGTGGTATTATTCATTTATTTTCAATGATCATTCTATAGTATATATGATGCACTTCTTTCATTTTCTTTGCTTGTGTCACTTTGTTGGAATGCACTTTAAAGGAGCAGTAAACTTTTTTTATGAAAAAATGTATATTGTAGGGATTTTCCTACTAAGTAAGATAAGGGTACTCCCACTGCCGAGAGATTTATATTTCCAGAGTTATTACAGTTTAAACCCATGTTTTTTTTACATTAGCAGTGCCCTCTAGTGGTCAAATTCTAATTAGTTTTCCTGTTAGATTCTAATGGAGAGGAAAGTCAGAGACATACAGTTCTCCATAGAATGTGATAGAAACTGCTGAGTCACTTCCTGTCAGTTAGAACTATCAGGAAGTAAACACAGTAAATTCACTTCATGATTATTTAAACTTTCATAAATTTTGAATAAAACATCTGACAGTAGTGGGAGTGACCTTGTTTTATTCGGCAGGAAATGCTCTGTAAAATATGTGTTTTCATAAATAAAAGTTTACTGCTCCTTTAAGGATTGCACTGCCATTGTTTAAAAGGCATTTGTCTTTGAGCCACTGAAGACCTCCCTAGCGTTGAAGTTTAAAAACACTATTTGAATCAATGGAGATGGAATGGTGTGGCAGGGGGCAGGCATAGGCTGCATGCAGTGAATTGGCATTGAATTTCATATGAGCTGTTGCTAGACTCTTTATCGAAGAGGTCCACCAGATCCCCAAGGCGAACAGTGTGCCAAATAGCATGGACAATACTATACACTATTCACTAGTTGGAAATACAAGAGTTTACAACTTTACATATTAAACCATGGCCAAAGCTGTTCTTATCCCCTAGAGTGCCAGCTACTTACGGCGTACGAGTGGACACAGCTGTACCTGCTGTGCCACGCTCGTACGCCGTAAGAGTGAAATGCGGTCACTGCATAAGCCGGTATAACCGGCATGCAGTGGCCGCATTTTAAAAAAAACTGCCTGGCACTCATGGGGAGGCATGAGGATCACTCCTCATGCCTCCCCACTTATTGATCTCCCAGCCGATCGTGCTGGGAGATCAATAAACACAAAGGAGAAACTGAGTTTCTCCTTCCCCCTCTCTCCTACCCGAACTTCCGGGTAGGAGTGGGCGGGACCGGGGGAAGCAAGGTCACCGATGACGTTAGGGAAGTTTCCCCGGTCCTGTTCTCTCCTACCGGTGGTAGGAGAGAAGGGCAGGAGAGCTTTTGCTCTCCTGCGGTCGCCTCATTGATCTTCCAGCCTGTCGGCTGGGAGATCAATGACTGAGGGGACACCAGGAGGGGTCCTGATGTCCCCCACGAGGTCTGAACAGTTAAAAAAAAATTAATAAAAAAAAATAATAAAAGTAACCCTGTGAGTGCCGCAGGGGTCCCCAGCACATTGCTTTGCAATGTGCTGGAGACCCCTGCGGCACTCACAGGGTCACTTCCTTTGGGGGTATTTTTTTTTTTCAAAGACCTCATTGGGGGGGATCAGGGGGGTCCTGATGGCCCTCAATGAGGTCTATAATTAAAAAAAAAAAAAAAAAAATGTAACCCTGTGTGTGCCACGGGGGGGTCCAATGCACCCCCCCCCCTCCTGTGGCACACACAGGGCTTTTATCATTACTTTGTTGCCAGAGATTGTTGGGGGGCCATCAGGATTGGTCCTGATGGCCCCCCAACAAGCTCTGATTACAAAGTAATGATAAAAAAATAACCCTCTGAGTGCCATAAGGGTCCAATGCATTGCTTTGCAATGCGCTGGATACCCCTGTGGCACTCACAGGGACATTTATTTTGATTTCTTTTTTTTTTTTTTGGTAAGACCTCATTCAGGGGATCAGGGAGGTCCTGATACCCCTCAAAGAGGTCTATAATAAAAAAAAGTAAATTAAAAAAAAAAATAACCCTGTGTGTGCCACAGGGGGGGCCAATGCAGCCCCCCTTCTGCGGCAAACACAGGGCTTTTATCATTACTTTCTTATCAGAGATTGTTGGGGGGTCATCAGGATTGGTCCTAATGGCCCCCCAACAAGCTCTAATTACCAAGTAATGATAAAAAAAAAATAACCCTCTGAGTTCCACGAGGATCCAATGCATTGCTTTGCAATGCGCTGGAGACCCCTGTGGCACTCACAGGGTCACTCTGTTTGTGGACATATATATTTTTTTTTTACTAAGACCTCATTGGGGAGGGATCAGGGGGTCCTGATGCCCCTCAATGAGGTATATGATAAAAAAAAAATAAATAAAAAATTAACCCTGTGTGTGCCACTGGGAGCTGGTGTTCAATGCAGACCCCCTTCCTGTGGTACACACAGGACTTTTTATCATTACTTTGTGATCAGAGCTTGTTTGGTGGCCATCTGAATACAAAGTAAGGATAAAAAAAAATTAACCCTTTGTGTGCTGGACACCCCTGTGGCACACAAAGGATTTGTTCCCCCTTTATTTTTCATTTAGACCTCATTGTATGGGTTATGATGCCCCCAACAAGGTCTACACAAAAATATTGGGGGAAAAAGCCCAAAAAAATGCACGTGCAACAGGAGGGGGGGGTCCAACGCAGTGCTTTGTATGAGGGGACATACAGTGCACGCTGGTAGTCAGAGATCTCCCATACACACTATCAGACACTGCCCCACCATCACCACCATCCTTGCTCCTCTGCTCATACCCACACACACTGCCTAATCCCTCACCCTCCCACACACTTTGTTACACTTGTAGTCACAGGTCCTCACGTACACTGGCTGACTCCCTAGCTTCTTTCATCTTTTAGCCATAAAATCACACATACACTGTTTGCTTTCCCATTCCTGCTTCACTGGTAGCTACGCTCCTGTAGTGTAAATTGGTATGTCAACCCACAGCAGTGGGGTACCATTTTTCTTAGGCTGGCAAGAAGTCCTCCTAGGAAATCCCACGCCATTGAACCATTTTAGTATCTTTGAAGTGACTGATGTGTAAAACTATTTTTTTTTCCCTGTAGCACCACATTCTGGAAATAGTTGTGCCAACTAACTTAGGGGTAAAAAGGCAAGTGACCCCTCATTAGAGGCGGCAGGTTGTCTTCTTTCCAAAATGGTATGGTTTATCTACCTTTTCTTCAATTCTGAAGGTGTTATAGCCATTTTCGTACAGGCAAGTCAGGTTTGAGAAAATGTTAGAAACATCAGAGTTTGTAGCAGGTGTAGTTTTCTACTTCTAGCACCCCCTAAGGTAGTTCAACTCATACCAATGGGGTGTCGTTTGACTCCTAAGAGCACTAGCAAACAAATGCAGTTGAAAATTCCATGGTTTTCACAGAGCTCCATACATTTGAAGGGGCAGAAATGTAAAAAAATTCAATTTTTTTCCTATATCGCCTCCTTCTGGAAACATTTATGCACACCAGTATTGGGGTAAGAAGGCAAGTGACCCCTCATTAGATGCGGCAGGTTGTCTTCTTTCCAAAATGGCATAGTTTATCTACCTTTTCTTCAATTCTGAAGGTGTTATAGCCATTTTCTTACACGCAAGTCAGGTTTGAGAAAATGTTAGAAACATCAGAGGTTGTAGTAGGCGTAGTTTTCTACTTCTAGCACCCCCTAAGGTAGGTCAGCTCATACCAGTGGGGTGTCGTTTTACTCCTAAGAGCACTAGCTAATGAATGCAGTTGAAAATTCCATGGTTTTTACAGAGCGCCATACATTTGAAGGGGCAGAAATGTAAGAAAATGCCTTTTTTTCATTAGCGCCACCTCCTGGAAGCATTTGTGCATACCAGCCTTTGGGTAAGAAGGCAAGTGACCCCTCATTAGATGCGGCAGGTTGTTTTCTTTCCATCAGGAAATCCTGATCCATCAGGATTGTCCCTTTGGCGCGAACTTGGTGCTCTATCGCAGATATATAGATGATATTATAGTTGTGTGGAAGGGTGATAAAGATGGTATAGGACAGTTTGTCACTTATATGAATGATAACCCATGGGAGATGAAATTTACTTGTACGATTGGATCTAACGTGGTACATTTTTTAGATTTGGAACTTATAGGTATACCTTCCAAATTGGTTTGTACACGTACACACTTTAAAACAGTTGATTCCAATAGTTTTTTAGACTTCCAGAGTTGTCACTTTAGACCTTGGCTTAGAAACATACCATACAGCCAGTTCCGACGTATTCGGAGAAATTGTACCACTCTGGAGGACTATGAAGCACAATCGGATGTTTTGAAGATGAGATTTTTGGAAAAGAATTATCCTCGACAATTGGTTAAGGACTCTTTTTCAAGGGCAAAAAATTTTAATATCCGATCTAAGAGTGTGAAAAAACAAAATAAATATATGGGTTTTCCAAATTTTATTACTAATTATAATTCACAAGGGAAAGAAATTAGAAATATAATGTCTAAACATTGGACTATTTTGAAGAGTGATGTCCTTTTAAAGGATATCATTCCTGGAACACCTAAAGTGACTTTTAGGAGATCTAGAACTATAAAAAATATGGTAGCACCTAGTAGATTTAAGGATAATGGTAGAGAGCATGGTTCCTTGAAAGGCTATATGGGTGGATTTAACTTGATAAATATAGGGGCATATAAATGTTTATCTAATCGTTGCTTAACATGCCCATTTATTGTTAATAAAGCAAAAAATTTTAGCTCGGTGGTTACGGGAGAAACATTTGAGATTACCACTCTTATGACATGTGCTTCACGTTATGTAGTCTATCTCTTGTCTTGCGAATGTAATTTACAATATGTTGGACGCACTACACAGTGTCTCAGGACAAGATTTGGACAACATAGAAGCAATATAAAGAGAAAATTTTTGCTACATAGTGTTTCCCGTCATTTTACCGAAAAACATAATGGTGATCTAAAAGGTTTAAAAATTATCCCCATAGAATGGGTTAGTCCTACTGTTAAACCAAGTAGATTGAAGAGACTCATCATGCGTGAATCTTATTGGATCTATAGATTGGAAACGTTGAGCCCCAAAGGTTTAAATGAAAGTATTGAGATGTCATGGTAATCATGTTGATTGTGGTAATATATATGGTTTTTGAAATAGGTGTTATTTATATGGGTAATCACTCAACTATATAGATTGATTAATTATTGCACATGTTTAATAATTTCACTTAGGTAGGATCAGGAGATTCTTGTATATAACTAACACTAATAGATATATTTTTATTATTTTGAATCACATATATGGTTTAGGGTATGGGTTAGAAATAACAAGTTAGTTTTATAGTTTAAATGTGAATACTGAGATGTTAAGGTAATTATGGGAATTAAGGTAGTGTATATTTATTTTAATATAGGTGTATTTCACAAATATATTCACAGGGGTTTATCACTTAAGTAGTATGTTTCCCAGAGTATTGATCTAGCTATTCACAAGTTTTGTGTAATTTTATATAGGTAGGATTATTTAAGAAACCAATATAGTATACTGGTTATAATCTTTGATACCTATATAGCATAACAAATATAGGTAATATTTGGGTTCATATCAATGAGTTACCATGGCTGGAGTTTGAGATGTTTTGGATGAGTGGTTGGAGGAGTGTGAGGTTGTGTGAGGAGCATGTGTGTTGGGTCTGAAGACTGGGTAGCGTTTGTGGGGGTGTGGAGTGGATTCGAGGTGTGTAGGTTTGGTTGTTGGATGGTGGGGTTATCGTTGAGGATATGTGTTTGGTGCGGAGGAGGAGTTGTATTGTGAGGGTGTGGGATGAGTGTGTGGGATGGACCTATGTTGTATAGGTTTGGGTGTGAGGTGTGCGGCTTTATGTTGTGTTCATGTGCGTGGTGTGGTTGTCGGGCCGTGTGGCTCTATGTTGTGCATGTGCGTGGTGTTTGGAGATCGGGTTGCGTTATGTGGATGCGAGATGGGTCTGAGTCGCACATGTGTGGTAGCTCTGGAGGTTCATTTGCACTGCGCATGTGTGGGATGGATTCTGTTGCGCAGAACCCGGATGTGTGCCGTGTGAGTGCACATTGGGGACCATTGGGTGGATGAGCTCTATGGCGTGGAGGTATTTCACTGTGTATGACCCGAATGCATGTCGGAGGTGGAGTATAACATCCAAGGTCATTAAGTTGGTTAAGTTAGAATTTCGACGTTTATTATGGGATGTTCGATATGGATTTGTTTTACTTCCGGGTTATAACGGCTGAGTTATAATGAGTGAGTACGATTGCACTTTTGAATTAGCAATATTATTGTATTTATCACTTAAGTTGGAGGGATAATTATATTTCTTGCCTCTACAATTACTAGTAGGTAAACAGTTAAATTTAAATTGGTTTTTTAAGTTGTGTTGTCATGTGAAGACCATCCAGAAAAGGAGTCAAATGTCTTTGACCAATAGTTTTGAATTATGAGTACCAATGGGGAAGGATGAAAGGGTATTTAATTAAGGATAGATGTACAGCTGATTTTTTGATTGAATCTAGGCTACTGTTAAGTCTGATGAAGTGGTCTGTGAACCACGAAACGTTATTTTAAGCCTATTAAATATTTGTTTTATATATAATGGGATTTTAATTTTATATAGTCCTATTGTTGGATATAACTTTTAAATAAAAATATAAGATTGAACAACCAAGAAGCAGCGTTTTGACATCAACCTATCCAGTATTCGGTTCCCTGAGCAGAGACAGGGGAATATTCTCTGCATGTTGGATTTGCTGTGGTGGGATGGAAATCTGTCCACAGCCACTACTATAGTGAGTATAAACATTTAATATACTCCTCTGATTTCCCAATAAGGATAAAAGGCACTATTGGGCGCCCTCTTTGTCTTCTTTTGTTTCTTTCCAAAATGGCATTGTTTCTCTACCTTTCCTGCATATCTATTATGGTTATAACCATTTTAGTGCAAGCAGATAATTTCAAAAACAAAGGTGTCAGGTTTACGTACGTGTTCCTAGCACCCACATATTGTATGTTAACCCACACAAATGGGCTACCATTTTTCTCATGTTGGTTGCAGGTACTGAATACAGCAGGAAATGTTTTGGTTTTCAAAGATTTTAGTATCTTTGAAGTGGTGGAAATGTAAAAAAAACATGTATTTATTCCCATAGCGCCACTTTTTTGGAAATATTTGTGCACTTCAGTCCAGGAGGTAGAAAGGAAAGTGACCCCTCACTTGATGCGGGAGAATGTCTACTTTCCAAAATGGTATACCTTTTATACCTTTCCTTCATGTCTCTAACAGTTATGAACATTTTAGTACAAGCAGCCATTTTCGAAGAAGCAAACAGGTAGGTGTAGTTATGTGCTTATGGCACCCCTAAGGTAGGTTGACTCATTCCAATGGGGTGTCATTTTTCTCCTAAGAGCACTAGCTAATGAATACAGTTGGAAATTCCATGGTTTTCACAGATTTCCATACAGATGAAGGGGCAGAAATGTAAGAAAATGACATTTTTTCCTAAAGTGCCACCTTCTGCAAGCATTTGGGCACAACAGGCTTGGGTTAATAAGGAAATTTACCCCTCATTAGATGCCGCAGGTTGTCTTCTTTCCAAAATGGTATGGTTTGTGTAGCCTTTCTTCACTTCTCTAGTTGTTATAATCATTTTTGTACAGACAAGTAATGTTTGAGAAAATGTTAGAAAAATTAGAGGTTGCAATAGTTGTAGTTTTGTACTTGTAGCGCCCCCTGAGGTAGGTGAACTCATACCAATGGGGTGTCATTTTTCTCCTAAGAGCGCTAGCTAATGAATACAGTTGGAAATGCCATGGTTTTCACAAATTTCAGTACATTTGAAGGGGCAGAAATGTAAGAAAATGCCTTTTTTTTTCATTAGCGCCACCTTCTGGAGGCATTTGTGCACTCCAGGCTTGGGGTAACAAGGCAAGTCACCCATCAATGGATGTGGCAGGGTGTCTTCTTTTCAAAATGGTATGGCTTGTGTACCCTTTCTTCACTTCTGTAATTGTTATAACCATTTTTGTACAGACAAGTAATGTTTGAGAAAATGTTAGAAAAATTAGAGGTTGCAATAGGTGTAGTTTTGTACTTGTAGTGCCCCCTGAGGTAGGTGAACTCATACCAATGGGGTGTCATTTTTCTCCTAAGAGCGCTAGCTAATGAATACAGTTGGAAATGCCATGGTTTTCACAAATTTCAGTACATTTGAAGGGGCAGAAATGTAAGAAAATGCCTTTTTTGTTTCATTAGCGCCACCTTCTGGAGGCATTTGTGCACTCCAGGCTTGGGGTAACAAGGCAAGTCACCCATCAATAGATGTGGCAGGGTGTCTTCTTTTCAAAATGGTATGGCTTGTATACCCTTTCTTCACTTCTTTAATTGTTATAACCATTTTTGTACAGACAAGTAATGTTTGAGAAAATGTTAGAAAAATTAGAGGTTGCAATAGGTGTAGTTTTGTACTTGTAGTGCCCCCTGAGGTAGGTGAACTCATACCAATGGGGTGTCATTTTTCTCCTAAGAGCGCTAGCTAATGAATACAGTTGGAAATGCCATGGTTTTCACAAATTTCAGTACATTTGAAGGGGCAGAAATGTAAGAAAATGCCTTTTTTTTTCATTAGCGCCACCTTCTGGAGGCATTTGTGCACTCCAGGCTTGGGGTAACAAGGCAAGTCACCCATCAATAGATGCGGCAGGGTGTCTTCTTTTCAAAATGGTATGGCTTGTGTACCCTTTCTTCACTTCTGTAATTGTTATAACCATTTTTGTACAGACAAGTAATATTTGAGAAAATGTTAGAAAAATTAGAGGTTGCAATAGGTGTAGTTTTGTACTTGTAGCGCCCCCTGAGGTAGGTGAACTCATACCAATGGGGTGTCATTTTTCTCCTAAGAGCGCTAGCTAATGAATACAGTTGGAAATGCCATGGTTTTCACAAATTTCAGTACATTTGAAGGGGCAGAAATGTAAGAAAATGCCTTTTTTTTCATTAGCACCACCTTCTGGAGGCATTTGAGCACTCCAGGCTTGGGGTAACAAGGCAAGTCACCCAACAATAGATGCGGCAGGGTGTCTTCTTTTCAAAATGGTATGGTTTGTGTACCCTTTCTTCACTTCTGTAATTGTTATAACCATTTTTGTACAGACAAGTAATGTTTGAGAAAATGTTAGAAAAATTAGAGGTTGCAATAGGTGTAGTTTTGTACTTGTAGCGCCCCCTGAGGTAGGTGAACTCATACCAATGGGGTGTCATTTTTCTCCTAAGAGCGCTAGCTAATGAATGAAGTTGGAAATGCCATGGTTTTCACAAATTTCAGTACATTTGAAGGAGCAGAAATGTAAGAAAATGCCTTTTTTTTTCATTAGCGCCACCTTCTGGAGGCATTTGTGCACTTCAGGCTTGGGGTAACAGGGCAAGTCACCCATCAATAGATGTGGCAGGGTGTCTTCTTTTCAAAATGGTATGGTTTGAAGGGGCAGAAATGTAAGAAAATGCCTTTTTTTTTCATTAGCGCCATCTTCTGGAGGCATTTGTGCACACCAGGCTTGGGGTAACAAGGAACGTCACCCCTCATTAGATGCAGCAGGTTGTCTACTTTCCATAAATATATAGTTTTATATAGTTATTCCACTGTTTTAGGGTAGATTTACCACAAAAACCCTAGAATGCGCATTTTAGTTTATAAAGTTGAAAATGTCATTTTACGCTGCTGGTGATTAGGCTTCTACGCTAGCCATTGACGTAGGTAAAACTATACAAATTTGGTATTTTTTTACTCGGGGGACTCTGGGCTTTTTCAAATAATTGAAACTTTTTCAATCAAGGTAAATGTTTTTGATGCATAGTATGTGATTTTAGCAAAATGAGTAAATTTTTGCTTTTTTTGTCATTATGACATCATAGCTTTTTACACGATGTAAAATTCTCTTCATGTAAGGTATCACAAGAAAGCTCAATTCGTTCTGAAAAAAACAATATATAGTTTTCCATATTTAACTAAAAATCCCCAGAGGAAATCAAGCCTAAACAGAAGGATAGCAAAAATGCTGAAAAAGTGTCTGGCCTGCAGGGTACAGGAAATGGCCCGAGCCTCTGGCACTGAAGGGGATAACTATGCTTTGTTCCTTCCCATATCTTCCAATGCCAAAGTGCTGTATAGTAAACAAGTGACCAACTTAACAGCTTAAATTGATGAAATTCCATTACACAATGTTTAATTATTTGCAGAAGAAATCCATATTCACTATAGAAGATTAAAATATGTTGTTCTCCAGCAAGACACAGATTTTCTGAATGATAGTGCCTTCCCATCCATAACCACACTATCTTATATTACTATGCAAGTCTAAAGTTATTAGAGTAGTTTATTAAAACATTTAATGTATATGACAGAAAGCTGGGAACTTTTGTTACCCACTTTGACACCTCTTATTTCCAACAATAATCAATATAGAACTAGCCTTTAAAAAGCATGCAGAATACTCTGTAAGCAGCTGTTATGGGAGTGGGACAGGAAAACCATGAAAATGCTGTGAGACACTCTATCTGCATTACTATCACCTCTATGACTGGCTAACTGTTGAGTACCGCAGATGAAAGCTGTGTCCAGATTGGCTGCAGCCAATTAGGGAGCAGATTTCATTCACTGGACCTGTCTCTGGCAGGCCAGATATCTTGATACCTGATTGGACTGGGGAGAGCTACTCACTATTAGCCAAATAGCTACCAGTAGCTTGCAAGCTACTATTAGAGACCTCTGGTCTACGTCTTCTTAGGCATCAGGCTTTGTGAATGGGTGAAGTTTATGGGTGAAGTGGTGAGTTATCCCTTATCCCATGCAGAAGAAGTGAGGGAGGGAAATCTTGCTTATTTTCTATCTTGCTGGATTGATTAATATTGATCAAAGATCATTCAGAAGCGCTCACATTAGCATTCTCTATGGAAAACTATTTTAAAACCCTTTGAGTGCCAGAGAGGTGCACAACACATTGCAAAGCGATGTATTGTACAACCTTCTGGCACTCAAAGGTTTAATGAATGGTAATACTGTACTGAGCATATTGCTTACCATCCCCATGGAAAAAAAAGCAACTTGTAGCATATGTCATGGTCCGATCTCTGAAGAGCAGACCTCTAGGCAATGCCGTCCATTCAGGAGACATCTAGTTCAGTTCCGGCAGATACCATCACAGTCAACACAGGATCTCTTGTCACCAGGCTCTTCTCTAGCAGTACTGACTCTCTTGGATCTGTCTCCAAGTTCCTATTGGTTAATAGCCTCCAGCTGTATCTGGTTATGAAGCTATTTAAAACAGCCTGCCTGAGCTCCCAGTGCTCAGTTGTTTGATCTGGCCTGAAACTCAACATTGCTTCCTGTTTTGTCTCCATTGTTTTGTTGATTATTGGCTTTGTTTGATTTCTACTTTGCTGCCAGCCCCTGTCCTCTGCTTGCCCCCTTGCTTATCAGTCTGTGCCACCTGCCTTGCCCTGGACCTGCCTGTGGCTTTGCCTATATTTGCTTATTCAAGTCCTATGTTTCTCTGTATCTGCCATTGTGCATACTCCCACTGAGAGGGTCTCAGTTTCCACTTTGAGGCCTCTTGTTAGTGTGGTTCTGTATGGGTATGAGTGCCTCCCTGCCATTATGCTCCAGCTCCTGAGAGTGAACCAACTATAGGTACATGGTAGTTCATGACAGTATCCTATATAATAATTCGCCAAGTTGTGTGTAACTCCCGACATGCGCAGTAGACACTGCTGCGCGTGCGGCAGTCATGCACAGTAGAGACTGCCCGTGCCGTGGCTGATACAGAGCTGGGCGCTCCGAAGGAGCGTCCAGCTCTGTATCAGCCGAGGCGCGGGCAGTCTCCACTGCGTGTGACTGCCCCGCGACCGGCTGCCACAGGCTCTGTATCAGCTGAGGCGCAGGCAGTCTCTACTGCGTGTGACTGCCCCGCGACCAGCTGCCAGAGGCACTGTGGCCCGTGTAACGGGCTGTTCAACTAGTTGTTAATGAAAGCTATATTATTTTGGCCAGTCAGCAAAGTAATGTAACTTAATGTAAAAGAAGATCTTGTGGGGTGGACATAAACTTACTTTGCCTCTTGCAATAGTTGCCTGTCTCACTTCCCTCACTGAGTGACTGATCCTCCCAGGAATTTATTGGGTTCCTATGCCATTGAATGCAGCCCTGCTCACACCCCAAAAAAGGAATGTTTTACTGTCTCATATCACAGAGGCGTGACACACTGCCCTGTCTTACTTACCACAACATTCAGGGTCTTTTTAACACCATCTGATACAAACTTTTGATAGACAGACGCCTTTACTTCCACTTCATGTTTACCCAAGTTAAGAGGTACAATGATGAAAGGGACGACTCTAGAGGAAGTAGGTCCAATATACACTTCCTGTCGGAACTTCTTCTTCGCTGTGGAGGCGCTGCAGAACTCCGGATTGTGCATCAGCTCCACTCGTACCTGAGATAGGGGGACATATTTTTATAAAGAAAGAACTGCAGTGATTATGTATCTAAATAGCTAAACAATAAAGCAGTGGTTCTCCAAACAATTCATGGGGATCTCTAACAGATCATAGAGGTCATGTACTAACGTGATTCAGCAATCCAAAAAAGAGACAAAGCACATAATGCCTGTAAGTGCACTGGTCCAATATTTTCACACTTTTTGCTATAAATCTTCACAGAGCCCACACACCTAGGGAACTTTAAGAAAAAGTAATTTTGGCTATGAAGGGATAGAATACTTAAAATGTAAAAAAATATTTTGTAGGGTTTATCCCCTGGAGTGAAACAAGGGAGCTCCCACTGTTGAAAGGTGTTTTATTCAAAAGTTATTATAACTCAAACTTGATTTTTTTATGTGCAGTATCACAGTGGCCTGAAATTGTACAGTGGTGCTGTTGCTACACCATCCTATTGACAACTCTGGTCAGTTGATCATAAGCCTCTATAGGATGGTGTAGCAACAGCACCACTGTACAATTTTAGGCCACTGTGACACCACACCTAAAATAAAGAAAAGTTTGGGCTGTAGTAACTTTTGAATAAAATACCTCTCGGTCATGGTAGTATCCTTGTTTTACTTAGGGGGTTAAACCCTACAGCATATATTTTTTTTACATTTTAAGTATTGCTATCCCTTCAGATCCTTCGGGTATTTAGATGGAAAATAAAGCTCTTTAAAATAAAAAAATATTTTGTTAATTCACCTTAATTTTTTCATTCACATAGTTGTACAGGATAGCCCGGATCTCCACCTGCTCGTTCCTTACCACAGAGTATGGTAGCTTCAGATCAATGAAGAAATCCATCACAACTTTGATCTCATGAGGGCGAGCAACGCAAATGCCTGTTTGTGGGAAACAAATTATGAAAATCGTACTGAGGGATGGGCAAAAGAGACTCAAAAGAGAAAACAGCCAAAACCAGCACTTTTTGGCTTTTTTCAGGAATAGTGTTGTTTTTATGCTTTTTTTGTGGTTAACCATAGAACTGTGGTACCCCTAGCTTTGCCCTTCAGTAACCATAGATCCACACACACTGTCCCCCCAGAATTGTCCCACAGTGAACATAGAACCACACACTGTCCTCCCAGCATTGGTCCACATTACTCATAGAACTATACACTGTTCTCCAAGCCTTGACTTCCATAGAACCTCACATATTGATCCGTCCAGCATTATAGCAGCCATGATAGCCAAAGAAATGTACTACTGGTCTAAACCCCCTTCAGTGGGAACTGGAAAAATCCCCCTGAAAAATTTCATGAGGTTACTGAAAAGGCAAAAGTTTTAACTTTTATCAGTCCGTGTGAATTTTCACAGGAAAAGAGGCAAATTACTGGTTTTCCAAGAAAAGTCCCCATGGAAAATTTCATGGGGGTTAGTGAAAAGGTGAAAGTTTTATCTTTTATCATATTGAAAGGGTCTTACAAGAGGAAAAGTTAATCCTGACTAGAGATTAAATTTGACTAACATTTCACTGAAACATTAAAAAAAACAAAAAAAATTGGTAAATTAATGAGATTTCCATTTATAATATCATAAAAAATTATATTTGTTTTACAAAACATATATCCTTTATTGATGTTTAAAGGAGCAGTAAACTTTTTTTATGAAAACACATATTTTATAGAGCTTTTCCTGCTGAATAAAACAAGGTCACTCCCATCGCTGTCAGATGTTTTATTCAACATTTATAGCAGTTTAAATAACCAGGAAGTGAATGTACTGTGTTTACTTCCTGATAGTTCTAACTGACAGGAAGTGAATTTACTGTGTTTATTTCCTGATAGTTCTAACTGACAGGAAGTGACAGGCAGTTTCTATCACATTCTATGGAGAACTGTATGTCACTGACTTTTCTGACTTTCCTCTCCATTAAAATCTAACAGGAAATCTAATTATAATGTGAGCACTAGAGGGCACTGTTAATGTAAAAAAACATGGGTTTAAACTGTAATAACTCTGGAAATATAAACATCTCCACAGTGGGAGTACCCTCATTTTACTCAATAGGAAAATCCCTATAATATATATTTTTTCATAAAAAAAGTTTACTGCTCCTTTAAGGGCTATAAAAAAAAACTCCATAATCGTTGAGAAATTCTCAAAGTATTACTTTAATTATTTCTTTAAAAAATTGGGTGGTAAGAAAAGGACCTAAAAAGTATAATATAGGATACTAGCGAATGCTGCATGGAGTTGCCTGTAAGATTTGGCAGTCCATCTTCATTTGTAGTGTCCCCAGGCCACTACTGTCAAAATGACTGTTCCCTTGCGATTTGCTAGTTTGCTGGCATACTCTGCCCCCCTGCTGCCCCAGGGTGGGGTGAACAGTAAACCAAAAACAGAATTTTCTTTTTATAAGTATATAAGTGGAGCAGGGTGGAGTTCAACATTGTAAAAGAGGAAATGAGTGTGAGTGATAGAAAGAAAATAAAGTCTGCCTTTTAAAAATGTTTGAATTAACTGCACTGGCAAAGGAGGGGTTATATAAAGTACACTAGATTTTCTTCCCACCACCACTTTCTATCTTTTCTTAACCTCCAATTAACCCCTCTGTTGCCAAATTGGTTTGAATTGGATGGCATCTGACAACTGAGGGTATAATCTGCTTGAAAAAGAGCATTTTGGAAGGAATGGCTCAGTTGGCTAACTAAAATACCTTGATACTTTGTTAATGGTTTTGAATCTGCAAAATATGAGATCAATTCCAAATGCCATCAATTCCTTGCAACCTCTATGGGGCAAATCTTCTGTGTACAAATTGGTAGTGTGTTATAAAAATAAATATATTAGTGTTACTAAATATGGATATGAATGTGGAAGAGAAGAAGAAAGAGGCCATTCTTCTCCACCATTTGCCTACCCCCTGCAGTCATGAGGGTAAGACTATTCTTCTGTTGGGGCAGGCACGGTGCAGTCATCACCAACGGCACTGTGCACAATTTGTGACAAGTCAGTGAGAAGGGGAACACACCTTGGCACAACCTCCCTGATAACACACATGAAACACAGACACCATGACATTTACGAAACATGTTAAAACCAAACACCCATGACAAAAATCGAGCACCACTGTTGCTGTAGCCCCTGAGGGGCAGGTGGAGAAGCATTACTGGCCAACTTATTCTTTTCTCAACATATACCTGAAGTGGTGGGGCTAGCTATGCTGCTGCTACTGCCTCATGCGCATCACTGGAGCTAGTCGTGGCAAGTGGAGCCTTCGTCATCCATCATCCATATTACTGCTGTTGTTGATCCCATTCCCTTTGAGCTGCTTAATCATCCTTCTGCTTGAACAACTCAGCAGAAGCAGCAGCAGCAAGAAGAGCAGTCGCAAATTCAGCAATTATATCAGGGCATTTGACAATGGCCGGTGGCTATATGCCAGCACGATACAACCTGCTGGTACTAGGCCAGTAGAGCATTTTCTTTTCTCAGGGCTTGTGCTTTAAATAAAACAAAAAAAAACAAAAAAAAAAAAACATAGGCCTACAAAAAAATAAACTATTCTGAGGGCCTGTTTCTAACAAGCCTATGTCCTACAAATCAATGTTTCCTCAGGGCTTGGGTCTCTTACAACAAATCTAACAAATCATCCTCTACAAAATACTCTGCCACGTGAAGTATCAGTCCAGTCTGGTGGCAGATTATGTCAGGGGATCCCTGTCTCTATCACTTTACATACAAATTTCCTATTTGATTTGTTTTTTTTATTAATTATTCCCCCAATACCAGTCAAGAAAACCCCCCAAAACAAATTTGCTCTTCAACTGATTAATTCCCCAGCCTCCACCCACCAACACAGGCACCCTCCTCAGACCCCTTTTATACAATGTGTTATGGGGGGGGGGGGGTTTATTTGTATTTAGGATTTTTTTATTAACCCCCCCAATGCCAATAAACACTCCTCCATTCCCTTTTCAACTGATTCTTTCCCCACACTCCACCAACACAGGCACCCTCATACCCCTTTTATACTATGCCTTTGGGAAATAAAATAATATTTTCTATGTGTTGTGTGTTCCCATCGATTTCATTGGAATAAGCTAGGCAGAAAAAGTGCACATTTCGTTGGAAAATTTTCGTCAAGTGGGAAGCACCATTATTTGCCGATTTGGGTTTGAGGAGAACATTTTCACCTATCCCTAGAAAGACAGCTGACTGGGAGCCTGATGCGAGCTGTGTAACTGAGGCAGACTTGATAGACAGCAAACTACATTGAGAATTTTGTTGAGGGTTAAAGGAAGACATCATACTCCATCAGTTGTGTAGTGTAGTGGGTAAAAAAACACATACAAATAATGTCCAGCAAATGGACATGGGACAAGGGGAGGGTGAAAGGTGGAGCAGTGCAGGGACGTGGGTGTAAAGTGGTAATTCAAACACTAACTGAAGCCATGGATGCTGCAGTATGTGCAATAAATATGATGATCCCTCTCCTGCCAGGGAGGATGCAGTTTGTCAAAGTCCCATCAAAAGTTTCACCACCACCAGTGCCATTCTAAACAAAAAACATATCAGAAGAACACTGAAGATGACACGAGTGACATTCTATTGTTGATGATCGCAATGGCATAATGGAGGAAGGTGTAGAAGTTGAGCCAACTGCTGCATCTGACAGTGAAACAAACAAGCACTAAAACACCTGTCCTGAAAGTAGCAAACTTTGTGAAAGTAAAAAGACATTGTGGGCGGACCTCACAAAGTACCCGAACCAGAGGCTGAAGTGTGCTCCTAGCCGCCGTAACCCAGGCCTGTTGAGAGGGCCTAGAGGAGAGAGAGAGAGAGAGAGAAAGAAAAAAAAAAAAAAAAAGGGGGGGACCTCCTGAGGGAGGGGACTCGGCGCCCAAAGAAGCGTCATTACCATGCTTCAGGACGCCGCTAAAGTATCTCCCGGTCCACCCACAATTCCAGGCTAACCAATAGCCTTAACACTTGTGGGCGGACCTCACAAAGTACCCGAACCAGAGGCTGAAGTGTGCTCCTAGCCGCCGTAACCCAGGCCTGTTGAGAGGGCCTAGAGGAGAGAGAGAGAGAAAGAAAAAAGAAAAAAAAAGGGGGGGGACCTCCTGAGGGAGGGGACTCGGCGCCCAAAGAAGCGTCATTACCATGCTTCAGGACGCCGCTAAAGTATCTCCCGGTCCACCCACAATTCCAGGCTAACCAATAGCCTTAACACTTGTGGGCGGACCTCACAAAGTACCCGAACCAGAGGCTGAAGTGTGCTCCTAGCCGCCGTAACCCAGGGCTGTTGAGAGGGCAAGAAATAAGTAAACCACATACACAGAGAATCTTAACCTTTATTCATGTAATACGATAAACTGTTATTAAAGAGCTAGACAATGGAAAGCCTGTCTCATTTCAATGGCAGGGGAAGATATGTAAGTCATATAACAGGCAGATGCCCATCTTCCTAAATACTTGATAATATGGGCCGGTACTTTATGGCGAGATGCCGAAGTAGCGGCTCCAATACGGAATGAGTGTCCTGAGAACCCCATGGGGTCCAGACCTAATCTGGTTATGATTATTCTTACATATTCAATAAATTTTGACGTAGTGAGAGGTTTCCCGTAGAAAGGGAGTAAAGGGCTATCCCTAGGTTGTCCCTGAAGTGTGCGTAAATAAGCATCAAAATATGTAACAGGGCACCAGGCATTGAATGTTGGATAGAAATGTATTAGCGTAGGTGGTCCTACTTGATTAGTTTTGGTAGACTCCAAGGATAAGAAATAATGATCTGAGCTACGATTTAACGCAGATATAGCTACAAACTTACCTGACGTCCTGGACACAGTGATTTCCCCTGGCCTCATGAAACCATAAAAGGCCAAAAATACAGCGGCCAACAAAGTATTGTTGATCTCACTAACGAATGGGCGAGTATATAGGACTTGGCATATGGCTCTAAATAATTTCCCATCAATAGGTAATCTGGTTTTGGCCTTGTTATGTTGCAATTTCTTAATGCCCCTTAAGGCTAATTTAATAGGTAGACAAGACAGTAAAGATTGATGTTGAAATTCTAACAAAATTAAGAAATGTTGAATATCCACCACATATACCTTGATGGTATTATAAGTTAAATGAAGTGTGAAATGGCAGTAAGAAATAAATGCAAGAATCATTCTAATGTCATATGGACTTTCCGGCCTACAAGAGCTAATAAACCTTTGGAATAAATTCCAAGCTCTAACATAGCTTCTCCTTGTGCTTGCAGCTAGTCCCTGATGTATCAAAACTTGTGCACCTCGTAAATGAGTCCCTACTCCATCCTCATAGATGCTATGTCCGGACATGGCACCGGGGCTGGATCCGCCGTAGGGTGCAGGAGAAGGAAATCCTGAAATTTCAAACGAGATAAAGCTTGTGGACAAGACCTGAGTGGGAAGATTTCACAAATAATATTACATTTAAAGTATAGGGAAAGCCAAATCAATTTCCTCAAAAAGGACATAATAACAGGCGAAGCAGAACGGCCCTGACTAATCAAAGCCACCGTGGCTTCCTCATTGGACCTAAAGTGCACCGTTTTCCCTATCCACATCTTACCCCAAACCGTGGCAGCCGCCACAATGGGGATTAATTTTAGGAAGGTAATATTGTGTTTGAGTCTGTGAAGCCCCTTGATCTCAGGAGGCCAGACCTCAGCCAACCAATGATCGCCATAGATAGCCGCAAACCCGCCTGAGATTGCTGCGTCAGTGACAACCATGGGAGACGAGGCTGAAACCCGTGGCACAAACATAGAGCGACCATTCCAGGTCCTGAGAAAATGAGCCCACATGCCCAAATACAATTTTGTGGAGGCGTCAAGGCTTACCAGGCTTCCTGCCTGTGAATCCCCAGAAAGCAGAGACAAAAGATGAGCTATGAAAGAATGGCCTTGAGGAATAATCCTCATGGCAAAATTTAGGGTACCGAGCAGAGACTGTAACTCTACCTTCTGACAGGACTCCCTGGCCGCGAAGTCTGATTCCAAGCTCTGAATTAACGAGAGTTTATCTTGAGATAAACTAGCTTCCATCCTGACTGTGTCGAGCTGAATACCCAAAAAACAAAGCTTAGTGACTGGCCCCATGGTTTTGTTATGAGATAAAGGAATATTGAGGTTGGAAAACAGATTATGAATTTCCCCTAGGCCTGACGGTTCCTGGTGGGCAGGTTCTATTATGAGAAAATCGTCCAAGTAATGAATCACTTGATGAACGTGATGTTTGTTTAGCAACATCCAACACAGGGTATCTGCGAAGATATCGAATAACTTAGGGCTACTCTTAGCCCCAAAGGTAAGACGTGTAGCAAAATAGTATGACCCCCGCCACTTGATACCATGCAGATTCCACAGTGATGGATGTAAAGGTAATAATTTAAAAACATCAGCTATATCAGTCTTGCTCAACCAACAACCTCTTCCTGTCTGAATAATCATCTGAATAGCATCGTCCACGGAGGAATAATGCAGAGAGAATTCCTCAGAGGGAATGAGGGAGTTGAGACTAGGAATGGCTATTGCATGAGGTGCTGATAAATCGTAAATCAAACGTGCTTTGTTAGAAGATTTACTGTGAGCCACCCCAATGGGGTTAATGCGCCAATGGGAGAAAGGCGGAGTGACAAACGGCCCAATGATGTATCCCTTAGATAACTCTTTCTTAACTAAATCATCAACAATGTCTGGCTCTAGTACGGAGGACTGCAGGTTTTCACATTCCAGTGTGCCCCCTGGTAGAGTGACAATGCCGGAATGAAAACCTTCCGTAAAACCCTGAATCAAAAACTCCGCCAACCCCGTAGAGGGATGAGACCCCAAGTATCTCTTAAGGTTAGAAATGTTCACCCCGTCTAGTCAAGATTTGGGAAAAAGCCTCTGAGGACAAATGGAACGAGGGTGAGCTCGCTTGCAAATGGAGCATAAATGAACCAGTCTGCATGCATTAAAACCGCAACCGTTGTAATTATAATTATTACAAATTTGGGATTTCCCAAAAAATACTATGGGTCTACCTAGGCGATCCACCCTAGGGGAAGCGGATGGATTGGACTGACCAATGTTCTGGTTCTCCGGCAACGAAGGGGATGCTGTAGCCTGGATGAGACCTGGACACAGGTTGGCGGTATGTTCTGCAGATTGGCACAAGGAGCATACTGGAGTGCGAAGACCAGCAAAGTGATGACAAAACAGCTCTGAGTCCAGCTGGCTCCAATCCAAGGTGACATTGAACTGTGCTAGCGCTGCTGCCGCTTTAGCTGAAAAAGATCGGTGATAATCATAAAAACTATATCCACCATACCTGTGCCCAAGCTCCACCACTCGGTATAAGTAATGATCTAGCTCTTCCCTTCGCTGGGGGTGAACCGAACAGACAATGTCCCTGTAAAGGCTAAAAGCAAACACAAATTCAGTAATTGACAATTTTTTCCCTAACCTGGGATCCTTAGCTTTTAAAACTACCGAAACCTGTTCGCAAGAAAAGGCTTTGTTTTCCACATAATCTTGTGAGGAAATCGACAGGGATACAAGGTTAACATCCTTGCCTTCAATAATATCTTTCTTTAATTGCCCAGGGATGAAGTGAGCTGGAGTAATAGCTGGGATAGAACACCCTGCAGAGGAGTACACTGGACCCTGGGAAATACCTGGGCTCCCTGACTGGGACACCTGAAAACTGGATGAAGAATTCCCTAGGCCATCCAACCTAGCATGAATAGAGGCCACCGATTCAGCTAAAGTGGCTACTGAAGCCTGGAGATCCGCCAAGTCTGAGGTAGACTGAGAAACCGAGGGAGCCGAACTGTGGCTAGTACCAGGTCTAGGAGTATTGGTAGGGGAGAACAGAAGTTTGAACAGTTCTGCTTTCCTGGCCGTGGCTGGGTATGGAATACCCCTTGATTGCAGTTCCTTCATAATTTTGGCCACAGTCCATGACCTGTATATATTGGGGGACTATGGTTCCGCCATCAACCTAGGAAGTCATGTGTTTCTGGGACTTCCGAAAGACCCGATGTGACAGACATGCTTGAAGATCCTGACCCCTGTAAAAAATGACCCATGTGAAATAAAGCATATATTAATATGCTGTCGGTCTCCTGGATCTCTGTCTTTCTAGAGAAGAAAAAGACAAGAAGCAATGAACCTAACTAACTTGTACAGGGAAGATGAGGCCCTTACTATGGTACACCGAGTCAGCGCTGACTATGATTTGGGTCGCGGGACGGTTGCCTAACCCGGTAGGCGGGTATCGAAGCTGAACGGTGTAGGAATGTGATGCCCTGCTAAAAAAAAAAAAATTGGGAGGAATTGTGCTATCTATGCGTTGGGCTAAGGGGAAATGAACTTGAAATTTCCCGGGGAACTAGCTATTCCTCACTGCCCTGACTAAAAGACAGGGACTGACAGACTTCAGAAAAATAAAAAACCTAAACTCCTCCTCTAGATAGCGTAAAACACAGAGAACAGGCCAACCTTGCGAAATGTCCCGATTGAGAAACAAACAATGAGAGGCCTTCAAGGCTGCAACTTGCTTCAGAAACCGATGATCGAACCATGTAATATTGTAACTGAAAAATATGAAGACACAATAAACCGACTAAATGTATCCTATACTGAACTATTCTAGCTATGTCCATGGTCAACAAAACCTGGAATGTATTACGGTGCCACCATGAAAGCTGTGACACCATAGACACCTCCCAGGATCCCTCAACCAAAAGACAGGATACCATAAAGGCCGGTGATCAACATATCCCTACCCCCCCCCCATCACCCTGACGTGAATCGAATCCGCCCTAACCATCGTGAAATCCACCGCAAATCCGATTTAATTTTAATCGGACGCCCAGTGAATAACACAAACTGTAAACTAATATTTTATGACTAAAATATCAACTGTGAGAAAGGTGAAAGTCAAATGGTACAGCACATTTCTTAATTAGCATAGTAATTGTGTAAAGGAATACAGAAAGCTGAAAATCAAAATTTAAATATTGAGTAATCTCAATTGAAAACAGTAGTTCATACCACTAATGCATGTGTGGACTGTTGCATAGATACTGTTTGAACAGCTCTATCTGTTATTCAGAAAAGCCTTTTTCTTCTCTTACTTACAGCCAATCACTGCATTATAACTGAGACAATTATCAAACTGCATATAATTGGTCCCTATACAAAACATGGATGAAGAGAATACTTAACGCTATAATTTAAGCATCTTTACAGACATAAGAATATAGCTCAGAGAAGCTCTTCATTCTTAGAATCTCAGCTTTACTTTCTCATGATAATACTGCCGTATACCATTTATTAGGAGCACATACAATTTGGGGACCATTATAAGGGGAATGTACCAATCTCTGACATTTAAAATGCTAAATGGTTAAGTGCTAATCACAGCAAACTATCATTAATCTATTTGGTCATTGCCTAAAAAACAATTCCCGATTGCAATTCCCGATATAAGGAGAATTCATGCATCATCACCAAAAAGTGCAAACTTGTTACAATACTGACCTTTAGCGAGTAGCGCTTTATCTGACATTCACATGGAATGAAGTTACTGAGTTTAAGATGGTTCCATAGAGGATATCCTAAAGGTCTAAGAGTTCATGAATACATTTATTTCAATCGAGCGCCCAGTGAACTGAGAATGCCTTGACCGGTATACGAGCACACCCGATTGTAACGACTGAGTCAAAACACCAAAAGCACGTGGTAAGCAAAAGTTAACCGATAAAGCAGGTTATGAAGAAGAGACTTAGAATTGCGTTTATACATACCCCACCGAAAGACGTAGGCTGTTCCGATAGCGCTTGCCGCCGGATCCAAACGCCGGATAGAGAGGCGCTCACCAATGATGTGCCACGAGTGTAGGACGACTTGGCGCCCAAAGAAGCGTCATTACCACGCTTCAGGACGCCGCTAAAGTATCTCCTGGTCCACCCACAATTCCAGGCTAACCAATAGCCTTAACACTTGTTTGACACCTTTAAAAACTTAGAGGAATGTAAGTGTATTGGGCAAGAAGAGGCGGGTGATGCTGATGCTGAGGATTACCTAATGATGAGTTATGACAATGATGATGATGCAGATCAAGAACATATCCCTCCCACATCCTCCTTTTCTTCAGCTACAGATGAATGAGAGAGAAAATGAAATGACTTGACTAGAATTTAGCAGAAAGGCAAAGGCTCAGTCTTCTACCACTGAAAAGGAGCACTGTGCCTATCTATAAACTGATGAAACCATTGGAAACTCTGCCCTGGACAAGCAAAGATGGCAAAAAGTGCACAGTCGTCCTGCTAGTCATCATTAGCATCATCACTGCTTCTAAGTCCAAGTCCAACTCACTGAAACATGCTTGTGTTGAGTAACCAGCAGTAATAACAGGAACACAGGTTATTAACATATACAACCTTAGCTATGACAAGTGCCTCTGCTGTTGCTGGAAGTGCTGCACCTTTGACACCTAGTAGTAGTAGCATTGGAATTGCATCAGCATCCAGACCCAGTAGAAGCAGCCCTTCACTCAGGATCCAAAAGATATGACAGAGAAAGCCATGCCAAATGCATTAACAACAGCATAGGTGAGGAGGAGGAGGTGGAGGAAAAAGGATGTGAAGAAGGGTTGCTACCATCTACCACACTTTGAACCACTGCTTTAACCAATGAGTATTGTGTATCAGTAATCTGAGAAGGCTAGCTTACATTTGACACAAGCATGATAATGGTAAAAAAACGCTTTAAGTATATATATATATATTATATATATATATATATATATATATATATATATATATATATATATATATATATATATTAGCAATGTGGGACGGCGTTGCCCGTCATATTATTTACACAGAGAGACATTGCGTGAAACAAAAATATGCAGTGTTACAGACATGCACTTAAAGAGAGAGTGTCACACACTGTGAAACGCATACATACAGAGAGACACACACATACATGGACGTATGTCAGATATGTAGACAGTGTGTGACAGACGCAGTGGTGATGTAGATATGCTGATAAGAGTTGTAAAAAAGTTTTAATTGCAGCTCTTCAGCTTGATGAATAAGGCCCTGTATTCTTACAGTTGAAGTGAGTGCGCTATGTTACTTGGTGAATAAGGCCCTGTATCCTTACAGTTGAAGTGAGTGTGCTGTGTTACATGATGAATAAGACCCTGTATTCTTACAGCTGAAGTGAGTGTGCTGTGTTACTTGGTGAATAAGGCCCTGTATCCTTACAGTTGAAGTGAGTGTGCTGTATTACTTGATGAATAAGGCCCTGTATCCTTACAGTTGAAGTGAGTGTTCTGTGTTACATGATGAATAAGGCCCTGTATTCTTACAGTTGAAGTGAGTGCGTTATGTTACTTGGTGAATAAGGCCCTGTATCCTTACAGTTGAAGTGAGTGTGCTGTGTTACATGATGAATAAGACCCTGTATTCTTACAGTTGAAGTGAGTGTGCTGTGTTACTTGGTGAATAAGGCCCTGTATCCTTACAGTTGAAGTGAGTGTGCTGTGTTACTTGGTGAATAAGGCCCTGTATTCTTACAGTTGTAGTGAGTGTGCTGTGTTACTTGGTGAATAAGGCCCTGTATCCTTACAGTTGAAGTGAGTGTGCTGTGTTACTTGATGAATAAGGCCCTGTATCCTTACAGTTGAAGTCAGTGTGCTGTGTTACTTGATGAATAAGGCCCTGTATCCTTACAGTTGAAGTGAGTGTGCTGTGTTACTTGATGAATAAGGCCCTGTATCCTTACAGTTGAAGTGAGTGTGCTGTGTTACTTGGTGAAGGTCACAGTGAGAAGATATTTGTGAGTAAAGGAATAATTTAGATTACAGCAATGGATACTGCAGTACATTTGAAGAAATAGGTTGGCAGACAGAGGGTTAAGTGACAGATGCAGTGATTGATAATGTAATAGTGATGTGGGAGTAAAATGGTGAGATTGGGACTATGGATGAATGGCAAAGGGATAGGTGAGTGGGGTTCACAAGGGAGGAGGAGAAGAGGGACAGTGAACTGTTAAAGTAAAGTAATGGGTGAAGGGGAGAAATGACTATTAGTGTTGAGCGAGCATGCTCGGCCGATGCTCGGATCGGCTCGAGCATCGCTCTGCTCGGCACATGGCGGTACTCGTACGAGTACCGCATGTGCTCGCCCGCCATGTTCGGGTCTCCTCCCCGCACGTTTTGCGGCTGCTGCGCAGCCAATAAACGTGCAGGGAGGCTCTGACATCGGTGTAATGCCAGCAGCCATGTTGGCTGCTGGCATTACACTGATTGCTGGCCAGAACCCGTGGTCGGGTGCTGTATAGCACCTGACCATCGAGTTCGGCTCAGTCTGAGCCAGGGAGAGCTGAGGATAGGAAGGGAAAGGCAGTGTAGGGAGGAAAAAAAAAAAATTGTGAAAAAAAAGAACCAAAAGTCCTTTTTAGGACTACTGTGTGTGGGGGCAGCAGGTTATTTTGTGTGGGGGGAAAAAAAAAAAAAAAAAAAAAAAAAAAAAAAAAAATATTCTGTTTAGTGTGAAAAGTTGCAGATTAGAGCACATTCTGTTTAGTGTGCACAGTTGCAGATTAGAGCACATTCTGTTTAGTGTGCAAAGTTGCAGATTAGAGCACATTCTGTTTAGTGTGCAAAGTTGCAGATTAGAGCACATTCTGTTTAGTGTGCAAAGTTGCAGATTAGAGCACATTCTGTTAAGTCTTCAAACTAAAATATCAAAGTCACATATTCCATTCAGTGTGCGTCGCCGCAGTTTAGCAGCACATTCTGTGTACTGTGCACAGTTGCAGAATAGGAAGAAATACTGTTAAGTTTTCAAACTCAAATATCAAAGTCACATATTCCATTCAGTGTGTATCACCGCCGTTTAGCAGCCTATTCTGTGTACTCTGAACAGTTGCAGAATAGTAAGAAATACTGTTAAGTTTTCAAACTCAAATATTAAAGTCACATATTCCATTCTGTGTTCGTCACCGCAGTTTAGCAGCCTATTCTGTGTACTCTGCACAGTTGCAGAATAGTAAGAAATACTGTTAAGTTTTCAAACTCAAATATTAAAGTCACATATTCCATTCAGTGTGTTTCACCGCCGTTTAGCAGCCTATTCTGTGTACTCTGTACAGTTGCAGAATAATAAGAAATACTGTTAAGTTTTCAAACTCAAATATTAAAGTCACATATTCCATTCAGTGTGTATCACCGCCGTTTAGCAGCCTATTCTGTGTACTCTGCAGAGTTGCAGAATAGTAAGAAATACTGTTAAGTTTTCAAACTCAAATATTAAAGTCACATATTCCATTCAGTGTGTTTCACTGCCGTTTAGCAGCCTATTCTGTGTACTCTGCACAGTTGCAGAATAGTAAGAAATACTGTTAAGTTTTCAAACTCAAATATTAAAGTCACATATTCCATTCAGTGTGTTTCACCGCCGTTTAGCAGCCTATTCTGTGTACTCTGAACAGTTGCAGAATAGGAAGAAATACTGTTAAGTTTTCAAACTCAAATATTAAAGTCACATATTCCATTCAGTGTGTTTCACCGCCGTTTAGCAGCCTATTCTGTGTACTCTGTACAGTTGCAGAATAGTAAGAAATACTGTTAAGTTTTCAAACTCAAATATCAAAGTCACATATTCCATTCAGTGTGTATCACCGCCGTTTAGCAGCCTATTCTGTGTACTCTGAACAGTTGCAGAATAGTAAGAAATACTGTTAAGTTTTCAAACTCAAATATTAAAGTCACATATTCCATTCAGTGTGTTTCACCGCCGTTTAGCAGCCTATTCTGTGTACTCTGCACAGTTGCAGAATAGTAAGAAATACTGTTAAGTTTTCAAACTCAAATATTAAAGTCACATATTCTGTGTAAGATAAAGAAGGCGGGTAAAAAGGGACGGGGAAGTGGACGTGATCCTGAAAGTTCAGGGCGCGGGTCAGGACGCGGAGAAACTGTGCCTGGTGCCAGAGCACAAGAAAGAAAGACATCCACCATACCTAGCTTCATGTCTAATTTTACAGGGCGTCGCAGGACATCACTCTCGAGGTCCGACCACTGCGAACAGGTGGTCGGTTGGATGACAGCTGATACTGCTTCCAGTCGGTTAAGCACCACCCTGTCTTCCACCAAGTCCACTCTCAGTAGCCAAGAGTCTGGTCAAAATAATCCTCACTCTGATAATCCTTCCTCCCACCATACACGGTCTGGTCAAAGAAGTGATCCCACACTGGGATATAGTGAGGAGCTCGTCTCATCACCAATCCTTCATTTGACCCTCTCTCCAAGCACGCTTGCAGAGGAACATGACATCTTGTGCCCTGATTCACAACCTCTAGAGGCTACCCAATCACAAGAAGATGACAGATGTGAACGGCATTTAAGGTCAAAGGAAGTAGTGGATGATGATGATGATGATGAGACACAGTTGCCATTAAATCAACCACTATTTCCGTCTCAAGACCTTGTTGAGGAGAATGTTATACAGTTGTCAATGACTGAGTATGTGGTGGGATCAAGACTTGAGGAGGATGATCAGAGTGAGGAAGTGGAGGAGGACTTGGTGGACGATGAGGTGACTGACCCCACCTGGGAAGGTGTAGAGCCGAGCGATGTCAGCAGTCCTGAGGGTGAGCCATCTGCAGCACCGCAACAGGCTGGAAGAGGCAGTGGTGTGGCTACAGAAAGAAGGCGGACCGCACCAAACCGGCCCGCAAATGTTCCACGGAGCACCCCCTTGCGTAAATCTCCCTTGCCAAGGGGTAGGTGTTCCGCGGTATGGCGTTTTTTTAAGGAAAGTGCGGACGACAAAAGAATTGTAGTTTGCAACCTGTGCCACACCAGAATGAGCCGAGGCATGAACACTAGAAACCTCACCACCACCAGCATGATCCGACACATGGCATCCAAGCACCGTAGTAAGTGGGAGGAACGCCTGGATCGCCCATCTGTGTCTGCAGGCCACACCACTGCCTCCTCTTCCCCTGTTTTCGGTGCCGGCCAATCGCCTGTCGAAGGCGCAGGCCCGCATACCTCCCGCCCTGCACCTGTACCATCTGAAGCACCATCAGCGACCACATCCACTTCCCTGTCCCAGCACAGCGTCCAAATGTCGTTACCCCAGGCATTTGAGCGCAAGAGAAAGTACCCAGCCACCCACCCACAGGCCATAGCACTAACCTCACACCTTTCAAAATTACTGGCCATCGAAATGCTGCCATTTAGGCTTGTGGACACTGAGTCCTTCCGCAGCCTGATGGCAGCAGCTGTCCCTCGGTACGCGGTCCCCAGCCGCCACTACTTTTCCCGGTGTGCCATCCCCGCATTACACCACCATGTGTCCCGTAACATCACCCGTGCCCTGACCAACGCAGTTACTGGGAAGGTCCACTTAACGACTGACACATGGACAAGTGCTTGTGGCCAGGGACGCTACATTTCCCTGACGGCACACTGGGTGAATGTCGTGGAGGCTGGGAGCGACTCGGACCCTGGGATGGCACGGGTGCTACCCACACCGAGGATTGCGGGCCCTACCTCCATCAGGGTTTCCACCAGCACCTACGTTATTGGCTCCTCCTCCTCCGTTTCCACCTCCGAATTCTCTACACACAGCGCCACTCCCCCATCAGCCAGTAGCTGGAAGCAGTGTAGCACTGCAGTGGGGAAGCGTCAACAGGCCGTGCTGAAGCTGATCTGCCTTGGGGACAAACAGCACACGGCCTCAGAGCTGTTGCAGGGGATTAGTCACCAGACCGAGCAGTGGCTCTCGCCACTCAACCTGCAACCAGGCATGGTTGTGTGTGATAATGGGCGTAACTTGGTGGCGGCTTTGGAGCTCGGCAAGCTCACACACGTACCATGCCTAGCGCATGTATTTAATTTAGTGGTGCAGCGATTTCTAAAAACCTACCCCAATGTGCATGATCTCTTGACCAAGGTGCGCCGCGTGTGTGCACATTTCCGTAAGTCATCAACAGCTTCAGCCGGCCTGTTGAAGCTGCAGCAGCGCTTACAATTGCCAGCTCACCGGCTGCTGTGTGACGTGAGCACGCGCTGGAACTCCACCTTCCACATGTTGGCCCGGCTTTGTGAGCAGCAGAGGGCAGTAGTGGAGTACCAGCTGTTACACGGTCGTCGCCTCTCCGTTCAACTTCCTGTAATCAGAAGTGAGGAGTGGGAATGGATGTCAGACCTCTGCGAGGTTTTACGCAATTTTGAGGAATCGACACAGATGGTGAGCGGCGATAACGCTATTATCAGTGTAACCATCCCACTTCTGTGTCTACTGAAACGCTCGCTGCTCACAATTAAAACCGACGCTTTGCATGTGGAAGAGGTGGAAATGGGGGAGGAAGAGCTTACACAAGGTGATAGCCAGAGCACCCTCACTTCGTCTTCTCAGCGACAATTGGAGGAGGCGGAGGAGGAGGAGGAGGAGGAGGAAGACACGGTTGCCTCCGCTACAGAGGGTAGCCATGGAACTTTAGTTCCATCTCTTCAGCGTGGGTGGGCAGAAGAGGAGGAAGAGGATGAGGATATTGAGAGTCATCCTCCTGGTGAGGACAGCGAAATCTTGACTGTTGGTACTCTGGCACACATGGCTGACTTTATGTTAGGCTGCCTTTCCCGTGACCCACGCGTTATACGCATTTTAAACAACACGGATTACTGGGTGTTCACCCTTCTGGACCCCCGCTACAAAGAGAATTTCTCATCTCTCATTCCTCCGGTGGAGAGGACAAGCAAAATGTTGCAATACCAGAAGGTTCTTGTCGAAAAATTGCTCCAAAATTTTCCATCTGACAACGCTGGCGGCAGAGTACGTGCTACCTTGGCCAACCGAGAAGGGGAGAAAAGGGGAGCACACAGCAGTTCCGAGAAAGGCAGGGCAACACTCTCCAAGGCGTGGGACACCTTCATGACACCCCGCCAGCACCCTCACCCTGATGCGCAGCCTAGTGTCACAAGGAGGGAAAAGTTTTGGAAGATGGTGAAGGAGTACGTAGCAGACCGTGTCAGCGTCCTCAATGATCCCTCTGTGCCTTACAACTACTGGGTGTCCAAGCTGGACACGTGGTATGAACTGGCACTCTACGCCTTGGAGGTGCTGGCCTGCCCTGCCGCCAGCGTTCTGTCTGAGCGGGTATTTAGTGCTGCTGGTGGCATCATAACAGATAAGCGTATCCGCCTTTCCACCGACAATGCTGATAGGTTGACACTTATAAAAATGAACAAGGCCTGGATTTCCCCTGACTTCTCCACTCCACTGGAGGAAAGCCCCGGGGGAACATAAACTCACTTTATATATGTTATTTACAATGATGGGAATACTCTGTATTCCCATTCACCCCTTCCACCCAAAAAACGGGTATATGGTTGACTCTTAATCTTCTCATCCTCCTCCTCCTCTTCCATATGCCCTGGGATATAATTTTTATATAGGGCCAGCTCACCAGCGGGCCCTGTGATATAATTTTTATATAGGGCCAGCTCACCAGCGGGCCCTGTGATATAATTTTTATATAGGGCCAGCTCACCAGCGGGCCCTGTTTGACAATTTTTATATAGGTCAGCTCACCAGCGGGCCTTCTCATATAATGTTTTATTGGGTCAGCTCTCTAGCGGGCCCTCTCATATAATGTTTTATAGCGTCAGCTCACTAGCGGGCCTTCGCATATAATGTTTAGGATGGTCAGCTCTGCAGCAGACCCTCACCCATAATGTTTTAGATGGTCAGCTCAGCGCACGTTTCCCTCTTAATCATGGCCTCAGTTCAATAAAATCAAGGAAATTTTTGGGAGAATTTGCCTCTGTGCACGTTTCCCTCTTAATCATGGCCTCAGTTCTGAAAATCAAGGAAATTTTTGGGAGAATTTGCCTCTGTGCACGTTTCCCTCTTAATCATGGCCTCAGTTCTGAAAATCAAGGAAATTTTTGGGAGAATTTGCCTCTGCGCACGTTTCCCTCTTAATCATGGCCTCAGTTCTGAAAATCAAGGAAATTTTTGGGAGAATTTGCCTCTGCGCACGTTTCCCTCTTAATCATGGCCTCAGTTCAGAAAAATCGAGGAAATTTTTGGGATAATTTGCAGATGATATACAAGTAAATATACAGCAAATACTGTTTGGTAACAATTTTTCGCCTAAAGTCGTTTTTATCTTCCTTTTTGTGTGTTTTACGGTCAGTCTGTAAAAATGGCGTACTACGGGCGAAAGATCGTTCCCAGCAGCGACGTTGGAGTCCAAGATGCATCCAGACATCCTCCCTATGCTGTCCCTGAACCATTTCTGTAGTGTTTCCATCTTTTTCTGCCCTTTTCCTATGGACCAGGCACCCTCCCCTCATCAGAGCAGGGGGTGCCTGGTGTAATGCTCGAGTCCTCCCATTGACTTCAATGGGGCTCGGGTGCTCGGCCGAGCACTCGAGCCTCAGGGGGTGCTCGGTCAGAGCACCCGAACACCCGAGCATTGGGGTGCTCGCTCATCACTAATGACTATACATAGATAGTGAAGTAGTCATGAAATACAGGGCTGTAGGGTTACTGCATTATACAGAACTAGTGTAGCAGCTGGTTGGAGTGAAGCACTTTAACTCTGAGTGTGAGAGAGGTATGCAACACATTGCTGTGTAATGAGTTGCATAGTCCTCTGGCAGTGAAAGGGTTAAGTGACACATGTTGGGTGCTTATACACTATGTGGGACAGCGTTGGCCGTCATGTTATGACCGTTGGGTGCATGTGTGTGAAATGTAGACACACTGATAAACACAGACATATAAAACACACAGGCAGACACATGCACACAGTGAGCGGCAGAGACACGCAAAAGACATGCGCGCACACACCGGAGATGCACACGTGCACACAAATATGTAACAGAGATGTACACACACACACACAACATATATGCGCAGAAACACATGTGTGCATGAGTTGTGCACCCCTCTGGCACTCAAATGGTTAAGGTATAGCGAGGCATATCAGAGTTAAATAGCAGTGGGAAGTGTATTCATACATGGGAACATTGACTTGTGGAGTCCCTGGAGGGGAGTCATGTGGTGCTGATGTGGAGAGACAAATGGGGCAATCTGGGTTAAAAGTGGGTGTGGCTTAATCGCGAGTAGGGACGGGGCTTAACATAAATGTGGAAAAAGTGTTAGTAATAGGCTGGGGAAGGAGGAGATGTGGGAGGGAAATGCAAGTTTACAGTGTGAGGGGTTTGAACACACTCCCTGAGGGGTAAAACTTGATACACAACCCTGTGGCAGTCAGTGGGTTAAGTGTGAACCTGATGGCTGTCTGTCCTGTGTCTTGCATGGCAAATGATGACAGTGAAGAAGCAATTCAGCAATGAGGGCCTACCTTAACCCTTTGAGTGTCATTTTGTTTCCTTGGTGCCTTAGCACCCTTCAGTAGCTGTACTACAGGCCCTGCTGAGGCCACTGGGAGTCAGGGTGAGTGACTGTGTGTGTGTGTCAGCCATATTTCTTTCTGGCTTTGTATGTATGTTTGGTGCTGTGTGAGTGGGGCATGTGTGTGTAATACCTGGGAACTTTTACTTGTGGAGTCCCTCATGTGGTGCTGATGTGGAGAGAGCAATGGGGCAATTTGGGTTAAAAGTGGGTGGGGCTTAATCGCGAGTAGGGACAGGGCTTAACATAAATGTGGAAAAAGTGTTACTAATAGGCTGGGGAAGGAGCAGAAGTGGGAGGGAAATGCAAGTTTACAGTGTGAGGGGTTTGAACGCACTCCCTGAGGGGTAAAATGTGATACACAACCCTGTAGCAGTCAGTGGGTTAAGTGTGTACCTGATGGCTGCCTGTCCTCTGTTTTGTATGGAAAATGATGACAGTGAAGAAATAATTGAGCAATGAGGACCTACCTTAACCCTTTGAGTGCCATTTTGTTCCTCAGCGGCTGTAGTACAGGTCCGGCTGAGGCCACTGGGAGTCAGGGTGAGTGACTGTGTGTCAGCCATATTTCTTTCTGGCTTTTGTGTGTGTGGTGCTGTGTGTGTGTGTGAGTGGGGCATGTGTATGTGTTTGGTGCTGTGTGAGTGGGGCATGTGTGTGTGTGTTTCTGGTATTATGTGTGTGGGGCATGTGTGTGTGTTTGGTGCTGTGTGAGTGGGGCATGTGTGTGTTTGTCTGTGGTGTAGGAGCAAGTGGCAGCCATTTTGTTTTTTTCTGACTTTGATAGTGGTGGGCGGGCTGCATAGTGGGGGCGGGCCAACTCCCTGCTTGATTTTCACACAAATAGCAGTGGCCATCGGCCACTGCAATTGGTGTGAAAATCACGCCCCTATTGAATCACCCAATGGGAGCAGTAACCCCTCCTTATTGCTGCCCCTGGGTGTGTGTGTCTCCTGAGGAGACATACATTATGTTATGAGTCTTTCTCATATATATATATATATATATATATATATATATATATATATAAAAGAAACTTTTTGCCTGGAAAAACACACCCGGGGCGGCAGTAAGGAGGATTACTGCACCCACTGGGATTTTCAAAGGGGGGTGTGATTTTTGGCCTGCCCCCACTATCCAGCCCACCCACCACTATCTAAGGCTGAAAAAAAAATGGCTGCCACTCACTCAGACACACACACATGCCCCCCACACACTGACAGACACATACACACACTCATACAGAGACACACACACACGCACGCTGAGCAGCTGAGGATAATGGGAACTATGTTCAGGCTACAGTCGGAAGGTCATGGTCCAATCTGTATTATGCAGGTTCTTCATTTCCTGTCTGTGAACCTGCACAGCCCTGCCAATTACTACAAGTGAGCCAGTTTCTAAACAATCAGCAGGCAGGATGCTGGGGAGCTGACTTGCTATCATAGAGAAGCTGGGAAAGTGGAACAACAGGAGAGACATAATCAGGCAGTGCAGAGCAGGGCTTCAGCTGAGCTGGTAAGTGGCAGAGACATGGTTGTGACTGTATTTATATATTGCACAAAGAGAGTGAAAGAGAGCAGATTGTTTGGCAGTCTGTCTGTAAGTAGAGGTGCCAGTTCCTGTAATCATCTCCTTGCTGTACATAGCTCACTGAATAGCATGTATGAAAAACTATTTATATTTGGTCTGGCATTGTATAGTATAGAGTCTGCATGTGTCTGTGTATAAGGACTGGCACTATACAGTATAGGAGGGGCAGTCCCTGTTTGACACCCAAATCCCTCCGCTCCTCTATTTGTGTGGCGTATATGCAAGTGTATCAGATTGCTCCACATCAATGTGGGTATAAACTTCTATATATATCTGTTAAATAAATCTGTGTAAAAAAATGCTTTCATCTTCGTCTAAATCATTCACTTACTGAAAGAGTAACTTAACCATTTCAATGCCAGAGGGGTATGCAATGCATTGCTTACCCCATGGCACGCAGTGTTAATAATTCTCTAAAATACACCACCAGCCACTCTCTCAGTAACACTACCTAAAACCCAAGTGTCCCTCTTTGGCCATCTGAAAAGTTGGGAGGTATGTTGCTTACACTGCTCACACTGTATCTATGTATGTTCTGATTTGCATCTTTGTGTCACTGTGTATGTCAGTGCATGTTTGTGTATGTATGTGTGTTGCATGCGTCTTTGTCTATCACTGTGTATCCTTATCACGGTGCCCGTGATTGCTGTCTTTTTGTGTCAGTCACCTGTAGGGGGCTCTCCAGTAGCTGTCTGCCTTCAGCCCGCCCTGCATTGCCTATTTAGACTGAGCCTGGGCACCCTTTGGTTGCCCTTTCGTGTTGTCTCTATGCTGCTAGCATTTTCATCATGTTCCTGAGCTTCCTGGGTCCTTGCTGTGTTCCTTCTACCTGAGATCGTCTAGTTCCTGAGTTACCTGTTCAGCAGTTCCTGCTTCTGTTCCTGATCCGGTTGGAGTTGCTGTTGTGTCGCTGCTTCCTGCTGCCAGCCCCGCTCCCGTTCCTGATCCTGTTGACCGTCGAAGAAGTGCTGGTTCCTGCTTCACCTGCTGTTCTCCTTATCCAAATTGCAGTGCTGGCTTCTGCTTCCTGGTCGCCTTGGCGACATTTCTACTCTTGCTGGTTTATTCAGTACGTGGGTATTTGTTCACTCCACAGCCACCTGGCTACCGTAGGATCTATGTGTTTTGTTTCCCAGTATGCGGGTACTGGTTTACTCCACAGCCACCCAGCTGCTGTAGCATCTATGTGATTGGCTCCCACTACGAGGGTACTGGTTCACTCCACAGCCACCCGGCTGCTGTAGCATCTATGTGATCAGGTTCCCAGTGCGCGGGCACTGGTTCGCTCCACAGCCACCCGGCTGCGTTCGCTACATATGTGTTTTGTGCTCCCAGTACGCGGGTACTGGTTCGCTCCTTAGCCACCCGACTGCTGTCGCTACATACGTGTTTGTGCTCCCAGTACGCAGGTACTGGTTTGCTCCTTAGCCACCCTGCTGCTTTCGCAGTTTTCTGCTCCCAGTATGCGGGTACTGGTTAGCTCCTTAGCCACCCGACTGCTGTTGCTACTTAGTGATTTATGCCCCCAGTACACCGGTACTGGTTCGTTTACATTTATTACCGGTTGCTGTGCACCGGAAGTGTGACGGTTTCTCCAGTACGTGTGTACTGGTCTGCTCCACCACGTCTGAGAACTACTGTACCGGTTTAGTGTCAACGGGTCCCCAGTACGCGGGTACTGGTTCTCTCTCTTGCTGTATATAGCTTTCAAGTCCTAGGCAGCTAAGTTGGTTCCCCAGTGCGCGGGTACTGGTGGTCTCCTGCTATTCTTTGGCGTGCCACTTATGCACTATTAGCCTCTATATGTCATCCTTGTGACTGTTGTCATCTAGACGGTCACTGAGGCTTCAGTGGTTGCCACCTATTCCGTATTAGCCTGCCTTGCCCGGTATATTGGTAAGGCCAGTAGAACCTTTCTCTTGGTACCATCTTGGGTTGCCTTACCCGGTACTGGCAAGGCCGGTGGAGCCTGTATACTTGCTGTCTCCCATTAGGCTGCCTTGCCCGGTATATTGGCAGGGCCGGTAGAGCCAACTATCCTGTGTGTACCAGTCCTGGCTGCCTTTCCCTGTATATTGGCAGGGCCGTAGAGCCAACTATCCTGTGTGTACCAGTCCTGGCTGCCTTTCCCGGTATATTGGCAGGGCCGGTAGAGCCAACTATCCTGTGTGTACCAGTCCTGGCTGCCTTGCCAGGTATATTGTCAGGGCTGGTAGAGCCAACTATCCTGTGTGTACCAGTCCTGGCTGCCTTGCCCGGTATATTGGCAGGGCCAGTAGAGCCAACTATCCTGTGTGTACCAGTCCTGGCTGCCTTGCCTGGTATATTGGCAGGGCCGGTACAGCCTACTAAATTCTCTGTGTACTAGTCCACAGGCTGCCTTGCCCGGTACTTTGGAAGGGTCGGTAGAGCCTATATCGCTATTATTATTCTTGCTATTCCTGTCCTTGCAATACATATGTATGTACGTGTATGAGACCCTATGGGGTTGTCTTAAACGTTTCAATAAAGTTGTGTTTTTACCTAACTTTGCGTCTGAGAGTCATAACAAACCGTGACAGTACGAAAGGGCCATGACCACAGACAGTAAGAGTGATGGTAACACACAAAATATCCATTGGAGGATGGATGTTCATGAGCAACGCCTGGATCAGCTAGCGGTAGCGATCCAAACTATTCTTGAATGCACTGTACTCTCAGACAAGTCTGTTCCTAGTCCAGTGGTCTCTCCAGGTCAGACACTGGAGAACGATACTATGCCCTCAGGGGCTGCAGTCAAGAGGTTAACTGCCTCCTCACCATTGCCACTCAGATATGATGGTGATCCTAATCTGTGCAGAGGGTTTATCAACCAACTTGAAATATTTATGGAATTGACTGCACATGCTTTCCCCAGTGATCGCAGTAAAGTTGGTTTCATGATATCTCTGCTGACTGGCAGAGCATTGGCATGGGCCAATCCGTTATGGGAGAAATCAAAACCCTGCACAAAGAATTTCAGGGAATTTGTGCAGTCATTTCGGAGAGTGTTCGAGCCTCCTGGTAGAACCACCTCTGCTGCTAAATGCCTTATGGAGATACAGCAGGGCAGGCGTACGGTGAGCGATTATGCCATTGAATTTTGCACCTTGGCAGCAGAGGTAGGGTGGAACAACGAGGCATTGCTGGCAGCCTTTGCCCAGGGCCTGAGTGATCAGATTAAAGATGAGATTGCAGTGAAAGTATTACCCACTGATCTAGATGATTATATTGAGTATGTTATACTACTTGACACCCAGATCCGTGAGAGAGTAATGGCCAAAGACCGCAGGCTACGGTAAAAAAAATAACGGATCTAGCAGTACATTTTGCCCATCCCTCCCCTGGCATCTAAGCCTAGCGAACAGTTACGGGAACCAGGTGAACCTATGCAATTAGGCTTCACTAGGCTAACCAAGGAGGAGAGAACATATGGCAAAAAACAAGGGCTGTGCTTATATTGTGGCAAGAGTGGGCACCTGATAAGATCTTGTCCTGTACGTCCGGGAAACTAACACACCTAGGGTACCTTGGGGGACAGGCCCTAGGTGGTGTTCAATCGTCCCCAGGTTTGGGTATACTGAAACCTACCATACAGGTGGTACTTTCTTGGGCAAAACGCTCAGTAGAGGTTTTGGCCCTGGTTGATTCCGGTGCAGCTGGGTATTTTATGGATAATACCTTTGCTGAATTGCGTGGGGTTCCGCGAATTGAAAGAGAGACCCCTCTCGCTATTGAAGCAATTGACGGCAGACCCCTACAACCTGCACAAGTTACCTTTGAAACAATGCCATTATCTATGACTATTGGGGCACTTCACAAGGAGGAACAGCAGTTCCAACTTATCAATTCTCCTCATCATGCAGTGGGATTTCCTTGGTTACAGTTGCATAATCCACAGTTTGATTGGAAAAAGTGTGAAATCTCTGCTTGGTCTCAGTCTTGTATGGAGCATTGTGTAACCCACCCGGTTAAGATCTTGTGTACCTCCTCTTCACTGCCAGATGAATACCAACAGTTTGCTGATGTATTCAGTAAGGGAGAGGCTGGCACCCTACCCCAGAACAGATCGTATGACTGTAGTATTGAATTGCCTCCGGGGGTGGTGCCCCCTAGGGGACGCACGTATCCATTGTCTTTTGATGAGAACCAAGCTATGGAGGAATATATTTCTGATGCCCTTAAGAGAGGGATCATAAGGAAATTGACCTCTCCGGCCGGGGCCGGATTCTTTTTTGTAAAAAACAAAAATGGCGAGCTGAGACCATGCATTGATTACCGTGGCTTAAACAAGTTAAAGTCTAAGAATGCTTATCCGATACCACTCATCACCGAGCTATTTGACAGGTTCAAAGGATCTTCTATCTTCACCAAGTTGGATCTGCTCGCTGCGTATAATTTAATGCGGATCAGAGCTGGTGATGAGTGGAAAACTGCCTTTAACACTAGATCTGGGCATTATGAATATCTAGTCATGCCATTTGGTCTTTGTAACGCACCCGCAGTATTTCAAGAATTAATCAATGACATCCTCAGGGATATGCTG
The DNA here is from genome assembly GCA_037306005.1 of Rhinophrynus dorsalis. Classification (NCBI taxonomy): domain Eukaryota; kingdom Metazoa; phylum Chordata; class Amphibia; order Anura; family Rhinophrynidae; genus Rhinophrynus; species Rhinophrynus dorsalis. The sequence continues at coordinate 525,195,909 of CM074721.1, forward strand.
CAGTCTTGTGTCGTTGTCTACCTTGATGACATACTCATTCATTCCGAGAATATGTCACAACACATTAAAGACGTGTCTGAGGTGTTGCTTCGTCTACGTAAAAACAAATTATACTGCAAATTGGAAAAATGTGAGTTTCACAGAACTAGCGTGCCATTCTTGGGGTTCGTAATTGGCAAGGAAGGCATTGCCATGGACAAAGAGAAACTAACGGCAGTTCTACAATGGCCACGCCCCAAGAGTCTTAAAGCTATTCAACGATTTCTGGGCTTCGCAAATTATTATAGGAAGTTTATTAAGAACTTCTCTACTATTGTTAAACCATTGTCTGACCTTATGCACAAGGGTGCTAACCCATCTCAATGGTCAGAGGCTGCTGAGGAGGCCTTTGAGAATTTGAAGTCTGCTTTCGTTAATGCTCCTGTATTATCTCACCCCAAGCCATCGCTCCCATTTACATTGGAGGTTGATGCCTCAGATATTGGGGTTGGGGCAGTGCTTTCTCAACGACCTATAAAAGGAGGAACTCTCAGACCTTGTGGGTTTTTCTCTAAAAAATTGACCGGGGCTCAAAGCCATTACAAGATAGGGGACAGAGAATTACTGGCCATTATCCTTACTCTTAAGGAATGGTGCCACCTACTTGAAGGCACAAAAAAACCCTGTCTTAATTATGACCGATCACAAAAACCTGACTTATCTCTCTGAGGCTAAAAGATTGTCCTCACGACAGGCCAGGTGGGCACTGTTCCTGTCTCGATTCAATTTCATTGTATCTTATTTGCCAGGGTCTAAGAATGTTAGGGCTGATGCACTGTCAAGACAATTTGAGGCTGAAATTGACAGAGATGAGGTGCCAGCACCTATTATTCAGCCTGATCGAATATTGGCTTCTACTAGTATCACTTCACCACTAGGGGAAGAGATTTTGGCCTCCCAGGCCTCTGCTCCCCCTGAAACTCCAATGGGCAAGTGTTTTGTTGATGAGCCATTCCGCACTCGGTTACTCGAGACATACCATTCCTCTAAAGCTGCAGGACATATTGGCAGAGACCATTTGTTGTGGTCCCTCTCGCAAGTCTTTTGGTGGCCTTCTATGAGGGCAGATTGTGCTGATTTTATGAATGCCTGTGCCACTTGTGCCCGTGCCAAGACCCCTAGACACCTCCCAGTGGGCCTACTTCAGTCGGTACCTAATGGTGAACACCCCTGGACCCACGTTTCCATTGATTTTATGGGAGAATTGCCAGTGTCTAGAGGGTATTCCTTCATACTCATGGTTGTGGACAGGTTTTCCAAAATGGCTCATTTCGTGCCCCTCCATGGTCTTCCCTCTGCTAAAGAATTAGCGGTGGTATTCGCTAAAGAAGTATTTCGGTTGCATGGAGTACCCAGAGTGCTGGTGTCCGACAGGGGGAGCCAGTTTGTGTCCAGATTTTGGAGGGCATTTTGTGAACAGATGGGCATACAATTATCCTTTTCCTCCGCCTACCATCCCCAGACCAATGGGGCCGCTGAACGTGCCAATCAAGGATTGGAGCAATTCTTCTGCTGTTTCATTACTGACCATCATGACAATTGGCCCGACCTGTTGCCCTGGGCAGAGTTCGCCAGGGACTGTGCGGTTAATTCTTCATTCCGGAGCTCTCCGTTTCTGATCAATTATGGGTTCCAGCCCTGTTTACTCCCGGATTCCTTCCAGGCACAACAGATTCCAGCTCTGGATGAGCATATCGAGCAACTCCGCTTCACATGGGCACAGGTCCAGAGGGTACTCGGTCAGTCATTCCAGCGTCATCAGCGCCATGCTAATCGCAGAAGACTGCCAGCGGTTTCCTTTCAGGTTGGGGATAGAGTGTGGCTTTCCTCCAGGAATCTTAAACTTCAAGTCCCATCTAATAAGTTGGCTCCTCGATTCATTGGTCCTTACAGAGTCATTCACAAAATTAACCCTGTCTCGTATGCTTTGGACAACCCAGCGTCCGTGCGTATTCATAATGTCTTCCTTGTATCTCTCCTCAAGCCTCTCGTATGCAACTGTTATACTACTAACCCTGTGGTGCCAGGGCCTATTGAGGTTGAAGGTCAGGAGGAGTATGAAGTTCAGAGTATCATTCATTCCCGCAGGCTTAGAGGAAAGGTGCAGTATTTGGTGCATTGGAAAGGTTATGGTCCTGAAGAAAGATCCTGGGTGAATAGTAAGGACCTTCATGCACCCAAGTTACTGCGAATTTTTCATTCTAAATACCCTCAGAAACCTAGACCCTCTTCTAGGAGAGGGGGTCTTTGAGAGGCGGGTACTATCACGGTGCCCGTGATTGCTGTCTTTTTGTGTCAGTCACCTGTAGGGGGCTCTCCATTGGCTGGCTGCCTTCAGCCCACCCTGCATTGCCTATTTAGACTGAGCCTGGGCACCCTTTGGTTGCCCTTTCATGTTGTCTCTATGCTGCTAGCATTTTCATCATGTTCCTGAGCTTCCTGGGTCCTTGCTGTGTTCCTTCTACCTGAGATCATCTAGTTCCTGAGTTACCTGTTCAGCGGTTCCGGTTTCCGTTCCAGATCCGGTTGGAGTTGCCGTTGTGTCACTGCTTCCTGCTGCCAGCCCCGCTCCCGTTCCTGATCCGGTTGACCGTCGAAGAAGTGCTGGTTCCTGCTTCACCTGCTGTTCTCCTTATCCAGATTGCAGTGTTGGCTTCTGCTTCCTGGTCGCCTTGGCGACATTTCTACTCTTGCTGGTTTATTCAGTACGCGGGTACTGGTTCACTCCACAGCCACCTGGCTACCGTAGCATCTATGTGTTTTGGTTCCCAGTACGCGGGTACTGGTTTACGCCACAGCCACTAGCATCGTGGAGATTGGCTCCCAGTACGAGGGTACTGGTTCACTCCACAGCCACCCGACTGCTGCAGCATCTATATGATCAGGTTCCCAGTGCGCGGGCACTGGTTCGCTCCACAGCCACCCGGCTGCGTGTGTTTTGTGCTCCCAGTACGCGGGTACTGGTTTGCTCCTTAGCCACCCGGCTGCTGTCGCTACATAGGTGTTAGTGCTCCCAGTACGCGGGTACTGGTTCGCTCCTTAGCCACCCGGATGCTGTCGCAGTTTTCTGCTCCCAGTATGTGGGTACTGGTTCGCTCCTTAGCCACCCGGCTGCTGTTGCTACTTAGTGATTTATGCCCCCAGTACACCGGTACTGGTTCGCTTACATTTATTACTGGTTGCTGTGCACTGGAAGTGTGACGGTTTCTCCAGTACGCGTGTACTGGTCTGCTCCACCACGTCTGAGTACTACTGTACCGGTTTAGTGTCAATGGGTCCCCAGTACGCGGGTACTGGTTCTCTCTCTTGCTGTATATAGCTGTCAAGTCCTAGGCAGCTACGTTGGTTCCCCAGTGCGCGGGTACTGGTGGTCTCCTGCTATTCTTTGGCGTGCCACTTATGCACTATTAGCCTCTATATGTCATCCTATATGTCATCTAGACGGTCACTGAGGCTTCAATGGTTGCCACCCATTCCGTATTAAGCTGCCTTGCCCGGTATATTGGTAAGGCTGGTAGAACCTTTCTCTTGGTACCATCTTGGGTTGCCTTACCCGGTATTGGTAAGGCCGATAGAGTCTGTATACTTGCTGTCTCCCGTTAGGCTGCCTTGCCCGGTATATTGGCAGGGCCGGTAGAGCCAACTATCCTGTGTGTACCAGTCCTGGCTGCCTTGCCCGGTATATTGGCAGGGCTGTAGAGCCAACTATCCTGTGTGTACCAGTCCTGGCTACCTTGCCCGGTATATTGGCAGGGCCGGAAGAGCAAACTATCCTGTGTGTACCAGTCCTGGCTGCCTTGCCCTGTATATTGGCAGTGCCGGTGGAGCCTACTAAATTCTCTGTGTACTAGTCCACAGGCTGCCTTGCCCGGTACTTTGGCAAGGCCGGTAGAGCCTATATCGCCATTATTATTCTTGCTATTCCTGTCTTTGCAATATATATGTATGTACGTGTATGAGACCCTATGGGGTTGTCTTAAACTTTTCAATAAAATTGTGTTTTTACCTAACTTTGCGTCTGAGAGTCTTAACAAACCGTGACAATCCTCCTGTATATGTGTGTGGTTGCGCATTTTTCTGTGTATCACTGTGTGTACCTTTCTGACACGTACTCTCTACGCCATATTTCACTATCATAACATTTAGTACAAAAAAAAACATTCCCTGCATAACATTACAGGCAACGTCGTCCCACATTGCTAGTGTACACAAACACACATACACATATTATATATGTCAGGGATCAAGCGGAGTTGAAGTCAGATGAAACCAGGAGTTATACACGAGAATCAAGCATCGGAATCACAAGGACTATAGAGCACAGGTACACCACGAAAGGGCAAAGTAGTAGTGGCAGGCTGAGGCCTTTAAGGCCTAGCAAGTAGGCGGAGACTAACACTGGCAACCAACAGTAGACTATAAGAATAGCGAATGTGATACACAGGGACAACCAGAAAGTAAGAATGTCTCCTGCAAAAACAGACGCTGGAGGCAATCACAGGCACCATGATAGTACCCCCCCTCAATGATCTCTCCCCTGCGGGAAAGAACCCACTTTATTAAGAAATTTAGTATGGAATCTATGCAGCAGGACAAGAGCGTGAATATCAGACTGATTCACCCAGGAACGTTCCTCAGGGCCATAGCCCTTCCAAAGTACAAAATATTGAGTTTATCTGCATCCATAGCGATACCATCAACAGAGATTACATACCCCAGGAATGGCACACGCTCTTTATGGAATTCGCATTTTTCAAGTTTACAATATAATTTGTTTTCTCTCAGTTTTTGCAATACGGTAGCCACATTGTCACGGATTTGAAGACTCTCAGACTTAAGGTTTGGTAAAATAACTTAAATTTATTAAAAGTTAAAGGCAGTCCCCGTAGGGTAAACATACATAACAAGACAACAGTACTATAACATATAATAGGTTCTACCGGCCTTGCCTAAATACCGGGCAAGGCAACCCAAGTGACAGTTTTAATGACAGGCTCTACCGGCCTTGCCTATACCGGGTAAGGCAACCGTGAGATGACGTATACCGGTTCTACCGGCCTTACCAATACCGGGCAAGGCAGCCCCCACGGAATGCTGAATGTAGGCTCTACCGGCCCTGCCAATACTGGGTAAGGCAACCTTAAAGATGGTGAATTACAAGGTTCTACCGGCCTTACCAATACCGGGCAGGGCAGCCCAAAGGAGTACTGGAGTAGGCTCTACCAGCCCTGCCAATACCGGGTGAGGCAACCTACAGGATGGTATCGTCAAGGTTCTACCGGCTTCACCAATACCGGGCAGGGCAGCCTGAGCGAGTAGACCAGCTGTCAGGTGACTAAGACAGCATAGAGCATAAGTATAGAGGTCTTACTCAGCAGGAGTCTATTGCCAGGGATACTCAGACAACTGCAAGGAAGTGGACAGCGACTGACCACAGTACTGGATGTTCAGCAGCAAACCAACGTCCACACGTTGGGTCTAATGTTAATATCGCCACCAGGTTTAATGGAGCAAACCAGCGACCGCACGCTGGAACCAACAATGTATATCGCAACCAGGTTTAGTGGAGTAAACCAGCGTCCGCACGCTGAGACCAACAACGTATATCGCAACCAGGTTTAGTGGAGCAAACCAGCGTCCGCACGCTGGAGCCAATAATGTATCTCGCAACCAGTTTAGTGGAGTAAACCAGCGTCCGCACGCTGGGACCAACAATGTATATAGCAACCAGGTTTAGTGGAGTAAACCAGCGTCCGCACGCTGGGACCAACAATGTATATCGCAACCAGGCTTAGTGGAGTAAACAAGCGTCCGCACGCTGGGACCAACAATGTATATCGCATCCAGGCTTAGTGGAGTAAACTAGCGTCCGCACGCTGGGACCAACAATGTATATCGCAACCAGGTTTAGTGGAGTAAACCAGCGTCCGCACGCTGAGACCAACAATGTATATCGCAACCATGTTTAGTGGAGTAAACCAGCGTCCGCACGCTGAGACCAACAATGTATATTGCAACCAGGTTTAGTGGAGTAAACCAGCGTCCGCACGCTGGGACCAACAATGAATATCGCAACCAGGTTTAGTGGAGTAAACCAACAAAGTATGATCAGCAGCGAGAAGAACAATGTCACCAGAGCGACGGCTAGAGCCGGAGATTCAGGAACACAGTAAGATTAACCCGCGAGGTGCTGGAACACAGGAACACTGGAACTCAGTAAGATTAACCCGCGAGGTGCTGGAACACAGGAACACTGGAACTCTGGAACACAGGAACTCTAGCATACAGGAACACTGGAACACTGGAACACAGGATCAGCAAGTACAGCAGGAACAACAGGAACAGGACCAGAAGCCTTAAAGCAGGTCAGGCAGAGTGGAGTCAGAAACACCACAAAAGGGCAACCTGGAAGTGCTCAACCTGGGTTTAAAAAGGCTGTGTGAGGAGGGCTAATCACAGACAGCCAGTCATGATACTCAGCAACTGACTGACACTGAACAGCACCAATCACGGGCACCGTGATAGTACCCCCCTTTCAAAGACCCCCTCTCCCAGAGTAGGGTCTAGGCTTCTGAGGGTATTTGGCATGAAATATTCGTAGTAACGTGGGTGCATGAAGGTCCTTACTGTCTACCCAGGAACGATCCTCAGGACCATAACCTTTCCAATGCACCAGATACTGTACCCCTCCTCTACCTCTGCAGGAATCAATAATGTTTTGTACTTCATACTCCTCCTGCCCCTCGACTTCAACAGGACCTGGCCTCACAGGTGTGGTAGTATAATGGTTACAAACCAGAGGTTTAAGGAGAGACACATGGAATACACTATGAATGCGCATAGAAGCAGGTAATTCCAAGGCATAGGAAACAGGGTTAATTTTGCGAATGATCTTGTACGGACCAATGAACCGAGGTGCCAGCTTATTAGATGGGACCATGAGCTTTAGATTCTTGGAGGGCAGCCATATTCTATCCCCGACTCGGAAGGAAACCGCTGGAAGCCTTCTGCGATTGGCATGACGCTGATGTCACTGAAAAGACTGGCCCAATGCCCTATGAACTTGTGCCCATGTGGAACGGAGTTGCTCTATATGCTCATCCAGAGCTGAAATCTGCTGTGATTGAAAGGAATCCGGGAGCAGACAGGGTTGGAACCCATAATTGATCAAAAACGGAGAGCTCCCGGAGGAAGAATTAACTGTGCAGTTCCTGGCGAACTCTGCCCAAGGCAACAAGTCGGCGCAATTATCATGATGGTCAGTCACAAAACATTGCAGAAACTGTTCCAATCCTTGATTGGCCCTCTCAGCGGCCCCGTTAGTCTGGGGATGATATGCCGAGGAAAATGATAGCTGTATGCCCATCTGTTCGCAAAATGCCCTCCAAAATCTGAACACAAACTGGCTCCCCCTGTCAGACACCAGCACCCTGGGTACTCCATGTAACCAAAATACTTCTCGAGCGAATACCATTGCCAGTTGCTTGGCCGAAGGAAGGTCACGGAGGGGTACGAAGTGTGCCATTTTAGAGAACCTGTCTACCACCATCAATATGAAGGCGTACCCTCTAGACCTGGGCAATTCTCCCATAAAGTCGATAGAGACGTGAGAACAAGGGCGTTCACCATTTGGCACCGGCTGGAGAAGTAGATTTCCTTATGATCCCTCTACTGAGGGCATCTGCTATGTATTCCTCCATAGCTTGGTTCTCCTCACAAGACAATGGATACGTGCGTCCCCTCGGTGGTACTGCTCCAGGACTCAGTTCTATGTGACAAACGTATGGTCTGTGCTGAGGTAGGATGCCAGCCCCTCCCTTACTGAAAACGTCGCTAAACTGCTGGTAGGCATCAGGTAGCGAAGGGGAGGTGCACAAGACCTTAACAGGATGGGTAACGCACTTATCCATACAGAACTGAGACCAAGCAGCAATCTCACATTTCTGCCAATCAAATTGTGGGTTGTGCAACTGTAACCAAGGAAAGCCCAAAATCACGGCATGGTGAGGAGAATTAATCAATTGGAACTGCTGCTCTTCCTTGTGAAGAGCCCCAATAGTCATGGACAAGGGCATAGTTTCAAAAGTAACTTGGGCGGGTTCCAAAGGTCTGCCATCAATTGCTTCAATAGCAAGAGGGGTTTCTCTCTGAATCCGTGGTACCCCATGCAATTCAGCAAAGGTATTGTCCATAAAATACCCAGCTGCACCAGAATCAACCAAGGCCAAAACCTCAACCGAGCGTTGTGCCCATGACAATACCACTTGTATGGTGGGTTTAATTGTGTCAAACAATGGGGACGATTGGACACCACCTAGGGCCTGTCCCCCAAGGTACCCTAGGTGTGTTCGTTTCCCGGACGTACCGGACAAGATCTTAACAGGTGACCATCTTTACCGCAGTACAGACATAATCCTTGTGTCTTGCGATACCTTCACTGCTCCTTAGTTAACCTAATGAAACCCACTTGCATAGGTTCACTTGGTTCCGAAATAGGTTCACTAGGTTTGGATGCAGAGGGAGGGTTGGGTGGGCAAAATATGCTACTGGACCCATTATTCTTTATCCGTACTCGTCGCTCTCTGGCGGTTAATCTTTCACGTATTCTGGAGTCAATTAGAATCACGTATTCGATATAATCGTCTAGGTCAGTAGGTAACTCTTTTGCTGCAATCTCATCTTTAATCTGGTCACTCAATCCTTGAGCAAAGGCTGCCAACAGGGCCTCATTATTCCACCCTACCTCTGCTGCCAAGGTGCGGAATTCAATGGCATAATCGCCAACCGTGCGCCTGCCCTGTTGTATCTCCATGAGACATTTAGCAGCAGAGGTAGTTCTACCAGGAGGCTCAAATACTCTCCGAAAGGATTGCACAAAATCACAGAAATTCTTTATGCAAGGTTTAGCGTTTTCCCATAGTGGGTTGGCCAGGCACACGCACTAGGAAATGCGTGTGCTGTCAATTCCATAAATATTTCAAGTTGATTAATAAACCCTCTGCATAATTGAGGGTCCCCGTCATATCTCAGCGGCAAGGGTGCAGAAGCCGTTAACCCTTTGACTGCGGCCCCTGAGGGCTTAGACTCATTCTCCGGTGTCGGAATTGGCGGAACCACCGGGTTAGCACCGGACTTATCCGCAAGTACCGTGCGTTCAAGAATAGTTTGGATAGCAACCGCTAGCTGATCCAAACGTTGCTCGTGCATATCCATCCTCCAATGGATATTCTGTGCGTTACCGTCACTCTTAGTGTCTGAGGTCATGGCCCTTTCGTACTATCACGGATTTGAAGACTCTCAGACTTAAGGTTTGGTAAAATAACTTAACTTTATTAAAAGTTAAAGGCAGTCCCCGTAGGGTAAACATACATAACAATACAACAGTAATATAACATATAATAGGTTCTACCGGCTTTGCCTAAATACCGGGCAAGGCAACCCAAGTGACAATTTTAATGACAGGCTCTACCGGCCTTGCCTATACCGGGTAAGGCAATCGTGAGATGACGTATACCGGTTCTACCGGCCTTACCAATACCGGGCAAGGCAGCCCAATGGAATGCTGAATGTAGGCTCTACCGGCCCTGCCAATACCGGGTAAGGCAACCTTAAAGATGGTGAATTACAAGGTTCTATCGGCCTTACCAATACCGGGCAGGGCAGCCCAAAGGAGTACTGGAGTAGGCTCTACCGGCCCTGCCAATACCGGGTGAGGCAACCTACAGGATGGTATCGTCAAGGTTCTACCGGCTTCACCAATACCGGGCAGGGCAGCCTGAGCGAGTAGACCAGCTGTCAGGTGACTAAGACAGCATAGAGCATAAGTATAGAGGTCTTACTCAGCAGGAGTCTATTGCCAGGGATAATCAGACAACTGCAAGGAAGTGGACAGCAACTGACCACAGTACTGGATGTTCAGGAGCAAACCAACGTCCGCACGTTGGGACTAATGGTAATAGCGCCACCAGGTTTAATGGAGCAAACCAGCGACCACACGCTGGAACCAACAATGTATATCGCAACCAGGTTTAGTGGAGAAAACCAGCGTCCGCACGCTGGGACCAACAACGTATATCGCAACCAGGTTTAGTCGAGCAAACCAACGTCCGCACGCTGGAGCCAATAATGTATCTCGCAACCAGTTTAGTGGAGTAAACCAGCGTCCACACGCTTGGACCAACAATGTATATAGCAACCAGGTTTAGTGGAGTAAACCAGCGTCCGCACACTTGGACCAACAATGTATATAGCAACCAGGTTTAGTGGAGTAAACCAGCGTCCGCACGCTGGGACCAACAATGTATATCGCAACCAGGCTTAGTGGAGTAAACCAGCGTCCGCACGCTGGGACCAACAATGTATATCGCAACCAGATTTAGTGGAGTAAACTAGCGTCCGCACGCTGAGACCAACAATGTATATCGCAACCAGGTTTAGTGGAGTAAACCAGCGTCCGCACGCTGAGACCAACAATGTATATTGCAACCAGGTTTAGTGGAGTAAACCAGCGTCCGCACGCTGAGACCAACAATGTATATTGCAACCAGGTTTAGTGGAGTAAACCAGCGTCCGCACGCTGGGACCAACAATATATATTGCAACCAGGTTTAGTGGAGTAAACCAGAGTCCGCACGCTGGGACCAACAATGTATATCGCAACCAGGTTTAGTGGAGTAAACCAACAAAGTATGATCAGCAGCGAGAAGAACAATGTCGCCAGAGCGACGGCTAGAGCCGGAGATTCAGGAACACAGTAAGATTAACCCGCGAGGTGCTGGAACACAGGAACACTGGAACTCAGAAAGATTAACCCGCGAGATGCTGGAACACAGGAACACTGGAACTCTGGAACACAGGAACTCTAGCATACAGGAACACTGGAACACTGGAACACAAGATCAGCAAGTACAGCAGGAACAGCAGGAACAGGCCCAGAAGTCTGACAAGCAGGTCAGGCAGAGTGGAGTCAGAAACACCACGAATGGGCAGCCTGGGTTTAAAAAGACTGTGTGAGGAGGGCTAACCACAGACAGACAATCATGATACTCAGCAAGTGACTGACACTGAACAGCACCAATCACAGGCACCGTGATACACATCTCTCCGATGTGTATCAAGGTTAGGGGAGTGTATCAGGATATCATCCAGATAAACTACTACGCAGAACTGTAGCAGATCTATTAGCACATCATTTATGAATTCTTGGAATACCACTGGAGCATTGCATGGAACAAAGGGCATGACCAGATACTCATAATGGCCACTATGAGTATTAAAATTGGATTTCCATTCATCATCCTCTTTGATCTGAATTAGATTATAGGCTGCTCGTAAGTCAAGTTTTGTGAAGACAGAGGACCCCTTGAGGAGGTCAAACAACGCTGTTATCAATGCAATGGGGTACGCATTTTTCACCATCAGCTTATTTAGACCTCTATAATCAATGCAGGGTCTAAGCTCCCCGTCTTTTTTCTTAACAAAGAAAAATCCTGCCCCCGCGGGCGAGGACGATTTCCTTATGATGCCTCGGGCCAAGGCATCAGAAATGTTCTCCTTCATCTTCGGGGTTTTTTCTCCACCGACAATGGGTATGTGTGGCCTTAGGAGGTACAGTGCCAGGCGTCAGATTAATAGCACAGTCATATGACCTATGCTCTGGTAATGTGCTAGCTTCCCCCTTACTGAATACCTCACTGAACGATTGATACTCAGAGGGTATAGAGGGGGAGGTACACAAAATCTTAATGGACTGCTGTAGACAAGACTTCTGACAATAGTCAGACCAAGATATGATGTCACAGGTTTTCCAGTCCATTCTGGGGTTGTGTGTCTGAAGCCATGGAAACCCCAGAATGATTGCATGATGAGGAGACTGAATGAATTGAAATTGTAGGGTCTCCACATGGAGAGCTCCCACTCTGAGAGTCAGCGGACAAGTCTCACGTGTGACATGGGATAGTACTAGCGGTCTACCATCGATCGCTTCCACCGCTAATGGAGAGAATCTGGGTACCAAGGGAATATTATGCTCTTTAGCAAATTCCATATCAATAAAATAGCCTGTAGCTCCAGAATCAATCAAGGCTGGTGTTGCCACTGAGGAGGTTGCCCAAGAAATTGCCACCTGTAAGATGGGCTTGCTTTATTCTGGGTCTGGGGACTGGTTTACTCCACCTAGGACCTGTCCCCTAGATGCGCGTGTTCCCAGATGTACCGGACAGGTTCGTAGCATATGTCAAGCCTTACCACAGTATAGGCATAGACCTTCTTTACGGCGGAAGGGCCACTCTTCTCTGGACAATTGTGTGACACCAATTTGCATGAGCTCAGCCCTACTATCACGGTGCCCGTGATTGGTGCTGTTCAGTGTCAGTCAGTTGCTGAGTATCATGATTGGCTGTTTGTGATTAGCCCTCCTCACACAGCCTTTTTAAACCCAGGCTGAGCACTTCCAGGTTGCCCTTTCGTGGTGTTTCTGACTCCACTCTGCCTGACCTGCTTGTCAGGCTTCTGGGCCTGTTCCTGCTGTTCCTGCTGTACTTGCTGATCCTGTGTTCCAGTGTTCCTGTATACTAGTGTTCCTGTGTTCCAGAGTTCCAGTGTTCCTGTGTTCCAGCACCTCTCGGGTTAATCTTACTGAGTTCCAGTGTTCCTGTGTTCCAGCACCTCGCGGGTTAATCTTACTGAGTTCCTGAATCTCCTGCTCCAGCCGTCGCTCTGGAGACATTGTTCTCGCTGCTGATCATACTTTGTTGGTTTACTCCACTAAACCTGGTGGCAATATACATTGTTGGTCCCAGCGTGCGGACGCTAGTTTACTCCACTAAGACTGGTTGCGATATACATTGTTGGTCCCAGCGTGCGGACGCTGGTTTACTCCACTAAACCTGGTTGCTATATACATTGTTGGTCCCAGCGTGCGGACGCTGGTTTACTCCACTAAACTGGTTGCAATATACATTGTTGGTCTCAACATGCGGACGCTGGGTTACTCCACTAAACCTGGTGGCAATATACATTGTTGGTCCCAGCGTGCGGACGCTAGTTTACTCCACTAAGCCTGGTTGCGATATACATTGTTGGTCCCAGCGTTCGGACGCTGGTTTACTCCACTAAACTGGTTGCGAGATACATTATTGGTTCCGGCGTGCGGACGCTGGTTTGCTCCACTAAACCTGGTTGCGATATATGTTGTTGGTCCCAGCGTGCAGTCGCTGGTTTGCTCCATTAAACCTGGTGGCGCTATTACCATTAGTCCCAATGTGCGGACGTTGGTTTGCTCCTGAACATCCAGTACTGTGGTCAGTCGCTGTCCACTTCCTTGCTGTTGTCTGAGTATCCCTGGCAATAGACTCCTGCTGAGTAAGACCTCTATACTTATGCTCTATGCTGTCTTAGTCACCTGACAGCTGGTCTACTCGCTCAGGCTGCCCTGCCCGGTATTGGTGAGGCCGGTAGAACCTTGACGATACCATCCTGTAGGTTGCCTCATCCGGTATTGGCAGGGCCGGTAGAGCCTACTCCAGTACTCCTTTGGGCTGCCCTGCCCGGTACTGGTAAGGCCAGTAGAACCTTGTAATTCACCATCTTTAAGGTTGTCTTACCCGGTATTGGCAGGGCCGGTAGAGCCTACATTCAGCATTCCATTGGGCTGCCTTGCCCGGTATTGGTAAGGCCGTTAGAACCGGTATACGTCATCTCACGATTGCCTTACCCGGTATTTAGGCAAAGCCGGTAGAACCTATTATATGTTATATTACTGTTGTATTGTTATGTATGTTTACCCTACGGGGACTGCCTTTAACTTTTAATAAAGTTAAGTTATTTTACCAAACCTTAAGTCTGAGAGTCTTCAAATCTGTGACAGTACGAAAGGGCCATGACCTCAGACACTAAGAGTGATGGTAACGCACAGAATATCCATTGGAGGATGGATATGCACAAGCAACGTTTGGATCAGCTAGCGGTTGCTATCCAAACTATTCTTCAACGCACGGCACTTGCGGCTAAGTCCGGTGCTAACCCGGTGGTCCCGTCAATTCCGACACCGGAGAATGAGTCTAAGCCCTCAGGGGCCGCAGTCAAAGGGTTAACGGCTTCTGCACCCTGGCCGCTGAGATATGACGGGGACCCTCAATTATGCAGAGGGTTTATTAAACAACTTGAAATATTTATGGAATTGATGGCACACGCATTTCCTAGTGATCGCAGTAAGGTTGGGTTCATGATATCCCTGCTGACTGGCAGAGCATTGGCCTGGGCCAACCCACTTTGGGAAAACGCTAAACCTTGCACAAAGAATTTCTGTGATTTTGTGCAATCCTTTCGGAGAGTATTTGAGCCTCCTGGTAGAACTACCTCTGCTGCTAAACGTCTCATGGAGATACAACAGGGCAGGCGCACGGTTGGCGATTATGCCATTGAATTCCGCACCTTGGCAGCAGAGGTAGGGTGGAATAACGAGGCCCTGTTGGCTGCCTTTGCTCAAGGATTGAGTGACCAGATTAAAGATGAGATTGCAGCAAAAGAGTTACCTACTGACCTAGACGATTATATCGAATACGTGATTCTAATTGACTCCAGAATACGTGAAAGATTAACCGAAAGAGAGCGACGAGTATGGTTAAAGAATAATTGGTCTAGTAGCATATTTTGTCCACCCAACCCTCCCTCTGCATCCAAACCTAGTGAACCTATTTCGGAACCAAGTGAACCTATGCAGGTGGGTTTCACTAGGTTAACTAAGGAGCAGAGAAGGTATCGCAAGACACAAGGATTATGTCTGTACTGGGGTAAAGATGGTCACCTGTTAAGATCTTGTCCGGTACGTCCGGGAAACGAACACACCTAGGGTACCTTGGGGGACAGGCCCTAGGTGGTGTCCAATCGTCCCCATTGTTGGACACACTTAAACCCACCATACAGGTGGTATTGTCATGGGCACAACGCTCGGTTGAGGTTTTGGCCTTGGTTGATTCTGGTGCAGCTGGGTATTTTATGGACAATACCTTTGCTGAATTGCATGGGGTACCACGGATTCAGAGAGAAACCCCTCTTGCTATTGAAGCAATTGATGGCAGACCTTTGGAACCCGCCCAAGTTACTTTTGAAACTATGCCCTTGTCCATGACTATTGGGGCTCTTCACAAGGAAGAGCAGCAGTTCCAATTGATCAATTCTCCTCACCATGCCGTGATTTTGGGCTTTCCTTGGTTACAGTTGCACAACCCACAATTTGGTTGGCAAAAAATGTGAGATTGCTGCTTGGTCTCAGTTCTGTATGGATAAGTGCGTTACCCATCCTGTTAAGGTCTTGTGCACCTCCCCTTCACTACCTGATGCCTACCAGCAGTTTAGCAACGTTTTCAGTAAGGGAGAGGCTGGCACCCTACCTCAGCACAGACCATACGATTGTCGCATAGAACTGAGTCCTGGAGCAGTACCACCGAGGGGACGCACGTATCCATTGTCTTGTGAGGAGAACCAAGCTATGGAGGAATACATAGCAGATGCCCTCAGTAGAGGGATCATAAGGAAATCTACTTCTCTGGCCGGTGCCGGGTTCTTTTTTGTTAAGAAACAAAGTGGCGAACTGTGACCTTGCATAGACTATCGTGGGCTGAATAAGCTGATGGCAAAAAATGCCTACCCAATACCACTCATCACCGAGCTGTTTGATAGACTTTAGGAGTCCTCGATTTTCACCAAATTGGACCTAAGAGCAGCCTACTATTTGATACGTATCAGAGCCGGTGATGAGTGGAAAACTGCCTTCAATACGAGATCTGGGCATTATGAATACCTAGTCATGCCATTTGGTCTATGTAATGCTCCTGCAGTATTTCAAGAACTGATCAATGACGTTCTTAGAGATATGTTACAATCTTGTGTTGTAGTCTATCTTGACGACATACTTATCCACTCCAAAGACCTGTCACAACACATCAAGGATGTGTCTGAAGTCTTGCTGCGCTTATGAAAAAATAAATTATTCTGTAAACTGGAGAAATGCGAGTTCCACAAAACCAGTGTACCGTTTCTGGGGTTTATAATTGGCAAAGACGGCATTGCCATGGATAAAGAGAAATTGACGGCAGTCTTACAATGGCCTAAACCCAAGAGCCTCAAAGCCATCCAACGATTTCTGGGCTTCGCCAATTATTTCAGGAAGTTTATTAAAAACTTCTCCTCTATCGTGAAACCTCTGTCTGACCTCACGCACAAGGGCGCTAACCCATCCCTCTGGCCGGTGGCTGCTGAAGAGGCCTTTGAGAAGTTGAAGGTAGCCTTTGCTGAAGCGCCTGTGTTGTCCCACCCTAATCCAATACTCCCCTTTACTTTGGAAGTTGATGCCTCAGATATTGGGGTCGGGGCGGTGCTCTCTCAGCGACAGGTTAAAGGCGGTACACTCAGACCCTGTGGATTGTTCTCAAAAAAACTGACTAGTGCTCAAAGTCATTACGAGATTGGTGATCGAGAATTACTGGCCATTATCCTCGCTCTCAAAGAATGGCGTCATTTACTTGAAGGCACAAAAAACCCAGTTTTGATTCTAACTGATCACAAGAATCTGACGTATCTTTCTGAGGCCAAGAGATTGTCTTCTCGCCAGGCCAGATGGGCACTGTTTCTATCCCGATTCAATTTCGTTGTATCATACCTGCCGGGATCAAAGAATGTTAGGGCTGATGCTCTGTCTAGACAATTTGAAGCAGAGGTTGACAGAGAAGAGGTATCAGCCCCTATCATTCAACCCGATAGAATATTGGCTACCATACGTAGTAGTATTACTTCACCACTAGGGGAGGAGATTTTGGCATCCCAAGCCTCTGCTCTCATGAGACTCCAGTGGGCAAATGTTTTGTCGCTGAGCCATTCCGTACTCGATTACTTGAGACCTACCACTCCTCTAAGGCTGCGGGACATATTGGTAGGGATCAATTGTTCTGGTCTCTCTCAGCTATTTTTGTGGCCTTCTATGACAGCAATATGTGCCAATTTTACGAATGCCTGTGCCACCTGTGCCCGTGCCAAAACCACTAGACATCTCCCTGTGGGCTTGCTTCAGTCGGTGCCTAATGGTGAACGCCCTTCGTCTCACGTCTCTATCGACTTTATGGGAGAATTGCCCAGGTCTAGAGGGTACTCCTTCATATTGATAGTGGTAGACAGGTTCTCTAAAACACTTCGTACCCCCCCGTGGCCTTTCTTAGGCCAAGGAACTGGCAATGGGATTTGCTCGAGAAGTATTTCGGTTACATGGAGTACCCAGGGTGCTGGTGTCTGACAGGGGGAGCAAGTTTGTGTCTAGATTCTGGAGGGCATTTTGCGAACAGATGGGCATACAGCTATCATTTTCCTCGGCATATCATCCCCAGACTAACGGGGCAGCTGAGAGGGCCAATCAAGGATTGGAACAGTTTCTGCGATGTTTTGTGACTGACCATCATGATAATTGCTCCGACTTGTTGCCTTGGGCAGAGTTCACCAGGAACCGCGCAGTTAATTCTTCCTCTGGGAGCTCTCCGTTTTTGATCAGTTATGGGTTCCAACCCTGTCTGCTCCCGGATTCCTTTCAATCACAGCAGATTCCAGCTCTGGATGAGCATATAGAGCAACTCCGTTCCACATGGGCACAAGTTCAGAGGGCATTGGGCCAGTCTTTTCAGCGACATCAGCGTCATGCCAATCGCAGAAGGCTTCCAGCGGTTTCCTTCCAAGTCGGGGATAGAGTATGGCTGTCCTCCAAGAATCTAAAGCTCAAGGTCCCATCTAATAAGCTGGCACCTCGGTTCATTGGTCCGTACAAGATCATTCGCAAAATTAACCCTGTTTCCTATGCCTTGGAATTACCTGCTTCTATGCGCATTCATAAAGTATTCCATGTGTCTCTCCTTAAACCTCTGGTTTGTAACCGTTATACTACCACACCTGTGAGGCCAGGTCCTGTTGAAGTCGAGGGGCAGGAGGAGTATGAAGTACAAAACATTATTGATTCCTGCAGAGGTAGAGGAGGGGTACAGTATCTGGGGAATTGGAAAGGTTATGGTCCTGAGGATCGTTCCTGGGTAGACAGTAAGGACCTTCATGCACCCAAGTTACTACGAATATTTCATGCCAAATACCCTCAGAAGCCTAGACCCTACTCTGGGAGAGGAGGTCTTTGAAAGGGGGGGTACTATCACGGTGCCCGTGATTGGTGCTGTTCAGTGTCAGTCAGTTGCTGAGTATCATGATTGGCTGTCTGTGATTAGCCCTCCTCACACAGCCTTTTTAAACCCAGGCTGAGCACTTCCAGGTTGCCCTTTCGTGGTGTTTCTGACTCCACTCTGCCTGACCTGCTTGTCAGACTTCTGGGCCTGTTCCTGCTGTTCCTGCTGTACTTGCTGATCCTGTGTTCCAGTGTTCCTGTATACTAGTGTTCCTGTGTTCCAGAGTTCCAGTGTTCCTGTGTTCCAGCACCTCGCGGGTTAATCTTACTGAGTTCCAGTGTTCCTGTGTTCCAGCACCTCGCGGGTTAATCTTAGTGAGTTCCTGAATCTCCTGCTCCAGCCGTCGCTCTGGCGACATTGTTCTTCTCGCTGCTGATCATACTTTGTTGGTTTACTCCACTAAACCTGGTTGCGATATACATTGTTGGTCCCAGCGTGCGGACGCTGGTTTACTCCACTACACCTGGTTGCGATATACATTGTTGGTCCCAGCGTGCGGACGCTGGTTTACTGCACTAAACCTGGTTGCAATATACATTGTTGGTCTCAGCGTGCGGACGCTGGTTTACTCGACTAACCTGGTTGCAATATACATTGTTGGTCTCAGCGTGCGGACGCTGGTTTACTCCACTAAACCTGGTTGCTATATACATTGTTGGTCCCAGCGTGCGGATGCTGGTTTACTCCACTAAACTGGTTGCGAGGTACATTATTGGTTCCAGCGTGTGGACGCTGGTTTGCTCCACTAAACCTGGTTGCGATATATGTTGTTGGTCCCAGCGTGCGGTCGCTGGTTTGCTCCATTAAACCTGGTGGCGCTATTACCATTAGTCCCAACGTGCGGACGTTGGTTTGCTCCTGAACATCCAGTACTGTGGTCAGTCGCTGTCCACTTCCTTGCTGTTGTCTGAGTATCCCTGGCAATAGACTCCTGCTGAGTAAGACCTCTATACTTATGCTCTATGCTGTCTTAGTCACCTGACAGCTGGTCTACTCGCTCAGGCTGCCCTGCCCGGTATTGGTGAGGCCGGTAGAACCTTGACGATACCATCCTGTAGGTTGCCTCACCCGGTATTGGCAGGGCCGGTAGAGCCTACTCCAGTGCTCCTTTGGGCTGCCCTGCCCGGTATTGGTAAGGCCGGTAGAACCTTGTAATTCACCATCTTTAAAGTTGCCTTACCCGGTATTGGCAGGGCCGGTAGAGCCTACATTTAGCATTCCATGGGGGCTGCCTTGCCCGGTATTGGTAAGGCCGGTAGAACCGGTATATGTCATCTCACGGTTGCCTTACCCGGTATAGGCAAGGCCGGTAGAGCCTGTCATTAAAACTGTCACTTAGGTTGCCTTGCCCGGTATTTAGGCAAGGCCGGTAGAACCTATTATATGTTATATTACTGTTGTATTGTTATGTATGTTTACCCTACGGGGACTGCCTTTAACTTTTAATAAAGTTAAGTTATTTTACCAAACCTTAAGTCTGAGAGTCTTCAAATCCGTGACACCTACTGACCTCCGCACTAGGCGGCTTGGGAGGTGTGGGAGGCATGGGTGGGAATTCCCAGTTAGTCGGAATCACAAGAACTATAGCGCACAGGTACACCACAAAAGGGCAAAGTAGTAGTGGCAGGCTGAGGCATTTAAGGCCTAGCAAGTAGGCGGAGATTAACTCTGGCAACCAGCAGTAGCCTTTAAGAATAGCAAATGTCTTACAGCGCGACAACCAGGAAATAAGAATGTCGCCTACAAACACAGACGCTGGAGACAATCGCAGGCACCGTGATAGTGGTATTCTCAGAGATACTACATGTGCCATGCGCTATACCAGAGAAACAGCGGGAGATTAGGGAACTTAATGCATGGCTGAAGTCTTGGTCTAAGACCACTCATAAGAGAAAGGTCCACATTTAAGAACAGCAGGCCGAGGCAAGAGTTGCATCTGATATCTAACAGGGAGCTCCTACCCATGCCTCTCTCACCTCCCTTACCACCCAGTGTAGAGCCTAGTGGGGCCGAACCCATGCAGGTTGGCTTTACATGGTTGTCTCGGGAGGAACGGTCCTTCCGCTGCAGAGAGGGTCTATGCCTATATTGTGGTAAGGCTGGACATTTGCTTTGAGGTTGCCCGATGCGTCCGGGAAACGCACGCACCTAGGTTCTCTAAGAGGACAGATCCTAGGTGGAGTCAGTCAGTCCCCAGAGCCTGATCCGAACAAACCTATTCTTCAGGTGGCGATTTCTTGGGCGAATTCCTCAGTGGCCACACCAGCCTTGATTGATTCTGGTGCGGCTGGTTATTTCATTGATGGCGATTTTGTGAATAAACACAATATTCCAGTGACCCCCCGTGAGTCTCCATTAGCGGTTGAAGCGATAGACGGTTGTCCTCTCGAGCCTTCCCATGTCACTCATGAGACCTGTCCGTTGACACTAAGGATAGGAGCTCTCCAAGTGGAGACTCTACAGTTCCAGGTGATCCAGTCTCCACACCATGCGGTCATTTGGGGTTCCCATGGCTCCAGAAACATAATCCTTGACTGAACTGGGAGACGTGTGACATAATATCATGGTCTGACTATTGTAAAGGGACCTGTCTACAGCACCCTATTAAGATTTTGTGTACCTCCCCCTCGTTGCCCTCAGAGTACCAGTCTTTTAGTGAGGTGTTTAGCAAGGGGGAGGCTAGCACTTTACCAGAACATAGACCGTATGACTGTGCTATTAATCTGACGGCAGGCTCAATACCTCCGAAAGGCCGCACCTATCCTCTGTCAGTAGAGGAGAATAAGGCCATGGAGGAGTACATTTCGGATGCATTATCCAGAGGCATTATAAGAAAGTCTTCCTTGCCCGCAGGGGCTGGTTTTTTCTTTGTAAAGAAAAAGAATGGGGAACTTAGACCTTGTATCGATTATAGAGGTCTAAACAAACTATTGGTAAAGAACACTTACCCCAATCCATTAATTACAGAATTGTTTGACCATCTAAAGGGCTCCTCTGTATTCACAAAACTTGATTTGCGTGCAGCATACAATTTGATTAGAATCAAAGAGGGCGATGAATGGAAGACCGCTTTTAATACTCAAAGTGGCCATTATGAATATTTAGTTATGCCTTTTGGGCTGTGCAATGCGCCAGCGGTCTTCCAGGAGTTCATTAACGATGTACTGAGAAGTCTGCTACAATCCTGTGTCGTAATGTACCCGGGCGATATTCTAATGCACTCTCCTGATATCGAAACTTATAGGAGAGATGTAATTTCGGTACTGCAAAAACTGAGGGAAAACAAATTATATTGCAAACTTGAGAAATGCGAATTTCATAAGGACCAGGTACCCTTCCTGGGTTATGTTATCTCTGCCAGTGGTATTGCCATGAATACAGAAAAGCTCTCGGCAGTGTTACAATGGCCACGTCCGGTGGGTCTGAAGGCCATACAAAGATTCCTCTGTTTTGCAAACTATTATAGAAAGTTAATTCGTAATTTCTCATCCTTGGTCAAACCTTTGACTGATATGACACATAAGGGTGCTAACCCAT
The DNA here is from genome assembly GCA_037306005.1 of Rhinophrynus dorsalis. NCBI lineage: Eukaryota > Metazoa > Chordata > Amphibia > Anura > Rhinophrynidae > Rhinophrynus > Rhinophrynus dorsalis. The sequence goes on from CM074721.1 coordinate 525,217,697, forward strand.
CAATATGGTCTCCAGAGGCTAACAATGCTTTTGAGGCCCTGAAGTCTGCCTTCTCGACGGCTCCTATATTGGTGCATCCTAACACTGCCTTGCCATCTACCCTTGAGGTATACGCTTCCGAAACAGGGGTGGGGCCAGTGCTATTACAGAGAAAGGAGCCTGGCAAACCCCTGTTGCCTTGTGGTTCCTTTTCTAAAAAGATGACAAAAGCCCAAAGCCTATATGATATAGGGGACCGTGAGTTGCTGGCCATCATCCTTGCCCTTCGGGAGTGGCGTCACCTTCTGGAGAGGACAAAGGCTCCTGTATTAATACTAACGGACCACAAGAATCTAACATATTTATCAGAGGCCAAGAGATTGTCACCCAGACAGGCCAGATGGGCTTTATTCCTGTCTAGATTTAATTTTGTAGTTTCGTACCTCCCTTGTTCCAAGAACACTTGAGCTGATGCCTTGTCTAGACAGTTTGGTCCAGAGCATGGATCTGAAAGTGAACCCGTTCCAATTATCATCCTGATCGCATTTTGGCTACTATTCGTACTAGCATTACTTCTCCTCTGGGTGAGGAGATTCTGGCGTCACAAAACAATGCCCCAGTCGAGAAGCCCAGTGGGAAATGTTTTGTAGCTGACAATCTCCGCACTAAGCTACTAGAAGCCTACCATTCATCTAAGGCAGCTGGGCACATTGGTCGGGACCAACTGATTTGGTCAATCTCACAGTTATTTTGGTGGCCTAGTCTGAGGTCAGATTGTGCAGCCTTCGTGGAAGCCTGTTCCATATGCGCTCGTGCCAAGACTCCTAGCCATCTACCTCTAGGACTACTCCAGACTGTTCCTAATGGGTAACGCCCATGGTCGCACATTTAGCTAGACTTTATTAGAATTGCCTAGATCCAAGGGCTCCACAGTCATACTAATGATCATGGACAGATTCTCTAAGATGGCACATTTTGTTCCACTTCCGGGAGTACCCTCCTCTAAAGAATTGGCTGCGGTATTCGCTAGGGAGGTATTCAGGCTCCACGGAGTACCCCGAGTTGTGGTTTCTGATCGTGGAAGTCAGTTCATATCAAGGTTTTGGAAGGCCTTTTGTGACCAGATGGGCATCAAACTGCTATTTTTCTCTGCCTATCACCCCCAGACCAATGGTGCTACGGAAAGAGCCAACCAAGGACTGGAGCAATTCTTGCGATGCTTCGCTTCTGACCATCATGACAATTGGGTTGACCTGTTGCCGTGGGCGGAGTTTGCCAGGAATTTTGCCATAAACACTTCATCCGGGAGCTCTCCTTTCCTGATTAATTATAGGTTTCAACCCTTTCTGCTCCTGGATACTTTTCGGGCACAGGAGATTCCGGCTCTGGATGAGCACATGGAGTAGCTCCGCTCCACATGTGCACAGGTTCAGAATACTTTGTGAAGGTCCTCAGAGCGATATCAGAGACACGGAGATCACAGGAGATGCCCTGCTCCGGTCTTTCAGGTGGGGGATAGAGTCTGGTTGGTCACTAAGAACCTGCACCTGCAAGTGCCATGTCACAAGATGGCTCCACGTTTCATAGGACCCTTCTGGGTGCTCCACAGAATTAACCCTGTGTCCTATGCTTTAGACCTCCCTAGGAATGTGCACATCAACAATGTCTCTCTCCTGAAACCACTGAAAACCGTTACACTTCTGCTCAGGTAGTCCCAGGTCCAGTACCCATTCAGAATCAGGATGAATACGAAATACAACGCATCCTGGATTCCCGTAGGGTACGGGGGCGCATTCAATCTTTTGTCCACTGGAAAGGTAACGGTCCTGAGGAGCGCTCATGGGTGGATCAGAATTATATCCACGCTCCTAGATTGTTGCTCAGTTTCCACATGAAATTTCCCAATAAGGTATGGTCTCCTCCGCAGGGGGGAGATCATTGAGTGGGGGGTACTGGCACGGTGCCCGTGATTGCCTCTCGCAGTATTGCCTATGTGCAACATTGTTTACTTCCTGAACTGTCGCTCTCGCTGAGTCGCTATTCCTATAGGTCTACTGGTTGGTGAGGTCATATCACGGTGCCCATGATTGCTGCCTTTTCCTGTCAGTTATCTGAATGGGCTCTCCATTGGCTGCCTGTCTTCAGCACGCCTAGTATTGCCTATATAGACTGGCACCCTTTGTTTGCCCTTTCATGGTGTCTCTTGTCGTTGGCCACCTGCACTATATCCCTGAGTTCCTTCGCCTTGACTTTCTACCACTCTCCAGAGACAGCCTGTGTATCTGCCTGACAGCTTCCGTGGGCTATGGTTCCTTCTTCCAATCCTGATCCAGTTTGGGCTGTGGTTCCTGCCTCCGTTCCTGATCCGGTGTGGGCTGTTGTTCCTGCTGCTGATCCTGATCTGGTTGTCTGCTGCTGCTACTGTTCCTGTTTCCTGTCCAGGTCTGGCTGTGCTCCTGCTCCGGAATCGCGTGCAGAGTGTCTCCTCCTTCATGTCGCCCTGGGCGACATTCTCATCATTGGAGTTACTTGTGTAGTCCAGTACGCGGGTACTGGTTCGCTCCATACATAAACGGTGGCTTGCCTCATTCCTTACAGCACCGGTAACGCTGTGTACTCCAGTACGCGGGTACTGGTTCGCTCCATACATAACCGGTGGCTTGCCTCATTCCTTACAGCACCGGTAATGCTGTGTAGTCCAGTACGCGGGTACTGGTTCGCTCCATACATAACCGGTGGCTTGCCTCATTCTTTACAGCACCGGTAACGCTGTGTAGTCCAGTACGCGGGTACTGGTTCGCTCCATACATAACCGGTGGCTTGCCTCATTCCTTACAGCACCGTTAATGCTGTGTAGTCCAGTACACGGGTACTGGTTCGCTCCATACATAACCGTTGGCTTGCCTCATTCCTTACAGCACCGGTAATGCTGTGTAATCCAGTACGCGGGTACTGGTTCTCTCCATACATAACCGGTGGCTTGCCTCATTACTTACAGCACCGGTAACGCTGTGTAGTCCAATACACGGGTACTGGTTCGCTCCATACATAACCGGTGGTTTGCCTCATTCCTTACAGCACTGGTACAGCCTTGTGTAAGTCCAGTACGCGGGTACTGGTTCGCTCCATACATAACCGGTGGCTTGCTACATTCCTTATAGCGCCGGCAAGATCTTGTGTCAGTCCAGTACGCGGGTACTGGTTCGCTCCATACATAACCGGTGGCTCGCTACATTCCATATAGCGCCGGTAGGTCTTGTGTTAGTCCAGTACGCTGGTACTGGTTCGCTCCATACATAACCGGTGGCTTGCCTCATTCCTTACAGCACCGGTAACGCTGTGTAGTCCAGTACGCGGGTACTGGTTCGCTCCATACATAACCGGTGGCTTGCCTCATTCTTTACAGCACCGGTAACGCTGTGTAGTCCAGTACGCAGGTACTGGTTCGCTCCATACATAACCGGTGGCTTGCCTCATTCCTTACAGCACCGTTAATGCTGTGTAGTCCAGTACACGGGTACTGGTTCGCTCCATACATAACCGTTGGCTTGCCTCATTCCTTACAGCACCGGTAATGCTGTGTAATCCAGTACGCGGGTACTGGTTCTCTCCATACATAACCGGTGGCTTGCCTCATTACTTACAGCACCGGTAACGCTGTGTAGTCCAATACACGGGTACTGGTTCGCTCCATACATAACCGGTGGCTTGCCTCATTCCTTACAGCACTGGTACAGCCTTGTGTAAGTCCAGTACGCGGGTACTGGTTCGCTCCATACATAACCGGTGGCTTGCTACATTCCTTATAGCGCCGGCAAGATCTTGTGTCAGTCCAGTACGCGGGTACTGGTTCGCTCCATACATAACCGGTGGCTCGCTACATTCCATATAGCGCCGGTAGGTCTTGTGTTAGTCCAGTACGCGGGTACTGGTTCGCTCCATACATAACCGGTGGCTTGCCTCATTCCTTACAGCACCGGTAACGCTGTGTAGTCCAGTACGCGGGTACTGCTTCGCTCCATACATAACCGGTGGCTTGCCTCATTCTTTACAGCACCGGTAACGCTGTGTAGTCCAGTACGCGGGTACTGGTTCGCTCCATACATAACCGGTGGCTTGCCTCATTCTTTACAGCACCGGTAACGCTGTGTAGTCCAGTACGCGGGTACTGGTTCGCTCCATACATAACCGGTGGCTTGCCTTTCCTTACAGCACCGGTAAGGCTGTGTAGTCCAGTACGCAGGTACTGGTTCGCTCCATACATAACCGGTGGCTCGCTACATTCCATATAGCGCCGGTAGGTCTTGTGTTAGTCCAGTACGCGGGTACTGGTTCGCTCCATACATAACCGGTGGCTTGCCTCATTCCTTACAGCACCGGTAACGCTGTGTAGTCCAGTACGCGGGTACTGGTTCGCTCCATACATAACCGGTGGCTTGCCTCATTCTTTACAGCACCGGTAACGCTGTGTAGTCCAGTACGCGGGTACTGGTTCGCTCCATACATAACCGGTGGCTTGCCTCATTCTTTACAGCACCGGTAACGCTGTGTAGTCCAGTACGCGGGTACTGGTTCGCTCCATACATAACCGGTGACTTGCCTTTCCTTACAGCACCGGTAAGGCTGTGTAGTCCAGTACGCAGGTACTGGTTCACTCCATACATAACCGGTGGCTTGCCTCATTCCTTACAGCACCGTTAACGCTGTGTAGTCCAGTACACGGGTACTGGTTCGCTCTATACATAACCGATGGCTTGCCTCATTCCTTACAGCACCGGTAATGCTGTGTAATCCAGTACGCGGGTACTGGTTCTCTCCATACATAACCGGTGGCTTGCCTCATTACTTAAAGCACCGGTAACGCTGTGTAGTCCAATACACGGGTACTGGTTCGCTCCATACATAACCGGTGGCTTGCCTCATTCCTTACAGCACCGGTACAGCCTTGTGTAAGTCCAGTACGTGGGTACTGGTTCGCTCCATACATAACCGGTGGCTTGCTACATTCCTTATAGCGCCGGTAAGATCTTGTGTCAGTCCAGTACACGGGTACTGGTTCGCTCCATACATAACCGGTGGCTCGCTACATTCCATATAGCGCCGGTAGGTCTTGTGTTAGTCCAGTACGCGGGTACTGGTTCGCTCCATACACAACCGGTGGCTCGCTACATACCTTATAGCGCCGGTAAAGCCTTGTATAGTCCAGTATGCGGGTACTGGTTCGCTCCATCATCTACAAGGTGCTCGTTGAGACCTATTATAGCCCCGGTAAGGCCTCTGTGTCTCCCTCATAGGCGACTGGTTTGCTCCATATATATTATAGTCGCTGAGGCCATTACTACTTCTTCACCAGTACTCAACTATATCTGGGTATTGCTAGGCTGCCTTGCCCGGTATATTGGCAAGGCCGGTAAAGCCGCATCTCTCGTTGTGCCAGGGTCTAGGCTGCCTTGCCCGGTATATTGGCAAGGCCGGTAAAGCCTCCTCTTTTGTTGTACCAGTGTCTAGGCTGCCTTGCCCGGTATATTGGCAAGGCCGGTAGAGCCTCCTCTCTCATTGTGCCAGTGTCTAGGCTGCCTTGCCCGGTTTATTGGCAAGGCCGGTAGAGCCTCCTTTCTCGTTGTGCCAGTGTCTAGGCTGCCTTGCCCGGTATATTGGCAAGGCCGGTAGAGCCTCCTCTCTCGTTGTGCCAGTGTCTAGGCTGCCTTGCCCGGTATATTGGCAAGGCTGGTAGAGCCTCCTCTCTCGTTGTGCCAGTGTCTAGGCTGCCTTGCCCGGTATATTGGCAAGGTCGGTAGAGCCTCCTCTCTCGTTGTGCCAGTGTCTATGCTGCCTTGCCCAGTATATTGGCAAGGTCGGTAGAGCCTCCTCTCTCGTGTTGCAAGCCTCAAGGCTGCCTTGCCCGGTATATTGGTAAGGCCGGTAGAACCTATTTCCTATTGTGCCAGTCTTAAGGTTGCCTTACCCGGTATTGGCAAGGCCGGTAAAGCCTTTCTATCATCTACATACCATTGTTCTCTATTGCACTGTACATATCACTTGTTGTTATATGTGAATGCCAAACCCGCGAGGGTTCTCTTTAAAATTTCAATAAAGTTGTGTTTTTATCTTAACTCGGTGTCTGAGAGTCATAACAAACCGTGACAGGTCATCGCTTCACCCACCTGTCAGGGTTTTTAAACCTCAACCTGTGTCATTACCTTTGCCCTTTCGTAGTGTACCTGAGCTTATTGCTGTGTTGGTCCTTTACCGTTCCTATGCATTACCTGGCTACGTCTGACTACCCGTTCCGGCTCTGACTCTTGGTTACGTCTGACTATCCCGTTCCGGCTCTGACCCCTGGCTATGTCTGACTAACCGTTCCGGCTGCGACCACTGGCGACGTCTGACTACCCGATCCGGTTCAGACCATTGGCTGCCTCTTGGGTTACTCTCTCCATTGTTGCGCACCGTTACCATTCCGTGGTTCGGTTTGCTTTACTTGTTGCCTGTGCCTTCCGATCTGCACTTGCTTCCGTTACCGGCGCTTGTCGGTCATACTGTGTGTTTGACCTCCCGTGGCCGTCCCGGTTTTGCTTGCTGCCTTATCGAGCCTCAGTATTGTCTACCAGCATTGTATACCCTGTCCGGGTATTGGTGCGCTCCTTTTATTTCTTGTAGACTGTGTGTGTGTGGGAGTGCTCTACACTGCCCTCACATCTACCGTGTAAGTCCAAGGGCCATTCCATTACGGTTCACCTGCCTGGTGAAGGGTGAGGAAAGTGAGTCCACTGTTCCTCCCTGGTCTCGTGAAGGTGTACTATCCACACATAAGTGTTGTATGCTCACACTGTTTTCCATCTACCTGTGTGAGCCCCTGGGCCTTTCCATTATCGCTCATCTGCCTAGTGAAGGGTGAGGATAGTGAGTTCACTAGTTCTCCCTGGTCTTGTGAAGGTGTGCCATTCATTCCGTGTATGCAGTGTACCCTCACCGTCCTCGCATATACCTGGTAGTCCAAGGGCCATTCCATTACTACTCACCTGCCTGGTGAAGGGTGAGGAAAGTGAATACACTGTTCCTCCCTGGTCTCGTGAAGGTGTTACCATCTACTGCCACTTTGTGTCATTACCTAACTACTGTTGTCATTTGTTGCCACCAGTCTGTTTCATTACTACCTGTCTTTATTGTACTTAATAAAGTTTTATATTAAGTTAATCTGTACTTGTCAGTGTGTTAATTTCATAGTCACCCTGTGACACTATGTTTCCCAGAGCCCTTGGAACTTTTAGGTGGAATCTCATTGAGGAAGTGCCTAGGTGTGAGCCTGCTTTCCCCCTGCTCGCATGCTTTTTAGACAGACAGCAAATAGCAACTTGCTTAGCTTTTCGATCCAGAGTGAAGTATCTCCATAATATTGATTTCATAGACTGTGGGGTTCCTAAGGGGCTGCTACTGCTACTGGCAGTAGATGTTGCTGCAACTGTAGTACTACTAGGTGGCAAGGGTGCTGCAGTTCCAACAGCAGTGGAGGCACTCATCATAGCTAGGTTTGTGGATGTTGATAACGTGTTTTGCTGCTGGTTACTTAGCACTAATGTGTGAGGCTAAGTGGGCTTGAACTTGGAAGTGGTGATGATTCTGATGATGACTGACATGATGACTGTATTTTTGCGCATCTTTACTTGTTTAGGGTCAAACTTTCCAATTGTTTTCTCGGACAAGTTATAGATGGGCACAGTGCTCCTTTTCAGTGGTAGAAGACTGAGCCTTTGCTTTTCAGCTAACTTTCTGGCCATGGGATCATCTCTCACACTCTCAACTTCAGCTGTATCTGAAGTAAAGGAGAATGCTGAAGGGATATATTCAAGATTTACATCATCATCCCTCTTTTTCCTCTCCCTATTTTTTCTCTCTCTCCCTCCCTCTCACTTTGTACACTCTCTCAACCCCTCTATCTACCGCCTTCTCTTTCTCTCTCTCGTCCTCTCTCTCTGTCAATCTTTTCTTTATCTTTTTTCTCCCTCCCTCTCCCTCTCTTCCTCTCTTTTTTTCTCTCTCTCTTTGTCTCTATCTTTATCTTTCCCTCTCTCCTTTGTTTCTTTCTTTCTTTTTGTCTGTCTCCCCCTCTTTTTCTCTCTCCCTCTCTCGCTTTGACTTTCTTTCCCTTCCTATCTCTCTAGTTCTCTCTTTTTGTCTCTCTTTTTGCCTCTCTCCCTCTCTCTTTATGTCTCCCTATCTCTGTCATTCTCCCCCTCTTTTTTATCTTTCTCTCTATGTCTCTTCCTCTCTCTTTCTCTCACCCTCTCTCTTTCTCCCTCTATCTCTTTTTTTTTTTTGTCTCTCTTCCACTCTCTGTCTCCCTCCTTGGTTACCAGGGTGAAGAGACTGGATGTGAGGGTGGCAGAATAGGAAGTGAGTCATCCACAGCGAGTGTGTCCTCAGGCAGTGTATAAGAGGCTGTGCAAGGTCAAGCTCTAGTTGCAGCAGACATGCATCTAATCAAGGCTTACCAGACAGTGTTAAGTTGTTAGCAAGCAACCGGACCCGGTAACCAGGTGACCCAAACAGCTGAAGGTCCAAATATTGACTACTATGAGCCCTGATATGCACCATGTATGAGAAAAATATTTGTCATATACACATTGCTCAAGGAAACACAACTACCCAGTGTTTAATCCTACAGATCCTAAATGAAATATATTCAGTTTAGGACTCATCATAACTTATAAACACAGTTTACCCCAAATGACACCCTCTCACCTTTAGTTTCAGATAGACTCACTGCCTGCACCTCCCACGTGGTGATTGAATCTTTCATGATAATATCCAAAAACTTGGTGGAAATCCTGGGTATGAAAATATTGCTGTTATAAAGGTTGTGGTTTATTGAACTATGATTGCTTGGTGTAGCAGATAAGGATTAGATAGGAATTGGTCAGAGCAGATGAGTAGGTAGACAATAAGGATTTATTAGTAAACAAAAGTCTGCAAATCAAATATTGATCTTTATAAATAAATAACCTGTGACTTATCATAGACAATAAACAGTGGGATTTAGTTACATGTTTCTGGCCAAAACCATGGTAAGCTCATCTGGCCTATCAACAAACACCAGATTTGGACAAATCCCAATTTGCTTTCAATGTAAGTGAACATGTATTTGGTATAATGCAATTAAAAAGCAGTGAGCAAAACTATTGTAAGCAAAACTCTTATGAGGATAATAAGGGAGATAGTTATATCTTCCTTAATTACAGCCATCACCTGATGCAGGGAGTTAGTAACCAATAGGGGAGGAGCCAAAACCTCCACAAATATATGCAGAAATATATAATATACATGTTCCTGGTGAGCTCAAAGTAGCATTTATCAATAGTGTTCAAATAGTTACATGTGTGTAGTCAGAAGAGCAGCAAGAACTATATAGCTCGCCAGGAAACTGCATATTATATTTTTAGTAGGAACAGTTATTGGTTCAACTTGTTCTAGTTAAGTCTGCTAAAATTTTGATCAAAATCAATAGAGTGATGGAAAAAAATGCAAATAATCCATAGCAGAAAGACTTGCCTGAAAAATGAATAAATGCTTTATTAATATAGACAATTCATTCTGACTTAGCATACCTTCATTAGGACAACATTATTGTTCAGTTGAAGGTGTTCTATTTTGAAATTGCTTTCAAGTATCCGTTACGAGCTTGCAGTAGCTTCCAGTCCATTGAACATCAAATACATACAATCAAAGATCGCAGGTATCATCCAAATATGTTTTTCAAAATTAAGGTATCTATCCCAAATTAGACTATTTAATAGCTGAAATGAGTTCACACACCTGGTTCATGAAACTGTTTGTCAAATGTACACCCATCTCACTGAGAACCCAAACTTTAACAATCCATTTAGGTTAACTCTGGTAATAATAATCTGCAACAGGCAAGGGGGTGGAGTAGGCATCCTGCTGTCCCCTAACCATATATTTCAGGTAATCCCCACTGCTCCCTCTCTCTCCTTCACTATATTCGAAGTTCACACACTTTGCCTCGTCTCTCCCTTCCCCTTGTGTGTTGCGGTCATATACAGGCCACCTGGTCCTACTGCACAATTCCTTGATCACTTCACCTCCTGGCTCCCTCTCTTCATGTCCTCTGATGTCCCTACTCTCATCATGGGGGACTTCAACCCCCCTGCCCTCAAACTCCTCTCCTTAACAACTTCCTTTGGTTTATCACAGTAGACCAACTCCCCCATGCAGAGTGAGGGTCACTCCCTTGACTTGGTCTTCACTAACCTCTGCTCAGTCTCCAACCTCTCTAATATCCCCTTTCCCCTCTCTGACCACCACCTCCTCACCGGTAACCTCATCATTCCATGCAAACCCATCTCCCCCACCGTGACCAAGAGCATATGGAGAAATCTACATACTCTTGATCCGCAACAATTTTCCACATCCCTGCAACCTCTTCTCAACCCCATCCTCGCATTTACTTGTCCTGACAAAACTACTGCTCTCTACAACAGCACTTTCACAACAGCCCTTGACACAGCGGCACCTGCAACTCCACTCCACCCACGCACAACCCCACTACAACCCTGGCACACAAGACAAACGCAATACCTCCAAAGGTGCTCAAGCATTTCCGAAAGGCACTGGAGGAAATCATGCTCCACAGCTAACTTCTTAAACTACAAATTAATTCTCCATTCATTTAGCTCTGCCCTCTCCCTGGCCAAACAGTCATACTTTTCCTCTCTAATTTCTAATCTCTCCTCTAACCCGAAAAGCCTTTTTTCAACCTTCAAATCTCTTCTACACCCACCAACACAAACACCTTTCACTAAGCTCTCTGCCAAAGATCTTGCCACCCACCTCAAGGACAAGATCGAATCTATCAGACATGACATTTCATCACTCTCACCCCCACCTAGCCAGCCCAGCCCTGTACCTCTCCCACATACACACTAAGTTCCTTCTCACCCGTCACCGAGGATGAAGTTTCCCTTCTCCTCACTCGCTCAAATCTAACCACATTTCCTCTCGACCCAATCCCATCTCGGCTCACTCAAGAACTCTCCCCTCTATTAGCTCCAATCCTTACTCACGTATTCAACCTTTCTCTCTCAACCGGCACCTTCCCATCCTCTCTGAAACACGCACTATTCACACCCATCCTAAAGAATCCCTCCCTGGACCCAAATGCACTGTCAAATTACCAGCCAATTTCTCTGCTCCTATTTGCCTCCAAGCTCCTAGAGCGTCTCACATATAATTGGCTCACTAAATTCCTCTGCTCCCACTCCCTGCTAGATCCCTTGCAATCTGGATTCTGCCCTCATCACTCCACAGAGACTGCCCTCAATAAAGTGGCCAATGACTTGCTCTCCGCCAAGTCAAAAGGCCACTACTCCATACTCATTCTCTTGGACCTGTCATCAGCTTTTGACACAGTAGATCACCCACTCCTCCTCCAAGCCCTCCACTCCCTAGGTCTCTGTGACACTGCACTGTCTTGGTTTTCATCTTATCTCTGCAACCGCTCCTTCAGAGTTTCCTACTCTGGCTCCATTTCTCCACACATCCCACTGTCTGTTGGAGTGCCTCAAGGATCAGTCTTGGGACCCTTGCTCTTCTCAATCTACACCGCGTCCCTTGGAAAACGAATCAACTCCCTTGGGTTTCACCATCATCTCTATGCTGATGACACTCAAATATATATTTCCTCCCCTGATCTCTCCCCTTCCCTCTTGTCCCGAGTATCTGACTGTGTGTCTGCTGTGTCTTCCTGGATGTCCTCCCGTCAACTCAAAATTAACCTTGACAAAACTGAACTGATCATCTTCCCACCCACTACAACCAGCCTTACCCCAGATATTACCCTCACCATTAACAATGCTACTATCACTGTGCCCGTGATCTCATGTTCTGTCGACATTGCTACTACCTGCCTATTTCCTGCTGGGTTCATATTGGCCGCTGGGTTCTGCGCTGCCCAGTGTTCGCCTTTTAAAGCTCAGTCCTGTCAAACCTTTGGCGCTCTTTCGTGGTGTTCCTGACCTGGCGTTTGTTGCTGTGATTCCTGCTCCATGTATGATCCGGTTTTGCCTGACCTTGCTCCTGTCTCTGTTACCATGTTACCGTTGCCAACCCGGACTTCCTGACTACCACTCTCTGCATACCAACCCAGGCTGTGGCTGACTATCGCTCTCTGTGTACCGATCCAGGCTTTGTCTGACTACCGCTCTCTGTGTACCGATCCAGGCTCTGGCTGACTACCACTCTCTGTGTACCAATCCAGGCTGTGGCTGACTACTGCTCTCTCTGTACCGATCCAGGCTTTGGCTGACTACCGCTCTCTCTGTACCGATCCAGGCCTTGGCTGACTACCGCTCTCTGTGTACCGATCCAGGCTGTGGCTAACTAGCTCTCTCTGTGTACCGATCCAGGCTGTGGCTTACTAGCGCTCTCTGGTACCAATCTAGGCAGGGGCTCAATAGTGCCCTCTGTGCGTTCCCAGGTCTGACTGGCTATGCTAGCTATTCTGATCCTGGCTGTGGTTGTGCTCTATTGGTGACCTCCCATTATTCTAGCCTCCGAGATTAGTGCCCAGCCAGTGCGTGTCAGTAGAGTCTCCTTTCCTCAGTTTTCCGAGCCTGAGCCTGTGCCTGTCCGTTCAGTCTGCGGTTATCCCAGTCGTTTGAGCCTGAGCCAGTGCAAGTCAGTGTTGCCTTTGGTTACCTATACCTCCCGAGATTGAGCCTGTGCCTGTCAGTGTTGCCTTCGGTTACCTATACCTCCCGAGATTGAGCCAGTGCCAGTCAGTGTTGCCTTCGGTTACCTATACCTCCCGAGATTGAGCCTGTGCCTGTCAGTGTTGCCTTCGGTTACCTATACCTTCCGAGATTGAGCCAGTGCCTGTCTGTGTTGCCTTCGGTTACCTATACATTCCGAGATTGAGCCAGTGCCTGTCTGTGTTGCCTTCGGTTACCTATACATTCCGAGATTGAGCCAGTGCCTGTCTGTGTTGCCTTCGGTTACCTATATCTCCTGAGATTGAGCCTATTTCTGTCAGTATTGCCTTCGGTTACCTCAGTCCTCTGGATTGGTCCTGTGCCTGTGCCTGTGCCTGCCTGAGTTCTCTCCATTGATCAGTCCTCAGGGATTCTCCCTGTTCATCTGGTCAATCCTACCTATGGTCATCCTGCTTGCTAACCTAGGGCAGACCAGTGTTAGTCCGTGAGCTCTCCAGTTACCCGGACCGTGTCACTCTTCAGTGTTCCAGTTGCCTGTTCTCTCTTCCCCACCTCCTGGGGATTCTTCCCTGCAGTACCTAGCCTCAGCTCGTGGGCCGCTTCCTAGGTGGTACTGTTGAGGTTCTGTTCCTGGTTCCAGTCATCTGTTCCTGCTATTATAATATTGCTTGTTTCTGTAACCTGACCTGTGTCAGATTTGGGAAGTGCCTTGGTACTTTCCAGATCTGGACCTGTGAAGGGGATCCTGTGTTCTTTATTATTCTTAAAGGGATAGTAATACTTAAAATGTAAAAAAAAAATATATTGTAGGGTTTATCCCCCTGAGTAAAACAAGAGTACTTCCACTGCTGAAAGGTGTTTCATTCAAAAGTTATTAATTTTCAAAGTTGAATTTTTTAGGTGCAATATCACAGTGGCCTGAAATTGTACAGTGGTGCTGTTGCTACAGCATCCTATGGAGATTTATGGTCCTGGGACCAGAGCTGTCCATAGGATCGTGTAGCAACAGCGCCACTGTACAATTTCAGGCCACTGTGATATTGCACCTAAAAAATTAAACTTTGAAAATTAATAACTTTTGAATGAAACACCTTTCAGTAGTGGGAGTACTCTTGTTTTACTCAGGGGGATAAACCCTACAACATATTTTTTTTTACATTTTAAGTATTACTATCCCTTTAATAAAGCTGTTTTTACCATACCAAATTGTCTGAGAGTTCTTAAAAACCGTGACAGCTACTATCACACGACCCCTACAGCTCGCTGCCTTGGTATCACGGTGCCCGTGATTGCTGCCTTTACATGTCAGTTACCTGTAGGGGGCTCTCCATTGGCTGCTTGCCTTCAGCCCACCTTGCACTGCCTATTTAAACTGAGCTTGGGCACCCTTTGGTTGCCCTTTCAAGTTGTCTCTATGCTGCTGTTCCTGAATTGAGTTCCAGTGCTTCCTGGGCCTTGTCGCTGTTCCTGATTGCCAGTGGTATTCTAGTTCCTGCCTCCAAGTCACCTGGTTCCTGCATCTATTCCTGATCCGGTTGGAGTGCTGTTCCTGTTGTTGTTTCCTGCTGCCGTTCCAGATCCGGTTGACCGTTTGCAGTGCTGATCCTCTTCATCTCTGCTGTATTCCTGTTTCATCATCTACCGGGTGCTTGTCATTCCCGGTGGTCTGGGCAACATTATTATTCTCTCTTTGGTTGTTCCAGTACACGGGTACTGGTTCGCTCCACTGTAACCGGCTGCGGTTGCACCGGTAGTATCGTTGGTTACTCCGGTACGCGGGTACTGGTTCGCTACACTGTAACCGACTGCTGTCGCACCGGTAGAGTCATTGGTTACTCCAGTACGTGGGTACTGGTTCGCTCCACTGTAACCGGCTGCTGTTGCACCGGTAGTATCGTTGGTTACTCCGGTACGCGGGTACTGGTTCGCTACACTGTAACCGACTGCTGTCGCACCGGTAGAGTCATTGGTTACTCCAGTACGCGGGTACTGGTTCGCTCCACTGAGACTGGCTGCTATTCCACTTATATGAGCCATTGGTTATTCCAGTACGCAGGTACTGGTTCGCTCCACAATAACCGGCTGCTGTTGCACCGGTAGAGTCATTGGTTACTCCAGTACGTGGGTACTGGTTCGCTCCACTGTAACCGGCTGCTGTTGCACCGGTAGTATCGTTGGTTACTCCGGTACACGGGTACTGGTTCTCTCCACTGTAACCGGTTGCTGTCGCACCGGTAGAGTATTGGTTTCTCCAGTACGTGGGTACTGGTTCGCTTCAGAGATTGAGGCTGTTCAGTCCTAGACAGCCTGACAGATTGAAGGGTTCTCCCAGTACACGGGTACTGGTTTACTCCTCGCCTAACCGGTGGCTAGTTGCTCTTCCAGACTACACCGGTGGTGACTGTGGTACACTGCTCATTATTGTTCCAACCTTTTATGAGTGGCAGTCCAGTTCAATCTATATATCCTGTGGCCTCGCTTGTCATCATTGGTGACTGGTTGTCTCCACCTAGCCAGTTACCTCAGCCACTTTTGCTGCTCTCATTATCAGCAGTGGGCTGCCTTGCCCGGTATTGGTAAGGCCGGTAGAACCTGGTTGTGTCTATTCCTTTAGGGGTTGCCTTACCCGGTATTAGCAGGGCCGGTAGAGCCTCATTAACTACAGTCCCAGTATCTTGCCTGCCTTGCCCGGTACATTGGTAAGGCCGGTAGAGCCTCATTACTTTCAGTCCCAGTATCTTGGTTGCCTTGCCCGGTATATTGGCAAGGCCGGTAGAGCCTCATTACCTCAGTCCCAGTGTCTTGGCTGCCTTGCCTGGTATATTGGCAAGGCCGGTAGAACCTGTTACCATCTTGTGCCATCTAAGGTTGCCTTACCCGGTATTGGCAGGGCCGGTAGAGCCTGTATCCTATTTCATGTATCATTACTATGCTCCTATGTAAATTGCTCTATATATATATCTTGTATGTGTATACTACCCAACAAGGTTCTTTCTAACTTTTCAGTAAAGTTATGTTTTTACCTATCTCTGTGTCTGAGAGTCATAACAAACCGTGACACTTGGGGTCACATTTGACTCTGCCCTATCCTTCATTCCTCACATCCAGTCAATCTCCAAATCATGCCGCCTCCACCTCCGCAACATCTCTAGAATCTGACCCTTTCTCACACATGACACTACCAAAATTCTAATCCAAACACTCATCGTGTCCCGTCTTGACTACTGTAATTCATTACTAATTGGCCTTCCTCTCACCCGACTAACCCCACTACAGTCCATAATGAACTCTGCTGCAAGACTAATCTACCTCACTCATCGCTTCTCTGACACCACACCCCTCTGTCAATCTCTACACTGGCTCCCATTAGCATACAGAATTAAATTCAAAATTCTGGTGCTCACTTATAGAGCCCTCACTAACACTGCACCACCCTATATTTCATCTCTCATTTCCAAATACACTCCCTCTCGCCATCTTTGCTCTGCACACGACCTTCTGCTTTCCACGGCTCTTATCACATCCTCCTACTCCCGCCTACAGGACTTCTCCCGTGCTGCACCTCAACTCTGGAATTCCCTCCCCTGTCCCCATCAGTCTCTCCCCCAGCCTTCAAATATTCAGACGCTCCCTGAAAACTCACCTCTTCAGGGAAGCCTATCAACTACCTCCATAAACATTATCACTAAGAATCACCCCTTGCCAGAACCACTGCACTCAACGGCACTTCTTACTCCTACCCACTGACTGGCAGTTCATGAGGCAGGAGGCACTTACACCCACTAGCACTTACTCCTTCTATGTCAAACCTGCCTTCTTCTAGACTGTAAGCTCTCACGAGTAGGGCCCTCTGATCCTTCTGTTCTCCACATTTGATTGTACTATTTAATACCTCTGTATGTCTATTCCCTATTGTAAAGCTCTGCAGAATTTGTTGGCGCTATATAAATAAAGATTAATAATAATAATCATAACATGTTATTCATTGAGCTATATCAATGGATGATACCACAACTAGTATGCTATCATTCATAACCACCTGAAGAAATTTGTCATTGATGAAGGCCATTTCTCAAGCTAGCCTAGGCACCAATTTATGACCCTCTCTGAGCCCTCTAAGACAAAATGTTCAACTTCTGGTCTCCAGCTGTTGCACTACAATTCCCATCATGATCATGCAGCTGTTGGCCAGATGAGGATGACTGGAGTTGTAGTACAATAACTACTGGAGCCATTTAGGTTGCCCACTCCAGTATAATGGGTCAGTCAGGGTTGTTTGGTTTGTATAGCCCTCACAAAAAAGACTTTCCTTTGCCTCTGCTAACTAACATACATTACACACACAGGACTTTGCATTTGCAAATTGACTAACCTAGATCTCCAGTCATAACTTATTACATGGAAATGGGTCATATCCGTAGTGTATCCTTGTAATTATGTCTTGATAAATGACTGAGTACATCTCCATTGATAATCATAGAAATGGCTAACACAAGAAAATACAGAGCAGATATAGTAAGTAGCTTCAGGCTGCTCTATAAAGACCCAAAATGTTGTCGTCCATTCTGGGGTCATAACGCTGATCTCATGAAACTGGAATGCAACCTGGAAGTTTGTGACTCGCAGCCACAAACTTTGTAGGTTGCATTCCCAACCTCTATAGATCACCAGAATCAGGCTTCAAAGCCCTTCACTAAGGTCTATGGTCTCACTTTACCAACCAAGTACACATGGGGTATCTTTTCATACCCCATTATGATCCATTGTTAACCTACTGGGTCCCACAATATATCTCCAGCTTCATCTGCAGGTCTACTCTCAGGGGGTCAGATGTAATGAAATCAACATGAAAGTTGCTATTTACATCGGCCCATTTAAATGCATCACTAATTATAGTATGACAAATGTTATTCTCCTCTGGAACAGTACAACTGTTAACAATTTAGCTTAAAACAATTACAGATTTAACGATTGTGTCCAAGCTGTTAGCATGTGGTGAATATATTTTAACTTAAGGAAGGTCTCTCAGTTCTAGAAAGAGGGAAATATGTGTATTCACCAAGAATGAAAAGCAGACAGAGTTTTAATGATGAATTGTTAGTAAAAGAAAACTTGATATTCTAAAATGTGATGGGCACATAAGTTTGATCTACTTCTCATGCACTTTCATCAGTTGGCTGATTAGTTGTGTTTCTCACCCATGAATATCAGGACTAGATTTCATTTCTTCAATGTTCCACAGCCAGCTTTCTGGAAACATTGTTCTGGACAAAATATCAGCAGATGCAAGGTAGTCATCATCTTCATTACCTGAAGCAGAAAATGTGATGTGTTCTTTGTCAGAGGATTCAGCAACTAATACATTGAAAAGGTAAATTATAACAACCTCCCCAACACCGACTAAGGGATGAGTAGGACCTTATTTTATATCCCCCCCCATCCTTATAAAATTACTTCCTACACTTTACTATTGGTATAGGTCTGCAAAAGAAATAACTAACCTGTCCTACGTGTTACAAGTCTAATAAGATAAACCATAATTTACCCTAGTCTGGTTTCAGCATTGTTAAATTGTGCCCTCACCATTGTCTCAATAGTCTGTCAAAATGCATTTAAGGATAGTTGAATACAAATGTTGAGAGCAAATTAAAATTCCAAATAGGAACAATGTCAACAGGTATCCTCAAACAACTGGAAAAGAGGCGTTAGCCTCTACACACCAATACATGAGTCAGATATTGTGCCTTATGTATAAAAGCACATTCTGGCCAATCCAACTGCATAACAGAGAACAAACAGAATTTCCCAACTTTGCAAATGATTTAAATGGGGCATTTTTAACCCCTTATATGCTAGAGAGGTCTCGAATGCATTACTTCAGAATGCATTAAAGACTTCTCTAGCAATCAAAGGGTTAAAAGATCCCTTTATATCAAAGGTAAAAAGACCCAGTGTATGTCTGGGACACAAATCTTAACCAATCACAGGTTACGTGACTTGGACCTCAATACACACAACTGAACCACACATTGGTTTGATACAAATATATAATTTGCTCTCTCTCTTTGCAGCCAAGTGGTGTATTTTTTCCAGTCTAATTCTTGAAAGGCTAAAGAACGGATGATGATTGCATCATATGACAGTGCTAGTACAGAACTGCACTGGTAAAACAGATGAGCCTTCCAGTCCAGCTTGGCCCAGTTTAATTACTCTTAGTTCTTTCGGTGATTAGATGCTCATTAGTGTTCACCTTAAAGGGAACACTGGTGAGGAGGCTTAGTTTATAGCAGGGAGTTCAACATTCTCTCCTTAAGCACTGTAATCAGGCCAGCATTTGACCCTTTGAGTGCCAGGTTGCAATACCTCTCTGGTGTTCAACGGGTTAAGGATATCCCTAACTAAGTGTAAAAGTAGGTATCTGGGCCCTCCATATTTACAGTTTTCCAGTTGGTAAATGGACCTCTCTAGTGTCCATCTTACTTGTGACTGACAGTCACAGTCTGACACAGAGGCGCATATGTAATGAGACAAACCAGGAACATCTGTAATATCATTTCCTTATATCCTTATAGGACATTAGCATGTAATATTAGTTCCATATAGGATATATGTATAAAGAAAGTAGAACAATTACCAGGCAAAGCAATAGCACCATAGAGCACAACAATGACAACAAATACCCATCCATTGATTAAGGATAATAGGAAAAAAATGTGGTTCCATCAGAACTGATTCAGAATGAATGAAGATTTGGCGGTAGTGGGAAAAGAAGTGGAAGAGAATAAAGGAGAAAGATAGAGAAAGGGGGAAGAAGAGAGCTTGAGGGAGAGAGTGAAGGGGGGAAGGGGGAGAGAAAGAGTTGGGGAGAAGATGAAAATCTGAGGGAAGAGAGTGAAGGAGGGAGAGAGAGACTAAGGAGGGGGAGAATATGAAAACTTGAGGGAAGAGAGTGAAGGAGGGAGAGAGAGAGTTGGGGGAGAAGATGAAAATCTGAGGGAAGAGAGTGAAGGAGGGAGAGAGAGCGTAAGGAGGGGGAGAAGATGAAAACTTGAGGGAAGAGAGTGAAGGAGGGAGAGAGAAGGGGTGAGAGAGAAGGTGAGAGGAAAAAATAAGCTAAGAGTGAGCGGAGAAAGGTGGAAGAGAGGCAGATTCAAAGAGGGAGAGAAAGAGGGTTGTAAGAGAGAAAAAGAGAGAATTGGGGAGAGAGAAAGAAGGAAAGGGAGACAGAGGAAGGTAAAGAGGGATAGGGGAAAGAGATGGAGTTAGGGGAGAGAGGGAGAAAGAGAGAGAAAACAAAGGAAAAGGGCATGCAGTCACTCCCACTAATGTAGCAGTCCTTACTTGCTCAGATTCAGACAAGTTGTAGTAAACCACTGAAGCAGTTCTCCTACCTCAGACCAGTAGTGACCCAGAGTTGAAGCTATTCAGAATGAGGGTGTGTGAACCTGCACTTTTTTCCCCGACATCGTGTGATTTGCTTTTCTCACAATCTGATTGGTTAAAATGGAATGTTAAACAATTGAGGTCTTAT
This sequence comes from Rhinophrynus dorsalis, assembly GCA_037306005.1. Taxonomy (NCBI): domain Eukaryota; kingdom Metazoa; phylum Chordata; class Amphibia; order Anura; family Rhinophrynidae; genus Rhinophrynus; species Rhinophrynus dorsalis. Next base: position 525,237,935 of record CM074721.1, read on the forward strand.
TCATCAAGATAGAGTTGGAATTCTGAAGAAAAGCAATTACACCATGAGGGGGAAATAACATTTCAAATAAATTTAAATGGGGGTTTTAATCCCTTGAATCCTAGAAAAGTATCCAATGCATTGCTTTGCAATGCCTTGGCATCCTCTCGAATATAGAGAATAGAAATTCTGCAGTGCCCAATCCTCACTGCCTGTCATTGTGTTACTGTGTTATGTGTAATCTATACTTACTATGTACTTGTGCCTCTGCTGTGCCCAATCCTCATTGCCTATGTCATTGTGTTACTGTGTTGAGTGTAATCTATACTGACTACCTACCTGTGCCCAGTCCTCACTATGTCATTGTGTTACTGTGTTGTGTATAATCTATACTGACTGTACCTGTGCCTCTGCTGTGCCCAGTCCTCATTAACTATGTCATTGTGTTACTGTGTTGTGTGTAATCTATACTGACTGTACCTGTGCCTCTGCTGTGCCCAATCCTCACTATGCCATTGTGTTACTGTGTGGTGTGTAATCTACACTTAGTATGTACTTGTGCCTCTGCTGTGTCCAGTACTAACGATGTCATTGTGTTACTGTGTTATGTGTAATCTATACTTACTATGTACTTGTGCCTCTGCTGTGCCCAGTCCTCACTAACTATGTCATTGTTTACTGTGTTGTGTGTGATCTACACTGACTACCTACCTGTGCCCCTACTGTGCCCAGTCCTCACTAACTATATCATTGTGTTACTGTGTTGTGTATAATCTATATTGACTGTACCTGTGCCTCTGCTGTGCCCAATCCTCACTAACTATATCATTGTGTTACTGTGTTGTGTATAATCTATATTGACTGTACCTGTGCCTCTGCTGTGCCCAATCCTCACTAACTATATCATTGTGTTACTGTGTTGTGTATAATCTATACTGACTGTACCTGTGCCTCTGCTGTGCCCAGTCCTAACTATGTCATTGTGTTACTGTGTTGTGTATAATCTATACTGACTGTACCTGTGCCTCTGCTGTGCCCAGTGCTAACTATGTCATTGTGTTACTGGGTTGTGTATAATCTATACTGACTGTACCTGTGCCTCTGCTGTGCCCAATCCTCACTAACTATGTAATTGTGTTACTGTGTTGTGTGTGATCTACACTTAGTATGTACTTGTGCCTCTGCTGTGCCCAGTACTAACTATGTCATTGTTTACGGTGTCGTGTGTAATCTACACTGACTAACTACCTGTGCCCCTACTGTGCCCAGTCCTCACTAACTATATCATTGTGTTATTGTGTGGTGTGTAATCTATACTGACTGTACCTGTGCCTCTGCTGTGCCCAGTCCTCACTAACTATGTCATTGTGTTACTGTGTTGTGTGTGATCTACACTTAGTATGTACTTGTGCCTCTGCTGTGCCCAGTACTAACTAACTATGTCTTTGTTTACTGTGTTGTGTGTAATCTACACTGACTAACTACCTGTGCCCCTACTGTGCCCAGTCCTCACTAACTATATCATTGTGTTATTGTGTGGTGTGTAATCTATACTGACTGTACCTGTGCCTCTGCTGTGCCCAGTCCTCACTAACTATATCATTGTGTTACTGTGTGGTGTGTAATCTACACTTACTATGTACTTGTGCCTCTGCTGTGCCCAGTACTAACTAACTATGTCATTGTGTTACTGTGTTGTGTGTAAGCTACACTGACTGTACCTGTGCCTCTGCTGTGCCCAATCCTCAGTACTTATGTCATTGTGTTACTATGATGCTTTTAACCCACTGCCAGTTTCAATGTGTGCCCATGCTGTGCTGCTTTAACTCCACACTGCATCTGTCATTATGTCCTTGTTGTGTTCCATCCTTTGTCTGTTTTTTCCAGTTCTTTATATCACCAACTCCTTACTCCTTGATAGATCATCCTCTTCTTTCAATTCCTTTTCCTCCTTCTTCTTCTTTTCAATGTACTTGCAGCAGTCCAAGAAAGCATCCTTACATGATTTCCCCTCCTGTATTAAGAGAGAGCGACGCTCACAGTTGTGACCCATTGGATTCTCCTGCATGCCATCCTGGCAGCATTTCTTCTCCAAATCCTTGTAGGCTGAAGCTGGAAGATGAAGGTGTATGAAGAACAATTATAGGGACCAAAACAGTGAGTGGGGGTGAAGGAGGAAAGAGTGAAGAAAAAGTAGAAGATTACATAGATGTGGACCTACCACCTGCCAGCATACAGTCTCATGAATGAATGAATAAATGAATGAATGAATATATTTATTTATATAGCGTCGCAAGTGTACGCAGCTCTTTACAGTTTAAAGGTTTAGACAATACAGGGTTACAAGTACTTTGCAAAGTGAAATACTGGATGTGAGATCCCTGCCCAAAAGCTTACATTCTAAAGTGGTAATGGGAGAAATCCAGAGTACTTAAGGATCTAGTGCTGAATACAGTGCTAGAGTTATGGTTATGATAGGGGACATAAATAAAGTAAATCATTTATAAAGAGCCTAAGTTGTACAAAGTCAGTGCCTTCGAGCATGCTTAAGTTTTGTTAAGGAAGTGCAGTTTCAATAGTGACTTGACGTCTCATTAAAAGTATCTATTTGAACTGCTTATAACATATACTTTTTGTTTTGCAATCTGTGTAATAGTTATGGAGAATTTTTGCTTCGTTTTCCAAGAACTAAATCTCAGCAGAGCTTTGTTCTCTGACCTATTAAATAATCTTGCATGATGAATAGCTTGCATGTCCAGAAAATTCCTTCTCTCGCTCCTTAGCCAGCAAGAAACAGAGTAGTGTAATAAGGAGGAATAATCATGGATATCCTTCAAGATGTAGGCTACCACTAATGAAACATGACAGGTCATCTTTAAATAATCACTCTTCCAACCACAGGGTCCACCTCTGTTCTTTTCTCCCCTCTTACCTTTAGTGGTCTTTATATCAATCAGAAGCCCTGAAGACCGGCGTTTCCGATTTGCATGGACTTCACATAGTGGCACTAAGGACATAGAGAGAAACAACACAGGTTGAGCCTATCAGGTGTGAATCAACACTTGGAGAACTCTACATACAGATGTAGCAGTACTTATAGTCCAGGATTTTCTTCTCTTATCTGTAACTTTCATTGTTAAGTAAACAGAGATCCCCATGCAAGTCAGCGGAAGTTGTTTTTCAGATCAAGATGACTTAACTCAGTAACATGGCAGTTAAGGACAACTACAGCTCTAAACTTTAACAATATAATACACTGTGGTGCAGTCGGTTTGACACCAGCATTGAGTCCCTTATCTATTGTACTGCAAAGTGACCCCAAAAATCTTAAAGGAGCAGTAAACTTTTTTTATGAAAACACATATTTTATAGAGCATTTCCTGCTGAATAAAACAAGGTCACTCCCACTGCTGTCAGATGTTTTATTCAAAATGTATAATAGTTCAAATAATCATGAAGTGTATTTACTGTGTTTACTGATAGTGCTAATTGACAGGAAGTGACAGGCAGTTTCTAGCACATTTTATGGGGAACTGTATGTCACTGACTTTCATCTCCATTAGAATGTAACAGAATAACTAACTAGAATTTGACCACTAGAGGGCACTGCTAATGTAAAAAAAAAAACATGGGTTTAAACTGTAATAACTCTGGAAATATGAATCTCTTAGCAGTGGGAGTACCATTATTTTACTCAGTAGGAAATACCTACAATGTATATTTTATCATAAAAAAAAGTTTACTGCTCCTTTAAAATGCACAGTTAGTTTTTGATATTTTTGCTTTCTCTTTGTGAAGGGTGAGAACGTAAAATTCCTTTTTAACTTTACATATTCTGCAAAGACATAATATTTTTAGTTAAATTGCCTGTACTTTCATAGTTTTTTAACCATGTATCACTATGTCTGCAGTAGAAAACCCTACCACCACTACACTACAGAGAACACTCAGTGCTGAAGGGGAAGTGCAACATTGTATTACTATCCATGTTTTCAAAGTCCCTGACAGAAACTTCTCTGGAAACTGAAATTCACAGAGCTTGATGAAAGCCAATGAATAAAAAGTACAGGCAATTTGACTTCACATATTACACACTTGTAAAATATATCAAGTCAAAAGGGAGGTTGACTGTCACTTGAAGAATGCTATAATATTCCAACTCTAACACAACAAATAGAAGTGAGTGAAGCAATCAAAGAAGGGTTTGCAGAGGATTCAGACAGACAGAGAGGCCTTCACTATCACATGTCATAAAGAGACAAATGGAATTCAGCAACTGCGGCCAAGGGGAGTGACCCAGAGAGAGTGGGTGTAGTTCTGAGCCTTTGAGATTTTTGCACAAGACAAATCAATGAGATTCATGTAAGAATAGTAATATAGAATGGGCAGGAATGTATATAAACAAAAGTGGAACAATTTTTGAACAAACCAACCACATCATAAGGGATAAGTAACAATTCTCATATCTCCCATTGATGTAAAGGGGGCTTATTACACTTGAATGCTAGAGAGGTCTCCAATGCAAATACCCCCCAATCTCACTTATTTAAAGGTGGAACAGTAAAACTATGCCTTATATGGCTTTTCCTGCTGAGTAAAACAAGGACACTCCTACTGCTGGTATGTTTATCATTCAAAAGTTATTACAGCTTCAACTGATAGATTTTATATGATACACTCTAAAAGAGGGAGTGAGCCATTGACTAAATCTTTCCACAGTATGTGAAAGGAAAATGCACCACCTGGTGACTACAAAGGTAAATTGTAGTTTCACATTGAAGAAAATGTTTGGGTTGCAATACATTCTGAAGGAAATATCTCCCAGTGTTTTACTCTGCTGGAAGGTCCTGATATACAGTAGATGGTTGCAACGCATTCCAATGCATTGTGTAGCCCTGTGGTACTCAGACAGTGTAGGGAGATGCAGGTTTTCTGTTTTATATAGATAGATGTATACAGTCCTGTGTGACTTATCCTCACATTAACCATTTGAGTGGCAGAAGGGTACGCAATGTATTGTAATGCGTCCCATAACCCTCTGCCACTGAAAGGTTTAAGCATTGGTTAAAAAATTAAACAAACAGACGGGCAATGTCATCCCACACTGCTAGTAGAAGATAAAAAAAAAAAGGATATTGAAATGGTCAAAAGTATGTATTGTATAGCCATGCTCCCACAATGTGCCTTTTGGATACCTGCATGCCTGTGTAAATTATATGTAACATAATGACTGAACTGTGGAATAAATTAACATATATGAATAAGTGTGTGGTCCATAGGGATAGTAAAACATATTAGTCCCAGTGCTTGTGCAATTGTACAAAGTATCCAGGTAGATGTGACAATGTAGAAATCTGTAACAGCAGAAAGGGAAAATCCTTACTCGATATAATGTTGCTCTGGCTTGGAAGTTGTGGGACTCCAAGGCATCACACAGCAGGTTCCCTATCAGGTAACTGTTGGCTGTAAGTGAGCAATCATTGAACAGAGTGCACGGAGAGGCTTAAAGGAGCAGTAAACTTTTTTTTATGAAAACATATTTTATAGAGCTTTTCCTGCTGAATAAAACAAGGGCACTCCCATCGCTGTCAGGTGTTTTATTCAAAAATTATAGCAGTTTAAATAATCAGGAAGTGAATTTAATGTGTTTACTTCCTGATAGTTCTAACTGACAGGAAGTGACAGGCAGTTTCTATCACATTCTATGGAGAACTGTTATGTCTCTGACTTTTCTGACTTTCCTCTCCATTAGAATGTAACAGGAAATCTAATTAGAATTTGACCACTAGAGGGCACTGCTAGTGTAAAAAAACATGGGTTTAAACTGTAATAACTCTGGAAATATAAATATCTCGGCAGTGGGAGTACCCTTATTTTACTCAATAGGAAAATCCCTACAATATATATTTTTTCATAAAAAAAGTTTACTGCTCCTTTAAGAGATGGTCTATAATAGAATGTGGTAGAGGACCTGCTGTGCAATTCATTGGAGTCCAGCAACTTGTGATCCAGAGTAACATTATATCAAGTAAGGATTTTGCCTTTCTGCTGTTACAGCTTGATACAATGCCAGATGCACCTGGATACTTTAGAGGAGGAAAGGGTGCGGGTGATGTGGGATGTAGCAGAGGGAATGATTTTGATGTGTGGTGAAAGTGGTACTAAAAGGGTTAAGAAAGAACAGCCACTTGATTCTTTACACCTTAATACGCAATACTTATTGCAAGAAATGAATTGATGAATAATATACAGTGTCCATTATATAAGCTGAATGTGCTGTAACAGATGCAGTGTATACTTGGGGGTATTTATCCTCTCTATTACCATGGGATGCGTTATCACAGAGTCCCTGTGAGGATTTCCCCTTTTGCTCATGCCAGTGATTGAGCAGTAATCCTCTGTATGACGCAGGATGAGTAAAAGGTGAAATTGTCACACATCACAGGGACTCGCCAATAACGGATCCGATGGTAATACTGAGGGGAAATACCCCTAAGTATACATTGCATGTGTTAGAGCACATTCAAGATATATAATGATTATATTATATTGTTCATGAATGATTTGAACCCCTTGAATGTTATAAAGGTATGAAATGAATTGGTTCACAATGCGTTTGAGACCTTTGTAGCATCCAGTGGGCAGCTGTTGCAAGGTTGTTGAGGTGTAGGCACAATCAAGGATTGGTTCAGACTATTTTATAAACAACATACTTACGTTTAAAGGGACAGTAATGTTTCAAAATAAAAGCAGCTCTAATTAATCATCAAATTATTTGGACTTTGGAGAGTGTTATTTCAATTCTGTCAGAGTTGTAGTTCAAGAGTAATTGAATGATAAAGTATCCTCCTCCCGCCCCTTTTACTAATGTAACACTGCTCACCACAGAGCAGCAAGACTGTCCGGATGGATTGCAGAGAGGGACAATCTTCAATTAGAATAATGGAAAAACCTGAAAAACATGTCAAGTGGGGCAGGGTTTTCATTGTTCTCACAGTAAGAAGATTGTTCCTTGCTGTGATCTGTCTGGTCTATGGACTGGATTCCACATCTGAGGGGAGGTGGCTTACACTAGGTAAAAGGGGCAGGGGGACACTTTATCATTCAATTACTCTGACTACTGACAACTATAACTCTGACAGTATTGAAATTACAGTGTCCATGGCCCAGATCCTATGAAGATTAATTGGAATTGCTGTTTTTGTGAAACATTACTGTCCCTTTAAATGCACATTAATGTGAATTTTATTGCTGTGGAGCAATGTCATACACTGATATACATAACACACAGTATGATCTCCTAAACACAGGGACAGTGTAATCTGGTTCTCAAAGGGGGGCACTTGGGAGGTATGCAATCCACATGATAGAGAAGAGGGTGGTACAATGAATAGTGCCACGTCTGAGAGGGGTAGCACAGATGACTGGGGTAAAGTGTCAGCACTGTGAATCAGAGACAGCTGGATGTAGTAGTGCCCTCTGTGTGATAGAACTAGAGATGTAGCCCCTAAGGATTGTTTGATGTTTAAATGAAAGATTGGAGGGAGGATGAAGAAGATAGAGAAATAATTAACAACGTGAGAGAAAATGGGGGAGGGGGTAAAAGGGGGCTGGGAGAGATTGGAGGGTGAACACAGGATGAGAAGCAAGGAAGAGTGAGAGTATGAAGGGTGAGAGAGGAAGAAGAAGAATGTGGTTTTAAAGTTGCCAGTGCTAGGGAGCCATAGAGGTGTCCTGAGGGAATAGGAGCTCTCTGGAATGTGTTAGCACATACTACAACACAGCTGAAGCTGTACAATAAGTGAAGAATTTATCCTTGTATTACTTCTGTTCTGTGTCTTAGTCGGGTATGTACGGCACAGAGGAGATTTCAATGCTTTGGACAGCTGTCTGCCACATAAAGAGTTAATGTTTTAGCACATAGCAGCACGCTGTTCTATATGATTTAGTCAAGCAGGCGGGGACAGAGAGACTGATTTCTCTGAATTAATCACCCTCACCCAACAGCTACCTACTCCAATGAAAGAGATATTTAAAACAAGAGAGTAGGAGGAGATTCATCCAAAAAGTTCATCACAGCCAATCTCTCCATTCCAGTCTGCTTAAATAAATCCTATACAGCAGCGTGCTGGTATGCGCCGAAACATTAACTCTTTATGTTGCAGACAGCTGTCCTCTGATTAAGCCAACCTCAGAACAGATGTAATACAAGGATACATTCTTCACTCGTGAAATACTTAACCCTTTCTGTACTCAAATTGCTTTACTGCTTAACCCATTCTTGAACATTCACCAACACATGAAATATACATCTCTTTCTAATTACCTACATCCACACTGCCTTTCTCCATACTCAGTCTGCCTCCTGTCCCCTCTGCTCCCGCTATGCTGTTCCCACTCCTCAGACCTCAAATTCATCACTGAGGTGACAAACACTGAGCTGAGCGGCTCTGCTGTGCTCCCCTGTAAATGAGCTCCCTAGGCCAGCCCCTACCTCACCTATAGGTGGCGTCGGCCTTGAGTAAAGATGTGTGTGGGTATACCGAAACATTATGCAACATGTGCCTGGCTGCTAAGATAGGATCACTGATCCAAATATATTAACCCTTTGAGGAGCAGGCAACGTAGCCCTCTGGCACTTAAAGGGTTAAGAGGAACATGCTTGCAAACCAGGCACACTTTGTAGACCTTTCCAATGAAGTATTTATTTCTATATCGCACTATTTCACTCTGCAGAAGAGCCACAGGATGGTCCCGGGACCAGAATCTGCTTCTCTCAGTTACAGCCTGAAGTCTGGTAAAACAGGAACTTTAGATGCTTTGATCTCTCAAACTATACAAGTTTAAGAGATGGGACATACCTCATTCTATTCATATTTTTAATCTCTACAATATTAAAATTACTTACATTTAAGCAATACTATCCCTTTAAGGGTTGATTGCAAAAGGGTGGGTGTTGTCCTACTTTAAATACATTTCCTAGGCTCACATTTGAACCTGCTCATAGTGTCTTGCATCTAAGTGGATTGCAGACAAGTGGAGTTGGAAAGAATCTGGTAAAAAGTACCTTTGAGTGAGTTTGGGTTTTTATTAAGTGTTAAAAATGCATATTTATTGTGTTTGCGGGTATTTAATCCCTTAAGGACCCTTGACGGTCCAGGACCATCGTGGAATTCTGGGCTCCCCACACGGCTGCATGCCATTCGGGGAGTCCGGAATCAGATTAAAAAAAAATAATAAAATGCTCCGTGGTCGTTAAGTGACCGCCGCATGGGGTTAAAGGGTTAAAAAGAAAATTATTGTTTACTTTATTTTCTATCCTGGGAGTAGTCCTACTTTAAATATAGGCCATAGGCTCACATTTGAGCCTGCTCTTTGTGGCTGGAAAACATCTGGAGTTAGAACTGAGGCAGGAGTTGGAAATCAACAGAGCTTTGTGGTGAAGGTAATTTCAAGAGATTTATTACATCCATATTTAAATTTGGCATACTTTACCTTACAGTTAGCATTAGAGAATAGTGTAATACTAGTTCAATTGTAAAACAATGCATGAGTGATAGCAGGTTATTCAGTGGGAGCATATTTTCTTTCATATTTTCTTTACAATCTAAGATATTGGATCTGGAAAGAAATATTGCTATATTGTGTGACATTGGAAACCTGGAAAGGTGTTTAGAACTCCAAGAGAAGGTAGTATGTGTAACGGAAGCTAGAAGGGACCGCTTGTCCTAGTGTGGAATGACTTCCCACCCACCCGGTTGGGGTCAACAGATCCAGGCGTAACAAGGGAATCCCTGGAGAGCACCGTGGTCCCACTCACCAAGGCTGGGGTAACAGGAAAAGGGGCAACAGGCTTTGGACTTCTGATGAGGACTGTTGTCCCACCGATCACAGCCGGGGATCCACCGGGCATGGTGGGCTCGCTCTCATCCACCAGGCCAGGGGTCACATAGGGGCTGGTGGGCTTGCTCCCACCCACCAGTTCACAGTCCATAGGGACAGCACAAGGGGCAGTAGCATTGCATTGGGGCAGTCTGCTGAGTTCCTTTTCTTCCTGGCCTCCCATGTCAGGTTAATTTCTCTTCTTGAGGAGAAAGGCACTCCCAATCCTCCTGGCAATCTTGTCCATGCACCTGGAGAGCACATTTTTCTCCTTCTCCAGGGCATCAGCAATAGGGGATGGACTGGGGCTGCTGGTGGGGACCTGCATATAATCCACCGCAGCAGGGGTTTCCCAGGCCCTGGTGAGCTCGCTCCCACTCACCAGGCCAGGGGTTACATAGGGGCTGGTGGGCTTCCTCCCACCCACCAGTTCACAGTTCACATGTACAACAAGATGGTCAGTGGCACTGTTCTCCTTCAGTCCGCTGGGGTCCTCTTCCTCCAGGCCACAAACTTCAGGGCCATTCTCTGCCTTGAGGAAGACCGCAGTCCCATTCCTCAGGGCAGTAACATCCATACCCTTGGAGAGCACACATTCCTCTTTCTCCAGGGCAGTATTCAATAACAAAGGGGCAGGATAGTGGCTGTTGGTGGAGACCTGTGTCTCATACACCACAACAAGGGGTTCCCAGGCCCTGGTGAGCTTGCTCCCACTCACCAGGCCAGAAGTCACATAGGGGCTTGTGAGCTCACTCCCACCCACCAGTTCACAGTCCCCAGGGTCAACACACTCCAGGGCAACAAGTTCATCAGGTAGAACAGTTGTCCCACTCCCTGATATAGGGGCAAAACAAGGGTCACTGGTGAGGAGCGGATACCCACTCACCAATGCAGAGTGAACAGGGGTAACACAATCACGGGCCTCCCAGTCACTGAGGTCCTCTTCAGCTGAGTAGTCCTCCTCAAATGAGTTACCCCCCGTCTTCTTCTTCCCTTTGGATCCCCTGGGCTTCTTGGAACCAGCCCATGTACATCCGCTCCAAGTTCCATTCTTCCTCTACTAGAATGTCCAGGTTTCCCTCCAGATCCGGAGGAGAGTATTTCCCAAACATGGCCTCTCTTTTCTCACGGATCTACCAGTAACGACTGTAGTCCGTATGGCTGAAATTGGCATCCTCATGAAAGGTCACCCACACAAGTCCTTGGCGATACAGTCACAAGTCGTATGGGAAAAACTCGACCATATCCTCTGCATATTTCTGATTTAGGTATTTGGTCATCTCCAAGTATTCATCCTGGACTCGGAGCTCCTCTTTAATGCACACTGTTATTTCTCTGTAGAACTCGTCGATCAGATCACCAAACTTGGTCTCCCATCGGTACCCGATATATTCGTACTGTCTGTCGTATACGCCCAGGACCTCTGGTATTCGTGCTTTGGCCGCCATGTTTCAATTACTGCACCTGATGAAAGAAGGAGAAATCCCACCGCTAGCCACCAGTGCAACATAAGCTAGGACAGCTTCGCCTTCCACCGTAGTTCCTGGGTTTCTCCCTCTCAAAGCCGGGCTGGCGCCGTCGGATGCACCGGTCAGGCAAATGGCCAGACTGATCAAACACCGTGGTGTTGCAAACTCTGTGTTGAAGTCGACAAAATGGTAGCGGCGCCGACTTCGGAATGCTGACAGGCTCTAATAGTGCAAGGTCCTTAAAGGGATAGTAATGTTTCATAATAAAAGCAGCTCTAATTAATCATCACAGTATTTGGACTTTGGAGAGTGTTATTTCAATTCTGTCAGAGTTGTAGTTCAGGAGTAATTCAATGACAAAGTATCCCCCTCCCACCCCTTTTACTGATGTAACACTGTTCAGCCAGATCAGAAGGGAGGTGCCCAGGTAGACTGTAGAGAGGGACAATCTTCAATTAAGATAAGGGAAAAACCTGAAAAACTTGTCAAGGGGGGCAGGGATTCCATTGTTCTCACAAAAAAAGATTGTCCCCTTCTGTTATCTGTCTGGTCTTACAACCAGATTCCACATCTGAGAAGAGATGGCTTACACTAGGTAAAAGGGACGGGAGGGGAAACTTTGCTTGTGAATATCTCTCAAACCATAAAGGTCTGAGAGATTAGACTTATATCGTTCTTCATGTTTTTTTAATGCCTACAAAATAAAATAAAGATAAAACAAAGTATTACTATCCCTTTAAGACTTTCACTCTGCAGAGAGTGCACAAATAGCGAGTAACGCCCAGTAGACAATGGAGGCCCAGGATAAGCTTGTGGACTGCCGTAGCAGTAACGGAGGACTATGAAGTTATGCCTGGGAGGACACCCAACGGAGACTGCACTGTAGAATAGCCGGTGGCTAATGGCACCTTCCCCGAAGGGGTTAACGAACGCTAAGACCGACTGCCCAATCGTATGCACAGCCTGAGGCGCCCAATGTAAGACCAACCTCAGCGTATTGGCAGGAAGGAGGGTCAAGCATACTGTGGTGCACAGATGGAAGATAGACACCGGAATGTCGCCCTCGCGACACAGACCGAACCGAGACTAGACTGCAGGAGTGGCACTGTGGCAACAGAGACTCTGTCTGGAGACAGAGAGGAGCCTGGAGGTGAAACCCAAACCGAGGACTGGGATGGGACCGCAGGCAGGAGTGAATACACTGGCTATGTAGCCCAACTGGGTATCACGGTGCCCGTGATTGCTGCAGTTCTCTTTCTATCACCTGCAGGGGGCTCCCATTGGCTGTCTGCAGTCAGCCCACCTCTGGTTGCCTTTTTAAACTCAGTCTGGGCACCCTTTAGTGGCCCTTTCGTGGTGTCTCTGACAGCATTCACTTTGCCTGTTCCTGAGTTCTTGAGTTCCTGAGTTTACCTGTTCCTGTGTTCCTGCCTGCTTGTCAATTCCAGTCCGGTTCCGGTTGCTGTCGTTCCGGTTGCCAGCCGACTTGCAGTGCTCGTCCCGGGTCAGCCTCGGCCTGCTCCTGCTGTTTCCTGTGTTCAGTTACTGTGGCGATATTTCTCTCCTGTCGCTCCGGCGACATTCTGTCTGTTGGTCCCAGCGTTCGGACGCTGGTTTACTCCATTAGCCTTGCGGCTCACTATACTGCCTGTTGGTCCCAGCATGCGGACGTTGGTTTACTCCATTAGCCTTGCGGCTCACAATACTGTCTGTTGGTCCCAGCGTGTGGACGCTGGTTTACGCCATTAGCCTTGCGGCTCACAATACTGTCTGTTGGTCCCAGCGTGCGGACGCTGGTTTGCTCCATTGGCCTTGTTGCTCATTCTACTGCCTGTTGGTTCCATCATGCGGGCGCTGGTTTACTCCATTTGCCTTGTGGCTCAAGGTACAGTTGTTGATCCCAGCGTGCAGACGCTGGTTTACTCCCTGACTTGCAGTCAGGTTTCTGGTGCTGTCCAGTCCTAGCAGCACTTGTTTCAGATGTGTACCGACACTAGCCTCTCCTTGGGTGAGACAGCTTGACCGTATACTCTATTTACCATCCTACTGTCATTGTCATCTGACAGTCACTGGTCTTAGTGGTGTCTCCCTTCTTGGGCTGCCCTGCCCGGTATTGGTAAGGCCGGTAGAACCTTTCATGTTGCCACCTTTAGGTTGCCTTACCCGGTATTGGCAGGGCCGGTAGAGCCTATCCTTGGGTATCCATTCTGGGCTGCCCTGCCCGGTATTGGTAAGGCCGGTAGAACCTGTTATGTTGACACTTCACGGTTGCCTTACCCGGTATTGGCAGGGCCGGTAGAGCCTATTCCTTGTGTATTCCTCAGGCTGCCCTGCCCGTATTGGTAAGGCCGGTAGAACCAGTACGTTACCATCTTATGGTTGCCTTACCCGGTATTGGCAGGGCCGGTAGAGCCTACTTATCACTATTCCTTCAGTATCGCTTGGGTTGCCTTGCCGGTATTATTTGCAAGGCCGGTAGATCTCAATTGTCAATTGCTTACGTATATGTGATGTTTGTATGTATATGAATACCCTATGGGATTGACTTAACTTTTCAATAAAGTTATGTTTTTACCTAAACATTACGTCTGAGAGTCTTAACAAACCGTGACACCGGGCCAGTACACCGAGCAGGAATGTCAGCCAATCCGAGTCGGTACACAGAGCAGGAACGTCAGCCAGGCCGGGTAGGTACACAGAGCAGGAACGTCAGCCAGTCCGAGTCGGTAAGCAGAGCAGGAACGTCAGCCAATCCGGGTCGGAACACAGAGCAGGAACGTCAGCCAGGCCGGGTCTATACACAGAGCAGGAACGGATACAGCAGAGTAGTCAGGCAGTCTGAGTCGGTACACAGGGCAGGAACAGATACAGCAGAGTAGTCAGGCAGTCCGGGTCGGTACACAGAGATCACACGAGAACTGGACAAGCGCTGGTAACAGAAATACTATGAGAAGTGACAAGTCCCAGTATTTAAGGACAAATACTGGGCGGGACAAAGTCACTCCAGCCAATAAGCGTCAGCAGTAAGCAAAGACTGACAGAATGTTGCCAGCAAAGCACGGGCATCGTGATACACGGGCCGTAGAGGGTGAGGTCGAGCAAATGGCAGGACTGATCGAACACTGTGGTGTCGCAAACTCTGTGTCGAAGTCGACAAAATGGTAGCGGCGCCGACTTTTTGTCGGATTCAGAGGACAGTCAAGCAAACATGGAAGGAGTCAAAGGAGCGCAACCAGAGCTGAGTCTCAAACTGGTACCACAGGCCGTAGAGGGTGAGGCCTCTACTCCCGGTCTACGAATAACAGGAAAAGTGTCGCAGGAACCAAAGGAAGGTCGAAGACAGATAATCTCTGGAACTCAGTAGAAGGAAGCAGTCCACGTTGCCGTCTGACAGCTTCCGAAGTTGGGTCGCAGGATGCTGGCAGCAGACGGTCGAACGATGCAGGAAACTTGGCTCAGATTGGCGTTCTTAGTACCATAAGAACACAAGACACCCGGACTCTTGTTCACTCCGAAATAAGAGACAATAGGGTGAGGGGCAGGGATAATACAATCCAAACATTAGACAAGGAACCAGCAGCAAATGGTAAGGGCTGACACAATGGGAGCATTCACAGAGGTAATCAAATCACAACATATAATACAAAGGACTGACAACAGACTTTCAGTTTATACAATAGGTGACTCACAGACTGAGGGGGCGTGAATGAATTAACACACGGCAGGGGGGCTCAATACATCTTACAATACACAATACAATGGCATGAGGGACTGAAATACACATTGGAAGAATTAACCCCTCACTGCCCCTTCCCTTGGAAGCAAGCCAGCAGTCTAATACAGGGCAGTTTTGTGTAATAAAGTCCATTCACATAAAGTCTATCCAAAGTCTTTTAGTGCACAACCAGGGCTTGAGAGGTTTATAACCAGTCACACAATATTGTCCCATAGGTTACAGTGCCTCTAGTCTCTTGGACCAAGGTGTGGGCAGTCGTAGAATCAGGTCCAAGGGAGTGTTTTCACAAGGAAGAATGTCCACAGTATCTGGGGGTTTTTGTGCCAAAATCTCAGTCCCAGACAAGGGCTTCAGTAATGGACTATGATCCGTTACAGTATGTGGGGATAGTGGTGAATGGGGTGGGCGAAAGGTCCCGTTGTTGTCCGCTTTTTTGCGAGGAAATCCACTTTAAAAACTGCTATAAAAATCTTTGCATTTTTTTGCCCATTGGCAAAAATGATTTGCCAATTTTTCAATGGCTAGAAAATTTCCGCCCATTGATTTACATGTTTTTTGACTTTTCGCTATAAAAACATGATGTATTCGAGGAAGTGAAACACAATAGAAGCATCTACAGAGTGAGGTAGACGTGCTGTGCTGTTCTGCTGCGATCATTTTGCAAAATTTAGGCAGGACTGGCTCATAGTGACTGCTATCACTATGAAAAAGTTTAAAAGTAATAAAAAGAGGAACTGTAAGGAACCGTCCACTGAGTCTGAGGAGGAAGTGAGCACTACAGAACCAATGCTCACCCCTAAGTCACCCCTAAGGATCTTGGAGAAATTAACATCAAGAGAGGAAGAAGAGGGTAGTCGTGAAAGCAGGACAGGTCAGCTGCCTATGCAGCGACTGCTGTCAGATGTGCTGTGCCTGCTATCAGACGTACTGTGCCTGCTGTCAGACCTGCTGCCCCAGTTGCCACCGGCGCTGTGCTTGCTGCCAGAGTGTCTTGTAATACTCAGGAGGGGGTGGAGGAGAAGATGATTCCAAGCGTGACAGCAGCGGACCCTGCAAGTCACACTTGCCATCCATTGCTAGTACTACTACTAAGAAGGTTCACCAGCTTGTTAACATTAGGAGAGAAGGAGGGGGTAATCATCAGATTACTAGTGACTGTGAGGAAGAAAACTCAGGGGCTGAAATTGATGAGGTTGGTGCAATTGAGAGCATCCAGGCTAGCGGTAAAGGGAGCCCACACCATTCCTCTGACCCTTGGAGTCCCCTTCCTCACACATTATTGTCCATATGGAACATGATCCTGAAGACCACCACCACCAGGAACACAGATCAGCTGCCTGTGCCTGCTGCTAGTAATGCCAGTCTGCCTTCTTCAGGTCAAAAATAAATGGCAAGTGTGACATTAGGGTACCCTCTGTCACATTTTTCATCACCTCCTCCAACCAGCAGTAAGATGTCTGTAATAGAGCAGCAGCAGCAACAAGGAGGGACTGGTGGTGGTGATGATGGTGGAGAAGCTGGCGTGGAAGAGGCATTGATGGCCTTTTTAGCCCAAACTGAGATGGAATGGGAGTCAGCGATGGGGATGGGCATCAATACCACCACTGCTGTTCTTGCTTCTGCTGCTGAGTTGATTAAGCAGCAGGATGATTAGGCAGCTCAAAGGAAATGGGATCAACAACAGCAGTAATATGGGTGATGGATGATGAAGGTTCCACTTGCCATGACTAGATCCAGTGATGCACCTGAGGCAGTAGCAGCACAATAACTAGCCCCCAGTATATGCAGACAAAAGAAGAAGTTGGCCAATAATTCTTCTAAACCTGCCTCTCCTCCAAAATCATGGGTGTGTTGTTACTAGAATATAAATGTTTCCCTTGTGAGCAGGAACTGTGCCTTTCATCAGCAACTGAAATGTACACAGTGCGTGTGGTAAATAATACCTGGCACAACTGTATCCAAACACCATAACACCAGAAACCAAGTACTGCTGCTGTCACTATACCCCTTGTCCACACCCTAATAATAAAATAAATAATAATAAAAATGCCCTACTAGCCTAATGCCAGCAGGTCATGTTGGCCAGTGGCCACTGTCAAATGTCCTCCTGAGTCCTGATTCCTGATTTGTAACTGCTGTTTGTACTGCTGCTGCTGAGTTGTTTAAGCAGCAGGATGATTTGGCAGATTAAAGGGAATGGGATCAACAATAGCAATAACATGGAAGATGGATGATGAAGATTCCACTTCCCGCGACTTGCTCCAGTGATGCGCCTGAGGCAGTAGCAGCAGAATAAGTAGCCCCCAGTCTATGTGGAGAAAAGAACAAGTTGGCCATTAAATCTTCTCCACCTGCCCCTCCTTCAAAATCATCAGTGTGTTGTTATTAGAATAGATTTTTTCCCCTGGAGAGCAGGAACAGCGGCTCTCATCAGCAACTGCAATGTGCACAGTGTGTGTGCGGTAAATAACATCTGGGGGCACAACTGTATCCAAACACCATGACACCCGAAACCAAGTACTGCTGCTGTCACTGTACCCCTTTTCCAGATCCGCTAAGGACACAACAACTTGCTGACAGTTTAATAGTAGTGATGAACCCTCCCTGCCACCATCTTAGCATATTCTGCAGGATGGAATCTCCTCAGTTACCACTTGATGCACTGATTGCGATTCTCCTCCACCACACTGGCATGTGTGGTCAGTACACCACACAGTGTGCAATGGGTAGAGACGAACTGCCACATCTTAACATCAACAGAGTGACTATCATTTGGAGGGGGAGGTAATGAACAAGGTGGATTTGCAGAAGATGTAGTTACTCTAGAAGGTGATGGCGAGTTAGTTGTTTCACTCATCATGGAACTTTCAGTCTCTGCCTGGGTTGTTCTATTCCTCCTCCTCTTTGATCTCTGTCTCGCCTCTTGTTGCCTTTCTGGACAGTCAGGGACAGCAAAAGCGGTGCTTGATTTCTGTGGTGGGTGTTAGTCTTTAACATGTTTGATGTAAATGTCATGGTGTATGTGTTTCATGTGTGATATGAAGGCGCTTGTGCCAAGGTGTGTTCCCTCCTTTCCTCTTTTCATTGACTTGCCACAAATTGTGCACAGTGCCATTGCTGATGACTGTACTGTGCCTGCCCCAACAGAAAAATAGTCCCACACCCATGATGACTTCAGGGGAATGGAACAGATGGAGAAGAATGGCCTCTTTCTTCTTATCCTCCACATTCCCCTTCATTGTCTGTGGGAGAGGATAATGTTGCTGCTGTTGCTGCTACTGCCTCAGATTTAGCACGGCAACTAGGATCAGGAGTATTGCTACTGCTGGCAAGTGGAACCTGTTCTAACCCCACATCACTTGTTGACCCCATTCCCACTGTGTCCACTGTGGTCTGAGGCACACTAGCCTGCTCCTCAGCATCCTGCTGCTCTTGCATCTCAGCATCAGAAGGAATTAGAGCAGTTGCAAATTCCTCTAATTCCAAAATCTCACTGCTAGTGGTGGTGGTGATACCCATCCTCATCCCTGTCTCCCATTCCTTCTCAGTTTCTGCTAAAAAGGCCATCAATGTCTCTTCCACCCCAGCTTCTCCAGCATCATCATCAACACCACCACTAGTCCCTACGTTCTGCTGCTCTATTCCAGACATCTCACTGCTGCTTGGAGGAGGTGACGAGCAATGTGACAGAGGGTTCCCTAATGTCATACTTGTCATTTCCTTTTGACCTGAAGAAAAAGGCAGACTAGCAGCAGGCACATGCAGCTGATCTGTGCTCCTGCTGGTGGTATTAATTCTGAGCCTGCTCTCCTCCCCCAATACCAGTTCTGGCCTCTTCAGATCATGTTCTACTTGGACACTAGTGAAGGGAAGGGATGGACTACCGGTCCCAGGATCAGAGGAATGGTGTGGGCTCCTTTGACTGCTAGTCAGGATGTTGTCAAATGTTTCCCTTACCACTCCGGCTGCTTCACCATTACTGCTAATACTAACACCAACCACATCAATTTCAGCTGCAGAGTCTTCCTCCTCAGTCTCACATTCACTAGTAATATGAGGATATTGTTGAATACCCCCTCCTTCACTCCTAACGCTAACAAGCTGCTGGACCTTAGTAGCAGTAGTACTAGCACTGGCAGGACTGCTTGGGAATGGCAAGTGTGATTTAGGATCCCCAAAATCTGCTGATGATGATTTTTCTTCCTGTCCAAACCTACAAGAGGTGGAAGAAGAATATGAGGGACCAAGGCCTGCTAAGCTTGATTTTTCCACTGAGCATGATTTTTCCTCTGATCTTGATTATTCTCCTGAGCTCCATTTTTCCACTGCTGCCCATAGTACTCCTCCTGTTTCTCCAGCTACAATTCTGTCTTCTATTGATGAAAACTCACCACCTGACTCTCCAGTTCCAAATGAGTCTCCCAGGCAGGTAGTAGCTGCTAGTGTCTCTGCCACCAGTGTTACTCCACCCTCCTCCAATCCCAGTCCCGACATCCCTGCTGCCATCTTTGGGTCTACTAGTAACTCTGTAAAGGTATGTAGAAAAAAAAAGCATAGTGAGGTTGCTTCAGCATGTGAAGATGAAGAAAGTGTCACCTCAGTTTCTTCTTCACCACCTTCCAAAGTCATCCGTCGCTCCAAAGCGTGGGACCATTTTGTGACACTTGGCGATGGCCGGCTAGCAAAATGTAAATTGTGTGGCAGGGAAGCCAGCCGTGGGAGGGTGTTGGGTCATCTTTCCACCTCTGGGATGAACTAACACCTGAACCACTACCACAAGTCAGTGTTGATGAGTGCAGAACGTGGTGGCACTACTACATTTACCAGTGTAACACTCACCACCAGAAGGCAGGAAAAAGGGCAGGGAGATCATGCCACATCTGGTCCTAGTAAAAGCAGTAGACAGTCACAGCCCATCCCAAAGTCAATACAGGCCACACTGGAAGATTTTGGTGGGTTTAATTCCAAGGGGATGTGCAGACAGCAGTCCAGGAAAATTACATGCCTCATTGCACAGCTCATAGCTGTTGGGGGGTGCAACTTTCAGTTTGGTGGACGGGGAGCCCTTCCATCAACTTATGGCGGTTGTTGCACTCCGATATAAAATTCCATCCCGCACCACATTTAGTAGAATTATAGTGCCCTCACTGTACCAGTCGTGCGTTGGTCGTTTGAAGGAACTGCTAGGAAAGGCTGGTGGCCAGTCAGTGCACTTTACCACTGACTTATGGAGTGCTCCGAGTGACCAGCATGGCTTCCTGTCATTGACGGCACATTGGTGGCAGCCCAATGTGTTGCAAGACACACTGATAGCAACATCAAGTTCAGGTGCAGTAGCCAAGCAGGCAGGGCACCGCTCTTTCCTCCTCCATGCTGAGGTAATGGATCAGCAGCACACCTCAGATAACATTCGCAAAGCACTGCAGAACATGGTGGCACAATGGCTAGGGGAGCAGGCAGGCACACAGGTGCAAATGGGGTTTGTGGTTACTGATGGTGCAGCTAACATGATCAAGGCTCTCTGGGATGGCAGATTTGTGGGTGTGCGCTGCTCAGCGCATGTTCTGCATCTAGTAGTGAAGGCTGCTCTTGAGGATGGTAGTAACACTGGAAGGTTGTCAGCACTTCTGGAGTCGTGCCGACAAATTTCTGGCCACTTCCATCGGAGCGTCAAAGATAGCCAGCTACTCAGGGAGGAACAGAAAAAGGCAGACCTCCCAGAGCACTGCCTAAAACAAGATGTTGGGACCAGGTGGAACTCCACCTTAGATATGCTAGAACGTATCCTGGAGCAGAAAAAGGCAATTCATGCAATGTCATGTCACCATTTCATTGGCAGTAACAGAACACTGGGCAGGGCTGTCTGGGCCCTGATGGAACAGGTAGTGACAGTCTTTACGCCTTCCCGTGTTTTGACAGAACTTTTGAGCAAAGAGAACGCTAGTCTGGCAGAAGTCATTCCCCTCTTCACGCACCTCTCCTTAAAATTGGATGATTTCCTTTCCCATAGGGAATGCTTGCCTGGTGCTGAGGGTAATATACTTCCAGATGTTGCTGCCCTTCTAACGAGGTTGAAGAAGGAACTTACTCGGCGCATGGAAGAGCACATGGACAATTGTCCCGAGTTAATGCTTGCCACAATTTGCGATCCTCGAATCAAAGACAAGTTGACACTTTATTCCAATTCTGTCAGTCTCTGAGAAGGGTTAAGTGAGGTGATGATTTAGCACAAGATCAACCCCTTAATGACCGGGTGCACGCGCCCAGCACTTAACGATGGATTTTTCTTCTTCTTCATTCTAGCGAATGACTTCCGGGACTTACCAGGTACGTCCTCTGTCACTAAGTGACAGTTTTTGCGGGACGTACCTGGTAAGTCACTTGTCGCGATGGGGTTAATGTATTTTCAATACACAAATTAGTTTAGCCACACATACTGCAGTTTAAACAATCATTGATGTTTATTCTTGATGTAGTATGAAACACTACAATGTATATACACATAGACTTATCTGATATGAGGGGAAATCAGGATAGGAAAACGAGAGAGAGGATTTTGGGTACTAAAGAGGGACAGTAAGGTAGGAGGCTGGTACCAGAAAATGAAACCTTAATCTTAACCCATGTACTAACATAGAATGTGACATGTAGTTTGTCCATGTTCGAGTCGAACACTTATGTTGAGTAGGATGTGACAGGCATGGATTTTCGATGTATGAGCATATGCTAAATTGAATGACAGGCATGGGTTTTCGATGTTCGAGCATATGCTAAACTGAATGACAGGCATGGGTTTTCGATGTTCGATCATATGCTATATTGAAAGACAGGCATGGTTTCTCGATGTTCGACGTTTGCATTGTGACTGGCATCCCATGCTGGAGTAGAGGTGACATGCACAGACTGGAAATGTATGACAATGTCCGTTTTTGGGATGGATCTTTTTCTAAATGCACACCCTGTCTGCAAAGAATGATAGCAGCGTGCACGGAGGCGCACTGCTATAATTTAACCCATGTTAAATTCGGCCGAATAATTCGGAATGGATCAGAATTTTGTTCGAATCGAATAGGCCCGGTCCGAAATTAGGATCATCTGAATTAGAAAAAAATAATTTGTTCGAATTTAATTGAAAAGTTTGCCCGTGCACAAGTCTAGCAGCCACTAGTGTTGTATCTGTTGCCAGATGTGCTGCCCCTGCTGCCAGTGCCAACATGTACAACACTAGTGGCTGCAGGTACAGAAATGGAGGCACTGGCAGCAAGGGCAGCACATCTGGCAGCAGGTACAACACTAGTGGCTGCAGAAACAGCAATGGTGGCACTGGCAGTAGGGGCAGCACGTCTTGCAGCAGGCACAGGCAGCTGACCTGTCCTGATCTTACTAGTATTACCCTTTTCCCCCTCCCTTCCCATTAAATTCCCCACGATCATTTGGGGTGATTTAGGGGGACTGGACAGCATTGGTTCAGTACTGCTAGTCACTTCCTCCTCCTCCTGCTCCTCACACTCAGTGGACACATAATAAGGGTCCTTCCAGTTCCTCCTTTTATTAGTTTTAAACCTGATCATAGTGACAGCAGTCACTATGAGTCTCTCCTGCCTCAATTTTGACAAAATATCACAGGCCTCTGATTAAGTTCGGTCTAACCGGACGAAATGCGTTAGGCTGTTGAAAAGATTTACTAAGGGGGGTGAAATGGTGGTTACGTGATAGAATTATGTAGACCAAGGAAAGATCGATATAATAGATTCCTGATAGAACGAGATCAGTAGTTCTTATTTGAGGTTACTCCTAGTTTATTATGAGATATGGATTATGAAGTTCATTGATGAAGATACTTTCAAATGATTAAGATTTGTGAGAGTTTAAGAGTTTAGAGTATTGGCTTTCATAGAATAGTAAGTGGCAGTGTAAGGGTTAACGAAGGTTTTTGTATGGTTGATCCCTTTAATTTCAATACTCTGACTTGTATCTCTAACGGATTTGTAGTACTTGGGATTTGTTACTAGTTTGAATGCAGAAACTTAGGAGTTCATAATCTGGGAGAGATTTCGTTTTTTAGCATGAACATCTAGAGGGTATCGATCGGCTGCTGAAGGGTTCTATGAAAGTATTTTTATTGCTAGTCCCTTTTATAAGATTACTTCCACTTTTGAGCTGAAAATGGACGATAGATGCACCTTGTAGCAGTGCTCTTTTTTGATGATAAGTGGGTGGGATTCGGCAATATTGTGTTAACATTAAGGAACTCACGAGTCATGTTTAGGATTTATTCAGTATTCTCAATTTGGATGTATAACTGATTACGAAGGAGTTTAGAGACTTGGTAGGTCCGAAGGTACTAGTGTATGGTTATATGTTTATAGCTGAAGACCTTTCCGTCTGAAGAGCTTTATGGGAAGTACGGAATAAGACCAAGCTATAAGTTTATAGTTTCCTCTAGGGTAACCTCATAGAATTTATTGATTGTAATGAGATTTGGATACATATTGTTGAGGGTTGTAATGTGAACTCCTCGATCTCATTAGGTCTTTATTCATTACAATATACCACCACTCCCCTTATTCTTTTCATGTTTTTATATTCTTTTGCTTTTCTTTTCCTCTTGGTTTTTAAATATCACCAATAAAGACATGTTTTTATTATTAGCTTTATTGCCCTACTAGTTGAACAGCCCGTTACACGGGCCACAGTGCCACTGTCACCCGGTCGCGGGGCACTCACGCGCGAGACTGCCCACGCCGAGGCTGATACAGAGCTGGACGCTCCTTCGGAGCGCCCAGCTCTGTATCAGCCGCAGAGCGGGCAGTCTCTACTGCGCATAACTGCAGTACGCGCAGCAGTGTCTACTGCGCATGTCATGCGTTACACACGAATTAGCGAATTATTATATAGGATTATCAGAGGGTCCCTTTGCACAATAGAAGTTAAATTTTGAGTGCCATTGAAACTGGTTTCCTTTTCCCCTTTTGTGAACAATTATTGTTTTCCACTAGGCACCAACACCTACCCAGGTGTATTAACTCATATCATTATTCAACTGTTGCTGAAATATACATTTCCATACATATATAATAATACTCTTGATAAATTTGAGGCTCTAGTGCCCACATTTTTGGCCAAAAAAGGGGGTAAGCTTGCCAACCCCGCCAAGGTACCTCAAAGTGCAGCAAGTACCTACTCTGAACACTTGAGATCCCTATCTAAATAAAATAAAATGAAAGATAAGAAATTATCCCTGAGGAGATGTTATAGTAACGCACTGGAGAAGGGGGGGGGGGACCCTTTAATATTTTGTCTTCTAGAATGCATGTGAGTCCCCATGTATGCAATTAAAAACAGAGAACAGACAATGTTCAAAAAAGGTCCAGAGGAGTCCTTGCCCTGTGTGCCTGTACAGGATGGGTGCCCATACAAAGAACTGAATCTATCTCAGCCTTTATAGGTAGCATGTTACCACCCTCGCAGGCCATGAGGAGTAATCAGGTGGAAATAGGCAGAGTGTATGGAAGCCTAAATTAACCCCTTAAAGGCCCAAAATGTGAAGTAAGGAATTAGTGCAATTAAACATTCATGTGTAATATTAATAAAGGTGAGACGCTGCTAGACTAAGCAAAAGGAGATGTGTTAAAACAAACTGAAACAACAGCTAACAGCGCTGTCTCATCTTAGCGTTTAGAAATATATGTGTGTGCATTTAATAATACTTTAGAATTTTTTTATTTCTTTTTGTATAGATTTTATGACGTGTTCATTGAAAGATTAAGTGTAACTGAAGTGTGCAGCAAGGAATGAGAGGGTTCTCCAGTCCCACAAACAGACAAAAGCCCAAAGTTCAAACAAAAAACAAAATTCAAACCTGCTCTTCTCCAGCCTAATAATAGTGTGCCCTGTATTCTTTATATAGCGCCAACTAATTCCGCAGTGCTGTACAATTGGGAATAGACATACAGAGGTATTAAATAGTACTATCCCTTTAACCCTTTGGGTGGCAGAGGGTTTGTCAACGCATTGCAAAGCAATGTTATGCATACCCTTCTGGCACTCCAAGGGTTAACAGTTTGAGTAGCATAGGCATCTGACATCCTTCCCTCTCTTGTACATTACTTCCCTGCAAGTTAATAGTGTATAAAGGTTTAACCCTTTGAGTGCCAGATTGGTTTGAAACACATTGCAAAGAATGCTTTGCGTACCCCTCTGGCACTGAAAGGGTTAACAGATGAAGAGCAGGAGGACATTTGGGCATAGAAGAGGCTCAGGTGAGGGCTGTGTGTCTATGCATGTGTCTGTTCTGCATCTTCCCAGTAATTTTCTTGTATTCCAAGCCTCTTTTTCATGTTGTGAGCATGCTCATTCAGTTTTTTGAAGTCCAAGTCTTATTTTCACATCATGAGCACAACTACACAAGTCTAAACAGCCTAGTAAGTCCCTTTAAGTCCCTAGGAGACCCACAACAGAAAAATATCCAGGGAGCTACATGTATTTGTCACGGAGTGACTAGGAAATAACAACACTGATAAGTACAGATGAACTTAAAATAAAACTTTATTTTAAATACAATAGTGGCAGCAATGAATGAAACAACAGTGGCAGAAATGAGTAACACACTTTCACGAGGCCAGGGAGGAACAGTGAACTCACTCTCCTCATCCTTCACTAAGCTAGTGCGATAGTCCCACGTCTGTACCCAGACGATAGAGTAATTCAGGCAACGGGAGCGAGTAGCTCCAGACACTGGAGCACACAGTAGCGACTCTAACTCCACCACCCCCACGAGACCAGGTGAGGACAGTGCAAGACACTTCCTCAACCCTTCACTAGGCAGGTGTAGCTAGTATCCGAATGGCCCTAGGAACCTTCACAGACTAGATGGGAGGACAGTGCATAGCACTTCCACAATCTGAGTCGGCAGGAGAATGAAGCGCAACTATACCCTAATGCTAGGGTATACCAAAGGCAAGGTAAATGGCACATGAGGGCAAGGTGAGGCAACACTCAAACCGGAACGACCATGGGAGGTCAGTAACACGGACTGACCGAC
Source organism: Rhinophrynus dorsalis (assembly GCA_037306005.1). NCBI lineage: Eukaryota > Metazoa > Chordata > Amphibia > Anura > Rhinophrynidae > Rhinophrynus > Rhinophrynus dorsalis. The sequence continues at coordinate 525,264,045 of CM074721.1, forward strand.
AAGGCAACACAAACCGGGACAACCACGGGAGGTCAGTACACGGACTGACCGACAAGCACCGCTAGAGGCAGCGAGCGCTGTAATGGGTAGGCACAGGCAGCAAGGATCCCAAATAGCTGAGGCTGGTAAACGCACCCAGAGCGCAACAGAGGGAGTATAACTAGAGGCAACCAGGGATCAGAGCTGGATCAGGTAGTCAGACGTCGACAGTGGTTGGAGCCGAATCGGGTAGTCAGACGTAGCCAGAAGCCAAAGCCGGAACGGGTAGTCAGACATAGCCAGGAGTCAGAGCCGGAACGGGTAGTCAGACATAGCCAGGAGTCAGAGCTGGAACGGATAGTCAGACGGAGCAGGAGTAATACACAGGAACAGCAATGGACCAACACAGCACTAGGCTCATGTACACCATGAAAGGGCAAAGGTAATAGGACATGCTGAGATTTAAAAGGCCTGCCAGGTAGGCGGAGAGATGACATCACAAGCACAGTGACCAATAAGAACAGCAACTTGCATAGAACGACAGCCAGGAAGTAACAATGTTGCTGTTACAGCAATTATCCACTGGAGGCAATCACGGGCATCGTGATAGTATGTTGTATTTTTGTATGTATGTATGTGTTTCGGTTTGTGTTTATCAGCCATGAATTTTTTTTTTTTGTTGAGGAGGAAGTAGAGGGCAGGTTATCTCCTTGCAGAGCGCTGCCCACTCCTGGCCAAATCACACACACCCTGTATCTCCAGGACTGGCTGTAGGGAGGAGACATGAATATCCCTTCCTTACTGCCATCCCTGGGTGTGTTAGGCTCTGGACAAGTTTTTCGGCCACATGATGCTTTCTCATATTTTATATATTCAACAAAAACTCTGCAATAACTAATAAATGAGTGGAAGAATCTGAGGAAACTGAATGCAGTGCCAGAGGCTGAAGCTGTGCCAGATGTTTGGTAGAAGAAGTAGAAGCTAAAATAAAATCAAGGAAAAATGGAAAGCAGCTAGACCTGATGAACTTACTATTGAAATGTTGAAAGGTGGAGGTCAACACCACTTGTTCAAAGCCCTAGCTAAACTATTCTCAAAATGCCTACTACTTGTCAAAGTGCCTAAAACATGGAAAAATGCAGTCATCCTACTGCACAAAAAAGATGAGGATCTAAAAAGAAAAAAGACAAACAATAAGCCTTTTGCCAGTTGTCTGCAAGGTTTTCACAAATTCAGGAATAATGTACACAATACTTAAAGTGACACAACCTAAAGAACAATCTGGCTTCAGGAGTGGTTTCAGTACAGTGGGCCATATCCAGATGTGCAACAAGTTATAGAGCGACATAATGAATATAACCTTCCATTATGCATATCCTTCATTGACTACAAAAAAAAGGCCTTTGACATTGAAAAAGCAAGAAATAATTGATGCTCTGATCAACCAAGGAATACATATAGTTTACATCAATATCCTCCAATCAATGTAGGAAAATGCAACTGCATCAATGAAAACCCATGCCTGTCATTCAGTTTTAGCATATGCTCGAACATCGAAAACCCATGCCTGTCATTCAATTTAGCATATGCTCATACATCGAAAATCCATGCCTGTCACATCCTACTCAACATAAGTGTTCGACTCGAACATGGACAAACTACATGTCACATTCTATGTTAGTACATGGGTAAAGATTAAGGTTTCATTTTCTGGTACCAGCCTCCTACCTTACTGTCCCTCTTTAGTACCCAAAATCCTCTCTCTCGTTTTCCTATCCTGATTTCCCCTCATATCAGATAAGTCTATGTGTATATACATTGTAGTGTTTCATACTACATCAATAATAAACATCAATGATTGTTTAAACTGCAGTATGTGTGGCTAAACTAATGTGTGTATTGAAAATACATTAACCCCATCGCGACAAGTGACTTACCAGGTACGTCCCGCAAAAACTGTCACTTAGTGACAGAGGACGTACCTGGTAAGTCCCGGAAGTCATTCGCTAGAATGAAGAAGAAGAAAAATCCATCGTTAAGTGCTGGGCGCGTGCACCCGGTCATTAAGGGGTTGATCTTGTGCTAAATCATCACCTCACTTAACCCTTCTCAGAGACTGACAGAATTGGAATAAAGTGTCAACTTGTCTTTGATTCGAGGATCGCAAATTGTGGCAAGCATTAACTCGGGACAATTGTCCATGTGCTCTTCCATGCGCCGAGTAAGTTCCTTCTTCAACCTCGTTAGAAGGGCAGCAACATCTGGAAGTATATTACCCTCAGCACCAGGCAAGCATTCCCTATGGGAAAGGAAATCATCCAATTTTAAGGAGAGGTGCGTGAAGAGGGGAATGACTTCTGCCAGACTAGCGTTCTCTTTGCTCAAAAGTTCTGTCAAAGCACGGAAAGGCGTAAGGACTGTCACTACCTGTTCCATCAGGGCCCAGACAGCCCTGCCCAGTGTTCTGTTACTGCCAATGAAATGGTGACATGATATTGCATGAATTGCCTTTTTCTGCTCCAGGATACGCTCTAGCATATCTAAGGTGGAGTTCCACCTGGTCCCAACATCTTGTTTTAGGCAGTGCTCTGGGAGGTCTACCTTTTTCTGTTCCTCCCTGAGTACCTGGCTATCTTTGACGCTCCGATGGAAGTGGCCAGAAATTTGTCGGCACGACTCCAGAAGTGCTGACAACCTTCCAGTGTTACTGCCATCCTCAAGAGCAGCCTTCACTACTAGATGCAGAACATGCGCTGAGCAGCGCACACCCACAAATCTGCCATCCCAGAGAGCCTTGATCATGTTAGCTGCACCATCAGTAACCACAAACCCCATTTGCACCTGTGTGCCTGCCTGCTCCCCTAGCCATTGCGCCACCATGTTCTGCAGTGCTTTGCGAATGTTATCTGAGGTGTGCTGCTGATCCATTACCTCAGCATGGAGGAGGAAAGAGCGGTGCCCTGCCTGCTTGGCTACTGCACCTGAACTTGTTGTTGCTATCAGTGTGTCTTGCAACACATTGGGCTGCCACCAATGTGCCGTCAATGACAGGAAGCCATGCTGGCCACTCGGAGCACTCCATAAGTCAGTGGTAAAGTGCACTGACTGGCCACCAGCCTTTCCTAGCAGTTCCTTCAAAAGACCAACGCACGACTGGTACAGTGAGGGCACTATAGTTCTACTAAATGTGGTGCGGGATGGAATTTTATATCGGGGTGCAACAACCTCCATAAGTTGATGGAAGGGCTCCCCGTCCACCAAACTGAAAGTTGCACCCCCAACGGCTATGAGCTATGCAATGAGGCGTGTAATTTTCCTGGATTGCTGTCTGCACATCCCCTTGGAATTAAACCCACCAAAATCTTCCAGTGTGGCCTGTATTGACTTTGGGATGGGCTGTGACTGTCTACTGCTTTTACTAGGACCAGATGTGGCATGATCTCCCTGCCCTTTTTCCTGCCTTCTGGTGGTGAGTGTTACACTGGTAAATGTAGTAGTGCCACCACGTTCTGCACTCATCAACACTGACTTGTGGTAGTGGTTCAGGTGTTAGTTCATCCCAGAGGTGGAAAGATGACCCAACACCCTCCCATGGCTGACTTCCCTGCCACACAATTTACATTTTGCTAACGGGCCATCGCCAAGTGTCACAAAATGGTCCCACGCTTTGGAGCGACGGATGACTTTGGAAGGTGGTGAAGAAGAAACTGAGGTGACACTTTCTTCATCTTCACATGTTGAAGCAACCTCACTATGCTTTTTTTTCTACATACCTTTACAGAGTTACTAGTAGACCCAAAGATGGCAGCAGGTATGTCGGGACTGGGATTGGAGGAGGGTGGAGTAACACTGGTGGCAGAGCCACTAGCAGCTACTACCTGCCTGGGAGACTCATTTGGAACTGGAGAGTCAGGTGGTGAGTTTTCATCAATAGAAGACAGAATTGTAGCTGGAGAAACAGGAGGAGTACTATGGGCAGCAGTGGAAAAATGGAGCTCAGGAGAATAATCAAGATCAGAGGAAAAATCATGCTCAGTGGAAAAATCAAGCTTAGCAGGCCTTGGTCCCTCATATTCTTCTTCCACCTCTTGTAGGTTTGGACAGGAAGAAAAATCATCAGCAGCAGATTTTGGGGATCCTAAATCACACTTGCCATTCCCAAGCAGTCCTGCCAGTGCTAGTACTACTGCTACTAAGGTCCAGCAGCTTGTTAGCGTTAGGAGTGAAGGAGGGGGTATTCAACAATATCCTTATATTACTAGTGAATGTGAGACTGAGGAGGAAGACTCTGCAGCTGAACTTGATGTGGTTGGTGTTAGTATTAGCAGTAATGGTGAAGCAGCCGGAGTGGTAAGGGAAACATTTGACAACATCCTGACTAGCAGTCAAAGGAACCCACACCATTCCTCTGATCCTGGGACTGGTAGTCCATCCCTTCCCTTCACTAGTGTCCAAGTAGAACATGATCTGAAGAGGCCAGAACTGGTATTGGGGGAGGAGAGCAGGCTCAGAATTAATACCACCAGCAGGAGCACAGATCAGCTGCATGTGCCTGCTGCTAGTCTGCCTTCTTCTTCAGGTCAAAAGGAAATGACAAGTATGACATTAGGGAACCCTCTGTCACATTGCTCGTCACCTCCTCCAAGCAGCAGTGAGATGTCTGGAATAGAGCAGCAGAACGTAGGGACTAGTGGTGGTGTTGATGATGATGCTGGAGAAGCTGGGGTGGAAGAGACATTGATGGCCTTTTAGCAGAAACTGAGAAGGAATGGGAGACAGGGATGAGGATGGGCATCACCACCACCACTAGCAGTGAGATTTTGGAATTAGAGGAATTTGCAACTGCTCTAATTCCTTCTGATGTGGAGATGCAAGAGCAGCAGGATCCTGAGGAGCAGGCTAGTGTGCCTCAGACCACAGTGGACACAGTGGGAATGGGGTCAACAAGTGATGTGGGGTTAGAACAGGTTCCACTTGCCAGCAGTAGCAATACTCCTGATCCTAGTTGCCGTGCTAAATCTGAGGCAGTAGCAGCAACAGCAGCAACATTATCCTCTCCCACAGACAATGAAGGGGAATGTGGAGGATAAGAAGAAAGAGGCCATTCTTCTCCATCTGTTCCATTCCCCTGAAGTCATCATGGGTGTGGGACTATTTTTCTGTTGGGGCAGGCACAGTACAGTCATCAGCAATGGCACTGTGCACAATTTGTGACAAGTCAATGAAAAGAGGAAAGGAGGGAACACACCTTGGCACAAGCACCTTCATATCACACATGAAACACATACACCATGACATTTACATCAAACATGTTAAAGACTATTGCCCACCACAGAAATCAAGCACCGCTTTTGCTGTCCCTGACTGTCCAGAAAGGCAACAAGAGGCGACACAGAGATCAAAGAGGAGGAGGAATAGAACAACCCAGGCAGAGACTGAAAGTTCCATGATGAGTGAAACAACTAACTCGCCATCACCTTCTAGAGTAACTACATCTTCTGCAAATCCACCTTGTTCATTACCTCCCCCTCCAAATGATAGTCACTCTGTTGATGTTAAGATGTGGCAGTTCGTCTCTACCCATTGCACACTGTGTGGTGTACTGACCACACATGCCAGTGTGGTGGAGGAGAATCGCAATCAGTGCATCAAGTGGTAACTGAGGAGATTCCATCCTGCAGAATATGCTAAGATGGTGGCAGGGAGGGTTCATCATTAGTGTTGAGCGAGCATGCTCGGCCGATGCTCGGATCGGCTCGAGCATCGCTCTGCTCGGCACATGGCGGTACTCGTACGAGTACCGCATGTGCTCGCCCGCCATGTTCGGGTCTCCTCCCCGCACGTTTTGCGGCTGCTGCGCAGCCAATAAACGTGCAGGGAGGCTCTGACATCAGTGTAATGCCAGCAGCCATGTTGGCTGCTGGCATTACACTGATTGGCTGGCCAGAACCCGTGGTCGGGTGCTGTATAGCACCTGACCAGCGAGTTCGGCTCAGTCTTAGCCAGGGAGAGCTGAGGATAGGAAGGGAAAGTCAGTGTAGGGAGGAAAAAAAGCAAAATTGTGAAAAAAAAAGAACCAAAAGTCCTTTTTAGGACTACTGTGTGTGGGGGCAGCAGGTTATTTTGTGTGGGGGGGAAAAAAAAAAAAAAAAAAAAAAACATATATTCTGTTTAGTGTGCAAAGTTGCAGATTAGAGCACATTCTGTTTAGTGTGCACAGTTGCAGATTAGAGCACATTCTGTTTAGTGTGCAAAGTTGCAGATTAGAGCACATTCTGTTTAGTGTGCAAAGTTGCAGATTAGAGCACATTCTGTTTAGTGTGCAAAGTTGCAGATTAGAGCACATTCTGTTAAGTCTTCAAACTAAAATATCAAAGTCACATATTCCATTCAGTGTGCGTCGCCGCAGTTTAGCAGCACATTCTGTGTACTGTGCAGAGTTGCAGAATAGGAAGAAATACTGTTAAGTCTTCAAACTAAAATATCAAAGTCACATATTCCATTCAGTGTGCGTCGCCGCAGTTTAGCAGCACATTCTGTGTACTGTGCAGAGTTGCAGAATAGGAAGAAAAACTGTTAAGTCTTCAAACTAAAATATCAAAGTCACATATTCCATTCAGTGTGCTTCGCCGCAGTTTAGCAGCACATTCTGTGTACTGTGCAGAGTTGCAGAATAGGAAGAAATACTGTTAAGTCTTCAAACTAAAATATCAAAGTCACATATTCCATTCAGTGTGCTTCGCCGCAGTTTAGCAGCACATTCTGTGTACTCTGCACAGTTGCAGAATAGGAAGAAATACTGTTAAGTTTTCAAACTCAAATATTAAAGTCACATATTCCATTCTGTGTTCGTCACCGCAGTTTAGCAGCCTATTCTGTGTACTCTGCACAGTTGCAGAATAGGAAGAAATACTGTTAAGTTTTCAAACTCAAATATTAAAGTCACATATTCCATTCAGTGTGTGTCACCGCAGTTTAGCAGCCTATTCTGTGTACTCTGCACAGTTGCAGAATAGGAAGAAATACTGTTAAGTTTTCAAACTCAAATATTAAAGTCACATATTCCATTCTGTGTTCGTCACCGCAGTTTAGCAGCCTATTCTGTGTACTCTGCACAGTTGCAGAATAGGAAGAAATACTGTTAAGTTTTCAAACTCAAATATTAAAGTCACATATTCCATTCTGTGTTCGTCACCGCAGTTTAGCAGCCTATTCTGTGTACTCTGCACAGTTGCAGAATAGGAAGAAATACTGTTAAGTTTTCAAACTCAAATATTAAAGTCACATATTCCATTCAGTGTGTGTCACCGCAGTTTAGCAGCCTATTCTGTGTACTCTGCACAGTTGCAGAATAGGAAGAAATACTGTTAAGTTTTCAAACTCAAATATTAAAGTCACATATTCCATTCTGTGTTCGTCACCGCAGTTTAGCAGCCTATTCTGTGTACTCTGCACAGTTGCAGAATAGGAAGAAATACTGTTAAGTTTTCAAACTCAAATATTAAAGTCACATATTCCATTCTGTGTTCGTCACCGCAGTTTAGCAGCCTATTCTGTGTACTCTGCACAGTTGCAGAATAGGAAGAAATACTGTTAAGTTTCCAAACTCAAATATTAAAGTCACATATTCCGTGTAAGATGAAGAAGGCGGGTAAAAAGGGACGGGGAAGTGGACGTGATCCTGATAGTTCAGGGCGCGGGTCAGGACGCGGAGAAACTGTGCCTGGTGCCAGAGCAGAAGAAAGAAAGACATCCACCATACCTAGCTTCATGTCTAATTTTACAGGGCGTCGCAGGACATCACTCTCGAGGTCCGACCACTGGGAACAGGTGGTCGGTTGGATGACAGCTGATACTGCTTCCAGTCGGTTAAGCACCACCCTGTCTTCCACCAAGTCCACTCTCAGTAGCCAAGAGTCTGGTCAACATAATCCTCACTCTGATCATCCTTCCTCCCACCATACACGGTCTGGTCAAAGAAGTGATCCCACACTGGGATATAGTGAGGAGCTCGTCTCATCACCAATCCTTCATTTGACCCTCTCTCCAAGCACGCTTGCAGAGGAACATGACATCTTGTGCCCTGATTCACAACCTCTAGAGGGTACCCAATCACAAGAAGATGACAGATGTGAACGGCATTTAAGGTCAAAGGAAGTAGTGGATGATGATGATGATGATGAGACATAGTTGCCATTAAATCAACCACTATTTCCGTCTCAAGACCTTGTTGAGGAGAATGTTATACAGTTGTCAATGACTGAGTATGTGGTGGGATCAATACATGAGGAGGATGATCAGAGTGAGGAAGTGGAGGAGGACTTGGTGGACGATGAGGTGACTGACCCCACCTGGGAAGGTGTAGAGCCGAGCGATGACAGCAGTCCTGAGGGTGAGCCATCTGCAGCACCGCAACAGGCTGGAAGAGGCAGTGGTGTGGCTACAGAAAGAAGGCGGACCGCACCAAACCGGCCCGCAAATGTTCCACGGAGCACCCCCTTGCGTAAATCTACCTTGCCAAAGGGTAGGTGTTCCGCGGTATGGCGTTTTTTTAAGGAAAGTGCGGACGACAAAAGAATTGTAGTTTGCAACCTGTGCCACACCAGAATGAGCCGAGGCATGAACACTAGAAACCTCACCACCACCAGCATGATCCGACACATGGCATCCAAGCACCGTAATAAGTGGGAGGAACGCCTGGATCGCCCATCTGTGTCTGCAGGCCACACCACTGCCTCCTCTTCCCCTGTTTTCGGTGCCGGCCAATCGCCTGTCGAAGGCGCAGGCCCGCATACCTCCCGCCCTGCACCTGTACCATCTGAAGCACCATCAGCGACCACATCCACTTCCCTGTCCCAGCACAGCGTCCAAATGTCGTTACCCCAGGCATTTGAGCGCAAGAGAAAATACCCAGCCACCCACCCACAGGCCATAGCACTAACCTCACACCTTTCCAAATTACTGGCCATCGAAATGCTGCCATTTAGGCTTGTGGAGACTGAGTCCTTCCGCAGCCTGATGGCAGCAGCTGTCCCTCGGTACGCGGTCCCCAGCCGCCACTACTTTTCCCGGTGTGCCATCCCCGCATTACACCACCATGTGTCCCGTAACATCACCCGTGCCCTGACCAACGCAGTTACTGGGAAGGTCCACTTAACGACTGACACATGGACAAGTGCTTGTGGCCAGGGACGCTACATTTCCCTGACGGCACACTGGGTGAATGTCGTGGAGGCTGGGAGCGACTCGGACCCTGGGATGGCACGGGTGCTACCCACGCCGAGGATTGCGGGCCCTACCTCCATCAGGGTTTCCGCCAGCACCTACGTTATTGGCTCCTCCTCCTCCGTTTCCACCTCCGAATTCTCTACACGCAGCGCCACTCCCCCATCAGCCAGTAGCTGGAAGCAGTGTAGCACTGCAGTGGGGAAGCGTCAACAGACCGTGCTGAAGCTGATCTGCCTTGGGGACAAACAGCACACGGCCTCAGAGCTGTTGCAGGGGATTAGTCACCAGACCGAGCAGTGGCTCTCGCCACTCAACCTGCAACCAGGCATGGTTGTGTGTGATAATGGGCGTAACTTGGTGGCGGCTTTGGAGCTCGGCAAGCTCACACACGTACCATGCCTAGCGCATGTATTTAATTTAGTGGTTCAGCGATTTCTAAAAACCTACCCCAATGTGCATGATCTCTTGACCAAGGTGCGCCGCGTGTGTGCACATTTCCGTAAGTCATCTACAGCTTCGGCCGGCCTGTTGAAGCTGCAGCAGCGCTTACAATTGCCAGCTCACCGGCTGCTGTGTGACGTGAGCACGCGCTGGAACTCCACCTTCCACATGTTGGCCCGGCTTTGTGAGCAGCAGAGGGCAGTAGTGGAGTACCAGCTGTTACACGGTCGTCGCCTCTCCGTTCAACTTCCTCTAATCAGAAGTGAGGAGTGGGAATGGATGTCAGACCTCTGCGAGGTTTTACGCAATTTTGAGGAATCGACACAGATGGTGAGCGGCGATAACGCTATTATCAGTGTAACCATCCCACTTCTGTGTCTACTGAAACGCTCGCTGCTCACAATTAAAACCGACGCTTTGCATGTGGAAGAGGTGGAAATGGGGGAGGAAGAGCTTACACAAGGTGATAGCCAGAGCACCCTCACTTCGTCTTCTCAGTGACAATTGGAGGAGGCGGAGGAGGAGGAGGAGGAGGAAGACACGGTTGCCTCCGCTACAGAGGGTAGCCATGGAACTTTAGTTCCATCTCTTCAGCGTGGGTGGGCAGAAGAGGAGGAAGAGGATGAGGATATTGAGAGTCATCCTCCTGGTGAGGACAGCGAAATCTTGACTGTTGGTACTCTGGCACACATGGCTGACTTTATGTTAGGCTGCCTTTCCCGTGACCCGCGCGTTGTACGCATTTTAGACAACACAGATTACTGGGTGTTCACCCTTCTGGACCCCCGCTACAAAGAGAATTTCTCATCTCTCATTCCTCCGGTGGAGAGGACAAGCAAAATGGTGCAATACCAGAAGGTTCTTGTTGAAAAATTGCTCCAAAATTTTCCATCTGACAACGCTGGCGGCAGAGTACGTGCTACCGTGGCCAACAGAGAAGGGGAGAAAAGGGGAGCACACAGCAGTTCCGACAAAGGCAGGGCAACACTCTCCAAGGCGTGGGACACCTTCATGACACCCCGCCAGCACCCTCACCCTGATGCGCAGCCTAGTGTCACAAGGAGGGAAAAGTTTTGGAAGATGGTGAAGGAGTACGTAGCAGACCGTGTCAGCGTCCTCAATGATCCCTCTGTGCCTTACAACTACTGGGTGTCCAAGCTGGACACGTGGTATGAACTGGCACTCTACGCCTTGGAGGTGCTGGCCTGCCCTGCCGCCAGCGTTCTGTCTGAGCGGGTATTTAGTGCTGCTGGTGGCATCATAACAGATAAGCGTATCCGCCTTTCCACCGACAATGCTGATAGGTTGACACTTATAAAAATGAACAAGGCCTGGATTTCCCCTGACTTCTCCACTACACTGGAGGAAAGCCCCGGGGGAACATAAACTCACTTTACATATATTATTTACAATGATGGGAATACTCTGTATTCCCATTCACCCCTTCCACCCAAAAAACGGGTATATGGTTGACTCTTAATCTTCTCATCCTCCTCCTCCTCTTCCATATGCCCTGTGCTATAATTTTTATATAGGGCCAGCTCACCAGCAGGCCCTGTGATATAATTTTTATATAGGGCCAGCTCACCAGCGGGCCCTGTTTGACAATTTTTATAGAGGTCAGCTCACCAGCGGGCCTTCTCATATAATGTTTTATTGGGTCAGCTCTCTAGCGGGCCCTCTCATATAATGTTTTATAGCGTCAGCTCACTAGCGGGCCTTCGCATATAATGTTTTATAGCGTCAGCTCACTAGCGGGCCTTCGCATATAATGTTTTATAGCGTCAGCTCACTAGCGGGCCTTCGCATATAATGTTTAGGATGGTCAGCTCTGCAGCAGACCCTCACCCATAATGTTTTAGATGGTCAGCTCAGCGCACGTTTCCCTCTTAATCATGGCCTCAGTTCAATAAAATCAAGGAAATTTTTGGGATAATTTGCCTCTGCGCACGTTTCCCTCTTAATCATGGCCTCACTTCAGAAAATCAAGGAAATTTTTGGGAGAATTTGCAGATGATATACAAGTAAATATACAGCAAATATTGTTTGGTAACAATTTTTCGCCTAAAGTCGTTTTTATTTTCCTTTTTGTGTGTTTTATGGTCAGTCTGTAAAAATGGCGTACTACGGGCGAAAGATCGTTCCCAGCAGCGATGTTGGAGTCCAAGATGCATCCAGACATCCTCCCTATGCTGTCCCTGAACCATTTCTGTGGTGTTTCCATCCTTTTCTGCCCTTTTCCTATGGACCAGGCACCCTCCCCTCATCAGAGCAGGGGGTGCCTGGTGTAATGCTCGAGTCCTCCCATTGACTTCAATGGGGCTCGGGTGCTCGGCCGAGCACTCGAGCCTCAGGGGGTGCTCGGTCAGAGCACCCGAACACCCGAGCATTGGGGTGCTCGCTCATCACTATTCATCATTACTATTAAACTGTCAGCAAGTTGTCGTGTCCTTAGCGGGTCTGGAAAAGGGGTACAGTGACAGCAGCAGTACTTGGTTTCGGGTGTCATGGTGTTTGGATACAGTTGTGCCCCCAGATGTTATTTACCACACACACACTGTGCACATTGCAGTTGCTGATGAGAGCCGCTGTTCCTGCTCTCCAGGGGAAAAAATCTATTCTAATAACAACACACTGATGATTTTGAAGGAGGGGCAGGTGGAGAAGATTTAATGGCCAACTTGTTCTTTTCTCCACATAGACTGGGGGCTACTTATTCTGCTGCTACTGCCTCAGGGGCATCACTGGAGCAAGTCGCGGGAAGTGGAATCTTCATCATCCATCTTCCATGTTATTGCTATTGTTGATCCCATTCCCTTTAATCTGCCAAATCATCCTGCTGCTTAAACAACTCAGCAGCAGCAGTACAAACAGCAGTTACAAATCAGGAATCAGGACTCAGGAGGACATTTGACAGTGGCCACTGGCCAACATGACCTGCTGGCATTAGGCTAGTAGGGCATTTTTATTATTATTTATTTTATTATTAGGGTGTGGACAAGGGGTATAGTGACAGCAGCAGTACTTGGTTTCTGGTGTTATGGTGTTTGGATACAGTTGTGCCAGGTATTATTTACCACACGCACTGTGTACATTGCAGTTGCTGATGAAAGGCACAGTTCCTGCTCACAAGGGAAACATTTATATTCTAGTAACAACACACCCATGATTTTGGAGGAGAGGCAGGTTTAGAAGAATTATTGGCCAACTTCTTCTTTTGTCTGCATATACTGGGGGCTAGTTATTGTGCTGCTACTGCCTCAGGTGCATCACTGGATCTAGTCATGGCATGTGGAACCTTCATCATCCATCACCCATATTACTGCTGTTGTTGATCCCATTTCCTTTGAGCTGCCTAATCATCCTGCTGCTTAATCAACTCAGCAGCAGAAGCAAGAACAGCAGTGGTGGTATTGATGCCCATCCCCATCTCTGACTCCCATTCCATCTCAGTTTGGGATAAAAAGGCCATCAATGTCTCTTCCACGCCAGCTTCTCCACCATCATCACCACCACCAGTCCCTCCTTGTTGCTGCTTCTGCTCTATTACAGACATCTTACTGCTGGTTGGAGGAGGTGATGAGAAATGTGACAGAGGGTACCCTAATGTCATACTTGCCATTTATTTTTGACCTGAAGAAGGCAGACTGGCATTACTAGCAGCAGGCACAGGCAGCTGATCTGTGTTCCTGGTGGTGGTGGTCTTCAGGATCATGTTCCATATGGACAATAATGTGTGGGAAAGGGGACTCCAAGGGTCAGGGGAATGGTGTGGGCTCCCTTTACCGCTAGCCTGGATGCTCTCAATTGCACCAACCTCATCAATTTCAGCCCCTGAGTTTTCTTCCTCACAGTCACTAGTAATCTGATGATTACCCCCTCCTTCTCTCCTAATGTTAACAAGCTGGTGAACCTTCTTAGTAGTAGTACTAGCAATGGATGGCAAGTGTGACTTGCAGGGTCCGCTGCTGTCACGCTTGGAATCATCTTCTCCTCCACCCCCTCCTGAGTATTACAAGACACTCTGGCAGCAAGCACAGCGCTGGTGGCAACTGGGGCAGCAGGTCTGACAGCAGGCACAGTACGTCTGATAGCAGGCACAGCACATCTGACAGCAGTCGCTGCATAGGCAGCTGACCTGTCCTGCTTTCAGGACTACCCTCTTCTTCCTCTCTTGATGTTAATTTCTCCAAGATCTTTAGGGGTGACTTAGGGGTGAGCATTGGTTCTGTAGTGCTCACTTCCTCCTCAGACTCAGTGGACGGTTCCTTCCAGTTCCTCTTTTTATTACTTTTAAACTTTTTCATAGTGATAGCAGTCACTATGAGCCAGTCCTGCCTAAATTTTGCAAAACGATCGCAGCAGAACAGCACAGCACGTCTACCTCACTCTGTAGCTGCTTCTATTGTGTTTCACTTCCTCGAATACATCATGTTTTTATAGCGAAAAGTCAAAAAACATGTAAATCAATGGGCGGAAATTTTCTAGCCATTGAAAAATTGGCAAATCATTTTTGCCAATGGGCAAAAAATGCAAAGATTTTTATAGCTGTTTTTAAAGTGGATTTCCTCGCAAAAAAGTGGACAACAACGGGACCTTTTGCCCACCCCATTCACCACTATCCCCACATACTGTAACGGATCATAGTCCATTACTGAAGCCCTTGTCTGGGACTGAGATTTTGGCACAAAAACCCCCAGATACTGTGGACATTCTTCCTTGTGAAAACACTCCCTTGGACCTGATTCTACGACTGCCCTCACCTTGGTCCAAGAGACTAGAGGCACTGTAACCTATGGGACAATATTGTGTGACTGGTTATAAATCTCTCAAGCCCTGGTTGTGCACTAAAAGACTTTGGATAGACTTTATGTGAATGGACTTTATTACACAAAACTGCCCTGTATTAGACTGCTGGCTTACTTCCAAGGGAAGGGGCAGTGAGGGGTTAATTCCTCCAATGTGTATTTCAGTCCCTCATGCCATTGTATTGTGTATTGTAAGATGTATTGAGCCCCCCTGCCGTGTGTTAATTCATTCACGCCCCCTCAGTCTGTGAGTCACCTATTGTGTAAACTGAAAGTCTGTTGTCAGTCCTTTGTATTATATGTTGTGATTTGATTACCTCTGTGAATGCTCCCATTGTGTCAGCCCTTACCATTTGCTGCTGGTTCCTTGTCTTATGTTTGGATTGTATTATCCCTGCCCCTCACCCTATTGTCTTGGTCCTGGTGTCTTGTGTTCTTATGGTACTAAGAAAGCCAATCTGAGCCAAGTTTCCTGCATCGTTCGACCGTCTGCTGCCAGCATCCTGCGACCCAACTTCGGATGCTGTCAGACGGCAACGTGGACTGCTTCCTTCTAGTTCCAGAGATTATCTGTCTTCGACCTTCCTTTGGTTCCTGCGACACTTTTCCTGTTATTCGTAGACCGGGAGTAGAGGCCTCACCCTCTACGGCCTGTTGTACCAGTTTGCGACTCAGCTCTGGTTGCGCTCCTTTGACTCCTTCCATGTTTGCTTGACTGTCCTCTGAATCCGACAAAAAGTCAGCGCCGCTACCATTTTGTCGACTTCGACACAGAGTTTGCGACACCACAGTGTTCGATCAGTCCTGCCATTTGCTCGACCTCACCCTCTACGGCCCGTGTATCACGGTGCCCGTGCTTTGCTGGCAACATTCTGTCAGTCTTTGCTTACTGCTGATGCTTATTGGCTGGAGTGACTTTGTCCCGCCCAGTATTTGTCCTTAAATACTGGGACTTGTCACTTCTCCGGTGCCCTTTCGTAGTATTTCTGTTACCAGCGCTTGTCCAGTTCTCGTGTGATCTCTGTGTACCAAACGGACTGCCTGACTACTCTGCTGTATCCGTTCCTGCTCTGTGTATAGACCCGGCCTGGCTGACGTTCCTGCTCTGTGTTCCGACCCGGATTGGCTGACGTTCCTGCTCTGCTTATCGACTCGGACTGGCTGACGTTCCTGCTCTGTGTACCTACCCGGCCTGGCTGACGTTCCTGCTCTGTGTACCGACTCGGATTGGCTGACATTCCTGCTCGGTGTACTGGCCCGGTGTCACGGTTTGTTAAGACTCTCAGATGTAAGGTTTAGGTAAAAACATAACTTTATTGAAAAGTTAAGTCAATCCCATAGGATATTCATACACATACAAACATCACATATACATAAGCAATTGACAATTGAGATCTACCGGCCTTGCAAATAATACCGGCAAGGCAACCCAAGCGATACTGAAGGAATAGTGATAAGTAGGCTCTACCGGCCCTGCCAGTACCGGGTAAGACAACCGTAAGATGGTAACGTACTGGTTCTACCGGCCTTACCAATACGGGCAGGGCAGCCTGAGGAATACACAAGGAATAGGCTCTACCAGCCCTGCCAATACCGGGTAAGGCAACCGTGAAGTGTCAACGTAACAGGTTCTACCGACCTTACTAATGCCGGGCAGGGCAGCCCAGAATGGATACCCAAGGACAGGCTCTACCGGCCCTGCCAATACCGGGTAAGGCAACCTAAAGGTGGCAACATGAAAGGTTCTACCGGCCTTACCAATACCGGGCAGGGCAGCTCAAGAAGGGAGACACCACTAAGACCAGTGACTGTCAGATGACAATGAGAGTAGGATGGTAAATAGAGTATACGGTCAAGCTGTCTTACCCAAGGAGAGGCTAGTGTCGGTACACATCTGAAACAAGTGCTGCTAGGACTGGACAGCACCAGAAACCTGACTGCAAGTCAGGGAGTAAACCAGCGTCTGCACGCTGGGACCAACAACTGTACCTTGAGCCGCAAGGCAAATGGAGTAAACCAGCGCCCGCATGCTGGAACCAACAGGCAGTAGAATGAGCAACAAGGCCAATGGAGCAAACCAGCGCCTGCACGCTGGGACCAACTGACAGTATTGTGAGCCGCAAGGCTAATGGCGTAAACCAGCGTCCGCATGCTGGGACCAACAGACAGTATTGTGAGCCGCAAGGCTAATGGAGTAAACCAGCGTCCGAACGCTGGGACCAACAGACAGAATGTCGCCGGAGCGACAGGAGAGAAATATCGCCACAGGAACTGAACACAGGAAACAGCAGGAGCAGGCCGAGGCTGAACCGGGACGAGCACCGCAAGTCGGCTGGCAACCGGAACGACAGCAACCGGAACCGGACTGGAATTGACAAGCAGGCAGGAACACAGGAACAGGTAAACTCAGGAACTCAACAACTCAGGAACAGGCAAAGTGAATGCTGTCAGAGACACCACGAAAGGGCAACTAAAGGGTGCCCAGACTGAGTTTAAAAAGGCAACCAGAGGCGGGCTGACTGCAGACAGCCAATGGGAGCCCCCTGCAGGTGATAGACAGAGAACTGCAGCAATCACGGGCACCGTGATACCCGGTTGGGCTACATCGCCAGTGTATTCACTCCTGCCTGCGGTCCCATTCCAGTCCTCGGTTTGGGTTTCACCTCCAGGCTCCTCTCTGTCTCCAGACAGAGTCTCTGTTGCCACAGTGCCACTCCTGCAGTCTAGTCTCGGTTCGGTCTGTGTCGCGAGGGCGACATTCCGGTGTCTATCTTCCATCTGTGCACCACAGTATGCTTGACCCTCCTTCCTGCCAATATGCTGAGGTTGGTCTTACATTGGGCGCCTCAGGCTGTGCATACGATCGGGCAGTCAGTCTTAGCGTTCGTTAACCCCTTCGGGGAAGGTGCCATTAGCCACCGGCTATTCTACAGTGCAGTCTCCGTTGGGTGTCCTCCCAGGCATAACTTCATAGTCCTCCGTTACTGCTATGGCAGTCCACAAGCTTATCCTGGGCCTCCATTGTCTACTGGGCGTTACTCGCTATTTGTGCACTCTCCGCAGAGTGAAAGTCTTAAAGGGATAGTAATACTTTGTTTTATCTTTATTTTATTTTGTAGGCATTAAAAAAACATGAAGAACGATATAAGTCTAATCTCTCAGACCTTTATGGTTTGAGAGATATTCACAAGCAAAGTTTCCCCTCCCGCCCCTTTTACCTAGTGTAAGCCATCTCTTCTCAGATGTGGAATCTGGTTGTAAGACCAGACAGATAACAGAAGGGGACAATCTTTTTTTGTGAGAACAATGGAATCCCTGCCCCCCTTGACAAGTTTTTCAGGTTTTTCCCTTATCTTAATTGAAGATTGTCCCTCTCTACAGTCTACCTGGGCACCTCCCTTCTGATCTGGCTGAACAGTGTTACATCAGTGAAAGGGGTGGGAGGGGGATACTTTGTCATTGAATTACTCCTGAACTACAACTCTGACAGAATTGAAATAACACTCTCCAAAGTCCAAATACTGTGATGATTAATTAGAGCTGCTTTTATTATGAAACATTACTATCCCTTTAAGGACCTTGCGCTATTAGAGCCTGTCAGCATTCCTGGCTTAATAGTAACCCATTCATTGCTGCCTCGTTTGAGTATCACACGAACTTTGCCTGACCTGTGTCAGTATACTGTTATTTCTATATTGTACATATACTGGACCCGTGTGGGTATAAACTACTGTAACCTGTCCTGTGTCAGTACCATATTGTGTATATATATATATATATATATATATATATATATATATATATATATATATATATTACTGGACCCGTGAGAGTTATCTTTACTGAGTCTGTTCAATAAAACTGTGTTTTATCTCACCTACTGTGTCTGAGTGTCAAATAAAACCGTTACACCGTGGTACCAGTTTGCGACTCAGCTGTGGTTGCGCTCCGTTGACTCCTTCCCTGTTCGTTTGGCTGTCCTCTGACTCCGACACGAAGTCGGCGCCGCTACCATTTTGTCGACTTCAACACAGAGTTTGCAACACCACGGTGTTCGATCAGTCTGGCCATTTGCCTGGCCGGTGCATCTGACGGCGCCAGCCCGGCTTTGAGAGGGAGAAACCCAGGAACGACGGTGGAAGGCGAAGCTGACCTAGCTTATGTTGCACTGGTGGCTAGCGGTGGGATTTCTCCTTCTTTCATCAGGTGCAGTAATTGAAACATGACGGCCAAAGCACGAATACCAGAGGTCCTGGGCGTATACGACAGACAGTACGAATATATCGGGTACCGATGGGAGACCAAGTTTGGTGATCTGGTTGACGAGTTCTACAGAGAAATAACAGTGTGCATTAAAGAGGAGCTCCGAGTCCAGGATGAATACTGGGAGATGACCAAATACCTAAATCATAAATATGCAGAGGATATGGTCAAGTTTTTCCCATACGACTTGTGACTGTATCTCCAAGGACTTGTGTGGGTGGTCTTTCATGAGGATGCCAATTTCAGCCATACGGACTACAGTCGTTACTGGTAGATCCGTGAGAAAAGAGAGGCCATGTTTGGGAAATACTCTCCTCCGGATCTGGAGGGAAACCTGGACATTCTAGTAGAGGAAGAATGGAACTTGGAGCGGATGTACATGGGCTGGTTCCAAGAAGCCCAGGGGATCCAAAGGGAAGAAGAAGACTGGGGGGGTAACTCATTTGAGGAGGACTACTCAGCTGAAGAGGACCTCAGTGACTGGGAGGCCCGTGATTGTGTTACCCCTGTTCATTCTGCATTGGTGAGTGGGTATCCGCTCCTCACCAGTGACCCTTGTTTTGCCCCTATATCAGGGAGTGGGACAACTGTTCTCCCTGATGAACTTGTTGCCCTGGAGTGTGTTGACCCTGGGGACTGTGAACTGGTGGGTGGGAGTGAGCTCACCAGCCCCTATGTGACCCCTGGCCTGGTGAGTGGGAGCAAGCTCACCAGGGCCTGGGAACCCCTTGTTGTGGTGTATGAGACACAGGTCTCCACCAACAGCCACTATCCTGCCCCTTTGTTATTGAATACTGCCCTGGAGAAAGAGGAATGTGTGCTCTCCAAGGGTATGGATGTTACTGCCCTGAGGAATGGGACTGCGGTCTTCCTCAAGGCAGAGAATGGCCCTGAAGTTTGTGGCCTGGAGGAAGAGGACCCCAGCGGACTGAAGGAGAACAGTGCCACTGACCATCTTGTTGTACATGTGAACTGTGAACTGGTGGGTGGGAGGAAGCCCACCAGCCCCTATGTAACCCCTGGCCTGGTGAGTGGGAGCGAGCTCACCAGGGCCTGGGAAACCCCTGCTGCGGTGGATTATATGCAGGTCCCCACCAGCAGCCCCAGTCCATCCCCTATTGCTGATGCCCTGGAGAAGGAGAAAAATGTGCTCTCCAGGTGCATGGACAAGATTGCCAGGAGGATTGGGAGTGCCTTTCTCCTCAAGAAGAGAAATTAACCTGACATGGGAGGCCAGGAAGAAAAGGAACTCAGCAGACTGCCCCAATGCAATGCTACTGCCCCTTGTGCTGTCCCTATGGACTGTGAACTGGTGGGTGGGAGCAAGCCCACCAGCCCCTATGTGACCCCTGACCTGGTGGATGAGAGCGAGCCCACCATGCCCGGTGGATCCCCGGCTGTGATCGGTGGGACAACAGTCCTCATCAGAAGTCCAAAGCCTGTTGCCCCTTTTCCTGTTACCCCAGCCTTAGTGACTGGGACCACGGTGCTCTCCAGGGATTCCCTTGTTACGCCTGGATCTGTTGACCCCAACCGGGTGGGTGGGAAGTCATTCCACACTAGGACAAGCGGTCCCTTCTAGCTTCCGTTACACATACTACCTTCTCTTGGAGTTCTAAACACCTTTCCAGGTTTCCAATGTCACACAATATAGCAATATTTCTTTCCAGATCCAATATCTTAGATTGTAAAGAAAATATGAAAGAAAATATGCTCCCACTGAATAACCTGCTATCACTCATGCATTGTTTTACAATTGAACTAGTATTACACTATTCTCTAATGCTAACTGTAAGTTAAAGTATGCCAAATTTAAATATGGATGTAATAAATCTCTTGAAATTACCTTCACCACAAAGCTCTGTTGATTTCCAACTCCTGCCTCAGTTCTAACTCCAGATGTTTTCCAGCCACAAAGAGCAGGCTCAAATGTGAGCCTATGGCCTATATTTAACCCCTTAAGGACCGGACATTATGGGACATTTCCGTCCCATAACGTCCGCATAGGGGCACGTTGACGGGCCGGTACACGTGACCTGTCACGTGTATCGGCGCGTCATTATGGGGCTTGAAATAGATCGCTCCGATCTTGGAGCGGTCTATTTCATGCCCCATTTTTACTTACAGCGCTCCCGGAAGAGCGCTGTAAGTAAAATGTACGTGACGTACCAGGACCGTCAAGGGTCTTTCAAGAAAGTTTACCCTTGACGGTCCTGGTACGTCAAGGGTCCCTAAGGGGTTAAAGTAGGACTACTCCCAGGATAGAAAATAAAGTAAACAATAATTTTCTTTTTAACCCTTTAACCCCATGCGGCGGTCACTTAACGACCACGGAGCATTTTATTATTTTTTTTTAATCTGATTCCGGACTCCCCGAATGGCATGCAGCTGTGTGGGGAGCCCAGAATTCCACGATGGTCCTGGACCGTCAAGGGTCCTTAAGGGATTAAATACCCGCAAACACAATAAATATGCATTTTTAACACTTAATAAAAACCCAAACTCACTCAAAGGTACTTTTTACCAGATTCTTTCCAACTCCACTTGTCTGCAATCCACTTAGATGCAAGACACTATGAGCAGGTTCAAATGTGAGCCTAGGGAATGTATTTAAAGTAGGACAACACCCACCCTTTTGCAATCAACCCTTAAAGGGATAGTATTGCTTAAATGTAAGTAATTTTAATATTGTAGAGATTAAAAATATGAATAGAATGAGGTATGTCCCATCTCTTAAACTTGTATAGTTTGAGAGATCAAAGCATCTAAAGTTCCTGTTTTACCAGATTTCAGGCTCTAACTGAGAGAAGCAGATTCTGGTCCCGGGACCATCCTGTGGCTCTTCTGCAGAGTGAAATAGCGCGATATAGAAATAAATACTTCATTGGAAAGGTCTACAGAGTGTGCCTGGTTTGCAAGCATGTTCCTCTTAACCCTTTAAGTGCCAGAGGGCTACGTTGCCTGCTCCTCAAAGGGTTAATATATTTGGATCAGTGATCCTATCTTAGCAGCCAGGCACATGTTGCATAATGTTTCGGTATACCCACACACATCTTTACTCAAGGCCGACGCCACCTATAGGTGAGGTAGGGGCTGGCCTAGGGAGCTCATTTACAGGGGAGCACAGCAGAGCCGCTCAGCTCAGTGTTTGTCACCTCAGTGATGAATTTGAGGTCTGAGGAGTGGGAACAGCATAGCGGGAGCAGAGGGGACAGGTGGCAGACTGAGTATGGAGAAAGGCAGTGTGGATGTAGGTAATTAGAAAGAGATGTATATTTCATGTGTTGGTGAATGTTCAAGAATGGGTTAAGCAGTAAAGCAATTTGAGTACAGAAAGGGTTAAGTATTTCACGAGTGAAGAATGTATCCTTGTATTACATCTGTTCTGAGGTTGGCTTAATCAGAGGACAGCTGTCTGCAACATAAAGAGTTAATGTTTCGGCGCATACCAGCAGGCTGCTGTATAGGATTTATTTAAGCAGACTGGAATGGAGAGATTGGCTGTGATGAACTTTTTGGATGAATCTCCTCCTACTCTCTTGTTTTAAATATCTCTTTCATTGGAGTAGGTAGCTGTTGGGTGAGGGTGATTAATTCAGAGAAATCAGTCTCTCTGTCCCCGCCTGCTTGACTAAATCATATAGAACAGCGTGCTGCTATGTGCTAAAACATTAACTCTTTATGTGGCAGACAGCTGTCCAAAGCATTGAAATCTCCTCTGTGCCGTACATACCCGACTAAGACACAGAACAGAAGTAATACAAGGATAAATTCTTCACTTATTGTACAGCTTCAGCTGTGTTGTAGTATGTGCTAACACATTCCAGAGAGCTCCTATTCCCTCAGGACACCTCTATGGCTCCCTAGCACTGGCAACTTTAAAACCACATTCTTCTTCTTCCTCTCTCACCCTTCATACTCTCACTCTCCCTTGCTTCTCATCCTGTGTTCACCCTCCAATCTCTCCCAGCCCCCTTTTACCCCCTCCCCCATTTTCTCTCACGTTGTTAATTCTTTCTCTATCTTCTTCATCCTCCCTCCAATCTTTCATTTAAACATCAAACAATCCTTAGGGGCTACATCTCTAGTTCTATCACACAGAGGGCACTACTACATCCAGCTGTCTCTGATTCACAGTGCTGACACTTTACCCCAGTCATCTGTGCTACCCCTCTCAGACGTGGCACTATTCATTGTACCACCCTCTTCTCTATCATGTGGATTGCATACCTCCCAAGTGCCCCCCTTTGAGAACCAGATTACACTGTCCCTGTGTTTAGGAGATCATACTGTGTGTTATGTATATCAGTGTATGACATTGCTCCACAGCAATAAAATTCACATTAATGTGCATTTAAAGGGACAGTAATGTTTCACAAAAACAGCAATTCCAATTAATCTTCATAGGATCTGGGCCATGGACACTGTAATTTCAATACTGTCAGAGTTATAGTTGTCAGTAGTCAGAGTAATTGAATGATAAAGTGTCCCCCTGCCCCTTTTACCTAGTGTAAGCCACCTCCCCTCAGATGTGGAATCCAGTCCATAGACCAGACAGATCACAGCAAGGAACAATCTTCTTACTGTGAGAACAATGAAAACCCTGCCCCACTTGACATGTTTTTCAGGTTTTTCCATTATTCTAATTGAAGATTGTCCCTCTCTGCAATCCATCCGGACAGTCTTGCTGCTCTGTGGTGAGCAGTGTTACATTAGTAAAAGGGGCGGGAGGAGGATACTTTATCATTCAATTACTCTTGAACTACAACTCTGACAGAATTGAAATAACACTCTCCAAAGTCCAAATACTTTGATGATTAATTAGAGCTGCTTTTATTTTGAAACATTACTGTCCCTTTAAACGTAAGTATGTTGTTTATAAAATAGTCTGAACCAATCCTTGATTGTGCCTACACCTCAACAACCTTGCAACAGCTGCCCACTGGATGCTACAAAGGTCTCAAACGCATTGTGAACCAATTCATTTCATACTTTTATAACATTCAAGGGGTTCAAATCATTCATGAACAATATAATATAATCATTATATATCTTGAATGTGCTCTAACACATGCAATGTATACTTAGGGGTATTTCCCCTCAGTATTACCATCGGATCCGTTATTGGCGAGTCCCTGTGATGTGTGACAATTTCACCTTTTACTCATCCCGTGTCATACAGAGGATTACTGCTCAATCACTGGCATGAGCAAAAGGGGAAATCCTCACAGGGACTCTGTGATAACGCATCCCATGGTAATAGAGAGGATAAATACCCCCAAGTATACACTGCATCTGTTACAGCACATTCAGCTTATATAATGGACACTGTATATTATTCATCAATTCATTTCTTGCAATAAGTATTGCGTATTAAGGTGTAAAGAATCAAGTGGCTGTTCTTTCTTAACCCTTTTAGTACCACTTTCACCACACATCAAAATCATTCCCTCTGCTACATCCCACATCACCCGCACCCTTTCCTCCTCTAAAGTATCCAGGTGCATCTGGCATTGTATCAAGCTGTAACAGCAGAAAGGCAAAATCCTTACTTGATATAATGTTACTCTGGATCACAAGTTGCTGGACTCCAATGAATTGCACAGCAGGTCCTCTACCACATTCTATTATATACCATCTCTTAAAGGAGCAGTAAACTTTTTTTATGAAAAAATATATATTGTAGGGATTTTCCTATTGAGTAAAATAAGGGTACTCCCACTGCCGAGATATTTATATTTCCAGAGTTATTACAGTTTAAACCCATGTTTTTTTACACTAGCAGTGCCCTCTAGTGGTCAAATTCTAATTAGATTTCCTGTTACATTCTAATGGAGAGGAAAGTCAGAAAAGTCAGAGACATAACAGTTCTCCATAGAATGTGATAGAAACTGCCTGTCACTTCCTGTCAGTTAGAACTATTAGGAAGTAAACACATTAAATTCACTTCCTGATTATTTAAACTGCTATAATTTTTGAATAAAACACCTGACAGCGATGGGAGTGCCCTTGTTTTATTCAGCAGGAAAAGCTCTATAAAATATGTTTTCATAAAAAAAAGTTTACTGCTCCTTTAAGCCTCTCCGTGCACTCTGTTCAATGATTGCTCACTTACAGCCAACAGTTACCTGATAGGGAACCTGCTGTGTGATGCCTTGGAGTCCCACAACTTCCAAGCCAGAGCAACATTATATCGAGTAAGGATTTTCCCTTTCTGCTGTTACAGATTTCTACATTGTCACATCTACCTGGATACTTTGTACAATTGCACAAGCACTGGGACTAATATGTTTTACTATCCCTATGGACCACACACTTATTCATATATGTTAATTTATTCCACAGTTCAGTCATTATGTTACATATAATTTACACAGGCATGCAGGTATCCAAAAGGCACATTGTGGGAGCATGGCTATACAATACATACTTTTGACCATTTCAATATCCTTTTTTTTTTTATCTTCTACTAGCAGTGTGGGATGACATTGCCCGTCTGTTTGTTTAATTTTTTAACCAATGCTTAAACCTTTCAGTGGCAGAGGGTTATGGGACGCATTACAATACATTGCGTACCCTTCTGCCACTCAAATGGTTAATGTGAGGATAAGTCACACAGGACTGTATACATCTATCTATATAAAACAGAAAACCTGCATCTCCCTACACTGTCTGAGTACCACAGGGCTACACAATGCATTGGAATGCGTTGCAACCATCTACTGTATATCAGGACCTTCCAGCAGAGTAAAACACTGGGAGATATTTCCTTCAGAATGTATTGCAACCCAAACATTTTCTTCAATGTGAAACTACAATTTACCTTTGTAGTCACCAGGTGGTGCATTTTCCTTTCACATACTGTGGAAAGATTTAGTCAATGGCTCACTCCCTCTTTTAGAGTGTATCATATAAAATCTATCAGTTGAAGCTGTAATAACTTTTGAATGATAAACATACCAGCAGTAGGAGTGTCCTTGTTTTACTCAGCAGGAAAAGCCATATAAGGCATAGTTTTACTGTTCCACCTTTAAATAAGTGAGATTGGGGGGTATTTGCATTGGAGACCTCTCTAGCATTCAAGTGTAATAAGCCCCCTTTACATCAATGGGAGATATGAGAATTGTTACTTATCCCTTATGATGTGGTTGGTTTGTTCAAAAATTGTTCCACTTTTGTTTATATACATTCCTGCCCATTCTATATTACTATTCTTACATGAATCTCATTGATTTGTCTTGTGCAAAAATCTCAAAGGCTCAGAACTACACCCACTCTCTCTGGGTCACTCCCCTTGGCCGCAGTTGCTGAATTCCATTTGTCTCTTTATGACATGTGATAGTGAAGGCCTCTCTGTCTTGTCTGCATCACTGAATCCTCTGCAAACCCTTCTTTGATTGCTTCACTCACTTCTATTTGTTGTGTTAGAGTTGGAATATTATAGCATTCTTCAAGTGACAGTCAACCTCCCTTTTGACTTGATATATTTTACAAGTGTGTAATATGTGAAGTCAAATTGCCTGTACTTTTTATTCATTGGCTTTCATCAAGCTCTGTGAATTTCAGTTTCCAGAGAAGTTTCTGTCAGGGACTTTGAAAACATGGATAGTAATACAATGTTGCACTTCCCCTTCAGCACTGAGTGTTCTCTGTAGTGTAGTGGTGGTAGGGTTTTCTACTGCAGACATAGTGATACATGGTTAAAAAACTATGAAAGTACAGGCAATTTAACTAAAAATATTATGTCTTTGCAGAATATGTAAAGTTAAAAAGGAATTTTACGTTCTCACCCTTCACAAAGAGAAAGCAAAAATATCAAAAACTAACTGTGCATTTTAAAGGAGCAGTAAACTTTTTTTTATGATAAAATATACATTGTAGGTATTTCCTACTGAGTAAAATAATGGTACTCCCACTGCTAAGAGATTCATATTTCCAGAGTTATTACAGTTTAAACCCATGTTTTTTTTTACATTAGCAGTGCCCTCTAGTGGTCAAATTCTAGATAGTTATTCTGTTACATTCTAATGGAGATGAAAGTCAGTGACATACAGTTCCCCATAAAATGTGCTAGAAACTGCCTGTCACTTCCTGTCAATTAGCACTATCAGTAAACACAGTAAATACACTTCATGATTATTTGAACTATTATACATTTTGAATAGAACATCTGACAGCAGTGGGAGTGACCTTGTTTTATTCAGCAGGAAATGCTCTATAAAATATGTGTTTTCATAAAAAAAGTTTACTGCTCCTTTAAGATTTTTGGGGTCACTTTGCAGTACAATAGATAAGGGACTCAATGCTGGTGTCAAACCGACTGCACCACAGTGTATTATATTGTTAAAGTTTAGAGCTGTAGTTGTCCTTAATTGCCATGTTACTGAGTTAAGTCATCTTGATCTGAAAAACAACTTCCGCTGACTTGCATGGGGATCTCTGTTTACTTAACAATGAAAGTTACAGATAAGAGAAGAAAATCCTGGACTATAAGTACTGCTACATCTGTATGTAGAGTTCTCCAAGTGTTGATTCACACCTGATAGGCTCAACCTGTGTTGTTTCTCTCTATGTCCTTAGTGCCACTATGTGAAGTCCATGCAAATCGGAAACGCCGGTCTTCAGGGCTTCTGATTGATATAAAGACCACTAAAGGTAAGAGGGGAGAAAAGAACAGAGGTGGACCCTGTGGTTGGAAGAGTGATCATTTAAAGATGACCTGTCATGTTTCATTAGTGGTAGCCTACATCTTGAAGGATATCCATGATTATTCCTCCTTATTACACTACTCTGGTTCTTGCTGGCTAAGGAGCGAGAGAAGGAATTTTCTGGACATGCAAGCTATTCATCATGCAAGATTATTTAATAGGTCAGAGAACAAAGCTCTGCTGAGATTTAGTTCTTGGAAAACGAAGCAAAAATTCTCCATAACTATTACACAGATTGCAAAACAAAAAGTATATGTTATAAGCAGTTCAAATAGATACTTTTAATGAGACGTCAAGTCACTATTGAAACTGCACTTCCTTAACAAAACTTAAGCATGCTCGAAGGCACTGACTTTGTACAACTTAGGCTCTTTATAAATGATTTACTTTATTTATGTCCCCTATCATAACCAGAACTCTAGCACTGTATTCAGCACTAGATCCTTAAGTACTCTGGATTTCTCCCATTACCACTTTAGAATGTAAGCTTTTGGGCAGGGATCTCACATCCAGTATTTCACTTTGCAAAGTACTTGTAACCCTGTATTGTCTAAACCTTTAAACTGTAAAGAGCTGCGTACACTTGCGACGCTATATAAATAAATATATTCATTCATTCATTCATTCATTTATTCATTCATTCATGAGACTGTATGCTGGCAGGTGGTAGGTCCACATCTATGTAATCTTCTACTTTTTCTTCACTCTTTCCTCCTTCACCCCCACTCACTGTTTTGGTCCCTATAATTGTTCTTCATACACCTTCATCTTCCAGCTTCAGCCTACAAGGATTTGGAGAAGAAATGCTGCCAGGATGGCATGCAGGAGAATCCAATGGGTCACAGCTGTGAGCGTCGCTCTCTCTTAATACAGGAGGGGAAATCATGTAAGGATGCTTTCTTGGACTGCTGCAAGTACATTGAAAAGAAGAAGAAAGAGGAAAAGGAATTGAAAGAAGAGGATGATCTATCAAGGAGTAAGGAGTTGGTGATATAAAGAACTGGAAAAAACAGACAAAGGATGGAACACAACAAGGACATAATGACAGATGCAGTGTGGAGTTAAAGCAGCACAGCATGGGCACACATTGAAACTGGCAGTGGGTTAAAAGCATCATAGTAACACAATGACATAAGTACTGAGGATTGGGCACAGCAGAGGCACAGGTACAGTCAGTGTAGCTTACACACAACACAGTAACACAATGACATAGTTAGTTAGTACTGGGCACAGCAGAGGCACAAGTACATAGTAAGTGTAGATTACACACCACACAGTAACACAATGATATAGTTAGTGAGGACTGGGCACAGCAGAGGCACAGGTACAGTCAGTATAGATTACACACCACACAATAACACAATGATATAGTTAGTGAGGACTGGGCACAGTAGGGGCACAGGTAGTTAGTCAGTGTAGATTACACACAACACAGTAAACAATGACATAGTTAGTTAGTACTGGGCACAGCAGAGGCACAAGTACATACTAAGTGTAGATCACACACAACACAGTAACACAATGACATAGTTAGTGAGGACTGGGCACAGCAGAGGCACAGGTACAGTCAGTATAGATTACACACCACACAATAACACAATGATATAGTTAGTGAGGACTGGGCACAGTAGGGGCACAGGTAGTTAGTCAGTGTAGATTACACACGACACCGTAAACAATGACATAGTTAGTACTGGGCACAGCAGAGGCACAAGTACATACTAAGTGTAGATCACACACAACACAGTAACACAATGACATAGTTAGTGAGGATTGGGCACAGCAGAGGCACAGGTACAGTCAGTATAGATTATACACAACCCAGTAACACAATGACATAGTTAGCACTGGGCACAGCAGAGGCACAGGTACAGTCAGTATAGATTATACACAACACAGTAACACAATGACATAGGACTGGGCACAGCAGAGGCACAGGTACAGTCAGTATAGATTATACACAACACAGTAACACAATGATATAGTTAGTGAGGATTGGGCACAGCAGAGGCACAGGTACAGTCAATATAGATTATACACAACACAGTAACACAATGATATAGTTAGTGAGGATTGGGCACAGCAGAGGCACAGGTACAGTCAATATAGATTATACACAACACAGTAACACAATGATATAGTTAGTGAGGACTGGGCACAGTAGGGGCACAGGTAGGTAGTCAGTGTAGATCACACACAACACAGTAAACAATGACATAGTTAGTGAGGACTGGGCACAGCAGAGGCACAAGTACATAGTAAGTATAGATTACACATAACACAGTAACACAATGACATCGTTAGTACTGGACACAGCAGAGGCACAAGTACATACTAAGTGTAGATTACACACCACACAGTAACACAATGGCATAGTGAGGATTGGGCACAGCAGAGGCACAGGTACAGTCAGTATAGATTACACACAACACAGTAACACAATGACATAGTTAATGAGGACTGGGCACAGCAGAGGCACAGGTACAGTCAGTATAGATTATACACAACACAGTAACACAATGACATAGTGAGGACTGGGCACAGGTAGGTAGTCAGTATAGATTACACTCAACACAGTAACACAATGACATAGGCAATGAGGATTGGGCACAGCAGAGGCACAAGTACATAGTAAGTATAGATTACACATAACACAGTAACACAATGACAGGCAGTGAGGATTGGGCACTGCAGAATTTCTATTCTCTATATTCGAGAGGATGCCAAGGCATTGCAAAGCAATGCATTGGATACTTTTCTAGGATTCAAGGGATTAAAACCCCCATTTAAATTTATTTGAAATGTTATTTCCCCCTCATGGTGTAATTGCTTTTCTTCAGAATTCCAACTCTATCTTGATGAATAAGACCTCAATTGTTTAACATTCCATTTTAACCAATCAGATTGTGAGAAAAGCAAATCACACGATGTCGGGGAAAAAAGTGCAGGTTCACACACCCTCATTCTGAATAGCTTCAACTCTGGGTCACTACTGGTCTGAGGTAGGAGAACTGCTTCAGTGGTTTACTACAACTTGTCTGAATCTGAGCAAGTAAGGACTGCTACATTAGTGGGAGTGACTGCATGCCCTTTTCCTTTGTTTTCTCTCTCTTTCTCCCTCTCTCCCCTAACTCCATCTCTTTCCCCTATCCCTCTTTACCTTCCTCTGTCTCCCTTTCCTTCTTTCTCTCTCCCCAATTCTCTCTTTTTCTCTCTTACAACCCTCTTTCTCTCCCTCTTTGAATCTGCCTCTCTTCCACCTTTCTCCGCTCACTCTTAGCTTATTTTTTCCTCTCACCTTCTCTCTCACCCCTTCTCTCTCCCTCCTTCACTCTCTTCCCTCAAGTTTTCATCTTCTCCCCCTCCTTACGCTCTCTCTCCCTCCTTCACTCTCTTCCCTCAGATTTTCATCTTCTCCCCCAACTCTCTCTCTCCCTCCTTCACTCTCTTCCCTCAAGTTTTCATATTCTCCCCCTCCTTAGTCTCTCTCTCCCTCCTTCACTCTCTTCCCTCAGATTTTCATCTTCTCCCCCAACTCTTTCTCTCCCCCTTCCCCCCTTCACTCTCTCCCTCAAGCTCTCTTCTTCCCCCTTTCTCTATCTTTCTCCTTTATTCTCTTCCACTTCTTTTCCCACTACCGCCAAATCTTCATTCATTCTGAATCAGTTCTGATGGAACCACATTTTTTTCCTATTATCCTTAATCAATGGATGGGTATTTGTTGTCATTGTTGTGCTCTATGGTACTATTGCTTTGCCTGGTAATTGTTCTACTTTCTTTATACATATATCCTATATGGAACTAATATTACATGCTAATGTCCTATAAGGATATAAGGAAATGATATTACAGATGTTCCTGGTTTGTCTCATTACATATGCGCCTCTGTGTCAGACTGTGACTGTCAGTCACAAGTAAGATGGACACTAGAGAGGTCCATTTACCAACTGGAAAACTGTAAATATGGAGGGCCCAGATACCTACTTTTACACTTAGTTAGGGATATCCTTAACCCGTTGAACACCAGAGAGGTATTGCAACCTGGCACTCAAAGGGTCAAATGCTGGCCTGATTACAGTGCTTAAGGAGAGAATGTTGAACTCCCTGCTATAAACTAAGCCTCCTCACCAGTGTTCCCTTTAAGGTGAACACTAATGAGCATCTAATCACCGAAAGAACTAAGAGTAATTAAACTGGGCCAAGCTGGACTGGAAGGCTCATCTGTTTTACCAGTGCAGTTCTGTACTAGCACTGTCATATGATGCAATCATCATCCCTTCTTTAGCCTTTCAAGAATTAGACTGGAAAAAATACACCACTTGGCTGCAAAGAGAGAGAGCAAATTATATATTTGTATCAAACCAATGTGTGGTTCAGTTGTGTGTATTGAGGTCCAAGTCACGTAACCTGTGATTGGTTAAGATTTGTGTCCCAGACATACACTGGGTCTTTTTACCTTTGATATAAAGGGATCTTTTAACCCTTTGATTGCTAGAGAAGTCTTTAATGCATTCTGAAGTAATGCATTCGAGACCTCTCTAGCATATAAGGGGTTAAAAATGCCCCATTTAAATCATTTGCAAAGTTGGGAAATTCTGTTTGTTCTCTGTTATGCAGTTGGATTGGCCAGAATGTGCTTTTATACATAAGGCACAATATCTGACTCATGTATTGGTGTGTAGAGGCTAACGCCTCTTTTCCAGTTGTTTGAGGATACCTGTTGACATTGTTCCTATTTGGAATTTTAATTTGCTCTCAACATTTGTATTCAACTATCCTTAAATGCATTTTGACAGACTATTGAGACAATGGTGAGGGCACAATTTAACAATGCTGAAACCAGACTAGGGTAAATTATGGTTTATCTTATTAGACTTGTAACACGTAGGACAGGTTAGTTATTTCTTTTGCAGACCTATACCAATAGTAAAGTGTAGGAAGTAATTTTATAAGGATGGGGGGGGATATAAAATAAGGTCCTACTCATCCCTTAGTCGGTGTTGGGGAGGTTGTTATAATTTACCTTTTCAATGTATTAGTTGCTGAATCCTCTGACAAAGAACACATCACATTTTCTGCTTCAGGTAATGAAGATGATGACTACCTTGCATCTGCTGATATTTTGTCCAGAACAATGTTTCCAGAAAGCTGGCTGTGGAACATTGAAGAAATGAAATCTAGTCCTGATATTCATGGGTGAGAAACACAACTAATCAGCCAACTGATGAAAGTGCATGAGAAGTAGATCAAACTTATGTGCCCACCACATTTTAGAATATCAAGTTTTCTTTTACTAACAATTCATCATTAAAACTCTGTCTGCTTTTCATTCTTGGTGAATACACATATTTCCCTCTTTCTAGAACTGAGAGACCTTCCTTAAGTTAAAATATATTCACCACATGCTAACAGCTTGGACACAATCGTTAAATCTGTAATTGTTTTAAGCTAAATTGTTAACAGTTGTACTGTTCCAGAGGAGAATAACATTTGTCATACTATAATTAGTGATGCATTTTAATGGGCCGATGTAAATAGCAACTTTCATGTTGATTTCATTACATCTGACCCCCTGAGAGTAGACCTGCAGATGAAGCTGGAGATATATTGTGGGACCCAGTAGGTTAACAATGGATCATAATGGGGTATGAAAAGATACCCCATGTGTACTTGGTTGGTAAAGTGAGACCATAGACCTTAGTGAAGGGCTTTGAAGCCTGATTCTGGTGATCTATAGAGGTTGGGAATGCAACCTACAAAGTTTGTGGCTGCGAGTCACAAACTTCCAGGTTGCATTCCAGTTTCATGAGATCAGCGTTATGATCCCAGAATGGACGACAACATTTTGGGTCTTTATAGAGCAGCCTGGAGCTACTTACTATATCTGCTCTGTATTTTCTTGTGTTAGCCATTTCTATGATTATCAATGGAGTTGTACTCAGTCATTTATCAAGACATAATTACAAGGATACACTACGGATATGACCCATTTCCATGTAATAAGTTATGACTGGAGATCTAGGTTAGTCAATTTGCAAATGCAAAGTCCTGTGTGTGTAATGTATGTTAGTTAGCAGAGGCAAAGGAATGTCTTTTTTGTGAGGGCTATACAAACCAAACAACCCTGACTGACCCATTATACTGGAGTGGGCAACCTAAATGGCTCCAGTAGTTATTGTACTACAACTCCAGTCATCCTCATCTGGCCAACAGCTGCATGATCATGATGGGAATTGTAGTGCAACAGCTGGAGACCAGAAGTTGAACATTTTGTCTTAGAGGGCTCAGAGAGGGTCATAAATTGGTGCCTAGGCTAGCTTGAGAAATGGCCTTCATCAATGACAAATTTCTTCAGGTGGTTATGAATGATAGCATACTAGTTGTGGTATCATCCATTGATATAGCTCAATGAATAACATGTTATGATTATTATTATTAATCTTTATTTATATAGCGCCAACAAATTCTGCAGAGCTTTACAATAGGGAATAGACATACAGAGGTATTAAATAGTACAATCAAATGTGGAGAACAGAAGGATCAGAGGGCCCTACTCGTGAGAGCTTACAGTCTAGAAGAAGGCAGGTTTGACATAGAAGGAGTAAGTGCTAGTGGGTGTAAGTGCCTCCTGCCTCATGAACTGCCAGTCAGTGGGTAGGAGTAAGAAGTGCCGTTGAGTGCAGTGGTTCTGGCAAGGGGTGATTCTTAGTGATAATGTTTATGGAGGTAGTTGATAGGCTTCCCTGAAGAGGTGAGTTTTCAGGGAGCGTCTGAATATTTGAAGGCTGGGGGAGAGACTGATGGGGACAGGGGAGGGAATTCCAGAGTTGAGGTGCAGCACGGGAGAAGTCCTGTAGGCGGGAGTAGGAGGATGTGATAAGAGCCGTGGAAAGCAGAAGGTCGTGTGCAGAGCAAAGATGGCGAGAGGGAGTGTATTTGGAAATGAGAGATGAAATATAGGGTGGTGCAGTGTTAGTGAGGGCTCTATAAGTGAGCACCAGAATTTTGAATTTAATTCTGTATGCTAATGGGAGCCAGTGTAGAGATTGACAGAGGGGTTTGGTGTCAGAGAAGCGATGAGTGAGGTAGATTAGTCTTGCAGCAGAGTTCATTATGGACTGTAGTGGGGTTAGTCGGGTGAGAGGAAGGCCAATTAGTAATGAATTACAGTAGTCAAGACGGGACACGATGAGTGTTTGGATTAGAATTTTGGTAGTGTCATGTGTGAGAAAGGGTCAGATTCTAGAGATGTTGCGGAGGTGGAGGCGGCATGATTTGGAGATTGACTGGATGTGAGGAATGAAGGATAGGGCAGAGTCAAATGTGACCCCAAGTGTCACGGTTTGTTATGACTCTCAGACACAGAGATAGGTAAAAACATAACTTTACTGAAAAGTTAGAAAGAACCTTGTTGGGTAGTATACACATACAAGATATATATATAGAGCAATTTACATAGGAGCATAGTAATGATACATGAAATAGGATACAGGCTCTACCGGCCCTGCCAATACCGGGTAAGGCAACCTTAGATGGCACAAGATGGTAACAGGTTCTACCGGCCTTGCCAATATACCAGGCAAGGCAGCCAAGACACTGGGACTGAGGTAATGAGGCTCTACCGGCCTTGCCAATATACCGGGCAAGGCAACCAAGATACTGGGACTGAAAGTAATGAGGCTCTACCGGCCTTACCAATGTACCGGGCAAGGCAGGCAAGATACTGGGACTGTAGTTAATGAGGCTCTACCGGCCCTGCTAATACCGGGTAAGGCAACCCCTAAAGGAATAGACACAACCAGGTTCTACCGGCCTTACCAATACCGGGCAAGGCAGCCCACTGCTGATAATGAGAGCAGCAAAGGTGGCCGAGGTAACTGGCTAGGTGGAGACAACCAGTCACCAATGATGACAAGCGAGGCCACAGGATATATAGATTGAACTGGACTGCCACTCATAAAAGGTTGGAACAATAATGAGCAGTGTACCACAGTCACCACCGGTGTAGTCTGGAAGAGCATCTAGCCACCGGTTAGGCGAGGAGTAAACCAGTACCCGTGTACTGGGAGAACCCTTCAATCTGTCAGGCTGTCTAGGACTGAACAGCCTCAATCTCTGAAGCGAACCAGTACCCACGTACTGGAGAAACCAATACTCTACCGGTGCGACAGCAACCGGTTACAGTGGAGAGAACCAGTACCCGTGTACCGGAGTAACCAACGATACTACCGGTGCAACAGCAGCCGGTTACAGTGGAGCGAACCAGTACCCACGTACTGGAGTAACCAATGACTCTACCGGTGCAACAGCAGCCGGTTATTGTGGAGCGAACCAGTACCTGCGTACTGGAATAACCAATGGCTCATATAAGTGGAATAGCAGCCAGTCTCAGTGGAGCGAACCAGTACCCACGTACTGGAGTAACCAATGACTCTACCGGTGCAACAGCAGTCGGTTACAGTGTAGCGAACCAGTACCCGCGTACCGGAGTAACCAACGATACTACCGGTGCAACAGCAGCCGGTTACAGTGGAGCGAACCAGTACCCACGTACTGGAGTAACCAATGACTCTACCGGTGCGACAGCAGTCGGTTACAGTGTAGCGAACCAGTACCCGCGTACCGGAGTAACCAACGATACTACCGGTGCAACCGCAGCCGGTTACAGTGGAGCGAACCAGTACCCGTGTACTGGAACAACCAAAGAGAGAATAATAATGTTGCCCAGACCACCGGGAATGACAAGCACCCGGTAGATGATGAAACAGGAATACAGCAGAGATGAAGAGGATCAGCACTGCAAACGGTCAACCAGATCTGGAACGGCAGCAGGAAACAACAACAGGAACAGCACTCCAACCGGATCAGGAATAGATGCAGGAACCAGGTGACTTGGAGGCAGGAACTAGAATACCACTGGCAATCAGGAACAGCGACAAGGCCCAGGAAGCACTGGAACTCAATTCAGGAACAGCAGCATAGAGACAACTTGAAAGGGCAACCAAAGGGTGCCCAAGCTCAGTTTAAATAGGCAGTGCAAGGTGGGCTGAAGGCAAGCAGCCAATGGAGAGCCCCCTACAGGTAACTGACATGTAAAGGCAGCAATCACGGGCACCGTGATACCAAGGCAGCGAGCTGTAGGGGTCGTGTGATAGTAGCTGTCACGGTTTTTAAGAACTCTCAGACAATTTGGTATGGTAAAAACAGCTTTATTAAAGGGATAGTAATACTTAAAATGTAAAAAAAAATATGTTGTAGGGTTTATCCCCCTGAGTAAAACAAGAGTACTCCCACTACTGAAAGGTGTTTCATTCAAAAGTTATTAATTTTCAAAGTTTAATTTTTTAGGTGCAATATCACAGTGGCCTGAAATTGTACAGTGGCGCTGTTGCTACACGATCCTATGGACAGCTCTGGTCCCAGGACCATAAATCTCCATAGGATGCTGTAGCAACAGCGCCACTGTACAATTTCAGGCCACTGTGATATTGCACCTAAAAAATTCAACTTTGAAAATTAATAACTTTTGAATGAAACACCTTTCAGCAGTGGAAGTACTCTTGTTTTACTCAGGGGGATAAACCCTACAATATATTTTTTTTTTACATTTTAAGTATTACTATCCCTTTAAGAATAATAAAGAACACAGGATCCCCTTCACAGGTCCAGATCTGGAAAGTACCAAGGCACTTCCCAAATCTGACACAGGTCAGGTTACAGAAACAAGCAATATTATAATAGCAGGAACAGATGACTGGAACCAGGAACAGAACCTCAACAGTACCACCTAGGAAGCGGCCCACGAGCTGAGGCTAGGTACTGCAGGGAAGAATCCCCAGGAGGTGGGGAAGAGAGAACAGGCAACTGGAACACTGAAGAGTGACACGGTCCGGGTAACTGGAGAGCTCACGGACTAACACTGGTCTGCCCTAGGTTAGCAAGCAGGATGACCATAGGTAGGATTGACCAGATGAACAGGGAGAATCCCTGAGGACTGATCAATGGAGAGAACTCAGGCAGGCACAGGCACAGGCACAGGACCAATCCAGAGGACTGAGGTAACCGAAGGCAATACTGACAGAAATAGGCTCAATCTCAGGAGATATAGGTAACCGAAGGCAACACAGACAGGCACTGGCTCAATCTCGGAATGTATAGGTAACCGAAGGCAACACAGACAGGCACTGGCTCAATCTCGGAAGGTATAGGTAACCGAAGGCAACACTGACAGGCACAGGCTCAATCTCGGGAGGTATAGGTAACCGAAGGCAACACTGACTGGCACTGGCTCAATCTCGGGAGGTATAGGTAACCGAAGGCAACACTGACAGGCACAGGCTCAATCTCGGGAGGTATAGGTAACCAAAGGCAACACTGACTGGCATTGGCTCAGGCTCAAACGACTGGGATAACCGCAGACTGAACAGACAGGCACAGGCTCAGGCTCGGAAAACTGAGGAAAGGAGACTCTACTGACACGCACTGGCTGGGCACTAATCTCGGAGGCTAGAATAATGGGAGGTCACCAATAGAGCACAACCACAGCCAGGATCAGAATAGCTAGCATAGTCAGTCAGACCTGGGAACGCACAGAGGGCACTATTGAGCCCCTGCCTAGATTGGTACCAGAGAGCGCTAGTAAGCCACAGCCTGGATCGGTACACAGAGAGAGCTAGTTAGCCACAGCCTGGATCGGTACACAGAGAGCGGTAGTCAGCCAAAGCCTGGATCGGTACAGAGAGAGCGGTAGTCAGCCAAAGCCTGGATCGGTACAGAGAGAGCAGTAGTCAGCCACAGCCTGGATTGGTACACAGAGAGTGGTAGTCAGCCAGAGCCTGGATCGGTACACAGAGAGCGGTAGTCAGACAAAGCCTGGATCGGTACACAGAGAGCGATAGTCAGCCACAGCCTGGGTTGGTATGCAGAGAGTGGTAGTCAGGAAGTCCGGGTTGGCAACGGTAACATGGTAACAGAGACAGGAGCAAGGTCAGGCAAAACCGGATCATACATGGAGCAGGAATCACAGCAACAAACGCCAGGTCAGGAACACCACGAAAGAGCGCCAAAGGTTTGACAGGACTGAGCTTTAAAAGGCGAACACTGGGCAGCGCAGAACCCAGCGGCCAATATGAACCCAGCAGGAAATAGGCAGGTAGTAGCAATGTCGACAGAACATGAGATCACGGGCACAGTGATAGTAGCATTGTTAATGGTGAGGGTAATATCTGGGGTAAGGCTGGTTGTAGTGGGTGGGAAGATGATCAGTTCAGTTTTGTCAAGGTTAATTTTGAGTTGACGGGAGGACATCCAGGAAGACACAGCAGACACACAGTCAGATACTCGGGACAAGAGGGAAGGGGAGAGATCAGGGGAGGAAATATATATTTGAGTGTCATCAGCATAGAGATGATGGTGAAACCCAAGGGAGTTGATTCGTTTTCCAAGGGACGCGGTGTAGATTGAGAAGAGCAAGGGTCCCAAGACTGATCCTTGAGGCACTCCAACAGACAGTGGGATGTGTGGAGAAATGGAGCCAGAGTAGGAAACTCTGAAGGAGCGGTTGCAGAGATAAGATGAAAACCAAGACAGTGCAGTGTCACAGAGACCTAGGGAGTGGAGGGCTTGGAGGAGGAGTGGGTGATCTACTGTGTCAAAAGCTGATGACAGGTCCAAGAGAATGAGTATGGAGTAGTGGCCTTTTGACTTGGCGGAGAGCAAGTCATTGGCCACTTTATTGAGGGCAGTCTCTGTGGAGTGATGAGGGCAGAATCCAGATTGCAAGGGATCTAGCAGGGAGTGGGAGCAGAGGAATTTAGTGAGCCAATTATATGTGAGACGCTCTAGGAGCTTGGAGGCAAATAGGAGCAGAGAAATTGGCTGGTAATTTGACAGTGCCTTTGGGTCCAGGGAGGGATTCTTTAGGATGGGTGTGAATAGTGCGTGTTTCAGAGAGGATGGGAAGGTGCCGGTTGAGAGAGAAAGGTTGAATACGTGAGTAAGGATTGGAGCTAATAGAGGGGAGAGTTCTTGAGTGAGCCGAGATGGGATTGGGTCGAGAGGAAATGTGGTTAGATTTGAGCGAGTGAGGAGAAGGGAAACTTCATCCTCGGTGACGGGTGAGAAGGAACTTAGTGTGTATGTGGGAGAGGTACAGGGCTGGGCTGGCTAGGTGGGGGTGAGAGTGATGAAATGTCATGTCTGATAGATTCGATCTTGTCCTTGAGGTGGGTGGCAAGATCTTTGGCAGAGAGCTTAGTGAAAGGTGTTTGTGTTGGTGGGTGTAGAAGAGATTTGAAGGTTGAAAAAAGGCTTTTCGGGTTAGAGGAGAGATTAGAAATTAGAGAGGAAAAGTATGACTGTTTGGCCAGGGAGAGGGCAGAGCTAAATGAATGGAGAATTAATTTGTAGTTTAAGAAGTTAGCTGTGGAGCATGATTTCCTCCAGTGCCTTTCGGAAATGCTTGAGCACCTTTGGAGGTATTGCGTTTGTCTTGTGTGCCAGGGTTGTAGTGGGGTTGTGCGTGGGTGGAGTGGAGTTGCAGGTGCCGCTGTGTCAAGGGCTGTTGTGAAAGTGCTGTTGTAGAGAGCAGTAGTTTTGTCAGGACAAGTAAATGCGAGGATGGGGTTGAGAAGAGGTTGCAGGGATGTGGAAAATTGTTGCGGATCAAGAGTATGTAGATTTCTCCATATGCTCTTGGTCACGGTGGGGGAGATGGGTTTGCATGGAATGATGAGGTTACCGGTGAGGAGGTGGTGGTCAGAGAGGGGAAAGGGGATATTAGAGAGGTTGGAGACTGAGCAGAGGTTAGTGAAGACCAAGTCAAGGGAGTGACCCTCACTCTGCATGGGGGAGTTGGTCCACTGTGATAAACCAAAGGAAGTTGTTAAGGAGAGGAGTTTGAGGGCAGGGGGGTTGAAGTCCCCCATGATGAGAGTAGGGACATCAGAGGACATGAAGAGAGGGAGCCAGGAGGTGAAGTGATCAAGGAATTGTGCAGTAGGACCAGGTGGCCTGTATATGACCGCAACACACAAGGGGAAGGGAGAGACGAGGCAAAGTGTGTGAACTTCGAATATAGTGAAGGAGAGAG
The DNA here is from genome assembly GCA_037306005.1 of Rhinophrynus dorsalis. Taxonomy (NCBI): domain Eukaryota; kingdom Metazoa; phylum Chordata; class Amphibia; order Anura; family Rhinophrynidae; genus Rhinophrynus; species Rhinophrynus dorsalis. The sequence goes on from CM074721.1 coordinate 525,304,562, forward strand.
AGGGAGCAGTGGGGATTATCTGAAATATATGGTTAGGTGACAGCAGGATGCCTACTCCACCCCCTTGCCTGTTGCAGATTATTATTACCAGAGTTAACCTAAATGGATTGTTAAAGTTTGGGTTCTCAGTGAGATGGGTGTACATTTGACAAACAGTTTCATGAACCAGGTGTGTGAACTCATTTCAGCTATTAAATAGTCTAATTTGGGATAGATACCTTAATTTTGAAAAACATATTTCGATGATACCTGCGATCTTTGATTGTATGTATTTGATGTTCAATGGACTGGAAGCTACTGCAAGCTCGTAACGGATACTTGAAAGCAATTTCAAAATAGAACACCTTCAACTGAACAATAATGTTGTCCTAATGAAGGTATGCTAAGTCAGAATGAATTGTCTATATTAATAAAGCATTTATTCATTTTTCAGGCAAGTCTTTCTGCTATGGATTATTTGCATTTTTTTCCATCTCTCTATTGATTTTGATCAAAATTTTAGCAGACTTAACTAGAACAAGTTGAACCAATAACTGTTCCTACTAAAAATATAATATGCAGTTTCCTGGCGAGCTATATAGTTCTTGCTGCTCTTCTGACTACACACATGTAACTATTTGAACACTATTGATAAATGCTACTTTGAGCTCACCAGGAACATGTATATTATATATTTCTGCATATATTTGTGGAGGTTTTGGCTCCTCCCCTATTGGTTACTAACTCCCTGCATCAGGTGATGGCTGTAATTAAGGAAGATATAACTATCTCCCTTATTATCCTCATAAGAGTTTTGCTTACAATAGTTTTGCTCACTGCTTTTTAATTGCATTATACCAAATACATGTTCACTTACATTGAAAGCAAATTGGGATTTGTCCAAATCTGGTGTTTGTTGATAGGCCAGATGAGCTTTCCATGGTTTTGGCCAGAAACATGTAACTAAATCCCACTGTTTATTGTCTATGATAAGTCACAGGTTATTTATTTATAAAGATCAATATTTGATTTGCAGACTTTTGTTTACTAATAAATCCTTATTGTCTACCTACTCATCTGCTCTGACCAATTCCTATCTAATCCTTATCTGCTACACCAAGCAATCATAGTTCAATAAACCACAACCTTTATAACAGCAATATTTTCATACCCAGGATTTCCACCAAGTTTTTGGATATTATCATGAAAGATTCAATCACCACGTGGGAGGTGCAGGCAGTGAGTCTATCTGAAACTAAAGGTGAGAGGGTGACATTTGGGGTAAACTGTGTTTATAAGTTATGATGAGTCCTAAACTGAATATATTTCATTTAGGATCTGTAGGATTAAACACTGGGTAGTTGTGTTTCCTTGAGCAATGTGTATATGACAAATATTTTTCTCATACATGGTGCATATCAGGGCTCATAGTAGTTAATATTTGGACCTTCAGCTGTTTGGGTCACCTGGTTACCGGGTCCGGTTGCTTGCTAACAACTTAACACTGTATGGTAAGCCTTGATTAGATGCATGTCTGCTGCAACTAGAGCTTGACCTTGCACAGCCTCTTATACACTGCCTGAGGACACACTCGCTGTGGATGACTCACTTCCTATTCTGCCACCCTCACATCCAGTCTCTTCACCCTGGTAACCAAGGAGGGAGACAGAGAGTGGAAGAGAGACAAAAAAAAAAAAGAGATAGAGGGAGAAAGAGAGAGGGTGAGAGAAAGAGAGAGGAAGAGACATAGAGAGAAAGATAAAAAAGAGGGGGAGAATGACAGAGATAGGGAGACATAAAGAGAGAGGTCTTCTACCACTGAAAAGGAGCACTGTGCCCATCTATAACTTGTCCGAGAAAACAATTGGAAAGTTTGACCCTAAACAAGTAAAGATGCGCAAAAATACAGTCATCATGTCAGTCATCATCAGAATCATCACCACTTCCAAGTGCAAGCCCACTTAGCCTCACACATTAGTGCTAAGTAACCAGCAGCAAAACACGTTATCAACATCCACAAACCTAGCTATGATGAGTGCCTCCACTGCTGTTGGAACTGCAACACCCTTGCCACCTAGTAGTACTACAGTTGCAGCAACATCTACTACCAGTAGCAGTAGCAGCCCCTTAGGAACCCCACAGTCTATGAAATCAATATTATGGAGATACTTCACTCTAGATAGAAAAGCTAAGCAAGTTGCTATTTGCTGTCTGTCTAAAAAGCATGCGAGCAGGGGGAAAGCAGGCTCACACCTAGGCACTTCCTCAATGAGATTCCACCTAAAAGTTCCAAGGGCTCTGGGAAACATAGTGTCACAGGGTGACTATGAAATTAACACACTGACAAGTACAGATTAACTTAATATAAAACTTTATTAAGTACAATAAAGACAGGTAGTAATGAAACAGGCTGGTGGAAACAAATGACAACAGTAGTTAGGTAATGACACAAAGTGGCAGTAGATGGTAACACTTTCACGAGACCAGGGAGGAACAGTGTATTCACTTTCCTCACCCTTCACCAGGCAGGTGAGTAGTAATGGAATGGCCCTTGGACTACCAGGTATATGCGAGGACGGTGAGGGTACACTGCATACACGGAATGAATGGCACACCTTCACAAGACCAGGGAGAACTAGTGAACTCACTATCCTCACCCTTCACTAGGCAGATGAGTGATAATGGAAAGGCCCAGGGGCTCACACAGGTAGATGGAAAACAGTGTGAGCATACAACACTTATGTGTGGATAGTACACCTTCACGAGACCAGGGAGGAACAGTGGACTCACTTTCCTCACCCTTCACCAGGCAGGTGAACTGTAATGGAATGGCCCTTGGACTTACACGGTAGATGTGAGGGCAGTGTAGAGCACTCCCACACACACACACAGTCGACAAGAAATAAAAGGAGCGCACCAATACCCGGACAGGGTATACAATGCTGGTAGACAATACTGAGGCTCGATAAGGCAGCAAGCAAAACCGGGACGGCCACGGGAGGTCAAACACACAGTATGACCGACAAGCGCCGGTAACGGAAGCAAGTGCAGATCGGAAGGCACAGGCAACAAGGAAACCAAACCGAATCACGGAATGGTAACAGTGCGCAACAATGGAGAGAGTAACCCAAGAGGCAGCCAATGGTCTGAACCGGATCGGGTAGTCAGACGTCGCCAGTGGTCGTAGCCAGAACAGTTAGTCAGACATAGCCAGGGGTCAGAGCCGGAACGGGATAGTCAGACGTAACCAAGAGTCAGAGCCGGAACAGGTAGTCAGACGTAGCCAGGTAATGCATAGGCACGGTAAAGGACCAACACAGCAATAAGCTCAGGTACACCACGAAAGGGCAAAGGTAATGACACAGGTTGAGGTTTAAAAACCCTGACAGGTGGGTGAAGCGATGACCTGTCACGGTTTGTTATGACTCTCAGACACCGAGTTAAGATAAAAACACAACTTTATTGAAATTTTAAAGAGAACCCTCGCGGGTTTGGCATTCACATATAACAACAAGTGATATGTACAGTGCAATAGAGAACAATGGTATGTAGATGATAGAAAGGCTCTACCGGCCTTGCCAATACCGGGTAAGGCAACCTTAAGACTGGCACAATAGGAAATAGGTTCTACCGGCCTTACCAATATACCGGGCAAGGCAGCCTTGAGGCTTGCAACACGAGAGAGGAGGCTCTACCGACCTTGCCAATATACTGGGCAAGGCAGCATAGACACTGGCACAATGAGAGAGGAGACTCTACCGATCTTGCCAATATACCGGGCAAGGCAGCCTAGACACTGGCACAACGAGAGAGGAGGCTCTACCAGCCTTGCCAATATACCGGGCAAGGCAGCCTAGACACTGGCACAATGAGAGAGGAGGCTCTACCGGCCTTGCCAATATACCAGGCAAGGCAGCCTAGACACTGGCACAATGAGAGAGGAGGCTCTACCGGCCTTGCCAATATACCGGGCAAGGCAGCCTAGACACTGGTACAACAAAAGAGGAGGCTTTACCGGCCTTGCCAATATACCGGGCAAGGCAGCCTAGACCCTGGCACAATGAGAGAGGTGGCTTTACCGGCCTTGCCAATATACCGGGCAAGGCAGGCTAGCAATACCCAGAGATAGTTGAGTACTGGTGAAGAAGTAGTAATGGCCTCAGCGACTATAATATATATGGAGCAAACCAGTCACCTATGAGGGAGACACAGAGGCCTTACTGGGGCTATAATAGGTCTCAACGAGCACCTTGTAGATGATGGAGCGAACCAGTACCCGCATACTGGACTATACAAGGCTTTACCGGCGCTATAAGGTATGTAGCGAGCCACCGGTTATGTATGGAGCGAACCAGTACCCGCGTACTGGACTAACACAAGACCTACCGGCGCTATATGGAATGTAGCGAGCCACCGGTTATGTATGGAGAGAACCACTACCCGCGTACTGGACTGACACAAGATCTTACCGGCGCTATAAGGAATGTAGCAAGCCACCGGTTATGTATGGAGCGATCCAGTACCCGTGTACTGGACTTACACAAGGCTGTACCGGTGCTGTAAGGAATGAGGCAAGCCACCGGTTATGTATGGAGCGAACCAGTACCCGTGTATTGGACTACACAGCGTTACCGGTGCTGTAAGTAATGAGGCAAGCCACCGGTTATGTATGGAGAGAACGAGTACCCGCGTACTGGATTACACAGCATTACCGGTGCTGTAAGGAATGAGGCAAGCCATCGGTTATGTATGGAGCGAACCAGTACCCGTGTACTGGACTACACAGCGTTAACAGTGCTGTAAGGAATGAGGCAAGCCACCGGTTATGTATGGAGTGAACCAGTACATGCGTACTGGACTACACAGCCTTACCGGTGCTGTAAGGAAAGGCAAGCCACCGGTTATGTATGGAGCGAACCAGTACCCGCGTACTGGACTACACAGCGTTACCGGTGCTGTAAAGAATGAGGCAAGCCACCGGTTATGTATGGAGCGAACCAGTACCCGCGTACTGGACTACACAGCGTTACCGGTGCTGTAAGGAATGAGGCAAGCCACCGGTTATGTATGGAGCGAACCAGTATCCGCGTACTGGACTAACACAAGACCTGCCTGCGCTATATGGAATGTAGCGAGCCACCAGTTATGTATGGAGCGAACCAGTACCCGCGTACTGGACTGACACAAGATCTTGCCGGCGCTATAAGGAATGTAGCAAGCCACCGGTTATGTATGGAGCGAACCAGTACCCGCGTACTGGACTTACACAAGGCTGTACCGGTGCTGTAAGGAATGAGGCAAGCCACCGGTTATGTATGGAGCGAACCAGTACCCGTGTATTGGACTACACAGCGTTACCGGTGCTGTAAGTAATGAGGCAAGCCACCGGTTATGTATGGAGAGAACCAGTACCCGCATACTGGATTAGACAGCATTACCGGTGCTGTAAGGAATGAGGCAAGTCATCGGTTATGTATGGAGCGAACCAGTACCCGTGTACTGGACTACACAGCGTTAACGGTGCTGTAAGGAATGAGGCAAGCCACCGGTTATGTATGGAGTGAACCAGTACCTGCGTACTGGACTACACAGCATTACCGGTGCTGTAAGGAATGAGGCAAGCCACCAGTTATGTATGGAGCGAACCAGTACCCGCGTACTGGACTACACAGCGTTACCGGTGCTGTAAAGAATGAGGCAAGCCACCGGTTATGTATGGAACGAACCAGTACCCGCGTACTGGACTACACAGCGTTACCGGTGCTGTAAGGAATGAGGCAAGCCACCGTTTATGTATGGAGCGAACCAGTACCCGCGTACTGGACTACACAAGTAACTCCAATGATGAGAATGTCGCCCAGGGCGACATGAAGGAGGAGACACTCTGCACGCTATTCCGGAGCAGGAGCACAGCCAGACCTGGACAGGAAACAGGAACAGTAGCAGCAGACAACCGGATCAGGATCAGCAGCAGGAACGACAGCCCACACCGGATCAGGAACGGAGGCAGGAACCACAGCCCAAACCGGATCAGGATCGGAAGAAGGAACCATAGCCCACGGAAGCTGTCAGGCAGATACACAGGCTGTCTCTGGAGAGTGGTAGAAAGTCAAGGCGAAGGAGCTCAGGGATATAGTGCAGGTGGCCAACGACAAGAGACACCATGAAAGGGCAAACAAAGGGTGCCAAAACCCAGTCTATATAGGCAATACTAGGCGTGCTGAAGACAGGCAGCCAATGGAGAGCCCATTCAGATAACTGACAGGAAAAGGCAGCAATCGTGGGCACCGTGATATGACCTCACCAACCAGTAGACCTATAGGAATAGAGACTCAGCGAGAGCGACAATTCAGGAAGTAAACAATGTTGCACATAGGCAATACTGCGAGAGGCAATCACGGGCACCATGCCAGTACCCCCCACTCAATGATCTCCCCCCTGCGGAGGAGACCATACCTTATTGGGAAATTTCATGTGGAAACTGAGCAACAATCTAGGAGCGTGGATATAATTCTGATCCACCCATGAACACTCCTCAGGACAGTTACCTTTCCAGTGGACAAAAGATTGAATGCGCCCCCGTACCCTACGGGAATCCAGGATGCGTTGTATTTCGTATTCATCCTGATTCTGAATGGGTACTGGACCTGGGACTACCTGAGCAGAAGTGTAATGGTTGAAGATCAGTGGTTTCAGGAGAGAGACATGAAACACATTGTTGATGTGCACATTCCTAGGGAGGTCTAAAGCATAGGACACAGGGTTAATTCTGTGGAGCACCCAGAAGGGTCCTATGAAACGTGGAGCCATCTTGTGACTTGGCACTTGCAGGTGCAGGTTCTTAGTGACCAACCAGACTCTATCCCCCATCTCCTGTGATCTCCGTGTCTCTGATATCGCTCTGAGGACCTTCGCAAAGTATTCTGAACCTGTGCACATGTGGAGCGGAGCTACTCCATATGCTCATCCAGAGCCGGAATCTCCTGTGCCCGAAAAGTATCCAGGAGCAGAAAGGGTTGAAACCTATAATTAATCAGGAAAGGAGAGCTCCCGGATGAAGTGTTTATGGCAAAATTCCTGGCAAACTCCGCCCACGGCAACAGGTCAACCCAATTGTCATGATGGTCAGAAGCGAAGCATCGCAAGAATTGCTCCAGTCCTTGGTTGGCTCTTTCCGCAGCACCATTGGTCTGGGGGTGATAGGCAGAGAAAAATAGCAGTTTGATGCCCATCTGGTCACAAAAGGCCTTCCAAAACCTTGATATGAACTGACTTCCACGATCAGAAACCACAACTCGGGGTACTCCGTGGAGCCTGAATACCTCCCTAGCGAATACCACAGCCAATTCTTTAGAGGAGGGCACTCCCGGAAGTGGAACAAAATGTGCCATCTTAGAGAATCTGTCCATGATCATTAGTATGACTGTGGAGCCCTTGGATCTAGGCAATTCTAATAAAGTCTAGCTAAATGTGCGACCATGGGCGTTACCCATTAGGAACAGTCTGGAGTAGTCCTAGAGGTAGATGCCTAGGAGTCTTGGCAAGAGCACATATGGAACAGGCTTCCATGAAGGCTGCACAATCTGACCTCAGAGTAGGCCACCAAAATAACTGTGAGATTGACCAAATCAGTTGGTCCCGACCAATGTGCCCAGCTGCCTTAGATGAATGGTAGGCTTCTAGTAGCTTAGTGCGGAGATTGTCAGCTACAAAACATTTCCCACTGGGCTTCTCGACTGGGGCATTGTTTTGTGATGCCAGAATCTCCTCACCCAGAGGAGAAGTAATGCTAGTACGAATAGTAGCCAAAATGCGATCAGGATGATAATTGGAACGGGTTCACTTTCAGATCCATGCTCTGGACCAAACTGTCTAGACAAGGCATCAGCTCAAGTGTTCTTGGAACAAGGGAGGTACGAAACTACAAAATTAAATCTAGACAGGAATAAAGCCCATCTGGCCTGTCTGGGTGACAATCTCTTGGCCTCTGATAAATATGTTAGATTCTTGTGGTCCGTTAGTATTAATACAGGAGCCTTTGTCCTCTCCAGAAGGTGACGCCACTCCCGAAGGGCAAGGATGATGGCCAGCAACTCACGGTCCCCTGTATCATATAGGCTTTGGGCTTTTGTCATCTTTTTAGAAAAGGAACCACAAGGCAACAGGGGTTTGCCAGGCTCCTTTCTCTGTAACAGCACTGGCCCCACCCCTGTTTCGGAAGCGTATACCTCAAGGGTAGATGGCAAGGCAGTGTTAGGATGCACCAATATAGGAGCCATCGAGAAGGCAGACTTCAGGGCCTCAAAAGCATTGTTAGCCTCTGGAGACCATATTGATGGGTTAGCACCCTTATGTGTCATATCAGTCAAAGGTTTGACCAAGGATGAGAAATTACGAATTAACTTACTATAATAGTTTGCAAAACCGAGGAATCTTTGTATGGCCTTCAGACCCACCGGACGTGGCCATTGTAACACTGCCGAGAGCTTTTCTGTATCCATGGAAATACCACTGGCAGAGATAACATAACCCAGGAAGGGTACCTGGTCCTTATGAAATTCGCATTTCTCAAGTTTGCAATATAATTTGTTTTCCCTCAGTTTTTGCAGTACCGAAATTACATCTCTCCTATAAGTTTCGATATCAGGAGAGTGCATCAGAATATCGCCCAGGTACACTACGACACAGGATTGTAGCAGACTTCTCAGTACATCGTTAATGAACTCCTGGAAGACCGCTGGCGCATTGCACAGCCCAAAAGGCATAACTAAATATACATAAGGGCCACTTTGAGTATTAAAAGCGGTCTTCCATTCATCGCCCTCTTTGATTCTAATCAAATTGTATGCTGCACGCAAATCAAGTTTTGTGAATACAGAGGAGCCCTTTAGATGGTCAAACAATTCTGTAATTAATGGAATGGGGTAAGTGTACTTTACCAATAGTTTGTTTAGACCTCTATAATCGATACAAGGTCTAAGTTCCCCATTCTTTTTCTTTACAAAGAAAAAACCAGCCCCTGCGGGCAAGGAAGACTTTCTTATAATGCCTCTGGATAATGCATCCGAAATGTACTCCTCCATGGCCTTATTCTCCTCTACTGACAGAGGATAGGTGCGGCCTTTCAGAGGTATTGAGCCTGCCGTCAGATTAATAGCACAGTCATACGGTCTATACTCTGGTAAAGTGCTAGCCTCCCCCTTGCTAAACACCTCACTGAAAGACTGGTACTCTGAGGGCAACGAGGGGGAAGTACACAAAATCTTAATAGGGTGCTGTAGACAGGTCCCTTTACAATAGTCAGACCATGATATTATGTCACACGTCTCCCAGTCCAGTCAAGGATTATGTTTCTGGAGCCATGGGAACCCCAAATGACCGCATGGTGTGGAGACTGGATCACCTGGAACTGTAGAGTCTCCACTTGGAGAGCTCCTATCCTTAGTGTCAACGGACAGGTCTCATGCGTGACATGGGAAGGCTCGAGAGGACAACCGTCTATCGCTTCAACCGCTAATGGAGACTCACGGGGTGTCACTGGAATATTGTGTTTATTCACAAAATCGCCATCAATGAAATAACCAGCCGCACCAGAATCGATCAAGGCTGGTGTGGCCACTGAGGAATTTGCCCAAGAAATCGCCACCTGAAGAATAGGTTTGTTCGGATCAGGCTCTGGGGACTGACTGACTCCACCTAGGATCTGTCCTCTTAGAGAACCTAGGTGCGTGCTTTTCCCGGACGCATCGGGTAACCTCAAAGCAAATGTCCAGCCTTACCACAATATAGGCATAGACCCTCTCTGCAGCGGAAGGACCGTTCCTCCCGAGACAACCATGTAAAGCCAACCTGCATGGGTTCGGCCCCACTAGGCTCTACACTGGGTGGTAAGGGAGGTGAGTGAGGCATGGGTAGGAGCTCCCTGTTAGATATCAGACGCAACTCTTGCCTCGGCCTGCTGTTCTTAAATGTGGACCTTTCTCTTATGAGTGGTCTTAGACCAAGACTTCAGCCATGCATTAAGTTCCCTAATCTCCTGCTGTTTCTCTGGTGTAGCGCATGGCACATATAGTATCTCTGAGAATACCACTATCACGGTGCCTGCGATTGTCTCCAGCGCCTGTGTTTGTAGGCGACATTCTTACTTCCTGGTTGTCGCGCTGTAAGACATTTGCTATTCTTAAAGGCTACTGCTGGTTGCCAGAGTTAGTCTCAGCCTACTTGCTAGGCCTTAAAAGCCTCAGCCTGCCACTACTACTTTGCCCTTTTGTGGTGTACCTGTGCGCTATAGTTCTTGTGATTCCGACTAACTGGGAATTCCCACCTATGCCTCCCACACCTCCCAAGCCGCCTAGTGCGGAGGTCAGTAGGTGTCACGGATTTGAAGACTCTCAGACTTAAGGTTTGGTAAAATAACTTAACTTTATTAAAAGTTAAAGGCAGTCCCCGTAGGGTAAACATACATAACAATACAACAGTAATATAACATATAATAGGTTCTACCGGCCTTGCCTAAATACCGGGAAAGGCAACCTAAGTGACAGTTTTAATGACAGGCTCTACCGGCCTTGCCTATACCGGGTAAGGCAACCGTGAGATGACATATACCGGTTCTACCGGCCTTACCAATACCGGGCAAGGCAGCCCCCACGGAATGCTGAATGTAGGCTCTACCGGCCCTGCCAATACCGGGTAAGGCAACCTTAAAGATGGTGAATTACAAGGTTCTACCGGCCTTACCAATACCGGGCAGGGCAGCCCAAAGGAGTACTGGAGTAGGCTCTACCGGCCCTGCCAATACCGGGTGAGGCAACCTACAGGATGGTATCGTCAAGGTTCTACCGGCCTCACCAATACCGGGCAGGGCAGTCTGAGCGAGTAGACCAGCTGTCAGGTGACTAAGACAGCATAGAGCATAAGTATAGAGGTCTTACTTAGCAGGAGTCTATTGCCAGGGATACTCAGACAACAACAAGGAAGTGGACAGCGACTGACCACAGTACTGGATGTTCAGGAGCAAACCAACGTCCGCACGTTGGGACTAATGGTAATAGTGCCACCAGGTTTAATGGAGCAAACCAGCAACCGCACTCTGGGACCAACAACATATATCGCAACCAGGTTTAGTGGAGCAAACCAGCGTCCGCACGCTGGAACCAACAATGTACCTCGCAACCAGTTTAGTGGAGTAAACCAGCGTCCGCACGCTGGGACCAACAATGTATATAGCAACCAGGTTTAGTGGAGTAAACCAGCGTCCGCACGCTGGGACCAACAATGTATACTCCCACCAGGTTTAGTGGAGTAACCCAGCGTCCACACGCTGAGACCAACAATGTATATTGCAACCAGGTTAGTGGAGTAAACCAGCGTCCGCACGCTGAGACCAACAATGTATATTGCAACCAGGTTTAGTGGAGTAAACCAGCGTCCACACGCTGAGACCAACAATGTATATTGCAACCAGGTATAGTGGAGTAAACCAGCGTCCGCACGCTGGGACCAACAATGTATATCGCAACCAGGTGTAGTGGAGTAAACCAGTGTCCGCACGCTGGGACCAACAATGTATATCGCAACCAGGTTTAGTGGAGTAAACCAACAAAGTATGATCAGCAGCGAGAAGAACAATGTTTCCAGAGCGACGGCTGGAGCAGGAGATTCAGGAACTCAGTAAGATTAACCCGCGAGGTGCTGGAACACAGGAACACTGGAACTCAGTAAGATTAACCCGCGAGGTGCTGGAACACAGGAACACTGGAACTCTGGAACACAGGAACACTAGTATACAGGAACACTGGAACACAGGATCAGCAAGTACAGCAGGAACAGCAGGAATAGGCCCAGAAGCCTGACAAGCAGGTCAGGCAGAGTGGAGTCAGAAACACCACGAAAGGGCAACCTGGAAGTGTTCAGCCTGGGTTTAAAAAGGCTGTGTGAGGAGGGCTAATCACAGACAGCCAATCATGATACTCAGCAACTGACTGACACTGAACAGCACCAATCACGGGCACCGTGATAGTACCCCCCTTTCAAAGACCCCCTCTCCCAGAGTAGGGTCTAGGCTTCTGAGGGTATTTGGCATGAAATATTCGTAGTAACTTGGGTGCATGAAGGTCCTTACTGTCTACCCAGGAACGATCCTCAGGACCATAACCTTTCCAATGCAACAGATACTGTACCCCTCCTCTACCTCTGCAGGAATCAATAATGTTTTGTACTTCATACTCCTCCTGACCCTCAACTTCAACAGGACCTGGCCTCACAGGTGTGGTAGTATAACGGTTACAAACCAGAGGTTTAAGGAGAGACACATGGAATACATTATGAGTGCGCATAGAAGCAGGTAATTCCAAGGCATAGAAAACAGGGTTAATTTTGCGAATGATCTTGTACGGACCAATAAACCGAGGTGCCAGCTTATTAGATGGGACCTTGAGCTTTAGATTCTTGGAGGACAGCCATGCTCTATCCCCGACTTGGAAGGAAACCGCTGGAAGCCTACTGCGATTGGCATGACGCTGATGTCGCTGAAAAGACTGGCCCAATGCCCTCTGAACTTGTGCCCATGTGGAACGGAGTTGCTCTATATGCTCATCCAGAGCTGGAATCTGCTGTGATTGAAAGGAATCCGGGAGCAGACAGGGTTGGAACCCATAATTGATCAAAAACGGAGAGCTCCCGGAGGAAGAATTAACTGCGCAGTTCCTGGCGAACTCTGCCCAAGGCAACAAGTCGGCGCAATTATCATGATGGTCAGTCACAAAACATCGCAGAAACTGTTCCAATCCTTGATTGGCGCTCTCAGCGGCCCCGTTAGTCTGGGGATGATATGCCGAGGAAAATGATAGCTGTATGCCCAACTGTTCGCAAAATGCCCTCCAGAATCTGGACACAAACTGGCTCCCCCTGTCAGACACCAGCACCCTGGGTACTCCATGTAACCGAAATACTTCTCGAGCAAATACCATTGCCAGTTCCTTGGCCGAAGGAAGGCCACGGAGGGGTACAAAGTGTTTTAGAGAACCTGTCTACCACCATCAATATGAAGGAGTACCCTCTAGACCTGGGCAATTCTCCCATAAAGTCGATAGAGACGTGAGACCAAGGGCGTTCACCATTAGGCACCGGCTGAAGCAAGCCCACAGGGAGATGTCTAGTGGTTTTGGCACGGGCACAGGTGGCACAGGCATTCGTAAAATTGGCACAATCTGCTCTCATAGAAGGCCACCAAAATAGCTGAGAGAGAGACCAGAACAATTGATCCCTACCAATATGTCCCGCAGCCTTAGAGGAGTGGTAGGTTTCAAGTAATCGAGTACGGAATGGCTCAGCGACAAAACATTTGCCCACTAGAGTCTCATGAGGAGCAGAGGCTTGGGATGCCAAAATCTCCTCCCCTAGTGGTGAAGTAATACTAGTACGTATGGTAGCCAATATTCGATCAGGTTGAATGATAGGTGCTGGTACCTCTTCTCTGTCAACCTCTGCTTCAAATTGTCTAGACAGAGCATCAGCCCTAACATTCTTTGATCCCGGCAGGTATGATAAAACAAAATTGAATCGGGATAGAAACAGTGCCCATCTGGCCTGGCGAGAAGACAATCTCTTGGCCTCAGAAAGATACGTCAGATTCTTGTGATCAGTTAGAGTCAAAACGGGGTTTTTTGTGCCTTCAAGTAAATGACGCCATTCTTTGAGAGCGAGGATAATGGCCAGTAATTCTCGATCACCAATCTCGTAATGACTTTGAGCACTAGCCAGTTTTTTTGAGAAGAATCCACAGGGTCTGAGTGTACCGCCTTTAACCTGTCGCTGAGAGATCACCGCCCCGACCCCAATATCTGAGGCATCAACTTCCAAAGTAAAGGGGACTATTGGATTAGGGTGGGACAACACAGGCGCTTCAGCAAAGGCTACCTTCAACTTCTCAAAGGCCTCTTCAGCAGCCACCGGCCAGAGGGATGGGTTAGCGCCCTTGTGTGTGAGGTCAGACAGAGGTTTCACGATAGAGGAGAAGTTTTTAATAAACTTCCTGTAATAATTGGCGAAGCCCAGAAATCGTTGGATGGCTTTGAGGCTCTTGGGTTTAGGCCATTGTAAGACTGCCGTCAATTTCTCTTTATCCATGGCAATGCCGTCTTTGCCAATTATAAACCCCAGAAACGGTACACTGGTTTTGTGGAACTCGCATTTCTCCAGTTTACAGAATAATTTATTTTTTCGTAAGCGCAGCAAGACTTCAGACACATCCTTGATGTGTTGTGACAGGTCTTTGGAGTGGATAAGTATGTCGTCAAGATAGACTACAACACAAGATTGTAACATATCTCTAAGAACGTCATTGATCAGTTTTTGAAATACTGCAGGAGCATTACCTAGACCAAATGGCATGACTAGGTATTCATAATGCCCAGATCTCATATTGAAGGCAGTTTTCCACTCATCACCGGCTCTGATACGTATCAAATTGTAGGCTGCCCTTAGGTCCAATTTGGTGAAAATCGAGGACACCTTAAGTCTATCAAACAGCTCGGTGATGAGTGGTATTGGGTAGGCATTTTTTGCCATCAGCTTATTCAGCCCACGATAGTCTATGCAAGGTCACAGTTCGCCACTTTTTTTCTTAACAAAAAAGAACCCGGCACCGGCCGGAGAAGTAGATTTCCTTATGATCCCTCTACTGAGGGCATCTGCTATGTATTCCTCCATAGCTTGGTTCTCCTCACAAGACAATGGATACGTGCGTCCCCTCAGTGGTACTGCTCCAGGACTCAGTTCTATGCGACAATCGCATGGTCTGTGCTGAGGTAGGGTGCCAGCCTCTTCCTTACTGAAAACGTCGCTAAACTGCTGGTAGGCATCAGGTAGTGAAGGGGAGGTGCACAAGACCTTAACAGGATGGGTAACGCACTTATCCATACAGAACTGAGACCAAGCAACAATCTCACATTTCTGCCAACCAAATTGTGGGTTGTGCAACTGTAACCAAGGAAAGCCCAAAATCACGGCATGGTGAGGAGAATTAATCAATTGGAACTGCTGCTCTTCCTTGTGAAGAGCCCCAATAGTCATGGACAAGGGCATTGTTTCAAAAGTAACATGGGCGGGTTCCAAAGGTCTGCCATCAATTGCTTCAATAGCAAGATGGGTTTCTCTCTGAATCAGTGGTACCCCATGCAATTCAGCAAAGGTATTGTCCATAAAATACCCAGCTGCACCAGAATCAACCAAGGCCAAAACCTCAACCGAGCCCATGACAATACCACCTGTATGGTGGGTTTAAGTGTGTCCAACAATGGGGACGATTGGACACCACCTAGGGCCTGTCCCCCAAGGTACCCTAGGTGTGTTCGTTTCCCGGACGTACGGGACAAGAACTTAACAGGTGACCATCTTTACCCCAGTACAGACATAATCCTTGTGTCTTGCGATACCTTCTCTGCTCCTTAGTTAACCTAGTGAAACCCACCTGCATAGGTTCACTTGGTTCCGAAATTGGTTCACTAGGTTTGGATGCAGAGGGAGGGTTGGGTGGGCAAAATATGCTACTGGACCCATTATTCTTTAACCGTACTCGTCGCTCTCTGGCGGTTAATCTTTCACGTATTCTGGAGTCAATTAGAATCACGTATTCGATATAATCGTCTAGGTCAGTAGGTAACTCTTTTGCTGCAAACTCATCTTTAATCTGGTCACTCAATCCTTGAGCAAAGGCTGCCAACAGGGCCTCGTTATTCCACCCTACCTCTGCTACCAAGGTGCGGAATTCAATGGCATAATCGCCAACCGTGCGCCTGCCCTGTTGTATCTCCATGAGACGTTTAGCAGCAGAGGTAGGCTCAAATACTCTCCGAAAGGATTGCACAAAATCACAGAAATTGTTTGTGCAAGGTTTAGCGTTTTCCCAGGGCACCTCGCAGGTTAATCTTACTGAGTTCCAGTGTTCCTGTGTTCCAGCACCTCGCAGGTTAATCTTACTGTGTTCCTGAATCTCCGCCGTCGCTCTGGTGACATTGTTCTTCTCGCTGCTGATCATACTTTGTTGGTTTACTCCACTAAACCTGGTGGCGATATACATTGTTGGTCCCAGCGTGCGGACGCTGGTTTACTCCACTAAACCTGGTTACAATATACATTGTTGGTCTCAGCGTGCGGACGCTGGTTTACTCCACTAAACCTGGTTGCAATATACATTGTTGGTCTCAGCGTGCGGACGCTGGTTTACTCCACTAAACCTGGTTGCGATATACATTGTTGGTCTCAGCGTGCGGACGCTGGTTTACTCCACTAAACCTGGTGGCGATATACATTGTTGGTCCCAGCGTGCGGACGCTAGTTTACTCCACTAAGCCTGGTTGCGATATACATTGTTGGTTCCAGCGTGCGGACGCTGGTTTACTCAACTAAGCCTGGTTGTGATATACATTGTTGGTCCCAGCGTGCGGACGCTGGTTTACTCCACTAAACCTGGTTGCTATATACATTGTTGGTCCCAGCGTGCAGATAATGGTTTACTCCACTAAACTGGTTGCGAGATACATTATTGGCTCCAGCGTGCGGACGCTGGTTTGCTCCACTAAATCTGGTTGCGATATACGTTGTTGGTCCCAGCGTGCGGTCGCTGGTTTGCTCCATTAAACCTGGTGGCGCTATTACCATTAGTCCCAACGTGCGGACGTTGGTTTAATGCTGAACATCCAGTACTGTGGTCAGTCGCTGTCCACTTCCTTGCAGTTGTCTGAGTATCCCTGGCAATAGACTCCTGCTGAGTAAGACCTCTATACTTATGCTCTATGCTGTCTTAGTCACCTGACAGCTGGTCTACTCACTCAGGCTGCCCTGCCCGGTATTGGTGAGGCCGGTAGAACCTTGACGATACCATCCTGTAGGTTGCCTCACCCGGTATTGGCAGGGCCGGTAGAGCCTACTCCAGTACTCCTTTGGGCTGCCCTGCCCGGTATTGGTAAGGCCGGTAGAACCTTGTAATTCACCATCTTTAAGGTTGCCTTACCCGGTATTGGCAGGGCCGGTAGAGCCTACATTCAGCATTCCGTGGGGGCTGCCTTGCCCGGTATTGGTAAGGCCGGTAGAACCGGTATATGTCATCTCACGGTTGCCTTACCCGGTATAGGCAAGGCCGGTAGAGCCTGTCATTAAAACTGTCACTTGGGTTGCCTTGCCCGGTATTTAGGCAAGGACGGTAGAACCTATTATATGTTATAGTACTGTTGTCTTGTTATGTATATTTACCCTACGGGGACCGCCTTTAACTTTTAATAAAGTTAAGTTATTTTACCAAACCTTAAGTCTGAGAGTCTTCAAATCCGTGACAATGTGGCTACCGTATTGCAAAAACTGAGAGAAAACAAAT
The DNA here is from genome assembly GCA_037306005.1 of Rhinophrynus dorsalis. Classification (NCBI taxonomy): domain Eukaryota; kingdom Metazoa; phylum Chordata; class Amphibia; order Anura; family Rhinophrynidae; genus Rhinophrynus; species Rhinophrynus dorsalis. The sequence goes on from CM074721.1 coordinate 525,321,915, forward strand.
TATATTGTAAATTTGAAAAATGCGAATTCCATAAAGAGCGTGTGCCATTCCTGGGGTATGTAATCTCTGTTTATGGTATCGCTATGGATGCAGATAAACTCAATATTTTGTACATTGGAAGGGCTATGGTCCTGAGGAACGTTCCTGGGTGAATCAGTCTGATATTCACGCTCCTGTCCTGCTACATAGATTCCATACTAAATTTCTTAATAAAGTGGGTTCTTTCCCGCAGGGGAGAGATCATTGAGGGGGGGTACTATCATGGTGTCTGTGATTGCCTCCAGCGTCTGTGTTTGCAGGCGTCATTCTTACTTTCTGGTTGTCCCGGTGTATCACATTCGCTATTCTTATAGTCTACTGTTGGTTGCCAGTGTTAGTCTCCGCCTACTTGCTAGGCCTTAAAGGCCTCAGCCTGCCACTACTACTTTGCCCTTTCGTGGTGTACCTGTGCTCTATAGTCCTTGTGATTCCGATGCTTGATTCTCGTGTATAACTCCTGGTTTCATCTGACTTCAACTCCGCTTGATCCCTGACATATATAATATGTGTATGTGTGTTTGTGTACACTAGCAATGTGGGACGACGTTGCCTGTAATGTTATGCAGGGAATGTTTTTTTTTTGTACTAAATGTTATGATAGTGAAGTATGGCGTAGAGTGTATGTGTCAGAAAGGTACACACAGTGATACACAGAAAAATGCGCAACCACACACATATACAGGAGGATTGTCACGGTTTGTTAAGACTCTCAGGCGCAAAGTTAGGTAAAAACAGAACTTTATTTAAAAGTTTAAGACAACCCCATAGGGTCTCATACACGTACATACATATATATTGCAAGGACAGGAATAGCAAGAATAATAATAGCGATATAGGCTCTACTGGCCTTGCCAAAGTACTGGGCAAGGCAGCCTGTTGACTAGTACACGGAGAATTTAGTAGGCTCCACCGGCACTGCCAATATACAGGGCAAGGCAGCCAGGACTGGTACACACAGGATAGTTGGCTCTACCGGCCCTGCCAATATACCGGGCAAGGTAGCCAGGACTGGTACACACAGGATAGTTGGCTCTACAGCCCTGCCAATATACCGGGCAAGGCAGCCAGGACTGGTACACACAGGATAGTTGGCTCTACCGGCCCTGCCAATATACCGGGCAAGGCAGCCTAACGGGAGACAGCAAGTATACAGGCTCTATCGGCCTTGCCAATACCGGGTAAGGCAACCCAAGAGGTTCCAAGAGAAAGGTTCTACCAGCCTTACCAATATACCGGGCAAGGCAGCCTAATACGGAATGGGTGGCAACCACTGAAGCCTCAGTGACCATCTAGATGACATATAGGATGACATATAGAGGCTAATAGTGCATAAGTGGCACGCCAAAGAATAGCAGGAGACCACCAGTACCCGCGCACTGGGGAACCAACGTAGCTGCCTAGGACTTGACAGCTATATACAGCAAGAGAGAGAACCAGTACCCACGTACTGGGGACCCGTTGACACTAAACCGGTACAGTAGTTCTCAGACGTGGTGGAGCAGACCAGTACACGCGTACTGGAGAAACCGTCACACTTCCGGTGCACAGCACTGGGGGCATAAATCACTAAGTAGCAACAGCAGCCGGGTGGCTAAGGAGCGAACCAGTACCCACGTACTGGGAGCACTAACACGTATGTAGCGACAGCAGCCGGATGGCTAAGGAGCAAACCAGTACCCGCGTACTGGGAGCACAAAACACATGCAGCCGGGTGGCTGTGGAGCGAACCAGTGCCCGCGCACTGGGAACCTGATCATATAGATGCTGCAGCAGCCGGGTGGCTGTGGAGTGAACCAGTTCCCTCGTACTGGGAGCCAATCTCCACGATGCTAGTGGCTGTGGCGTAAACCAGTACCCGCGTACTGGGAACCAAAACACATAGATGCTACGGTAGCCAGGTGGCTGTGGAGTGAACCAGTACCCGCGTACTGAATAAACCAGCAAGAGTAGAAATGTCGCCAAGGCGACCAGGAAGCAGAAGCCAACACTGCAATCTGGATAAGGAGAACAGCAGGTGAAGCAGGAACCAGCACTTCTTCGACGGTCAACCGGATCAGGAACGGGAGCGGGGCTGGCAGCAGGAAGCAGTGACACAACGGCAACTCCAACCGGATCTGGAACGGAAACCGGAACCGCTGAACAGGTAACTCAGGAACTAGATGATCTCAGGTAGAAGGAACACAGCAAGGACCCAGGAAGCTCAGGAACATAATGAAAATGCTAGCAGCATAGAGACAACATGAAAGGGCAACCAAAGGGTGCCCAGGCTCAGTCTAAATAGGCAATGCAGGGTGGGCTGAAGGCAGACAGCCAATGGAGAGCCCCCTACAGGTGACTGACACAAAAAGACAGCAATCACGGGCACCGTGATAGTACCCCCCTCTCAAAGACCCCCTCTCCTAGAAGAGGGTCTAGGTTTCTGAGGGTATTTAGAATGAAAAATTTGCAGTAACTTGGGTGCATGAAGGTCCTTACTATCCACCCAGGATCGTTCTTCAGAACCATAACCTTTCCAATGCACCAAATACTGCACCTTTCCTCTAACCCTGCGGGAATGAATGATACTCTGAACTTCATACTCCTCCTGACCTTCAACCTCAATAGGCCCTGGCACCACAGGGTTAGTAGTATAACAGTTGCATACGAGAGGCTTGAGGAAAGATACATGGAAGACATTATGAATACGCACGGACGCAGGGTTGTCCAAAGCATACGAGACAGGGTTAATTTTGTGAATGACTCTGTAAGGACCAATGAATCGAGGAGCCAACTTATTAGATGGGACTTGAAGTTTAAGATTCCTGGAGGAAAGCCACACTCTATCCCCAACCTGAAAGGAAACCGCTGGCAGTCTTCTGCGATTAGCATGGCGCTGATGACGCTGGAATGACTGACCGAGTGCCCTCTGGACCTGTGCCCATGTGAAGCGGAGTTGCTCGATATGCTCATCCAGAGCTGGAATCTGTTGTGCCTGGAAGGAATCCGGGAGCAAACAGGGCTGGAACCCATAATTGATCAGAAACGGAGAGCTCCGGAATGAAGAATTAACCGCACAGTCCCTGGTGAACTCTGCCCAGGGCAACAGGTCGGGCCAATTGTCATGATGGTCAGTAATGAAACAGCACAAGAATTGCTCCAATCCTTGATTGGCACGTTCAGCGGCCCCATTGGTCTGGGGATGGTAGGCGGAGGAAAAGGATAATTGTATGCCCATCTGTTCACAAAATGCCCTCCAAAATCTGGACACAAACTGGCTCCCCCTGTCGGACACCAGCACTCTGGATACTCCATGCAACCGAAATACTTCTTTAGCAAATACCACCGCTTATTCTTTAGCAGAGGGAAGACCACGGAGGGGCACGAAATGAGCCATTTTGGAAAACCTGTCCACAACCATGAGTATAAAGGAATACCCTCTAGACACTGGCAATTCTCCCATAAAATCAATGGAAACGTGGGTCCAGGGGTGTTCACCATTAGGTACCGACTGAAGTAGGCCCACTGGGAGGTGTCTAGGGGTCTTGGCACGGGCACAAGTGGCACAGGCATTCATAAAATCAGCACAATCTGCCCTCATAGAAGGCCACCAAAATACTTGACAAAGGGACCACAACAATTGGTCTCTCCCAATACGTCCTGCAGCTTTAGAGGAATTGTATGTCTCGAGTAGTCGAGTGCGGAATGGCTCATCAACAAAACACTTGCCCACTGGAGTTTCATGGGGAGCAGAGGCCTGGGAAGCCAAAATCTCTTCCCCTAGTGTGGTGAAGTGATACTAGTACGTATTGTAGCCAATATTCGATCAGGCTGAATAATAGGTGCTGGCACCTCATCTCTGTCAATTTCAGCCTCAAATTGTCTTGACAGTGCATCAGCCCTAACATTCTTAGACCCTGGCAAATAAGATACAATGAAATTGAATCGAGACAGGAATAGTGCCCACCTGGCCTGTCGTGAGGACAATCTTTTAGCCTCAGAGAGATAAGTCAGGTTTTTGTGATCGGTCATAATTAAGACAGGGTTTTTTGTGCCTTCAAGTAGGTGGCACCATTCCTTAAGAGTAAGGATAATGGCCAGTAATTCTCTGTCCCCTATCTTGTAATGGCTTTGAGCCCCGGTCAATTTTTTAGAGAAAAACCCACAAGGTCTGAGAGTTCCTCCTTTTATAGGTCGTTGAGAAAGCACTGCCCCAACCCCAATATCTGAGGCATCAACCTCCAATGTAAATGGGAGTGATGGCTTGGGGTGAGATAATACAGCAGCATTAACGAAAGCAGATTTCAATTTCTCAAAGGCCTCCTCCGCAGCCACTGACCATTGAGATGGGTTAGCACCCTTGTGCGTAAGGTCAGACAATGGTTTAACAATAGTAGAGAAGTTCTTAATAAACTTACTATAATAATTAGTGAAGCCCAAAAATCGTTGGATGGTTTAAGACTCTTGGGCCATGGCCATTGCAGAACTGTCGCTAGTTTCTCTTTGTCCATGGCAATGCCTTCCTTGCCAATTACGAACCCCAAGAATGGCACGCTGGTTCTGTGAAACTCACATTTTTCCAGTTTACAGTATAATTTGTTTTTTCGTAGACGAAGCATCACCTCAGACACGTCTTTAACGTGTTGTGAAATATTCTCGGAATGAATGAGTATGTCGTCAAGATAGACAACGACATAAGACTGCAGCTTGTCCCTGAGGATGTCATTGATTAATTCTTGAAATACTGCGGGTGCGTTACAAAGACCAAATGGCATGACTAGATATTCATAATGCCCAGATCTAGTGTTAAAGGCAGTTTTCCACTCATCACCAGCTCTGATCCGAATTAAATTATACGCAGCGAGCAGATCCAACTTGGTGAAGATAGAAGAACCTTTGAGCCTGTGAAATAGCTCGGTGATGAGTGGTATCGGATAAGCATTCTTAGACATTAACTTGTTTAAGCCACGGTAATCAATGCATGGTCTCAGCTCGCCATTTTTCTTTTTTACAAAAAAGAATCCAGCCCCGGCCGGAGAGGTCAATTTCCTTATGATCCCTCTCTTAAGGGCATCAGAAATATATTCCTCCATAGCTTGGTTCTCATCACAAGACAATGGATACGTGCATCCCCTAGGGGGCACCTCCCCCGGAGGCAATTCAATACTACAGTCATACGATCTGTGCTGGGGTAGGGTGCCAGCCTCTCCCTTACTGAATACATCAGCAAACTGTTGGTATTCATCTGGCAGTGAAGGGGAGGTACACAAGATCTTAACCGGGTGGGTTACACAATGCTCCATACAAGACTGAGACCAAGCAGAGATTTCACACTTTTTCCAATCAAACTGTGGATTATGCAACTGTAACCAAGGAAATCCCAAAATTACTGCATGGTGTGGAGAACTGATAAGTTGGAACTGCTGTTCCTCCTTGTGAAGTGCCCCAATAGTCATAGATAATGGCATTGTTTCAAAGGTAACTTGTGCAGGTTGTAGGGGTCTGCCGTCAATTGCTTCAATAGCGAGAGGGGTCTCTCTTTCAGTTCGCGGAACCCCATGCAATTCAGCAAAGGTATTATCCATAAAATACCCAGCTGCACCGGAATCAACCAGGGCCAAAACCTCCACTGAGCGTTTTGCCCAAGAAAGTACCACCTGTATGGTAGGTTTCAGTGTACCCAAACCTGGGGACGATTGAACACCACCTAGGGCCTGTCCCACAAGGTACCCTAGGTGTGTTCGTTTCCCGGACGTACAGGACAAGATCTTGTCAGGTGCCCACTCTTGCCACAATATAAGCACAGCCCTTGTTTTTTGTGATATGTTCTCTCCTCCTTGGTTAGCCTAGTGAAGCCTAATTGCATAGGTTCACCTGGTTCCCGTAACTGTTCGCTAGGCTTAGATGCCAGGGGAGGGATGGGCAAAATGTACTGCTAGATCCATTATTTTTTTTTACCGTAGCCTGCGGTCTTTGGCCATTACTCTCTCACGGATCCGGGTGTCAAGTAGTATAACATACTCAATATAATCATCTAGATCAGTGGGTAATTCTTTCACTGCAATCTCATCTTTAATCTGATCACTCAGGCCCTGGGCAAAGGCTGCCAACAATGCCTCCTTGTTCCACCCTACCTCTGCTGCCAAGGTGAGAAATTCAATGGCATAATCGCTCACCGTACGCCTGCCCTGCTGTATCTCCATAAGGCGTTTAGCAGCAGAGGTGGTTCTACCAGGAGGCTCGAACACTCTCCGAAATGACTGCACAAATTCCCTGAAATTCTTTGTGCAGGGTTTTGCATTCTCCCATAACGGATTGGCCCATGCCAATGCTCTGCCAGTCAGCAGAGATATCATGAAACCAACTTTACTGCGATCACTGGGGAAAGCATGTGCAGTCAATTCCATAAATATTTCAAGTTGGTTGATAAACCCTCTGCACAGATTAGGATCACCATCATATCTAAGTGGCAATGGTGAGGAGGCAGTTAACCTCTTGACTGCAGCCCCTGAGGGCATAGTATCGTTCTCCGGTGTCTGACCTGGAGAGACCACTGGACTAGGAACAGACTTGTCTGAGAGTACAGTGCATTCAAGAATAGTTTGGATCGCTACCGCTAGCTGATCCAGGCGTTGCTCATGAACATCCATCCTCCAATGGATATTTTGTGTGTTACCATCACTCTTATTGTCTGAGGTCATGGCCCTTTCGTACTGTCACGGTTTGTTAAGACTCTCAGACGCAAAATTAGGTAAAAACACAACTTTATTGAAAAGTTTAATACAACCCCATAGGGTCTCATACACGTACATACATATGTATTGCAAGGACAGGAATAGTAAGAATAATAATAGCGATATAGGCTCTACCGGCCCTGCCAAAGTACCGGGCAAGGCAGCCTGTGGACTAGTAAACAGAGAATTTAGTAGGCTCTACCAGCCCTGCCAATATACCGGGCAAGGCAGCCAGGACTGGTACACACAGGATAGTTGGCTCTACTGGCCCTGCCAATATACCGGGAATGGCAGCCAGGACTGGTACACACAGGATAGTTGACTCTACCGGCCCTGCCAATATACCGGGCAAGGCAGCCAGGACTGGTACACACAGGATAGTTGGCTCTACCGGCCCTGCCAATATACCGGGCAAGGCAGCCAGGACTGGTACACACAGGATAGTTGGCTCTACCGACCCTGCCAATATACCGTGCAAGGCAGCCTAACGGGAGACAGCAAGTATACAGGCTCCACTGGTCTTGCCAGTACCGGGTAAGGCAACCCAAGATGGTACCAAGAGAAAGGTTCTACCGGCCTTACCAATATACCGGGCAAGGCAGCCTAATACGGAATAGGTGGCAACCACTGAAGCCTCAGTGACCGTCTAGATGACAACAACAGTCACAAGGATGACATATAGAGGCTAATAGTGCATAAGTGGCACGCCAAAGAATAGCAGGAGACCACCAGTACCCGCACACTGGGGAACCAACGTAGCTGCCTAGGACTTGACAGCTATATACAGCAAGAGAGAGAACCAGTACCCGCGTACTGGGGACCCATTGACACTAAACCGGTACAAAAGTACTCAGACGTGGTGGAGCAGACCAGTACACGCGTCACACTTCCGGTGCACAGCAACCGGTAATAAATGTAAGCGAACCAGTACCGGTGTACTGGGGTCATAAATCACTAAGTAGCAACAGCAGCCGGGTGTCTAAGGAGCGAACCAGTACCCGCATACTGGGAGCAGAAAACTGCGAAAGCAGCCGGGTGGCTAAGGAGCAAACCAGTACCTGCGTACTGGGAGCACAAACACGTATGTAGCGACAGCAGTCGGGTGGCTAAGGAGCGAACCAGTACCCGCATACTGGGAGCACAAAACACATATGTAGCGAACGCAGCCGGGTGGCTGTGGAGCGAACCAGTGCCCGCGCACTGGGAACCTGATCACATAGATGCTACAGCAGCCGGGTGGCTGTGGAGTGAACCAGTACCCTCGTAGTGGGAGCCAATCACATAGATGCTACAGCAGCCGGGTGGCTGTGGAGTAAACCAGTACCGCGTACTGGGAAGCAAAACACATAGATGCTACGGTAGCCAGGTGGCTGTGGAGTGAACAAATACCCACGTACTGAATAAACCAGCAAGAGTAGAAATGTCGCCAAGGCGACCAGGAAGCAGAAGCCAACACCGCAATTTGGATAAGGAGAACAGCAGGTGAAGCAGGAACCAGCACTTCTTCGACGGTCAACCGGATCAGGAACGGGAGCGGGGCTGGCAGCAGGAAGCAGCGACACAACAGCAACTCCAACCGTATCAGGAACAGAAGCAGGAACCACTGAACAGGTAACTCAGGAACTAGACGATCTCAGGTAGCAGGAACACAGCAAGGACCCAGGAAGCTCAGGAACATGATGAAAATGCTAGCAGCATAGAGACAACACGAAAGGGCAACCAAAGGGTGCCCAGGTTCAGTCTAAATAGGCAATGCAGGGCGGGCTGAAGGCAGACAGCTACTGGAGAGCCCCCTACAGGTGACTGACACAAAAAGACAGCAATCACGAGCACCGTGATAAGGATACACAGTGATAGACAAAGACGCATGCAACACACATACATACACAAACATGCACTGACATACACAGTGACACATAGATACAAATCAGAACATACATAGATAGAGTGTGAGCAGTGTAAGCAACATACCTCCCAACTTTTCAGATGGCCAAAGAGGGACACTTGGGTTTTAGGTAGTGTTACTGAGAGAGTGGCTGGTGGTGTATTTTAGAGAATTAACACTTTGCGTGCCATGGGGTAAGCAATGCATTGCATACCCCTCTGGCATTGAAATGGCTAAGTTACTCTTTCAGTAAGTGAATGATTTAGACGAAGATGAAAGCATTTTTTTACACAGACTTATTTAACAGATATATACAGAAGTTTATACCCACATTGATGTGGAGCAATCTGATACACTTGCATATACGCCACACAAATAGAGGAGCGGAGGGATTTGGGTGTCAAACAGGGACTGTCCCTCCTATACTGTATAGTGCCAGTCCTTATACACAGACACATGCAGACTCTATACTATACAATGCCAGACCAAAAATAAATAGTTTTTCATACATGCTATTCAGTGAGCTATGTACAGCAAGGAGATGATTGCAGGAACTGGCACCTCTACTTACAGACAGACTGCCAAACAATCTGCTCTCTTTCACTCTCTTTGTGCAATATATAAATACAGTCACAACCATGTCTCTGCCACTTACCAGCTCAGCTGAAGCCCTGCTCTGCACTGCCTGATTATGTCGCTCCTGTTGTTCCACTTTCCCAGCTTCTCTATGATAGCAAGTCAGCTCCCCAGCATCCTGCCTGCTGATTGTTTAGAAACTGGCTCACTTGTAGTAATTGGCAGGGCTGTGCAGGTTCACAGACAGGGAATGAAGAAGCTGCTTAATACAGATTGGACCATGACCTTCCGACTGTAGCCTGAACATAGTTCCCATTATCCTCAGCTGCTCAGCGTGCGTGTGTGTGTGTCTCTGTATGAGTGTGTGTGTATGTGTCTGTCAGTGTGTGGGGGCATGTGTGTGTGTCTGTGGTGTAGGAGTGTGTGGCAACCATTTTTTTTTCAGCCTTAGATAGTGGTGGGTGGGCTGGATGGTGGGGGCAGGCCAAAAATCACACCCCCCTTTGAATCTCCCAGTGGGTGCAGTAATCCTCCTTACTGCCGCCCCGGGTGTGTTTTTCCAGGCAAAAAGTTTCTTTTATATATATATATATATATATATATATATATATATATATATATATGAGAAAGACTCATAACAAAATGTATGTCTCCTCAGGAGACACACACACCCAGGGGCGGCAATAAGGAGGGGTTACTGCTCCCATTGGGTGATTCAATAGGGCCACTGCTATTTGTGTGAAAATCAAGCAGGGAGTTGGCCCGCCCCCACTATGCAGCCACTATCAAAGTCAGAAAAAAACAAAATGGCTGCCACTTGCTCCTACACCACAGACAAACACACACATGCCCCACTCACACAGCACCAAACACACACACATGCCCCACACACATAATACCAGAAACACACACACATGCCCCACTCACACAGCACCAAACACACACACATGCCCCACACACATAATACCAGAAACACACACACATGCCCCACTCACACAGTACCAAACACATACACATGCCCCACTCACACACACACAGCACCACACACACAAAATCCAGAAAGAAATATGGCTGACACACAGTCACTCACCCTGACTCCCAGTGGCCTCAGCCGGACCTGTACTACAGCCACTGAGGAACAAAATTGCACTCAAAGGGTTAAGGTAGGTCCTCATTGCTCAATTATTTCTTCACTGTCATCATTTGCCATACAAAACAGAGGACAGGCAGCCATCAGGTACACACTTAACCCACTGACTGCCACAGGGTTGTGTATCACGTTTTAGCCCTCAGGGAGTGTGTTCAAACCCCTCACACTGTAAACTTGCATTTCCCTCCCACTTCTCCTCCTTCCCCAGGCTATTACTAACACTTTTTCCACATTTATGTTAAGCCCTGTCCCTACTCGCGATTAAGCCCCACCCACTTTTAACACAAACTGCCCCATTGCTCTCTCCACATCAGCACCACATGAAGGACTCCACAAGTAAAAGTTCCCAGGTATTACACACACATGCCCCACTCACACAGCACCAAACATACATACAAAGCCAGAAAGAAATATGGCTGACACACACACACAGTCACTCACCCTGACTCCCAGTGGCCTCAGCAGGGCCTGTAGTACAGCTACTGAAGGGTGCTAAGGCACCAAGGAAACAAAATGACACTCAAAGGGTTAAGGTAGGCCCTCATTGCTGAATTGCTTCTTCACTGTCATCATTTGCCATGCAAGACACAGGACAGACAGCCATCAGGTTCACACTTAACCCACTGACTGCCACAGGGTTGTGTATCAAGTTTTACCCCTCAGGGAGTGTGTTCAAACCCCTCACACTGTAAACTTGCATTTCCCTCCCACATCTCCTCCTTCCCCAGCCTATTACTAACACTTTTTCCACATTTATGTTAAGCCCCGTCCCTACTCGCGATTAAGCCACACCCACTTTTAACCCAGATTGCCCCATTTGTCTCTCCACATCAGCACCACATGATTCCCCTCCAGGGACTCCACAAGTCAATGTTCCCATGTATGAATACACTTCCCACTGCTATTTAACTCTGATATGTCTCGCTATACCTTAACCATTTGAGTGTCAGAGGGGTGCACAACTCATGCACACATGTGTTTCTGCGCATATATGTTGTGTGTGTGTGTGTGTACTTCTCTGTTACATATTTGTGTGCATGTGTGCATCTCCGGTGTGTGCGCGCATGTCTTTTGCATATCTCTGCCGCTCACTGTGTGCATGTGTCTGCCTGTGTGTTTCATATGTCTGTGTTTATCAGTGTGTCTACATTTCACACACATGCACCCAACGGTCATAACATGACGGCCAACGCTGTCCCACATAGTGTATAAGTACCCAACATGTGTCACTTAACCCTTTCACTGCCAGAGGACTATGCAACTCATTACACAGCAATGTGTTGCATACCTCTCTCACACTCAGAGTTAAAGTGCTTCACTCCAACCAGCGTCTACACTAGTTCTGTATAATGCAGTAACCCTACAGCCCTGTATTTCATGACTACTTCACTGTCTATGTATAGTCATTTCTCCCCCTCACCCATTACTTTACTTTAACACTTCACTGTCCCTCTTCTCCTCCTCCCTTGTGAACCCCACTCACCTATCCCTTTGCCATTCATCCATAGTCCCAATCTCACCATTTTACTCCCACATCACTATTACATTATCTGTCACTGCATCTGTCACTTAACCCTCTGTCTGCCAACCTATTTCTTCAAATGTACTGCAGTATCCATTGCTGTAATCTAAATTATTCCTTTACTCACAAATATCTTCTCACTGTGACCTTCACCAAGTACATAGCACACTCACTTCAACTGTAAGGATACAGGGCCTTATTCATCAAGTAACACAGCACACTCACTTCAACTGTAAGGATACATGGCCTTATTCATCAAGTAACACAGCACACTCACTTCAACTGTAACGATACAGGGCCTTATTCATCAAGTAACACAGCACACTCACTTCAACTGTAAGGATACAGGGCCTTATTCATCAAGTAACACAGCACACTCACTTCAACTGTAAGAATACAGGGCCTTATTCATCATGTAACACAGCACACTCACTTCAACTGTAAGGATACAGGGCCTTATTCACCAAGTAACATAGCGCACTCACTTCAACTGTAAGAATACAGGGCCTTATTCATCATGTAACACAGCACACTCACTTCAACTGTAAGGATACAGGGCCTTATTCATCAAGTAACACAGCACACTCACTTCAACTGTAAGGATACAGGGCCTTATTCACCAAGTAACACAGCACACTCACTTCAACTGTAAGAATACAGGGTCTTATTCATCATGTAACACAGCACACTCACTTCAACTGTAAGGATACAGGGCCTTATTCACCAAGTAACATAGTGCACTCACTTCAACTAGGGCCTTATTCATCAAGCTGAAGAGCTGCAATTAAAACTTTTTTTACAACTCTTATCAGCATATCTACATCACCACTGCGTCTGTCACACACTGTCTACATATCTGACATACGTCCATGTATGTGTGTGTCTCTCTGTATGTATGCGTTTCACAGTGTGTGACACTCTCTGTCTCTTTAAGTGCGTGTCTGTAACACTGCATATGTCTGTTTCACACAATGTCTCTCTGTGTAAATAATATGACGGGCAACGCCGTCCCACATTGCTAATATATATATATATATATATATATATATATATATATATATATATATATATATATATACAAAAAACTAGGCACTCACGGACTTCAAAATAATAAAGTACTTTTACTGGTACATAAACTAATGCAACGTTTCGGTCCTCACTCGGGACCTTTGTCAAGCAAACAGAACAAATGCAACAATACAGGTTTATATACATATGAGGGGAACTCACCTCGTGTGATCCAAACGCCCCGCGAAAGTGACGTGACTCAGAGTGTAAACGAGAAGAATCAACAGAGGGAACCGACACCATAACACCCAATACCGTAAACAAAAACTATACACCACAGTGCCACCCTGTGTCAAGAAAAAGGAGTCTAAAAAGATTAAAAAAGGAGATATATAGTAACTCATAGATATCTACAGCTGAAAACACATACATGTATATATAATCTAAATAGTGGTACTAAATAAATAAACAAAAGAATAAAAGAAAGGAAAAAAGAAAAAAAGAAAAAAATGTATATAAACAACAAAAAAAAGGAAAAAGAAAAAAGGAGAAATAAATAAATAAAAATAGATAAACAAAATAACAATAAATAAACAGATAAAAATAAATACCACTATAATAGATAAATACATTAACGTTCATCAAGGAAACAATTATAATTGTTCATTTCATTCAAGCCTAACGGGCTAAGGGTGTTCAGTTCCCTAATCCAGAAGCATTCTCTTTGTAACAGTTTTTTTGCTCGATCCCCACCTCTACGTAATGGAGGTACATGATCTATTGCTATGACATTAAAGTTCAATTGAGCATGATTCTCAGTTAAATAATGTTTAGCAACTGGTTTATCTGAAAAAGAATCTCTAAATGCTGTCTTAATGGCTGATCGATGTCCTGCCATACGTTCACGTAGAGTACACTCTGTTTTCCCTACATATCCTAATCCACAAGGACAAGTCATTAAATAAATTACATGATCCGTTGTACAGGTAATGTAATGTTTGATCTTATATCTTTTATTAGTCCTAGGATGTGAGAAAAACTTTCCTGAACGCAAAGAGCCACAAGTAGTGCAGCCTTTGCATCTATAACAACCTACTTTAGTTGTAGATAGCCATGTAGGTTTTTTCTTTATGTAACTCTCCACGGGATCTGTATTGACCAACAGATCCCGTAGATTGGCACCCCGTTGAAATCCCATCAACGGTGGAGATCTGAAGCATTCTGGCAAACTCCTATCCTTAGCTAACACATCCCAATTCTTTCTGATAACCCTTTGGATCTTATGGGAAGCCGAGGTGAATTTACTTGTTAAAACTATTCTATTGGCCTTGTCTTTATTACGGTAATCCACTTGATTCTCCTCCTGTAATAATTTGTTACAAATATCATCCAGTGTTCTTTTATTATATCCTCTAGCTAGGAACCGCAGTTTCATTTCCTCCAATTGAGCATTGTGTTTTTGGATATAAAAATCTACAGGAAAACTAATAAATTGGGTTATTGTCTTTATAGGAAGGAGATTGATCGTAATACTTTGCTACATAGTACTAGTTATCATCCACCCGCTTTGAAAGCTTCTCTTCCCCGCTCTCAGATGTTACGTGTGATTCGGAATAACTCTGAAGAAGCAACGAGACTGGTTCAATTGGAGGAAATGAAACTGCGGTTCCTAGCTAGAGGATATAATAAAAGAACACTGGATGATATTTGTAACAAATTATTACAGGAGGAGAATCAAGTGGATTACCGTAATAAAGACAAGGCCAATAGAATAGTTTTAACAAGTAAATTCACCTCGGCTTCCCATAAGATCCAAAGGGTTATCAGAAAGAATTGGGATGTGTTAGCTAAGGATAGGAGTTTGCCAGAATGCTTCAGATCTCCACCGTTGATGGGATTTCAACGGGGTGCCAATCTACGGGATCTGTTGGTCAATACAGATCCCGTGGAGAGTTACATAAAGAAAAAACCTACATGGCTATCTACAACTAAAGTAGGTTGTTATAGATGCAAAGGCTGCACTACTTGTGGCTCTTTGCATTCAGGAAAGTTTTTCTCACATCCTAGGACTAATAAAAGATATAAGATCAAACATTACATTACCTGTAAACGGATCATGTAATTTATTTAATGACTTGTCCTTGTGGATTAGGATATGTAGGGAAAACAGAGTGTACTCTACGTGAACGTATGGCAGGACATCGATCAGCCATTAAGACAGCATTTAGAGATTCTTTTTCAGATAAACCAGTTGCTAAACATTATTTAACTGAGAATCATGCTCAATTGAACTTTAATGTCATAGCAATAGATCATGTACCTCCATTACGTAGAGGTGGGGATCGAGCAAAAAAACTGTTACAAAGAGAATGCTTCTGGATTAGGGAACTGAACACCCTTAGCCCGTTAGGCTTGAATGAAATGAACAATTATAATTGTTTCCTTGATGAACGTTAATGTATTTATCTATTATAGTGGTATTTATTTTTATCTGTTTATTTATTGTTATTTTGTTTATCTATTTTTATTTATTTATTTCTCCTTTTTTCTTTTTCCTTTTTTTTGTTGTTTATATACATTTTTTTTCTTTTTTTCTTTTTTCCTTTCTTTTATTCTTTTGTTTATTTATTTAGTACCACTGTTTAGATTATATATACATGTATGTGTTTTCAGCTGTAGATATCTATGAGTTACTATATATCTCCTTTTTTAATCTTTTTAGACTCCTTTTTCTTGACACAGGGTGGCACTGTGGTGTATAGTTTTTGTTTACGGTATTGGGTGTTCTGGTGTCGGTTCCCTCTGTTGATTCTTCTCGTTTACACTCTGAGTCACGTCACTTTCGCGGGGCGTTTGGATCACACGAGGTGAGTTCCCCTCATATGTATATAAACCTGTATTGTTGCATTTGTTCTGTTTGCTTGACAAAGGTCCAGAGTGAGGACCGAAACGTTGCATTAGTTTATGTAAAAGTAAAAGTACTTTATTATTTTGAAGTCCGTGAGTGCCTAGTTTTTTGTATATGGATCTAATTTATCTGGTGCACCCGGCATTTAATTCACACGTAAAGCGGGAGTGCTTGTCTTTTTTTCTATATATATATATATATATATATATAAATATATATATACTTAAAGCGTTTTTTTACCATTATCATGCTTGTGTCAAATGTAAGCTAGCCTTCTCAGATTACTGATACACAATACTCATTGGTTAAAGCAGTGGTCCAAAGTGTGGTAGATGGTAGCAACCCTTCTTCACATCCTTTTTCCTCCACCTCCTCACCTATGCTGTTGTTAATACATTTGGCATGGCTTTCTCTGTCATAGCTTTTGGATCCTGAGTGAAGGGCTGCTTCTACTGGGTCTGGATGCTGATGCAATTCCAATGCTACTACTACTAGGTGTCAAAGGTGCAGCACTTCCAGCAACAGCAGAGGCACTTGTCATAGCTAAGGTTGTATATGTTAATAACCTGTGTTCCTGTTGTTACTGCTGGTTACTCAACACAAGCATGTTTCGCTGAGTTGGACTTGGACTTAGAAGCAGTGATGATGCTAATGATGACTAACAGTACGACTGTGCACTTTTTGCCATCTTTGCTTGTCCAGGGTCAGAGTTTCCAATGGTTTCCTCAGTTTATAGATAGACACAGTGCTCCTTTTCAGTGGTAGAAGACTGAGCCTTTGCCTTTCTGCTAAATTCTAGTCAAGTCATTTCATTTTCTCTCTCATTCATCTGTAGCTGAAGAAAAGGAGGATGTGGGAGGGATATGTTCTTGATCTGCATCATCATCATTGTCATAACTCATCATTAGGTAATCCTCAGCATCAGCATCGCCCGCCTCTTCTTGCCCAATACACTTACATTCCTCTAAGTTTTTAGAGGTGTCAAACAAGTGTTAAGGCTATTGGTTAGCCTGGAATTGTGGTGGACCGGGAGATACTTTAGCGGTGTCCTGAAGCGTGGTAATGACGCTTCTTTGGGCGCCGAGTTGTCCTACACTCGTGGCACGTCATTGGTGAGCGCCTCTCTATCCGGCGTTTGGATCCGGCGGCAAGCTCTATCGGAACAGCCTACGTCTTTCGGTGGGGTATGTATAAACGCAATTCTAAGTCTCTTCTTCATAACCTGCTTTATCGGTTAACTTTTGCTTACCACGTGCTTTTGGTGTTTTGACTCAGTCGTTACAATCGGGTGTGCTCGTATACCGGTCAAGGCATTCTCAGTTCACTGGGCGCTCGATTGAAATAAATGTATTCATGAACTTTTAGACCTTTAGGATATCCTCTATGGAACCATCTTAAACTCAGTAACTTCATTCCATGTGAATGTCAGATAAAGCGCTACTCGCTAAAGGTCAGTATTGTAACAAGTTTGCACTTTTTGGTGATGATGCATGAATTCTCCTTATATCGGGAATTGCAATCGGGAATTGTTTTTTGGGCACTGACCAAATAGATTAATGATAGTTTGCTGTGTTTAGCACTTAACCATTTAGCATTTTAAATGTCAGAGATTGGTACATTCCCCTTATAATGGTCCCCAAATTGTATGTGCTCCTAATAAATGGTATACGGCAGTATTATCATGAGAAAGTAAAGCTGAGATTCTAAGAATGAAGAGCTTCTCTGAGCTATATTCTTATGTCTGTAAAGATGCTTAAATTATAGCGTTAAGTATTCTCTTCATCCATGTTTTGTATAGGGACCAATTATATGCAGTTTGATAATTGTCTCAGTTATAATGCAGTGATTGGCTGTAAGTAAGAGAAGAAAAAGGCTTTTCTGAATAACAGATAGAGCTGTTCAAACAGTATCTATGCAACAGTCCACACATGCATTAGTGGTATGAACTACTGTTTTCAATTGAGATTACTCAATATTTAAATTTTGATTTTCAGCTTTCTGTATTCCTTTACACAATTACTATGCTAATTAAGAAATGTGCTGTACCATTTGACTTTCACTTTTCTCACAGTTGATATTTTAGTCATAAAATATTAGTTTACAGTTTGTGTTATTCATTGGGCGTCCGATTAAAATTAAATCGGATTTGCGGTGGATGTCACGATGGTTAGGGCGGATTCTATTCACGTCAGGGTGATGGGGGGGGGGGTAGGGATATGTTGATCACCGGCCTTTATGGTATCCTGTCTTTTGGTTGAGGGATCCTGGGAGGTGTCTATGGTGTCACAGCTTTCATGGTGGCCCCGTAATACATTCCAGGTTTTGTTGACCATGGACATAGCTAGAATAGTTCAGTATAGGATACATTTAGTCGGTTTATTGTGTCTTCATATTTTTCAGTTACAATATTACATGGTTCGATCATCGGTTTCTGAAGCAAGTTGCATCAGCCTTGAAGGCCTCTCATTGTTTGTTTCTCAATCGGGACATTTCGCAAGGTTGGCCTGTTCTCTGTGTTTTACGCTATCTAGAGGAGGAGTTTAGGTTTTTTATTTTTCTGAAGTCTGTCAGTCCCTGTCTTTTAGTCAGGGCAGGGAGGAATAGCTAGTTCCCCGGGAAATTTCAAGTTCATTTCCCCTTAGCCCAACGCATAGATAGCACAATTCCTCCCAATTTTTTTTTTTTTTTTTTTTTTTTTTAGCAGGGCATCACATTCCTACACCGTTCAGCTTCGATCCCCGCCTACCGGGTTAGGCAACCGTCCCACGACCCAAATCATAGTCAGCGCTGACTCGGTGTACCATAGTAAGGGCCTCATCTTCCCTGTACAAGTTAGTTAGGTTCATTGCTTCTTGTCTTTTTCTTCTCTAGCAAGACAGAGATCCAGGAGACCGACAGCATATTAATATATGCTTTATTTCACACGGGTCATTTTTTACAGGGGTCAGGATCTTCAAGCATGTCTGTCACATCGGGTCTTTCGGAAGTCCCAGAAACACATGACACTCCTAGGTTGATGGCGGAACCACAGTCCCCCAATATATACAGGTCATGGACTGTGGCCAAAATTATGAAGGAACTGCAATCAAGGGGTATTCCATACCCAGCCACGGCCAGGAAAGCAGAACTGTTCAAACTTCTGTTCTCCCCTACCAATACTCCTAGACCTGGTACTAGCCACAGTTCGGCTCCCTCGGTTTCTCAGTCTACCTCAGACTTGGCGGATCTCCAGGCTTCAGTAGCCACTTTAGCTGAATCGGTGGCCTCTATTCATGCTAGGTTGGATGGCCTAGGGAATTCTTCATCCAGTTTTCAGGTGTCCCAGTCAGGGAGCCCAGGTATTTCCCAGGGTCCAGTGTACTCCTCTGCAGGGTGTTCTATCCCAGCTATTACTCCTGCTCACTTCATCCCTGGGCAATTAAAGAAAGATATTATTGAAGGCAAGGATGTTAACCTTGTATCCCTGTCGATTTCCTCACAAGATTATGTGGAAAACAAAGCCTTTTCTTGCGAACAGGTTTCGGAAGTTTTAAAAGCTAAGGATCCCAGGTTAGGGAAAAAATTGTCAATTACTGAATTTGTGTTGGCTTTTAGCCTTTACAGGGACATTGTCTGTTCGGTTCACCCCCAGCGAAGGGAAGAGCTGGATCATTACTTATACCGAGTGGTGGAGCTTGGGCACAGGTATGGTGGATATAGTTTTTATGATTATCACCGATCTTTTTCAGCTAAAGCGGCAGCAGCGCTAGCACAGTTCAATGTCACCTTGGATTGGAGCCAGCTGGACTCAGAGCTGTTTTGTCGTCACTTTGCTGGTCTTCGCACTCCAGTATGCTCCTTGTGCCAATCTGCAGAACATGCCGCCAACCTGTGTCCAGGTCTCATCCAGGCTACAGCATCCCCTTTGTTGCCGGAGAACCAGAACATTGGTCAGTCCAATCCATCCGCTTCCCCTAGGGTGGATCGCCTAGGTAGACCCATAGTATTTTTGGGAAATCCCAAATTTGTAATAATTATAATTACAACGGTTGCGGTTTTAATGCATGAAGACTGGTTCATTTATGCTCCATTTGCAAGCGAGCTCACCCTCGTTCCATTTGTCCTCAGAGGCTTTTTCCCAAATCTTGAGTAGACGGGGTGAACATTTCTAACCTTAAGAGATACTTGGGGTCTCATCCCTCTACGGGGTTGGCGGAGTTTTTGATTCAGGGTTTTACAGAAGGTTTTCATTCCGGCATTGTCACTCTACCAGGGGGCACACTGGAATGTGAAAACCTGCGGTCCTCCGTACTACAGCCAGACATTGTTGATGATTTAGTTAAGAAAGAGTTATCTAAGGGATACATCATTGGGCCGTTTGTCACTCCGCCTTTCTCCCATTGGCGCATTAACCCGATTGGGGTGGCTCACAGTAAATCTTGTGACAAAGCACGTTTGATTTGCGATTTATCAGCACCTCATGCGATAGCCATTCCTAGTCTCAACCCCCTCATTCCCTCTGAGGAATTCTCTCTGCATTATTCCTCCGTGGACAATGCTATTCAGATGATTATTCAGACAGGAAGAGGTTGTTGGTTGAGCAAGACTGATATAGCTGATGTTTTTAAATTATTTCCTTTACATCCATCACTGTGGAATCTGCATGGTATCAAGTGGCGGGGGTCATACTATTTTGCTACACGTTTTACCTTTGGGGCTAAGAGTAGCCCTAAGTTATTCGATATCTTTGCAGATACCCTGTGTTGGATGTTGCTAAACGAACATCACGTTCATCAAGTGATTCATTACTTGGATGATTTTCTCATAATAGAACCTGCCCACCAGGAACCGTCAGGCCTAGGGGAAATTCATAATCTGTTTTCCAACCTCAATATTCCTTTATCTCATAACAAAACCATGGGGCCAGTCACTAAGCTTTGTTTTTTGGGTATTCAGCTCGACACAGTCAGGATAGAAGCTAGTTTACCTCAAGATAAACTCTCGTTAGTTCAGAGCTTGGTATCAGACTTTGCGGCCAGGGAGTCCTGTCAGAAGGTAGAGTTACAGTCTCTGCTCGGTACCCTAAATTTTGCCATGAGGATTATTCCTCAAGGCCATTCTTTCATAGCTCATCTTTTGTCTCTGCTTTCTGGGGATTCACAGGCAGGAAGCCTGGTAAGCCTTGACGCCTCCACAAAATTGTATTTGGGCATGTGGGCTCATTTTCTCAGGACCTGGAATGGTCGCTCTATGTTTGTGCCACGGGTTTCAGCCTCGTCTCCCATGGTTGTCACTGACGCAGCAATCTCAGGCGGGTTTGCGGCTATCTATGGCGATCATTGGTTGGCTGAGGTCTGGCCTCCTGAGATCAAGGGGCTTCACAGACTCAAACACAATATTACCTTCCCAAAATTAAGCCCCATTGTGGCGGCTGCCACGGTTTGGGGTAAGATGTGGATAGGGAAAACGGTGCGCTTTAGGTCCAATGAGGAAGCCACGGTGGCTTTGATTAGTCAGGGCCATTCTCCTTCGCCTGTTATTATGTCCTTTTTGAGGAAATTGATTTGGCTTTCCCTATACTTTAAATTTAATATTATTTGTGAAATCTTCCCACCCAGGTCTTGTCCACAAGCTTTATCTCGTTTGAAATTTCAGGATTTCCTTCTCCTGCACCCTACGGCGGATCCAGCCCCGGTGCCATGTCCGGACATAGCATCTATGAGGATGGAGTAGGGACTCATTTACGAGGTGCACAAGTTTTGATACATCAGGGACTAGCTGCAAGCACAAGGAGAAGCTATGTTAGAGCTTGGAATTTATTCCAAATTTTTATTAGCTCTTGTAGGCCGGAAAGTCCATATGACATTAGAATGATTCTTGCATTTATTTCTTACTGCCATTTCACACTTCATTTAACTTATAATACCATCAAGTTATATGTGGTGGATATTCAACATTTCTTAATTTTGTTAGAATTTCAACATCAATCTTTACTGTCTTGTCTACCTATTAAATTAGCCTTAAGGGGCATTAAGAAATTGCAACATAACAAGGCCAAAACCAGATTACCTATTGATGGGAAATTATTTAGAGCCATATGCCAAGTCCTATATACTCGCCCATTCGTTAGTGAGATCAACAATACTTTGTTGGCCGCTGTATTTTTGGCCTTTTATGGTTTCATGAGGCCAGGGGAAATCACTGTGTCAAGGACGTCAGGGAAGTTTGTAGCTATATCTGCGTTAAATCGTAGCTCAGATCATTATTTCTTATCCTTGGAGTCTACCAAAACTAATCAAGTAGGACCACCTACGCTAATACATTTCTATCCAACATTCAATGCCTGGTGCCCTGTTACATATTTTGATGCTTATTTACGCACACTTCAGGGACAACCTAGGGATAGCCCTTTACTCCCTTTCTACGGGAAACCTCTCACTACGTCAAAATTTATTGAATATGTAAGAATAATCATAACCAGATTAGGTCTGGACCCCATGGGGTTCTCAGGACACTCATTCCGTATTGGAGCCGCTACTTCGGCATCTCGCCATAAAGTACCGGCCCATATTATCAAGTATTTAGGAAGATGGGCATCTGCCTGTTATATGACTTACATATCTTCCCCTGCCATTGAAATGAGACAGGCTTTCCGTTGTCTAGCTCTTTAATAACAGTTTATCGTATTACATGAATAAAGGTTAAGATTCTCTGTGTATGTGGTTTACTTATTTCTTGCCCTCTCAACAGCCCTGGGTTACGGCGGCTAGGAGCACACTTCAGCCTCTGGTTCGGGTACTTTGTGAGGTCCGCCCACAAGTGTTAAGGCTATTGGTTAGCCTGGAATTGTGGGTGGACCGGGAGATACTTTAGCGGCGTCCTGAAGCATGGTAATGACGCTTCTTTGGGCGCCGAGTCCCCTCCCTCAGGAGGTCCCCCCCTTTTTTTTTTTTTTTTTCTTTCTCTCTCTCTCTCTCTCTCCTCTAGGCCCTCTCAACAGGCCTGGGTTACGGCGGCTAGGAGCACACTTCAGCCTCTGGTTCGGGTACTTTGTGAGGTCCGCCCACAATGTCTTTTTACTTTCACAAAGTTTGCTACTTTCAGGACAGGTGTTTTAGTGCTTGTTTGTTTCACTGTCAGATGCAGCAGTTGGCTCAACTTCTACACCTTCCTCCATTATGCCATTGCCATCATCAACAATAGAATGTCACTCGTCTCATCTTCAGTGTTCTTCTGATATGTTTTTTGTTTAGAATGGCACTGGTGGTGGTGAAACTTTTGATGGGACTTTGACAAACTGCATCCTCCCTGGCAGGAGAGGGATCATCATATTTATTGCACATACTGCAGCATCCATGGCTTCAGTTAGTGTTTGAATTACCACTTTACACCCACGTCCCTGCACTGCTCCACCTTTCACCCTCCCCTTGTCCCATGTCCATTTGCTGGACATTATTTGTATGTATTTTTTTACCCTCTACACTACACAACTGATGGAGTATGATGTCTTCCTTTAACCCTCAACAAAATTCTCAATGTAGTTTGCTGTCTATCAAGTCTGCCTCAGTTACACAGCTCGCATCAGGCTCCCAGTCAGCTGTCTTTCTAGGGATAGGTGAAAATGTTCTCCTCAAACCAAAATCGGCAAATAATGGTGCTTCCCACTTGACGAAAAATTTCCAACGAAATGTGCACTTTTTCTGCCTAGCTTATTCCAATGAAATCGATGGGAACACACAACACATAGAAAATATTATTTTATTTTTATAGTATAAAAGGGGTATGAGGGTGCCTGTGTTGGTGGAGTGTGGGGAAAGAATCAGTTGAAAAGGGAATGGAGGAGTGTTTATTGGCATTGGGGGGGTTAATAAAAAAATCCTAAATACAAATAACCCCCCCCCCCATAACACATTGTATAAAAGGGGTCTGAGGAGGGTGCCTGTGTTGGTGGGTGGAGGCTGGGGAATTAATCAGTTGAAGAGCAAATTTGTTTTGGGGGGTTTTCTTGACTGGTATTGGGGGAATAATTAATAAAAAAAACAAATCAAATAGGAAATTTGTATGTAAAGTGATAGAGACAGGGATCCCCTGACATAATCTGCCACCAGACTGGACTGATACTTCACGTGGCAGAGTATTTTGTAGAGGATGATTTGTTAGATTTGTTGTAAGAGACCCAAGCCCTGAGGAAACATTGATTTGTAGGACATAGGCTTGTTAGAAACAGGCCCTCAGAATAGTTTATTTTTTTGTAGGCCTATGTTTTTTTTTTTTTTGTTTTTTTTTGTTTTATTTAAAGCACAAGCCCTGAGAAAAGAAAATGCTCTACTGGCCTAGTACCAGCAGGTTGTATCGTGCTGGCATATAGCCACCGGCCATTGTCAAATGCCCTGATATAATTGCTGAATTTGCGACTGCTCTTCTTGCTGCTGCTGCTTCTGCTGAGTTGTTCAAGCAGAAGGATGATTAAGCAGCTCAAAGGGAATGGGATCAACAACAGCAGTAATATGGATGATGGATGACGAAGGCTCCACTTGCCACGACTAGCTCCAGTGATGCGCATGAGGCAGTAGCAGCAGCATAGCTAGCCCCACCACTTCAGGTATATGTTGAGAAAAGAATAAGTTGGCCAGTAATGCTTCTCCACCTGCCCCTCAGGGGCTACAGCAACAGTGGTGCTCGATTTTTGTCATGGGTGTTTGGTTTTAACATGTTTCGTAAATGTCATGGTGTCTGTGTTTCATGTGTGTTATCAGGGAGGTTGTGCCAAGGTGTGTTCCCCTTCTCACTGACTTGTCACAAATTGTGCACAGTGCCGTTGGTGATGACTGCACCGTGCCTGCCCCAACAGAAGAATAGTCTTACCCTCATGACTGCAGGGGGTAGGCAAATGGTGGAGAAGAATGGCCTCTTTCTTCTTCTCTTCCACATTCATATCCATATTTAGTAACACTAATATATTTATTTTTATAACACACTACCAATTTGTACACAGAAGATTTGCCCCATAGAGGTTGCAAGGAATTGATGGCATTTGGAATTGATCTCATATTTTGCAGATTCAAAACCATTAACAAAGTATCAAGGTATTTTAGTTAGCCAACTGAGCCATTCCTTCCAAAATGCTCTTTTTCAAGCAGATTATACCCTCAGTTGTCAGATGCCATCCAATTCAAACCAATTTGGCAACAGAGGGGTTAACTGGAGGTTAAGAAAAGATAGAAAGTGGTGGTGGGAAGAAAATCTAGTGTACTTTATATAACCCCTCCTTTGCCAGTGCAGTTAATTCAAACATTTTTAAAAGGCAGACTTTATTTTCTTTCTATCACTCACACTCATTTCCTCTTTTACAATGTTGAACTCCACCCTGCTCCACTTATATACTTATAAAAAGAAAATTCTGTTTTTGGTTTACTGTTCACCCCACCCTGGGGCAGCAGGGGGGCAGAGTATGCCAGCAAACTAGCAAATGGCAAGGGAACAGTCATTTTGACAGTAGTGGCCTGGGGACACTACAAATGAAGATGGACTGCCAAATCTTACAGGCAACTCCATGCAGCATTCGCTAGTATCCTATATTATACTTTTTAGGTCCTTTTCTTACCACCCAATTTTTTAAAGAAATAATTAAAGTAATGCTTTGAGAATTTCTCAACGATTATGGAGTTTTTTTTTATAGCCCTTAAAGGAGCAGTAAACTTTTTTTATGAAAAAATATATATTGTAGGGATTTTCCTATTGAGTAAAATGAGGGTACTCCCACTGTGGAGATGTTTATATTTCCAGAGTTATTACAGTTTAAACCCATGTTTTTTTACATTAACAGTGCCCTCTAGTGCTCACATTATAATTAGATTTCCTGTTAGATTTTAATGGAGAGGAAAGTCAGAAAAGTCAGTGACATACAGTTCTCCATAGAATGTGATAGAAACTGCCTGTCACTTCCTGTCAGTTAGAACTATCAGGAAATAAACACAGTAAATTCACTTCCTGTCAGTTAGAACTATCAGGAAGTAAACACAGTACATTCACTTCCTGGTTATTTAAACTGCTATAAATGTTGAATAAAACATCTGACAGCGATGGGAGTGACCTTGTTTTATTCAGCAGGAAAAGCTCTATAAAATATGTGTTTTCATAAAAAAAGTTTACTGCTCCTTTAAACATCAATAAAGGATATATATTTTGTAAAACAAATATAATTTTTATGATATTATAAATGGAAATCTCATTAATTTACCAATTTTTTTTGTTTTTTTTATGTTTCAGTGAAATGTTAGTCAAATTTAATCTCTAGTCAGGATTAACTTTTCCTCTTGTAAGACCCTTTCAATATGATAAAAGATAAAACTTTCACCTTTTCACTAACCCCCATGGAATTTTCCATGGGGACTTTTCTTGGAAAACCAGTAATTTGCCTCTTTTCCTGTGAAAATTCACACTAACTGATAAAAGTTAAAACTTTTGCCTTTTCAGTAACCTCATGAAATTTTTCATGGGGATTTTTCCAGTTCCCACTGAAGGGGGTTTAGACCAGTAGTACATTTCTTTGGCTATCATGGCTGCTATAATGCTGGACGGATCAATATGTGAGGTTCTATGGAAGTCAAGGCTTGGAGGACAGTGTATGGTTCTATGAGTAATGTGGACCAATGCTGGGAGGACAGTGTGTGGTTCTATGTTCACTGTGGGACAATTCTGGGGGGACAGTGTGTGTGGATCTATGGTTACTGAAGGGCAAAGCTAAGGGTACCACAGTTCTATGGTTAACCACAAAAAAAGCATAAAAACAACACTATTCCTGAAAAAAGCCAAAAAGTGCTGGTTTTGGCTGTTTTCTCTTTTGAGGCTCTTTTGCCCATCCCTAAGTATGATTTTCATAATTTGTATCCCACAAACAGGCATTTGCGTTGCTCGCCCTCATGAGATCAAAGTTGTGATGGATTTCTTCATTGATCTGAAGCTACCATACTCAGTGGTAAGGAACGAGCAGGTGGAGATCCGGGCTATCCTGTACAACTATGTGAATGAAAAAATTAAGGTGAATTAACAAAATATTTTTTTATTTTAAAGAGCTTTATTGAGGGAAAACACATTACAAATCATTATTGAACAATAAGTTGAGGTGTCAAAACAGAGTATAAAGCATTACTGAACAAAAGAACGAGGTGTCAAAGTAGAGTGCAAGAGCTCTAAGCCAAATCCAGCTAAAATAAATTTGTCAGATGCATAAAGTATAATCAGCAGTAGATGGAAATGATATATCAGAAGCATTATTATTATTTATTACTGACAAATCTTGGATACTGCAATAGAAGGGGAAGCAGCTCACTTGATAAGTCACTCTGCTGAAGAGGAAAAAAAAAAAGGGGGGGGAGGCATATGAGAGGTCATTTCCTATCATGGGAAGCATAAGCGCTGGTATCAGAGGTATTCCAGAGTTCATGGGGTACATGGTTTGAGGTAGAGAGGGACATTTTTGAGGGTTGAGCAGGAGGTCAAGTACCAGCTTGTTAGCACTTTATAGTTAAGGTCTTGGAGTTTAGAGTGTGACAGCAGAGAAGTTAAGTTTGAAGATTTTTCTTCACTGGTCAGTTGTCAAAGAGGTCTGTAGTTCTGCTTCCCAATGCCTAAGAAAACAGCCGGAGCTATATCTTCCTTTATAAGAGAGTAGCAAAAAGAAACAGGTCTCATCATGGTGGGCATTTCAAGGCCCTTTTAAACTTTGTGAGAGATCTACAGGAATACCCTCAAGATTTGTCAGCACATGCCCAGTGCTTGACCTGTGCAAAGGTCCACCAGTCAATATGTTCAGCTCCCACAGCTACAGAAATCATATTGCTCGGGACTAATCCTGTAGATGTGAGGAGGGAGTCAAGGGTGCAAAGGTCGTATTCCTTCCTGATCATCAAGGAGGGTTTTGCTATTCCTCTATGGAGGTCAGAGTTATCTACCACAGAGTAATGGTGTTGGTGGGGGGGCAAGAGGGCATGATCTATTAGCATCCTACCAGGTTCAAATCAGGTGCAGTATCACAGTGGCCTGAAATTGTATATTGGCTCTGTTACTAATCCATCCTATGGACAGCTCTGGTCAGTTGACCATAAATCTCCACAGGGTTATGTAGCAACAGCGCTACTATACAGTTTCAGGCCGCTCTGATACTGCACTTAAAAAAATTAAGTTTGGGCTGTAATAACTTTTGAACAAAACACTTCTCAGTCGTGGGAGTACCCTTGTTTTACTTAGGGGATAAACCTTGCAACATGTATTTTTTTACATTTTAAGTATTACTATACTTATCACCAAAACATAAAGTTGAATTTCTTTTAAACTGTTTAGTTTACAGAAAAATGGCAGATACAGATACAACATATTGGTAGATTCTAAGTCGACAGATGCAGTTTAATCTCATTCACTATACCTGACTCACATCTTTGGATTTTCCATCTAAATACCCGAAGGATCTGAAGGGATAGCAATACTTAAAATGTAAAAAAAATATATGCTGTAGGGTTTAACCCCCTAAGTAAAACAAGGATACTACCATGACCGAGAGGTATTTTATTCAAAAGTTACTACAGCCCAAACTTTTCTTTATTTTAGGTGAGGTGTCACAGTGGCCTGAAATTGTACAGTGGTGCTGTTGCTACACCATCCTATAGAGGCTTATAATCAACTGACCAGAGTTGTCAATAGGATGGTGTAGCAACAGCACCACTGTACAATTTCAGGCCACTGTGATACTGCACATAAAAAAATCAAGTTTGAGTTATAATAACTTTTGAATAAAACACCTTTCAACAGTGGGAGCTCCCTTGTTTCACTCCAGGGGATAAACCCTACAACATATTTTTTTACATTTTAAGTATTCTATCCCTTCATAGCCAAAATTACTTTTAACTTTTTCTTAAAGTTCCCTAGGTGTGTGGGCTCTGTGAAGATTTATAGCAAAAAGTGTGAAAATATTGGACCAGTGCACTTACAGGCATTATGTGCTTTGTGTCTTTTTTGGATTGCTGAATCACGTTAGTACATGACCTCTATGATCTGTTAGAGATCCCCATGAATTGTTTGGAGAACCACTGCTTTATTGTTTAGCTATTTAGATACATAATCACTGCAGTTCTTTCTTTATAAAAATATGTCCCCCTATCTCAGGTACGAGTGGAGCTGATGCACAATCCGGAGTTCTGCAGCGCCTCCACAGCGAAGAAGAAGTTCCGACAGGAAGTGTATATTGGACCTACTTCCTCTAGAGTCGTCCCTTTCATCATTGTACCTCTTAACTTGGGTAAACATGAAGTGGAAGTAAAGGCGTCTGTCTATCAAAAGTTTGTATCAGATGGTGTTAAAAAGACCCTGAATGTTGTGGTAAGTAAGACAGGGCAGTGTGTCACGCCTCTGTGATATGAGACAGTAAAACATTCCTCTTTTGGGGTGTGAGCAGGGCTGCATTCAGTGGCATAGGAACCCAATAAATTCCAGGGAGGATCAGTCACTCAGTGAGGGAAGTGAGTCAGGCAACTATTGCAAGAGGCAAAGTAAGTTTATGTCCACCCCACAAGATCTTCTTTTACATTAAGTTACATTACTTTGCTGACTGGCCAAAATAATATAGCTTTCATTAACAATACTGTCATGAACTACCATGTACCTATAGTTGGTTCACTCTCAGGAGCTGGAGCATAATGGCAGGGAGGCACTCATACCCATACAGAACCACACTAACAAGAGGCCTCAAAGTGGAAACTGAGACCCTCTCAGTGGGAGTATGCACAATGGCAGATACAGAGAAACATAGGACTTGAATAAGCAAATATAGGCAAAGCCTCAGGCAGGTCCAGGGCAAGGCAGGTGGCACAGACTGATAAGCAAGGGGGCAAGCAGAGGACAGGGGCTGGCAGCAAAGTAGAAATCAAACAAAGCCAATAATCATCAAAACAATGGAGACAAAACAGGAAGCAATGTTGAGTTTCAGGCCAGATCAAACAACTGAGCACTGGGAGCTCAGGCAGGCTGTTTTAAATAGCTTCATAACCAGATACAGCTGGAGGCTATTAACCAATAGGAACTTTGAGACAGATCCAAGAGAGTCAGTACTGCTAGAGAAGAGCCTGGTGACAAGAGATCCTCTGTTAACTGTGATGGTATCTGCCGGAACTGAACTAGATGTCTCCTGAATGGACGGCATTGCCTAGAGGTCTGTTCTTCAGAGATCGGACCATGACATATGCTACAAGTTGCTTTTTTTTCCATGGGGATGGTAAGCAATATGCTCAGTACAGTATTACCATTCATTAAACCTTTGAGTGCCAGAAGGTTGTACAATACATTGCTTTGCAATGTGTTGTGCACCTCTCTGGCACTCAAAGGGTTTTAAAATAGTTTTCCATAGAGAATGCTAATGTGAGCGCTTCTGAATGATCTTTGATAGAGATGAGCGAGCACCCCGATGCTCGGGTGCTCTGACCGAGCACCGCCGGAGGCTCGAGTGCTCGGCCGAGCACCCGAGCCCCATTCAATTGAATGGGGCGACACGAGCATTACACCAGGTACCCCCTGCTCTGATGAGGGGAGGGTGCCTGGTCAATGCCCCCCTTCATCTCCGCAATGTCCCCCTTCATCTCCGCAATGTCCCCCTTCATCTCCTCTATGCCCCTCTTCCACAATGTCCCCCTTCATCTCCGCTATGCCCCTCTTCCACAATGTCCCCCTTCATCTCCTCTATGGCATAGAGGAGATGAAGGGGGACATTGTGGAAGAGGGGCATAGCGGAGATGAAGGGGGACATTGTGGAAGAGGGGCATAGAGGAGATGAAGGGGGACATTGTGGAAGAGGGGCATAGAGTAGATGAAGGGGGACATTGTGGAAGAGGGGCATAGACTCTATGCCCCTCTTCCACAATGTCCCCCTTCATCTCCGCTATGCCCCTCTTCCACAATGTCCCCCTTCATCTCCACACTGTCCCCCTTCATCTCCGCAATGCCCCCTTCATCTCCTCAATGCCCCCGTACCTCCAGTCCCTGGTGGTCCAGCGGAGCGTCTTCAGATCTGTGCCTCCTCCGGCACAGATCCCCGCCACCCGAACACGGCGGGCGAGCACATGGCGGTACTCGACGAGTACCGCCATGTGCCGAGCAGAGCGATGCTCGAGCCGATCCGAGCATCGGCCGAGCACGCTCGCTCAACACTAATCTTTGATCAATATTAATCAATCCAGCAAGATAGAAAATAAGCAAGATTTCCCTCCCTCACTTCTTCTGCATGGGATAAGGGATAACTCACCACTTCACCCATAAACTTCACCCATTCACAAAGCCTGATGCCTAAGAAGACGTAGACCAGAGGTCTCTAATAGTAGCTTGCAAGCTACTGGTAGCTATTTGGCTAATAGTGAGTAGCTCTCCCCAGTCCAATCAGGTATCAAGATATCTGGCCTGCCAGAGACAGGTCCAGTGAATGAAATCTGCTCCCTAATTGGCTGCAGCCAATCTGGACACAGCTTTCATCTGCGGTACTCAACAGTAGCCAGTCATAGAGGTGATAGTAATGCAGATAGAGTGTCTCACAGCATTTTCATGGTTTTCCTGTCCCACTCCCATAACAGCTGCTTACAGAGTATTCTGCATGCTTTTTAAAGGCTAGTTCTATATTGATTACTAGTTGAACAGCCCGTTACACGGGCCACAGTGCCTCAGGCAGCCGGTCGCGGGGCAGTCACACAGTGGAGACTGCCCGCGCCTCGGCTGATACAGAGTCTCTGGCAGCCGGTCGCGGGGCAGTCACACGCGGTGGAGACTGCCCGCGCCTCGGCTGATACAGAGCTGGACGCTCCTTCGGAGCGCCCAGCTCTGTATCAGCCGCGGCGCGAGCAGTCTCCACTGCGTGTGACTGCCGCACGCGCAGCAGTATCTACTGCGCATGTCGGGCGTTACACACAACTTGGCGAATTATTATATAGGATTGTTGGAAATAAGAGGTGTCAAAGTGGGTAACAAAAGTTCCCAGCTTTCTGTCATATACATTAAATGTTTTAATAAACTACTCTAATAACTTTAGACTTGCATAGTGATATAAGATAGTGTGGTTATGGATGGGAAGGCACTATCATTCAGAAAATCTGTGTCTTGCTGGAGAACAACATATTTTAATCTTCTATAGTGAATATGGATTTCTTCTGCAAATAATTAAACATTGTGTAATGGAATTTCATCAATTTAAGCTGTTAAGTTGGTCACTTGTTTACTATACAGCACTTTGGTATTGGAAGATATGGGAAGGAACAAAGCATAGTTATCCCCTTCAGTGCCAGAGGCTCGGGCCATTTCCTGTACCCTGCAGGCCAGACACTTTTTCAGCATTTTTGCTATCCTTCCGTTTAGGCTTGATTTCCTCTGGGGATTTTTAGTTACATATGGAAAACTATATATTGTTTTTTTCAGAACGAATTGAGCTTTCTTGTGGTACCTTACATGAAGAGAATTTTACATCGTGTAAAAAGCTATGATGTCATAATGACAAAAAAGCGAAAATTTACTCATTTTGCTAAAATCACATACTATGCATCAAAAACATTTACCTTGATTGAAAAAGTTTCAATTATTTGAAAAAGCCCAGAGTCCCCCGAGTAAAAAAATACCAAATTTGTATAGTTTTACCTACGTCAATGGCTAGCGTAGAGGCCTAATCACCAGCAGCGTAAAATGACATTTTCAACTTTATAAACTAAAATGCGCATTCTAGGGTTTTTGTGGTAAATCTACCCTAAAACAGTGGAATAACTACATAAAACTATATATTTATGGAAAGTAGACAACCTGCTGCATCTAATGAGGGGTGACGTTCCTTGTTACCCCAAGCCTGGTGTGCACAAATGCCTCCAGAAGATGGCGCTAATGAAAAAAAAAGGCATTTTCTTACATTTCTGCCCCTTCAAACCATACCATTTTGAAAAGAAGACACCCTGCCACATCTATTGATGGGTGACTTGCCTTGTTACCCCAAGCCTGAAGTGCACAAATGCCTCCAGAAGGTGGCGCTAATGAAAAAAAAAGGCATTTTCTTACATTTCTGCCCCTTCAAATGTACTGAAATTTGTGAAAACCATGGCATTTCCAACTGTATTCATTAGCTAGCGCTCTTAGGAGAAAAATGACACCCCATTGGTATGAGTTCACCTACCTCAGGGGGCGCTACAAGTACAAAACTACAACTATTGCAACCTCTAATTTTTCTAACATTTTCTCAAACATTACTTGTCTGTACAAAAATGATTATAACAACTAGAGAAGTGAAGAAAGGCTACACAAACCATACCATTTTGGAAAGAAGACAACCTGCGGCATCTAATGAGGGGTAAATTTCCTTATTAACCCAAGCCTGTTGTGCCCAAATGCTTGCAGAAGGTGGCACTTTAGGAAAAAATGGCATTTTCTTACATTTCTGCCCCTTCATCTGTATGGAAATCTGTGAAAACCATGGAATTTCCAACTGTATTCATTAGCTAGTGCTCTTAGGAGAAAAATGACACCCCATTGGAATGAGTCAACCTACCTTAGGGGTGCCTGTTTGCTTCTTCGAAAATGGCTGCTTGTACTAAAATGTTCATAACTGTTAGAGACATGAAGGAAAGGTATAAAAGGTATACCATTTTGGAAAGTAGACATTCTCCCGCATCAAGTGAGGGGTCACTTTCCTTTCTACCTCCTGGACTGAAGTGCACAAATATTTCCAAAAAAGTGGCGCTATGGGAATAAATACATGTTTTTTTTACATTTCCACCACTTCAAAGATACTAAAATCTTTGAAAACCATAACATTTCCTGCTGTATTCAGTACCTGCAACCAACATGAGAAAAATGGTAGCCCATTTGTGTGAGTTAACATACAATATGTGGGTGCTAGGAACACGTACGTAAACCTGACACCTTTGTTTTTGAAATTATCTGCTTGCACTAAAATGGTTATAACCATAATAGATATGCAGGAAAGGTAGAGAAACAATGCCATTTTGGAAAGAAACAAAAGAAGACAAAGAGGGCGCCCAATAGTGCCTTTTATCCTTATTGGGAAATCAGAGGAGTATATTAAATGTTTATACTCACAATAGTAGTGGCTGTGGACAGATTTCCATCCCACCACAGCAAATCCAACATGCAGAGAATATTCCCCTGTCTCTGCTCAGGGAACCGAATAATGGATAGGTTGATGTCAAAACGCTGCTTCTTGGTTGTTCAATCTTATATTTTTATTTAAAAGTTATATCCAACAATAGGACTATATAAAATTAAAATCCCATTATATATAAAACAAATATTTAATAGGCTTAAAATAACGTTTCGTGGTTCACAGACCACTTCATCAGACTTAACAGTAGCCTAGATTCAATCAAAAAATCAGCTGTACATCTATCCTTAATTAAATACCCTTTCATCCTTCCCCATTGGTACTCATAATTCAAAACTATTGGTCAAAGACATTTGACTCCTTTTCTGGATGGTCTTCACATGACAACACAACTTAAAAAACCAATTTAAATTTAACTGTTTACCTACTAGTAATTGTAGAGGCAAGAAATATAATTATCCCTCCAACTTAAGTGATAAATACAATAATATTGCTAATTCAAAAGTGCAATCGTACTCACTCATTATAACTCAGCCGTTATAACCCGGAAGTAAAACAAATCCATATCGAACATCCCATAATAAACGTCGAAATTCTAACTTAACCAACTTAATGACCTCGGATGTTATACTCCACCTCTGACATGCATTCGGGTCATACACAGTGAAATACCTCCACGCCATAGAGCTCATCCACCCAATGGTCCCCAATGTGCACTCACACGGCACACATCCGGGTTCTGCGCAACAGAATCCATCCCACACATGCGCAGTGCAAATGAACCTCCAGAGCTACCACGCATGTGCGACTCAGACCCATCTCGCATCCACATAACGCATCCCGATCTCCAAACACCACGCACATGCACAACATAGAGCCACACGGCCCGACAACCACACCACGCACATGAACACAACATAAAGCCGCACACCTTACACCCAAACCTATACAACATAGGTCCATCCCACACACTCATCCCACACCCTCACAATACAACTCCTCCTCCGCACCAAACACATATCCTCAACGATAACCCCACCATCCAACAACCAAACCTACACACCTCGAATCCACTCCACACCCCCACAAACGCTACCCAGTCTTCAGACCCAAAACACACGCTCCTCACACAACCTCACACTCCTCCAACCACTCATCCAAAACATCTCAAACTCCAGCCATGGTAACTCATTGATATGAACCCAAATATTACCCATATTTGTGATGCTATATAGGTATCAAAGATTATAACCAGTATACTATATTGGTTTCTTAAATAATCCTACCTATATAAAATTACACAAAACTTGTGAATAGCTAGATCAATACTCTGGGAAACATACTACTTAAGTGATAAACCCCTGTGAATATATTTGTGAAATACACCTATATTAAAATAAATATACACTACCTTAATTCCCATAATTACCTTAACATCTCAGTATTCACATTTAAACTATAAAACTAACTTGTTATTTCTAACCCATACCCTAAACCATATATGTGATTCAAAATAATAAAAATATATCTATTAGTGTTAGTTATATACAAGAATCTCCTGATCCTACCTAAGTGAAATTATTAAACATGTGCAATAATTAATCAATCTATATAGTTGAGTGATTACCCATATAAATAACACCTATTTCAAAAACCATATATATTACCACAATCAACATGATTACCATGACATCTCAATACTTTCATTTAAACCTTTGGGGCTCAACGTTTCCAATCTATAGATCCAATAAGATTCACGCATGATGAGTCTCTTCAATCTACTTGGTTTAACAGTAGGACTAACCCATTCTATGGGGATAATTTTTAAACCTTTTAGATCACCATTATGTTTTTCGGTAAAATGACGGGAAACACTATGTAGCAAAAATTTTCTCTTTATATTGCTTCTATGTTGTCCAAATCTTGTCCTGAGACACTGTGTAGTGCGTCCAACATATTGTAAATTACATTCGCAAGACAAGAGATAGACTACATAACGTGAAGCACATGTCATAAGAGTGGTAATCTCAAATGTTTCTCCCGTAACCACCGAGCTAAAATTTTTTGCTTTATTAACAATAAATGGGCATGTTAAGCAACGATTAGATAAACATTTATATGCCCCTATATTTATCAAGTTAAATCCACCCATATAGCCTTTCAAGGAACCATGCTCTCTACCATTATCCTTAAATCTACTAGGTGCTACCATATTTTTTATAGTTCTAGATCTCCTAAAAGTCACTTTAGGTGTTCCAGGAATGATATCCTTTAAAAGGACATCACTCTTCAAAATAGTCCAATGTTTAGACATTATATTTCTAATTTCTTTCCCTTGTGAGTTATAATTAGTAATAACATTTGGAAAACCCATATATTTATTTTGTTTTTTCACACTCTTAGATCGGATATTAAAATTTTTTGCCCTTGAAAAAGAGTCCTCAACCAATTGTCGAGGATAATTCTTTTCCAAAAATCTCATCTTCAAAACATCCGATTGTGCTTCATAGTCCTCCAGAGTGGTACAATTTATCCGAATATGTCGGAACTGGCTGTATGGTATGTTTCTAAGCCAAGGTCTAAAGTGACAACTCTGGAAGTCTAAAAAACTATTGGAATCAACTGTTTTAAAGTGTGTACGTGTACAAACCAATTTGGAAGGTATACCTATAAGTTCCAAATCTAAAAAATGTACCACGTTAGATCCAATCGTACAAGTAAATTTCATCTCCCATGGGTTATCATTCATATAAGTGACAAACTGTCCTATACCATCTTTATCACCCTTCCACACAACGATAATATCATCTATATATCTGCGATAGAGCACCAAGTTCGCGCCAAAGGGAAAATCCTGATGGATCAGGATTTCCTGATGGAAAGAAAACAACCTGCCGCATCTAATGAGGGGTCACTTGCCTTCTTACCCAAAGGCTGGTATGCACAAATGCTTCCAGGAGGTGGCGCTAATGAAAAAAAGGCATTTTCTTACATTTCTGCCCCTTCAAATGTATGGCGCTCTGTAAAAACCATGGAATTTTCAACTGCATTCATTAGCTAGTGCTCTTAGGAGTCAAACGACACCCCACTG
The DNA here is from genome assembly GCA_037306005.1 of Rhinophrynus dorsalis. NCBI lineage: Eukaryota > Metazoa > Chordata > Amphibia > Anura > Rhinophrynidae > Rhinophrynus > Rhinophrynus dorsalis. The sequence goes on from CM074721.1 coordinate 525,358,913, forward strand.
GTATGAGCTGACCTACCTTAGGGGGTGCTAGAAGTAGAAAACTACGCCTACTACAACCTCTGATGTTTCTAACATTTTCTCAAACCTGACTTGCGTGTACGAAAATGGCTATAACACCTTCAGAATTGAAGAAAAGGTAGATAAACTATGCCATTTTGGAAAGAAGACAACCTGCCACATCTAATGAGGGGTCACTTGCCTTCTTACCCCAATACTGGTGTGCATAAATGTTTCCAGAAGGAGGCGATATAGGAAAAAAATTGAATTTTTTTACATTTCTGCCCCTTCAAATGTATGGAGCTCTGTGAAAACCATGGAATTTTCAACTGCATTTGTTTGCTAGTGCTCTTAGGAGTCAAACGACACCCCATTGGTATGAGTTGAACTACCTTAGGGGGTGCTAGAAGTAGAAAGCTACACCTACTACAAACTCTGATGTTTCTAACATTTTCTCAAACCTGACTTGCCTGTACGAAAATGGCTATAACACCTTCAGAATTGAAGAAAAGGTAGATAAACCATACCATTTTGGAAAGAAGACAACCTGCCGCATCTAATGAGGGGTCACTTGCCTTTTTACCCCTAAGTTAGTTGGCACAACTATTTCCAGAATGTGGTGCTACAGGAAAAAACAAACAAACATTTGTTTTACACATCAGTCACTTCAAAGATACTAAAATGGTTCAATGGCGTGGGATTTCGTAGGAGGACTTCTTGCCAGCCTAAGAAAAATGGTACCCCACTGCTATGGGTTGACATACCAATTTACGCTACAGGAGCGTAGCTACCAGTGAAACAGGAATGGGAAAGCAAACAGTGTATGTGTGATTTTATGGCTAACAGATGAAAGAAGCTAGGGCGTCAGCCGGTGTACGTGCGGACCTGTGACTACAAGTGTAACAAAGTGTGTGGGAGGGTGAGGGATTAGGCAGTGTGTGTGGGTATGAGCAGAGGAGCAAGGATGGTGGTGATGGTGGGGCAGTGTCTGATAGAGTGTATGGGAGATCTCTGACTACCAGCGTGCACTGTATGTCCCCTCATACAAAGCACTGCGTTGGACCCCCTCCCTGTTGCACGTGCATTTTTTTGGGCTTTTTCCCCCAATATTTTTGTGTAGACCTTGTTGGGGGCATCATAACCCATACAATGAGGTCTAAATGAAAAATAAAGGGGGAAAAAATCCTTTGTGTGCCACAGGGGTGTCCAGCACACAAAGGGTTAATTTTTTAAATCGTTACTTTGTATTCAGATGGCCACCAAACAAGCTCTGATCACAAAGTAATGATAAAAAGTCCTGTGTGTGTCACAGGAAGGGGGTCTGCATTGAACCCCCCCTCCCAGTGGCACACACAGGGTTAATTTTTGTTTTAATTTTTTTTATCATATACCTCATTGAGGGGCATCAGGACCCCCTGATCCCTCCCCAATGAGGTCTTAGTAAAAAAAAAAAATATATGTCCACAAACAGAGTGACCCTGTGAGTGCCACAGGGGTCTCCATTGCATTGCAAAGCAATGCATTGGATCCTCGTGGCACTCAGAGGGTTATTTTTTTTTATCATTACTTGGTAATTAGAGCTTGTTGGGGGGCCATTAGGACCAATCCTGATGACCCCCCAACAATCTCTGATAAGAAAGTAATGATAAAAGCCCTGTGTGTGCCGCAGAAGGGGGGCTGCATTGGCCCCCCCTGTGGCACACACAGGGTTATTTTTTTTTTTTAATTTACTTTTTTTTATTATAGACCTCATTGAGGGGTATCAGGACCTCCCTGATCCCCTGAATGAAGTCTTACCAAAAAAAAATAAATAAATCAAAATAAATGTCCCTGTGAGTGCCACAGGGGTCTCCATTGCATTGCAAAGCAATGCATTGGACCCTTGTGGCACTCAGAGGGTTATTTTTTTATCATTACTTTGTAATCAGAGCTTGTTGGGGGGCCATCAGGACCAATCCTGATGGCCCCCCAACAATCTCTGGCAACAAAGTAATGATAAAAGCCCTGTGTGTGCCACAGGAGGGGGGGGGTGCATTGGACCCCCCCGTGGCACACACAGGGTTAAATTTTTTTAATTTTTTTTTTTAATTATAGACCTCATTGAGGGGCATCAGGACCCCCCTAATCCCCCCCCAATGAGGTCTTTGAAAAAAAAAAATACCCCCAAAGGAAGTGACCCTGTGAGTGCCACAGGGGTCTCCAGCACATTGCAAAGCAATGTGCTGGGGACCCCTGCGGCACTCACAGGGTTACTTTTATTATTTTTTTTTTATTAATTTTTTTTTAACTGTTCAGACCTCGTGGGGGACATCAGGACCTCTCCTGGTGTCCCCTCAGTCATTGATCTCCCAGCCGACAGGCTGGGAGATCAATGAGGCGACCGCAGGAGAGCAGAAGCTCCCCTGCCTTTCACTCCTACCACCGGCAGAAGTGAACAGGACCGGGGAAACTTCCCTAACATTATCGGTGACCTTGTCACCGATGATGTTGGGAGGCTTCCCCCGGTCCCGCCCACTCCTACCCGGAAGTTCAGGTAGGAGAGAGGGGGAAGGAGAAACTCAGTTTCTCCTTTGTGTTTATTGATCTCCCAGCACGATCGGCTGGGAGATCAATAAGTGGGGAGGCATGAGGAGTGATCCTCATGCCTCCCCACGAGTGCCAGGCAGTTTTTTTTTAAATGCGGCCACTGCATGCCGGTTATACCGGCTTATGCAGTGACCGCATTTCACTCTTACGGCGTACGAGCGTGGCACAGCAGGTACAGCTGTGTCCACTCGTACGCCGTAAGTAGCTGGCACTCTAGGGGTTAAGAACAGCTTTGGCCATGGTTTAATATGTAAAGTTGTAAACTCTTGTATTTCCAACTAGTGAATAGTGCATAGTATTGTCCATGCTATTTGGCACACTGTTCACCTTGGGGATCTGGTGGACCTCTTCGATAAAGAGTCTAGCAACATCTCATATGAAATGCAATGCCAATTCACTGCATGCAGCCTATGCCTGCCCCCTGCCACACCATTCCATCTCCATTGATTCAAATAGTGTTTTTAAACTTCAACGCTAGGGAGGTCTTCAGTGGCTCAAAGACAAATGCCTTTTAAACAATGGCAGTGCAATCCTTAAAGGAGCAGTAAACTTTTATTTATGAAAACACATATTTTACAGAGCATTTCCTGCCGAATAAAACAAGGTCACTCCCACTACTGTCAGATGTTTTATTCAAAATTTATGAAAGTTTAAATAATCATGAAGTGAATTTATTGTGTTTACTTCCTGATAGTTCTAACTGACAGGAAGTGACTCAGCAGTTCCTATCACATTCTATGGAGAACTGTATGTCTCTGACTTTTCTGACTTTCCTCTCCATTAGAATCTAACAGGAAAACTAATTAGAATTTGACCACTAGAGGGCACTGCTAATGTAAAAAAAACATGGGTTTAAACTGTAATAACTCTGGAAATATAAATCTCTCGGCAGTGGGAGTACCCTTATCTTACTCAGTAGGAAAATCCCTACAATATACATTTTTTCATAAAAAAAGTTTACTGCTCCTTTAAAGTGCATTCCAACAAAGTGACACAAGCAAAGATGAAATGAAAGAAGTGCATCATATATACTATAGAATGATCATTGAAAATAAATGAATAATACCACAAAGTATTCCACAGTACAATATACACCCTGCACTGTACTCGCTGGATTTGTATCTCAGGTTTGGGATGTATTTCTTAAAGGCTGCAATCCCATTATTTAAATTGTGTTGTTTTTTTTTCAAGTGTGATACTGATTGAGCTGTACCTACAAGTGTACAGAAGATCTCAATATTATTCACTTTATATAAATTTGCAAGTTATTCTGATAGAGTATTTATTCACTGTTAAAGGGATAGTAATACTTCATTTTATCTTTATTTTATTTTGTAGGCATTAAAAAACATGAAGAACAATATACGTCTTATCTCTCAAACCTTTATGGTTTAAGAGATATTCACAAGCAAAGTTTCCCCTCCCGCCCCTTTTACCTAGTGTAAGCCATCTCTTCTCAGATGAGGAATGCAGTCCATAGACCAGACAGATAACAGCAGGGGACAATCTTCTTCCTAAGAGAACAATGAAAGCCCTGCCTCACTTGACAAGTTTTTCAGGTTTTTTCCTTATCTTAATTGAAGATTTTCCCTCTCTGCAATCTACCTGGGCACCTCCCTTCTGCTCTGGCTGAGCAGTGTTACATCAGTAAAAGGGGCAGGAGGGGGATACTTTGTCATTGAATTACTCTTGTACTACAACTCTTGACAGAATTGAAATAACACTCTCCAAAGTCCAAATACTATGATGATTAATTAGAGCTGCTTTGATTGTGAAACATTATTATTAGTGTTGAGCGAGCGTGTTCGGCCGATGCCATAGAGGAGATGAAGGGGGACATTGTGGAAGAGGGGCATAGCGGAGATGAAGGGGGCATAGCGGAGATGAAGGGGGACATTGCGGAGATGAAGGGGGCATTCGGAGATGAAGGGGGCATAGCGGAGATGAAGGGGGGCATTGACCAGGCACCCTCCCCTCATCAGAGCAGGGGGTGCCTGGTGTAATGCTCGTGTCGCCCCATGCATTTCAATGGGGCTCGGGTGCTCGGCCGAGCACTCGAGCCTCAGGGGGTGCTCGGTCAGAGCACCCGAGCACCCGAGCATCGGGGTGCTCGCTCAACACTAATTATTATCCCTTTAATAGATTGCCCTTACTGTACTAAAGCTGGAGTCCAGCCCATTATCCATCCTTCACCCAGCTTGATAGTGTTTACATTCTAATGTGTTAAATGACCTTGTCCTACTAGAGCATAATTATATCAGTGAAGGTCCTTCAGCTCTCTAAAATTGTCGAGTAATATGCAAGGAAACTGTATACTTGCTTCTGCCAGCAATATAGGCAAGAGTAAAGTACAACATAGAAAGATGTTACTTATTTAAATTATGGATTGCCATAAAGAAATACACACTGCTATACTAAGCCATCGCATATGGCAGATTCCATGATGCTAGACTATAGTTATAGTCTGAATTAAGGTTTTATGTTATTTGACATTTTTATTTCGGCAGAGAATTTGGATTCCAGGTCTGATTGACAGTCCCTTCAAATCCTGCAATTTTACCACATGACAGGAGGCTTCATATGTTGCTTATCTTCCTTTACTGAAATCTCCATAGCACCACAGATCATTTACATAACCAATCAAGAATTTGGATTCCAGGTCTGATTGACAGTCCCTTCAAATCCTGCAATTTTCATAAAAATTAGTCATGTAGTTTTTGAGTATCAAACTGCTTAAGAAAAAGTAAATTTTTGCCACATGGTGCTATGACAACATTTTGTCAGTCTGCCCAAGTAACTTCTGGATTGTCACCAACATTGGCAGGTAGAAGGACCCTTGTGACACACATGCAACAGATATACACACGCAAAAGAAATAAACACACACACACACACTGAGGGGACATTGACACAGTGATAACCGCCCCCCGAGTATGGAGGTTCTGGCTCTTGCTGGTCCCCAGGATCTGTAGGTTCTGAGTGTAGAAGTGTGGGCTGTGGTCACCCTGGGATTAGTGTAGGAGCTTTATAGTGATGTGGAGGTAATAATCTTGTAATAAAGTGAATATCTGCAGTATTCAGAGCATTAGAAGCCAAAGTAGCCCTCAAAGGACGTGTTGCCGCCCCCGTCTTGTCCTGAAACTGTTAAACCAGGGGTATTTGTTATTTCCTTTACTTTCAGATAGAATTGCAGTATTATGCCTCTGTGGGTTTGGAATGTACAAATGAAAAGCAGAAAATAAAAGATTATGTGAGAGAGACTTATACCAGCATGTTAAACCATACAGTGACATGCAGTATACAGCGGTGTGTCATGTCAGAGTTAACCCAGAAAGGCATCCAATTAGTTGTGGTGCAATGATTAGTTAACTGTCTGGCACTCAAATGGTTGAAAATAGAGTGCTGTTAATGTATAAAGAAGTTGTCCAGATGACATAAATAATGTAGATTCCGCGCCCCAAGTTACTGTCCCCGGTACAGCAAAGACATTCTTCTATAATGTGGCTCGCAATGTCCGGTTCCAGTGTGGGAGGAAGAAGCTGCTGTTGATTCTGAGGGAGTAGGCCTGAGTCTAGGGGCTGGCAGGGGTATCAGCCGTGTAGATTCAGTACTGGGCATCTGTGAGTTGAGGAAAGAGCAGGGATCATGGGCATCAACTGTCCAACTCAAAAAAAAAAAAGAAAAAAGGCTCCAAAAAGACCAACATGGTCACATTAGAAAAAGTGAAGAATGTATAGTGTTTTAAATGTATAGTAATTCTATTATGTTTATCTCTTAGTTTCTTTATATATTTTTTAACATTACGCTATATTTAATTACTTACAGTGTTGTAGTTCAAACACTATTGAAGCCGAAAGGCTCCCCCTCCCGCCCCTTCTGCACACCTCCCATTAGATTTGGAATCTGGTTGTGATACCGGGTGGATGTAGTGAGAAACAATCTTCATTCACTAATTATAAGAAAAACCCTGTTCCCCTTGAGGAAGGAGGGCAGGATTTTCCTTTTGCTTACTGAAGATTGTCCTTTGCAGCACTCCATCAGGACCAGACTGAGAGGTGGACGCAGGGAAAGGGGCATTAGGGAAATCCTTTAATAGAAGTATTACTATCCCTTTAACCCTTTGATTGGCAGAGGCTTACTCAACGCATTGCAAAACAATGTTTTGCATACCACTCTGGCACGCCAAGGGTTAACCGTTTGAATAGCATAGGCATCCAACGTCCTTCCCTCCCTTGTACATTACTTCCCTGCAAGTTAAGAGTGTATAAGGGTTTAACCGACTGAGTGCCAGATTGGTTTGCAGCACATTGCCGTCCCTGTTGCCAGCAGTGCTGTGTCTGCTTCCATTGCTGCCTCTGCTGTCATCAGTGCTCTGCCTGCTGCCAGTGCTGCCCTTGCTGCAACCAGTGCTGTGCCTGCTGCCAGTGCTGAACCTGCTTCCACTGCTGAACCTGCTGTCAATGCTGAACCTGCTGCCAGTGTGTCTTGTAATTCTCAGGAAGGGGGAAGGAGAGGATAATGCCAAGTGTGACAGCAGTGGACCCTAAGTCACAATTGCCATCTCCAAGCAGTCCTGCCAGTGCTAGTATTACTTCTAAGAAGGTCCTGCAGCTGTTAGGAGTGGAGGAGGGGGTGATCATCATATTACTAGTGACTGTGAGGAGGAAGACTCAGGGGCTAAAATTGATGTGGTTGGTTTTAATGGTAGTACTAGTAACAGTGATGATGAAGCAAGGGGGCCCACACCATTAACCTGACCCTGGGAGTCCTGTTCCCCTACAGCTTTGTCCAGGTGGAACATGATCCTGAAGAAGGCAGAATTGTTGCCAATCAGCAATTATACCACCGCCAGGAGCACAGATCAGCTGCCTGTGCCTGCTGCTAGTGCTGTCAGTCTGCCTTCTTCAGGTCCCCAAGAAATGGCAAGTATGTCATTAGGGGACCCTCTGTCACATTTCTAGTCAAATTCTGTAACCAGCAGTGAGATGTCTGTTATAGAGAAGCAGCAGCACTGAGGAACTGGTGGTGGTGATGATTATGGTGGAGAAGTTGGGGTGGAAGATACATTGAGGGCCTTTCTAGTCCAAACGGAGAAGGAATGTGAGATAGGCATGGGGATGGGTATCACCACTGCTAGCAGTGAGCTGTTGGAATTTGCAACTGCTCTAATTCCTGCCGCTGCTGAGTTGCAAGGGCAGCACGATGCTGAGGAGCAGGCTAGTGTGCCGCAGACCACCATGGAAACAGAGAGAATGGGGTCAACAAGTGATGAAGGACTAGGACAGGTTCCACTTGCCAGCAATAGCAATACTCCTGGTCCTAGTTGCAGTGCTGATTCTGAGGCAGGAGCAGCAACAGCAGCACCATCATCCTCTACCCCAGACAGTGAAGGTGAATGTGGAGGAAAAGAAGAAAGAGGACATTCTTCTTCACCTTTTCCCTCCACCTGAAGTCATGGGTGTGGAACTATTTTTCTCTTGGGGCAGGCAAAGTGCAGTCACACCAACGGCACTGTGCGCAATTTGTGATGTCAGTGAGAAGGGGAAAGGAGAGAACACACCTTGGCACAAGCACACTGATATCACACATGAAACACAGACACCATGACATTTATGTCAAACATGTTAAAGCCAAACACCAACCACAGAAGTTGAGCATTGCTGTTGCTGTACCCTCTGACTCTCCAGAAAGGCAACAAGAGGTGAGACAGAGACCAAAGGGGAGGAAAAATTAAGAAACCCAGGGGCTGGAAGTTCGATGATGAGTGAAACTAGCTCGCCATGACCTTCTTGCTCTATGGTAACTACATCTTTTGCCAATCCACCTCATTCATCGTTACCTCCCCCACCAAGTGATAGTCACTCTGTAGATGTTAGGATGTGGCAGTTCGTGTCCAACCATTGCACACTGTGTGGTGACCTGACCACACATGGCAGTGGTGGAGAAGAATCACAAGCAGGGCATCAAGCGTCATTTGAGGAGATGCCATCCCCCAGAATATGCTAAGCTGGTGGCAAGAAGGGTTCATCATTACTATTAAACTGTCAGCATGTTGTCATGTGTCCTTAGCAGGGTGTGGACAAGGGGCATAGTGACAGCAACAATATTGGTTTCTGGTGTCATGGTGTTTGGATAGAGTTGTGCCAGGTGTTATTTACCACACATACTGTGCACATTGCAGTTGCTGATGTGAGAGGCACAGTTTCTGCTCTCAAGGGAAAATTTTCTGTTCTAGTAACAACACACCCAGGATTTTGGTGGAGGGGCCAACATCTTCTTTTCTACACATATACCTGGAGTGGTGGGGGCTAGTTGTGGTGCTTCTACTGCCTCAGGCACATCACTGGAGCTAGTAGTGGCTAGTGGAACCATGGTCATATTCACCCATATCACTGCTATTTTGATCCCTTTCCCTTTAAGCTCCCTAATCATCCTGCTGTTCAAACAAATCATCAGCAGCAAGAACAGCAGTCGCAAATTCCACATCTACATCAGGGCATTTGATGATGGCCATTGGCCACTGGCCAACACAACATGACCTGCTGGCACTAGGCCAGTAGGGCATTTTTTTCCTCAGGTCTTGTGCTTTAAAGAACAAACGAAAGAAAAAACATAGGCCTCAAAAAAAAAAAAAAAAATAGGGTGCTTGTTTCTAACAAGTCTAAGTCCTACAAATCAATGTTTCCTTAGGGTTTGTGCCAAACAAGCCTAAGTCCTACAAATCAATGTTTTCTCAGGGCTCGGGCCTCTAACAACAAATCTTACAAATCAGTCTCTACAAATACTCTGTCACGTCAAGTATAAGTCTACCCCAGTGGCAGCTCACATCAGAGGGTCCCTTTCTCTATCACGTTATGTAAAAATTTCTTATTTTAATTATTTTTGTATTAACTGTCTCCCCAATACCAATCAAGGACCCCCCAAAAAACATTTCCTGTTCAACTGATTCTTTCCACAGACTCCAGCAACACATGCAGCTTCCTCAGACCCCTTTTATAGCATGTCTTCTGGAGGGTTTTTAATTGTATTTCATTTTTATTTTTTTTTTTTTTTTATTATTTGTCCCCCCAATCCCAGCAAACATCCACCCCCCAAAAAAAACATTCCCTGTTCAACTGATACTTTCACCAGACTCCACCCACCAACAAAGTCACCCTCCTCAGACCCCTTTTATACCACGTTTATGTTTGTTTTTTATTGTATTTATTATGTTTTATTAACTGTCCCCCCAATCCCAGTCACAACCCCCCAAAAACATTCCCTGTTCAACTGATTCTTTCCCCAGACTCCACCAACACAGACACCCTCATACTTTTATGCTATGCCTTTGGGAAATAAAATAACATTTGCTATGTATTGTGTGTAAACTCAATGTTCCCATTGATTTCAATGGAATGAGCTTGGTGAAAAAAAGCAGTAAAATAGCACTTTTCGCAGGAAGTTGTTTGCCAAACAGGAAGTGTCATTTTTTGCAGATTTTGGTTTGAGGCTAAATTTTTCAGCCATCCCTAATACTGACCCTACAGCCTTGTCCACTGCATTGGTAAATATAGAACCACACATACTGACCCCAAGCCTTATCCCACTGTAGTCATAGAACCACACATACTGACCCCTGATTCTCCACTTGTAGTCAATGAACCAAACATGCTGATTCTGACCCCAAAGGAATTCTTAGGCATAGTGGGAATCAGTAAAGCTCTTGTGGGAAATTTCTTTGGGTTAGTGAGCACATTTTATGGGGTATCTATGCATGAGCATTTCCATAGAAAACAGCAAATTCTCCTTGGGGGGGCGGAATGGCACTTTTCACCATCCCTTTTTATTACATACTGTAGTGGGGTTAGTCAGGTGAGAGGAAGGCTAACTAGATATGTCTTGCAACAGTTAAAGCGGGGCATAATGAGTGTTTGGATTAGACTTTTGCTTGTCTAATTTGTGAGAAAAAGATCAAATTCTAGAGAGGTTTCAAAGATGGAGCTAGCATGAGCTGGAGATAGAATGGATGTAAGGAAAGAAAGAAAGACCGTGTCAAAGGTGACATCCAGGCAGTGTGCTTTGGAGGCTAGAGGGATTGTGTTATTGTTGACAGTGAGGGGAATATTATTAGATTTTAGTGTCTTAGATTGAGTCACAGATGGTGAGAGAACATCCAGAAATACACTGCCTAGACAGTCAGATACACGAGTTAAAAGAGTAAGGAAAGATCTAGGGAGGGAAGATAGATGTGCATGTCATCAACACAGGCATGATCATGATGAGGGAACTCAAAAGTGTTACCTAATGAAAGAGTGGATTGAAACAGAAAGTGGCCTGAAACTGAACCTTGGTAGGGGTAAAGGAAAAGAGCCACAAAGAGGAACACTAAAGGAGAAATTGAAGAGGTAACATATCTGGGCCTATGACTATATAAGGTTACACTGACTGTTTGTTGATCCTATTCCCTTTCTCTGTTACAGCCAGAAGGAATGCGTGCAACACGCAGTTTAATTTCAGTAACTCTGGAGCCAGAGGTGAAAGGGAAAGGTTTGTATCAATTGTATGGGATTTTCACACTCATCTTGGGGATGAGTGCTCATTTGGGATATCTGAAATGTAGTGTGTGTGTGTGAGCTTGTGTGTATGGATGTGCATGTGTGTGCATGTGTATGCATGTGTCTCAGTATGTGTGTCTGTGTGTGAGCAAATGTTATTTTGCAGGATGTCACTGGGAGTTTGTGGTGTTGCCTGTTGGGTAGAGATTAATTTAACTGGGAGGAGGCTCTTCTATTAACTCCTTGGCTTAAGAAATCTCTAATGAAGCCAAACCTCTGGGACTTATGGGGAGGTGGTTAGAGAGGTTTTTAGAGCTAGATCTTTGTGAAGATGCTGGTATGATTATAGATGTTTAGTTTTGTTTGGTTGTGTCTCTTATTCTGTTGGTGTCATTTACTCATTATTTCTCTTAGGTGGAGTCCAGACCGAAACAGTCTTAAAACTGAATGCTACAAACATTGTACCAAGGACAGAAATTTACACATATGTGACCTTCCAAGGTGAGTAGTGACAGGAAAGATTATCATAGATTTCCTGTATCAGATCAAAATACTTCTGTCTCACTACTAGCCTGTACTCAAACACTTCTGTCTCAACTCATGATCTGGACTCACAGATTTCTGTCTCAGCTCTGGGCCTGGACTCAGACTCCGGTCTCAGTTCTAGATCTGGACTCACAAATATCTGTCTCAGCTCTGGGCTCACAGACTTCTGTCTCCACTCATGTTCTGGACTCAAAGACTACTGTCTCAGCTCTGGGTCTGGACTAACATCACTACTGAATTGCAATGTTTTTTCATTTTTTCACATTCAATGTACTAAAGAACAGACAATGTATGCCCCATGTGGTTTGTAAAATTAAACAGTTCCCTTCACAATATATTTGGGGCAATCATATCTTAACTAGGTAGGTGTCCATTGTACAGTACTGAGGCATATCTATTTATTTTTTTAATTATATATGCAGCATCCTGTATATAGTGCTCTCCCCTGAAGTTGGCCTCTAGGTCACACCTCCTACAAAAAATAATGGGATTCAATTTGAATAGACCCAATATAGACCCAATATGGAATACAGGTACCATGGGAGGTGGCCTTCCTTCTTTGGAAGGCAAAACATTTCAGAAGACAAGGTCCTGAGGGTGGAGCCTTCCCTCCCCTTCATCAGGCTAGCCTGTCCCGGCCTTTCCAGTTTTTACATATTCCTGACAGAATGAACAGGTTTGGAATATTGCTGGTTAGTTTTTGCTTATTTTTTAATTTATTCTTAGATATGGGGCTGTACAAATCCCCCATTAGGTAGTTTACCATTCCTGGCTTCCACTGGAGGATTGCCCAGTTTACAGGTGCTGTTGTGGACCTTTGCATCCCTATGGAGAGAATCTTGCAGCCCAAGTTGCAAGCACCAAGTACATGGTGCCTTTAACATGAGCTTTCCACCACAGCCACACTTTATCCATTGGCTTCTATGGGACATTTGTCTGCAACCGTTTGTCATACCAAGTTCAGAGAGTTCACAACCCAAGTGTCTTGGGGGCCCTTGGGGACCTTTGAGTGGAGTTGTAGATGTTGCTAGTTAACAATAACAGAGCAGACTAACTTACCCAAATGCCCATTTGCAGGCTTTCTTCCGAATGGCTGCCTGGTTTACAGCCACCATTTTACTGCTCTCTTGCTTATCCTAAGCAGAGGTTGGCTCTCCTTGCTCTCCTCCCAAGATTAACCCTTCACCTGCCAGATACGTACCTTTCTGGGCTTTTCTAGGCTTTTCTAGGGTGAATTATTATTCTGGGAAACAGTTATTGGTATTTTATACTGTTTTTAGATACTGCTCCTGTTAGGATTTTGGATCCAAAGGCACATGGGGCTAGACCTAAGGCAAAGGACACAGGGGCATCTCTAACCCCCCTTACTTACTGTTCATCATGCCAAGCGGGGTTCCTTAGAGAATATTGGGAATCTCTATGCCCCTCATGTGCGGTGGCCCCTACTACTTCTCCAGTCTTGAACAAGAGCCGGTCTGGGAGAAAGACTTGAAGATCACTATGGCACAATTTCCCCTCTCTCTCTAATGGGTTCTTCATTCTTGGAACCCCCCTACCACCTTCAGGTTTGTGGCCCCTAAGGCCCCAGGTTTCCCTGCACTTATGGACTGCTCTGAGGAGGACTCCTCTGAGCATGACAAAGAGGAGAGGGAATATGATTACTGGGATTCTTCCTACTTATGGGGACCCCTATGAAGCTGACCTCTCTCCCTCTGCTGAGGAGCCCATCAGGGCTGTTTCACAGACCCATCAGGTCTCTGACACCACTGATGAGGGTCATTCTTCTACTGATGTATTTCAGGGACGTAAAAAGTCTTCTACTGTCTTTCCCCCCAATGCCACTCTTTATTAGATCCTTCTGGATGAGTGGAAGACCCCTGATAAGATGTTGTCTTTCTCCTATTTCCAGGCTTTCTACATCCACGGATCTGCCGTTGCCAGACACGGTGGGTCTTAAGGATGTGACGGATGGGAAGCTTGTCTCTATCCTCCAGTCCAATTCAACTTCGTTGTGTTGAGACCTATTTTTTCCTCTGCCTCGGTTAACAGAGCTATTGCTCTCTGATGACACTGTCTGTGATGGTGCCCCAAAGGAGGACCTTTTGGTCATTATGGCGAACATGTCAGAAGCTAAAACATATGTTTCTGATGCACTATTTGAAGGTGTCATGTTGCTGGCAAAGGGCTCAGCCTTTTCTGTTACTTTCAGGGCAAATCTCTCTTTGGTCTCGAGCTGATGCAGATCATCAGTGATGCTACTGGGGGGCAAGAGCACCCTGTTAACTCAGATGTCCAAATGCTCTACCATGGCAAGGAAACTGCGCCTTTTTCGTCTCTACCAAAAGGAGGTGCAAAGGTCGCAAGCCTCTCATGCCTTTACCCAGTTCCCCCACCCCCAAGCCCAAGCAGCAGTGGCAGTCTAAACAAGCAGCTGCCAAGCCCAAGTCTGGCAAGCCTACTTCTGCATGTCTTGCGGAATCCTGGTCCGCATGCCCCCTTTGGCAGATGTCTGCGCCATTTCCAAAATGTGTGGGCAGACTCTATTGCAGACCAGTGGGTTTTGCGAGTAATTTCAGAAAGGTGCAGAATAGGGTTCAAATCCCTTCCTCCCTCCAGGTTTTTCCGGTCCAGGGTTCCCCAGGAACGGGAAAAGCTGCGGCTATTCAAGGAAGTGGTTCAGTCTTTTATGGAAAAGAGAGTTCTTGTTCCAGTACCTCATCAAGAGAGAGGTTCAGGTTTCTATTCAAACTTGCTTGTGGTGTTCAAGAAGAATGGCATCAGCAGTTCCATTCTGAACCTCAAGGACTTCAATTCATATGTGAAGACTGCTCGCTTCAAGATGGAGTCTTTGCACTCTGTCATCGCAGCTATGTGCCCAGGAGAATTCCTAGCGTCTCTGGACCTTCAGTATGCGTACTTGCTCATCCCTATTCACCTGGACAGTCAATACTATCTGCAATTTGCCTTCGGCTCAGAGCATTACTAGTTCATCTCTCTACCCTTTGGTCTGACCTCTTCTCCTGGGGTGTTTTCCAGGGTACTGGAGGCCTTCATTCACACCCAGGGTATTCAGATGACTCCCTATCTGGACAACCTTCTTCTCAAAGCTCCGTCACGGGAGCTCAGCCTGGCAGGTCCAGGATTGTGCCTAGATTCTGATCCATCATTGGTGGATTCTTAACATGTTGAAGTCATCCCCTGTTCCTTCCCAGGAGTTAATATTACTGGGGCTCAGGTTCAATACCAGTCTGGGGAAGGTCTTCTTGATGGAAGACAAGATTCTGCAGTTCATGCAGGATGTGTCCCAGGCTCTGGAGTGATCCTCAGTTCTGGTCCGGAAGTACATGAAGGTTGGGGACCGCATGGTGTCTACCCTAGAAGCGTTGACCTACTCTCTGGCTCACACCAGGGAACTCCAGAGACTTATCATCTAGACATGTCACGGGAATACAGATCTCCTGGGCTGGCAGCTCTCCCTCTTTCTGGAAATCAGACATGCTCTTCAGTGTTTGTTGCACAGACACAACCTGGAACAGGGGATGCTGTTTGTGATCCCGGAGCATACCATGGTCACGACGAATGCCAGCCTGAGGGGGCTGATGTGCGGTTCTTGGTCACCTGGGGATCCAGGGAAGATGGACTGTGGAGGAATCTCTTCAGTCCTTCAACATTCTGGAACTCAGGGCAATCTGGCTCACCCTGGTCTACTGGTTCCTTCAGCTGAAGGGTCATCCAATAAGAGACCAATCACACAATGTACTGGCTGTGGCTTACATCAACAGACAAGGGGGCATTCAAAGCTCTCACTCTTGGTCCGAGGTCAAGTACACCCTAGCTAGGGAAGAAGCACATGTTACGGCCATTTCTGACGTTCACCTTCCAGAGGTAGAAAACATCCTGGTGGACTTCCTAAGTTTCCAAAATGTGTATCTGGGAGAGTGGGAACTCCATCTGGATGTGTTTGCTCTGGTTGTGCAGATGTGGGGTCTTCCTCAGATAGACCTGATGACCACAAGGAACAAAAGGAAGGTTCCTGTGTTTTGCTCCCATTGGGGGGGGGTCCACTGGATGCAATGGCAATTCCATGGTGATTTCACCTCACTTACATCTTTCCTCCAATTCCTCTCATTCCCAAAGTCGTCAGGAAGATTGACGGTCCAGTGGTCATTCTGGTTTCTCTTTATTGGACCAAGAGGGTGTGGTTTGCGGAGCTGGTGTGTCTTTCCATTCAGGATCTGTTTCCACTGCCACCCAGACCAGAGATCCTCCTTCAGGGCTACCTCTGGAAGGAGGATGTGGAGAAGTTGGATTTGTTGGCATGGCTGTTGAAGCCGACATCCTGTGATGGAAGGTGTTCTTCCCTGACGTTGTCTCCACTATGATCCAGGCTAGGAAGCCTGTCTCCTTTAAGGCCTACCACAGGGTTAGGTCCATTTTTCAATCCTGGTGTGTAGAGTTTGAACTTCCAGTGGTCCTGTCCTTTTTGCAGGATGGTGTACTCAGTCTTTATTTCTTGAAGATTCAGGCTTCTGCTATCTCTGTATTTTTTCAGAGATGTATTGCTATCTTGCCTGATGTCAGGTGTTCGTTCAGGGGGACTGTACAGAGTCTTTCGGTAAGACGGATGCCTTGTTTGTCATAACTGAAGGTGCTGTGCTTACTGTTTTCAAGTGTCCATTGACATGAGTTATGTTTGGGCTGTTCCTAGTTCTGGATAGTCCTAGGGAACTCCGGTATCATGGGGACCGGCTCTACGTTCTTTCTAATTACTTCCCACCGCTGGGAGCCTACTGTTGATATATTCCATAGTACCTGTATTCCATATTGGATGAAAGAGAAAGAAGGATTTTAGTCTTACCTTGTTAAAACCCTTTCTCTTAGTCCATATGGAATACAAGTCTCCCACCCAGAGAAAGGGGACTTCGCTTGGTCTCACCTAGCTGGATATTGGAGTCCTTCTTGGGTCTTTTACTCACAGGAGCTTCCACCTTCTTCTCTCGCTGTCCTATCTAGTGAGCTTGTCTCATATAAAAACTGGATAGGCTGGGGTGGGGCAGACTGTTGAAGGGGAGGGAAGGCTCCACCCTCAAGACCTTGTCTTCTGAAATGTTCCACCTTCCAAGTAAGGACGATTGCCTTACATGGTACCTGTATTCCATATAGCGTAAGAGAAAAGGATCTAAAAAGATAAGACTAAAATCCTATTATTGTAGGGCTTTTCCTGTTGAGTAAAATAAGGGCAATCCCAATACTGAGATTTGCATATTTCCAGAGTTATAGTAGCATAGTAATATAGTTGGGGAGGTTGAAAATAGACTTGCGCCCATCAAGTCCAGTCCATGCCAAAACACCCCTGTTGATCCAGAGGAAGGCAAACAAAAAACAAAAAACCCACTGTAGCCATTTCCAATTAAGGCCCAAGTGGGTAAACAAATTCCTTCCAGACTCCAAATGGCAGTCAGATAGTTCCCTGGATCAGCAAACTATCTGCATTGAAGCCATCTGTCATGATTCTAAATTTTGTTCTGTGCTAGACAGGTGTTCATTGCTTTTTAGAAAGCAGTTACAGTATTTGCAAGCACAACATCCCAAGACAAAGAATTACATAGCTGTACTGCCCTTACTGTAATAAATCCCTGCCCTTGTTTTAGTCGAAAACACCTTTCTGCTAGGCTTAATGGATGACCTCTCATTCTTAGCTCAGTTCTTTGCATAAATAATTCATTGGATAGTTCTTTGTATTGACTTGTTTTGAAAATATTTGTAAATGGGAATCATATCACCCCTTAGATGTCTCTTCTCTAGTGTAAACAAACCCAGTTTGGATAGTTTCTCTTTATAACTCACATCCTCCAATGCCTTTATCAGTTTTATTGCATGTCTCTGCACTTATTTAATTTTAATAATGTATATTTTAAGAACTGGTGCCCAAAACTGTGCTCCATATCCTAGATGAGGCATAGCCAAGGATTTATTACAGTTTAAACTTTGACCCCTTTGACCCTCCTGAAAAATTTAAAGAAAAATATGCTCCCCCGGCCAAAGTAATTGCCTACCTCTAGCATAGTGCTACAGACTACATTCACAGCCTTGTCTCTTCTCTAACCAGGAACACCAATAAGTGAGATGGTAAAAGATGCTATAGATGGAGTTAACGTGGACCCCCTGATCATAATGCCTAGTGGATGTTCAGAACAAAATATTAAAGGGATGACTCTTGTTGTGATCGCTACAAATTATTTGGACAGCACTAATCAATGGGAGCGAGTAGGGTTTCATCGTAGACAGCATGCTCTCGAAAATATTTTGAAAGGTGAGTGTAGATGGGAAGGTATGAAAATTGAGTGCATGGTGACTGTGTGAAAGTTGGATGAGAGGAAATCTGGAGACGTACCATGTTTAAAGAGACAATAACTTGACTTGTGCATTAGTTTCAGAACTAATGCAAAATTTTACAAAAATTACGTTTTATGACATTTGGATTTAATTGAAAAACCAAATGACACAGAATACGCAATTCCAGAAAAACAAACAACACACTTAACACTGTCAACACATACATTTGTTTAATTTGTTCATTCATTCATGTGCATACTCGCATGTTTATACACATTCACAACAATTATAACATTAACCTTGATGTTGGAGTTCCTCCAGATGCCCTGGTCCTCCAGCAACTAGTATCTAATGGACATTAAAGAAATAAAAAAGAACTACCCCAAATCAACTACCCCGCATTCACTGAATCTTTGATGAAATAATTAAAAAAAAACAAACAAAAAAACCACTCCCTTAATCTTGCTCTGGCTGTTGCCTGAGCCAGAATGACAAAGAATTGAATAGGGACTTGCTTTTCTATTGCCATCCCTGTTCAGGCGAGCTTCTGCCCTCCCATTGACTGGGATTTTTGGGTTACACAGGGCAGTAACCCTGCAGTAACCTCACCTCCCAGCCAATCATCATCTAGCTGCAGATGTCAAAAATATGCATAACATCCCCCTTCACCTTGCCGGAAACCACTGTGGGAATTGAAATTCAGGGATAGCTCATTGTCCCCAACATAAAAGTGTATTAAAGAATGTGTCATTATGAAAAAAAAAAATAATATACAATCTGAATGTGCCTGTTATGCATTTGCAGAATATTATAGTTAATAAAGAAGATATTGCGTATAATATATGTAGAGGCCGGTGTAATTATGAGTTGCAATGAGTTGGATACCTCTATGGACTTGTGTCTTTATTCAACCTAATTTACTATGTTACTATGACATTCAAAAGGTTAAAGTGGACATGTCATCTTTGGACAAGTTCAGTTTGTTCTACATAGTAGTGATGAGCGAGCACCCCGATGCTCGGGTGTTCCGGTGCTCTGACCGAGCACCCCCTGAGGCTCGAGTGCACGGCCGAGCACCCGAGCCCCATTGAAGTCAATGGGAGGACTCGAGCATTACACCAGGCACCCCCTGCTCTGATGAGGGGAGGGTGCCTGGTCCATAGGAAAAGGGCAGAAAATGATGGAAACACCACAGAAATGGTTCAGGGACAGCATAGGGAGGATGTCTGGATGCATCTTGGACTCCAACGTCGCTGCTGGGAACCATGTTTCACCCGTAGTACGCCATTTTTACAGACTGACCGTAAAACACACAAAAAGGAAGATAAAAACCACTTTAGGCGAAAAATTGTTACCAAACAGTATTTGCTGTATATTTACTTGTATATCATCTGCAAATTCTGCAAAAAATTTCAGCGATTTTTCGGAACTGGGGCCATGATTAAGAGGGAAACGTGCGCAGAGGCAAATTCTCCCCAAAATTTCCTCGATTTTTCTGAACTGGGGCCATGATTAAGAGGGAAACGTGCACAGAGGCAAATTCTCCCAAAAATTTTCTCGATTTTTCTGAACTGGGGCCATGATTAAGAGGGAAACGTGCGCTGAGCCGACCATCTAAAACATTATGGGTGAGGGTCTGCTGCGGAGCTGACCATCCTAAACATTATATGCGAAGGCACGCTAGTGAGCTGACACTATAAAACATTATATGAGAGGGCCCGCTAGAGAGCTGACCCAATAAAACATTATATAAGAAGGCCCGCTGGTGAGCTGACCTATACAAAAAGTTGTCAAACAGGGCCCGCTGGTGAGCTGGCCCTATATAAAAATTATATCACAGGGCCCGCTGGTGAGCTGGCCCTATATAAAAATTATATCACAGGGCCCGCTGGTGAGCTGGCCCTATATAAAAATTATATCACAGGGCCCGCTGGTGAGCTGGCCCTATATAAAAATTATATCACAGGGTATATGGAAGAGAGTCAACCATATACCCGTTTTTTGGGTGGAAGGGGTGAATGGGAATACAGAGTATTCCCATCATTGTAAATAACATATCTAAAGTGACTTTATGTTCACCCGGGGCTTTCCTCCAGTGGAGTGGAGAAGTCAGGGGAAATCCAGGCCTTGTTCATTTTTATAAGTGTCAACCTATCAGCATTTTCGGTGGAAAGGCGGATACGCTTATCTGTTATGATGCCACCAGCAGCACTAAATACCCGCTCAGACAGAACGCTGGCGGCAGGGCAGGCCAGCACCTCCAAGGCATAGAGTGCCAGTTCATACCACGTGTCCAGCTTGGACACCCAGTAGTTGTAAGGCACAGAGGGATCATTGAGGACGTTGACACGGTCTGCTATGTACTCCTTCACCATCTTCCAAAACTTTTCCCTCCTTGTGACACTAGGCTGCGCATCAGGGTGAGGATGCTGGCGGGGTGTCATGAAGGTGTCCCACGCCTTGGAGAGTGTTGCCCTGCCTTTGTCGGAACTGCTGTGTGCTCCCCTTTTCTCCCCTTCTCGGTTGGCCAAGGTAGCACGTACTCTGCCGCCAGCGTTGTCAGATGGAAAATTCTGGAGCAATTTTTCCACAAGAACCTTCTGGTATTGCACCATTTTGCTTGTCCTCTCCACCAGAGGAATGAGAGATGAGAAATTCTCTTTGTAGCGGGGGTCCAGAAGGGTGAACACCCAGTAATCCGTGTTGTCTAAAATGCGTATAACGCGTGGGTCACGGGAAAGGCAGCCTAACATAAAGTCAGCCATGTGTGCCAGAGTACCAACAGGCAAGATTTCGCTGTCCTCACCAGGAGGATGACTCTCAATCTCCTCATCCTCTTCCTCCTCTTCTGCCCACCCACGCTGAAGAGATGGAACTAAAGTTCCATGGCTACCCTCTGTAGCGGAGGCAACCGTGTCTTCCTCCTCCTCCTCCTCCTCCTCCGCCTCCTCCAATTGTCGCTGAGAAGACGAAGTGAGGGTGCTCTGGCTATCACCTTGTGTAAGCTCTTCCTCCCGCATTTCCACCTCTTCCACATGCAAAGCGTCGGTTTTAATTGTGAGCAGCGAGCGTTTCAGTAGACACAGAAGTAGGATGGTTACACTGATAATAGTGTTATCGCCGCTCACCATCTGTGTCGATTCCTCAAAATTGCGTAAAACCTCACAGAGGTCTGACATCCATTCCCACTCCTCACTTCTGATTACAGGAAGTTGAACGGAGAGGCGAGGACCGTGTAACAGCTGGTACTCCACTACTGCCCTCTGCTGCTCACAAAGCCGGGCCAACATGTGGAAGGTGGAGTTCCAGCGCGTGCTCACGTCACACAGCAGCCGGTGAGCTGGCAATTGTAAGCGCTGCTGCAGCTTCAACAGGCCGGCTGAAGCTGTTGATGACTTACGGAAATGTGCACACACGCGGCGCACCTTGGTCAAGAGATCATGCACGTTGGGGTAGGTTTTTAGAAATCGCTGAACCACTAAATTAAATACATGCGCTAGGCATAGTACGTGTGTGAGCTTGCCGAGCTCCAAAGCCGCCACCAAGTTACGCCCATTATCACACACAACCATGCCTGGTTGCAGGTTGAGTGGCGAGAGCCACTGCTCGGTCTGGTGACTAATCCCCTGCAACAGCTCTGAGGCCGTGTGCTGTTTGTCCCCAAGGCAGATCAGCTTCAGCACGGCCTGTTGGCGCTTCCCCACTGCAGTGCTACACTGCTTCCAGCTACCGGCTGATGGGTGAGTGGCGCTGCGCCCAGAGAATTCGGAGGTGGGAACGGAGGAGGAGGAGGAGGAGGAGCCAATAACGTAGGTGCTGGCGGAAACCCTGATGGAGGTAGGGCCCGCAATCCTCGGCGTGGGTAGCACCTGTGCCATCCCAGGGTCCGAGTCGCTCCCAGCCTCCACGACATTCACCCAGTGTGCCGTCACGGAAATGTAGCGTCCCTGGCCACAAGCACTTGTCCATGTGTCAGTCGTTAAGTGGACCTTCCCAGTAACTGCGTTGGTCAGGGCACGGGTGATGTTACGGGACACATGGTGTTGTAAGGCGGGGACGGCACACCGGGAAAAGTAGTGGCGGCTGGGGACTGCGTACCGAGGGACAGCTGCTGCCATCAGGCTGCGGAAGGACTCAGTCTCCACAAGCCTAAATGGCAGCATTTCGATGGCCAGTAATTTGGAAAGGTGTGAGGTTAGTGCTATGGCCTGTGGGTGGGTGGCTGGGTATTTGCGCTTGCGCTCAAATGCCTGGGGTAACGACATTTGGACGCTGCGCTGGGACAGGGAAGTGGATGTGGTCGCTGATGGTGCTTCAGATGGTACAGGTGCAGGGCGGGAGGTATGCGGGACTGCGCCTTCGACAGGCGATTGGCCGGCACCGAAAACAGGGGAAGAGGAGGCAGTGGTGTGGCCTGCAGACACAGATTGGCGATCCGGGCGTTCCTCCCACTTATTACGGTGCTTGGATGCCATGTGTCGGATCATGCTGGTGGTGGTGAGGTTTCTAGTATTCATGCCTCGGCTCATTCTGGTGTGGCACAGGTTGCAAACTACAATTCTTTTGTCGTCCGCACTTTCCTTAAAAAAAACGCCATACCGCGGAACACCTACCCCTTGGCAAGGGAGATTTACGCAAGGGGGTGCTCCGTGGAACATTTGTGGGCCGGTTTGGTGCGGTCCGCCTTCTTTCTGTAGCCACACCACTGCCTCTTCCAGCCTGTTGCGGTGCTGCAGATGGCTCACCCTCAGGACTGCTGTCATCGCTCGGCTCTCCACCTTCCCAGGTGGGGTCAGTGACCTCATCGTCCACCAAGTCCTCCTCCACTTCCTCACTCTGATCATCCTCCTCATGTCTTGATCCCACCACATACTCAGTCATTGACAACTGTGTATCATCCTCCTCATCAAGGTCTTGAGACAGTAATAGTGGTTGATTTGATGGCAACTGTGTCTCATCATCATCATCATCCACTTCCTTTGACCTTAAATGCCGTTCCCCTCTGTCATCTTCTTGTGATTGGGTACCCTCTAGAGGTTGTGATTCAGGGCACAAGATTTCATGTTCCTCTGCAAGCGTGCTTGGAGAGAGGTTCAAATGAAGGACTGGTGATGAGACGAGCTCCTCACTATATCCCAGTGTGAGATCACTTCTTTGGCCAGACCCTCTATGGTGGGAGGAAGGATGATCAGGGTGAGGATTATGTTGACCAGACTCTTGGCTACTGAGAGTGGACTTGGTGGAAGACAGGGTGGTGCTTAACCGACTGGAAGCAGTATCAGCTGAAATCCAACTGACCACCTGTTCGCAGTGGTCTGACCTCGAGAGTGATGTCCTGCGACGCCCTGTAAACTGAGACATGAAGCTAGGTATGGTGGATGTCTTTCTTTCTTGTGCTCTGGCACCAGGCACAGTTTCTCCGCGTCCTGACCCGCGCCCTGAACTATCAGGATCACGTCCACTTCCCCGTCCCTTTTTACCCGCCTTCTTCATATTAAACGGAATATGTGACGTTTATTTTTGAAATTTGCACACTAAACAGAATGTGACGCTAATCTGCGTCTAGGCACACTAAACAGAATGTGACGCTAATCTGCGGCTAGGCACAGTGAACGGAATATGTGACGTTTATTTTTTACACTTTGCACACAAAACAGAATGTGCTGCAAATCTGCAACTTTGCACACTAAACAGAATATGCTGCTTATCTGCGGCTAGGCACAGTGAACAGAATATGTGACTTTTATTTTTAACACTTTGCACAGTAAACAGAATGTGCTGATAATCTGCAACTTTGCACACTAAACAGAATATGCTGCTTATCTGCGGCTAGGCACAGTGAATGGAATATGTGACTTTTAGTTTTTACACTTTGCACACTAAACAGAATGTGCTGCTTATCTGCGGCTAGGCACAGTGAACAGAATATGTGACTTTTATTTTTAACACTTTGCACACAAAACAGAATGTGCTGATAATCTGAAACTTTGCACACTAAACAGAATGTACTGCTTATCTGCGGCTAGGCACAGTGAACAGAATATGTGACTTTTATTTTTAACACTTTGCACACAAAACAGAATGTGCTGATAATCTGAAACTTTGCACACTAAACAGAATATGCTGCTATTCTGCGGCTAGGCACAGTGAATGGAATAAGTGACTTTTAGTTTTTACACTTTGCACACTAAACAGAATGTGCTGCTAATCTGCAACTTTGCACACTAAACAGAATATGCTGCTTATCTGCGGCTAGGCACAGTGAATGGAATAAGTGACTTTTAGTTTTTACACTTTGCACACTAAACAGAATGTGCTGCTTATCTGCGGCTAGGCACAGTGAATGGAATAAGTGACTTTTAGTTTTTACACTTTGCACACTAAACTGAATGTGCTGATAATCTGCAACTTTGCACACTAAACAGAATATGCTGCTTATCTGCGGCTAGGCACAGTGAATGGAATAAGTGACTTTTAGTTTTTACACTTTGCACACTAAACTGAATGTGCTGATAATCTGCAACTTTGCACACTAAACAGAATATGCTGCTTATCTGCGGCTAGGCACAGTGAATGGAATAAGTGACTTTTAGTTTTTACACTTTGCACACTAAACTGAATGTGCTGATAATCTGCAACTTTGCACACTAAACAGAATATGCTGCTTATCTGCGGCTAGGCACAGTGAATGGAATAAGTGACTTTTAGTTTTTACACTTTGCACACTAAACTGAATGTGCTGATAATCTGCAACTTTGCACACTAAACAGAATATGCTGCTTATCTGCGGCTATGCAAAGTGAATGGAATAAGTGACTTTTAGTTTTTACACTTTGCACACTAAACTGAATGTGCTGATAATCTGCAACTTTGCACACTAAACAGAATATGCTGCTTATCTGCGGATAGGCACAGTGAATGGAATAAGTGACTTTTAGTTTTTACACTTTGCACACTAAATTGAATGTGCTGATAATCTGCAACTTTGCACACTAAACAGAATATGCTGCTTATCTGCGGCTAGGCACAGTGAATGGAATAAGTGACTTTTAGTTTTTACACTTTGCACACTAAACTGAATGTGCTGATAATCTGCAACTTTGCACACTAAACAGAATATGCTGCTTATCTGCGGCTAGGCACAGTGAATGGAATAAGTGACTTTTAGTTTTTACACTTTGCACACTAAACAGAATGTTCTGCTAATCTGCAACTTTGCACACTAAACAGAATGTGCTGCTTATCTGCGGCTAGGATCAGTGAACGGAATAAGTGACTTTTATTTTTAACACTTTGCACACTAAACAGAATGGGCTGCTAATCTGCAACTTTGCACACTAAACAGAATGTGCTGCTAATCTGCAACTTTGCACACTAAAAAAATGTGCTGCTAATCTCCAACTTTGCACACTAAACTGAATGTGCTGATAATCTGCAACTTTGCACACTAAACAGAATATGCTGCTTATCTGCGGCTAGGCACAGTGAATGGAATAAGTGACTTTTAGTTTTTACACTTTGCACACTAAATTGAATGTGCTGATAATCTGCAACTTTGCACACTAAACAGAATATGCTGCTTATCTGCGGCTAGGCACAGTGAATGGAATAAGTGACTTTTAGTTTTTACACTTTGCACACTAAACTGAATGTGCTGATAATCTGCAACTTTGCACACTAAACAGAATATGCTGCTTATCTGCGGCTATGCAAAGTGAATGGAATAAGTGACTTTTAGGTTTTTACACTTTGCACACTAAACTGAATGTGCTGATAATCTGCAACTTTGCACACTAAACAGAATATGCTGCTTATCTGCGGATAGGCACAGTGAATGGAATAAGTGACTTTTAGTTTTTACACTTTGCACACTAAATTGAATGTGCTGATAATCTGCAACTTTGCACACTAAACAGAATATGCTGCTTATCTGCGGCTAGGCACAGTGAATGGAATAAGTGACTTTTAGTTTTTACACTTTGCACACTAAACAGAATGTTCTGCTAATCTGCAACTTTGCACACTAAACAGAATGTGCTGCTTATCTGCGGCTAGGATCAGTGAACGGAATAAGTGACTTTTATTTTTAACACTTTGCACACTAAACAGAATGGGCTGCTAATCTGCAACTTTGCACACTAAACAGAATGTGCTGCTAATCTGCAACTTTGCACACTAAAAAAAATGTGCTGCTAATCTCCAACTTTGCACACTAAACAGAATGTGCTGATAATCTGAAACTTTGCACACTAAACAGAATATGCTGCTAATCTGCGGCTAGGCACAGTGAACGGAATATGTGACATTTTTTTTTAAAATTCTGCCCCCCAAAAAAAAATATATCTGCTGCCCCCACACACAGTAGTCCTAAAAAGGACTTTTGGGTCTTTTTTTTTTTCAAAAACACTTTTCTTCTCCCTACACTGACTTTCCCTTCCTATCCTCATCTCTCCCTGGCTAAGACTGAGCCGAACTCGCTGGTCAGGTGCTATACAGCACCCGATCACGGGTTCTGGCCAGCCAATCAGTGTAATGCCAGCAGCCAACATGGCTGCTGGCATTACACTGATGTCAGAGCCTCCCTGCACGTTTATTGGCTGCGCAGCAGCCGCGAAACGTGCGGGGAGGAGACCCGAACATGGCGGGCGAGCACATGCGGTACTCGTACGAGTACCGCCATGTGCCGAGCAGAGCGATGCTCGAGCCGAACCGAGCATCGGCCGAGCATGCTCGCTCATCACTACTACACAGAAATAAAATCAGGTTATATGTTGTTCCAACCACAATTCTGTAAAATATATAGCTTTTGAGAAAAGTACACCTTCTGTTGTCAGAATGTGGCAATTTATGAAAAGTCCCTTCATTCTATGTATGTTTTTTTTTATTTGTATAATGCTAACAGGTGTACTTAGAGTTTTCCAGTTTAGATTTAATATAGTAGGAATACAATAAGTGCAGTAATTAAGTAGTTATACAGATGATCATAATGCTACACTGGGTATGCATACATAGTAGTATGCTACATAGCAGTGTGCTACATTTAAAAGGTGGTCTTTTAGTTTGGATGAGGCTTGGCAAGTGCTAGGTGGTTGAGAGTTCCAGATGTAGGGACTGAGGAACAAGAGAAAAAGCCTTCAGTCTCAATAAAGCAATAGAAGTTAGGGGAGCAGAGATCTGTATGCTATGAGTGGAGCTAGATGACATGAAGGTATGGTGGGATATCAATGATGAAATATAAGGTGGGGATGAGTGTTGGAAAATGTTGAAGCTAATGAGGAGGATTTGGAATGTTGTATACTGCTTTACAAGAAGCCAAAACAAAAATATTATTAGTACAGGGATATGTAATTTTCTGGAGAGAGGAAGAGTATTCTGGATGGCTGAGTTAAGAATTGATTGAAGATAAGAGATATGAGCAGCATGCAGATAGTTGGAATGGATAAGAGCGTTCAAGAGCTTTTTAGCTGTAGAGCAAGAATGAAATGAGATGATTTTTGCTATATTTCGAAGAAAGAAGCCACAGGATTTTTTTACTTCATAAATGTGGGCGTGAAGGAAAGAGAAGAGTCCAAAGATACCCCTTGGCAATATGATTTGTCCACAGGATAAATTGTAGTGCCCTCAACAGTTATAGAAAACTGAGGTATTGTACAGGATTTGTGAGGAAAGATAAGCAGCTCAGTCATAGACATATTAAGTTTTATGTGATGATGAGCCATCCAGGAAGAGACAGCAGTTAGGCATTCTGAGACCAGCTGCTGTATTTCAGGTGAAAGTGAGGGTGTAGAGAGATAGATTTGATGGATGTCTGTGTAGAGATGGTAGTTAAAGCAGAAGAACTTTATCAGTTGCCACAGAGAAAGGATTTACAGGGAGAGGAGAAGGGGCCCCAGAACAGAGTCTTGGGGTAAATCTGCTGAGAGGGGGATAGGAGGTGAGGAGGTGTTAGTGTTTGACACGAAAAATTATGGTTGGGAGAGATAGGATAAGAGCCAGGAATGTGCTAGGTCATAGATACCAATAGATTGGGGAACCTGGGAGAGAAGGGTATGATTGAATGTTTTGAATGTAGCTGATAGGTCAAGGAGGATAAAAAGCAAGACATGCCTGTTGGTTTTCACAATATGGAGATCATGTGTTACTTTTATAAGGGCAGTCTTCATAAAGAAATTGGGCAAAAAAACCCCAACAGACTGCAGTGTGTCCACAG
Source organism: Rhinophrynus dorsalis (assembly GCA_037306005.1). NCBI lineage: Eukaryota > Metazoa > Chordata > Amphibia > Anura > Rhinophrynidae > Rhinophrynus > Rhinophrynus dorsalis. The sequence goes on from CM074721.1 coordinate 525,387,122, forward strand.
TGTTATAGGAGCCAAGAAATGTAAGCAGACAAGAGTAAACTAGACACTCAAGAAGTTTTGAGGCAAAGGGGAAGAGTGATGCAAACTTTTCTTGAGGATTGAAGATACAATTGAATGTGCCATGGACCCTATATGAAGACCCTCTAACTTCTGCTTCAGCTCAATCAGCCATCAAAGCCTTAACCCAAGACCGGCGCCCTGTGGAGGATTACTTGGCGGAGTTCCGTTGTTTGTCTATAGAAACCCAATGGAACAAGCCAGCCCTTCTGGACCAGTTCAGACTAGGACTGGCAGAGGCATTGAAGGATGAATTAGCCATGATCGGAGCACCGCCTTCCCTGGAAGATCTGATATCCCTCTCTATCCAGATTGACCGGTGGCTTAGGGAATGATGCCAAGAATGTGCTGTTGCTATCCACACTGCACCATCAGCTTTTCCTCCTTCTCCTCTGGAATCAGCCACATCTCTGCCATCCACTTCCGAAGAACCTATGCAGATAAGATTGGTATGTGAACCATTGACTGCAGTGGAGAAGGACCACAGAAGATGGTTGAATCTCTGCCTCTATTGTGGAGGAAGTGGACATGTCCTTTGTACCTGTCCAAAAAGACCAAAAGGGACCTAGAGGTAAGAGTGCATCTGTCCTTGGGATCCTCTGTAATACACTCCCATCACCTATCTCTCATGGTCTATTTACATTGGCGTTAAGAAAGACACACCGTTTCTTCGATCTGGGAGACCCCATACAGCCCAAGATCACTCCTCTGCATCTACAAATGCCGAATGGTAGAAGTCATCAGTCTGATCCTGTCTACAGGGAGGCTCAACAACTTGCATCATGAAATGTTAAGTCTGGATGATATCTCTTCACCTCTACACCCACTAATTCTCGGCCTTCCTTGGCTTAGAAAAAACAAGCACTGTCATAGACAGTTTAATTTCCTGGTCTCCCATCCAAGGATCACCAGATTCTGCTGTCTACTCCATCCTCCTCTGAGACAGTACTTCCCGATGCATACCTGGAGTACCTAGATGTGTTTGACGGAAGAGAGGTATAGCACCTTCCTCCTCACTGCAAATCAGACTGCGTAATTGATCTGCATCCGGGAGTTCCAATTCCTTATGGCCGGATCTTTCCTCTCTCTGCACTACAGCATTTGAAGACCTGCCTCTCTGACAATCTCCATAAGGGTTTCATACGTCCATCCACATCTCCGACAGGAGCCGGCATATTCATCGTTGGTAAAAAAGAGGGAGGTTTGAGACCATGTGTCGATTATCGAGAGCTGAATTTAAAGATCTATATCCCCTACTATCACGGTGCCCGTGATTGGCTGCAGTTACTTGTCTGTCACCAGTAGGGTGCTTCTATTGGCTGTCTGCAGATAACCCGCCTCTTATTGACTATTTAAACCTGGATTGGGCACCCTTTTAGTGCCCTTTCGTGTTGTTTCTGACCTTCTTGCTATCACTATGCTAGTGATAGCTGGGCCTCTGTTCCAGTGTTCCTGAGTTCCTGATCTCATGTGTTCCTGAGTTCCTGATCTCTACTGTTCCAGTGTTTCCTGCATGCTGAAGTACTTCCAGTCCTGGTTCCGGCCTAGTCTCTGGTGTTGCAGTTCCTGCTGAACTTCTCTGCTGTTTTCTGACCTGACTGATCGTTGCTGGTTCCTGTCATCTCATCACCTGTCTTCAGTATCCTGGCGACCTTCTGCCTGGTCGCGTTGGTGACATTGCTACAATTCCGTGTTGGTCCCAGCGTGCGGACGCTGGTTTGCTCCCAAGCCTTGCGGCTATACAAACTCGCTTGTTACACCAGTGTGCGGTCACTGGTTTGCTCCAAAGCCTATCAGCTATACAAATCTGTGTTGGTCCCAGCGTGCGGACGCTGGTTTGCTCCTAAGCCTTGCGGCTATACAAACTCGCTTGTTACACCAGTGTGCGGTCACTGGTTTGCTCCAAAGCCTATCAGCTATACAAATCTGTGTTGGTCCCAGCGTGCGGACGCTGGTTTGCTCCTAAGCCTTGCGGCTATACAAACTCACTTGTTACACCAGTGTGCGGTCACTGGTTTGCTCCAAAGCCTTTCAGCTATACAAATCTGTGTTGGTCCCAGCGTGCGGACGCTGGTTTGCTCCTAGCCTTGCGGCTATACAAACTCACTTGTTACACCAGTGTGCGGTCACTGGTTTGCTCCAAAGCCTTTCAGCTATACAAATCTGTGTTGGTCCCAGCGTGCGGACGCTGGTTTGCTCCTAAGCCTTGCGGCTATACAAACTCGCTTGTTACACCAGTGTGCGGTCACTGGTTTGCTCCAAAGCCTATCAGCTATACAAATCTGTGTTGGTCCCAGCGTGCGGACGCTGGTTTGCTCCTAAGCCTTGCGGCTATACTACTCGCTTGTTACTCCAGTGTGCGGTCACTGGTTTGCTCGCTAAGCCTAACGGCTATACTATTCAGTGTTGTTTCCAGCGTGCGGACGCTGGTTTGCTCCAAAGCCTTGCTGCTTAACGATTCTGCTAATTTGCCAGTTCCATCTGACTGCTGCTATTATCTCTGGGCTGCCCTGCCCGGTATTGGTAAGGCCGGTAGAACCTTTTGCCACATTCCATCTGAGGTTGCCTTACCCGGTATTGGCAGGGCCAGTAGAGCCTACATTGTGTATCTATTGAGGCTGCCTTGCCCGGTAATTTGGTAAGGCCGGTAAACCGTTATGCTATTCCATCTGCAGGTTGCCTTACCCGGTATTGGCAAGGCCGGTAGAGCCTAAAGACTGTCCTGTCCGGTATATTGACAGGACCGGTAGAGTCTGCCTTCTGTCTGTGCTATATTCTGTATATATATATTATGTATGTTATTGCCATCCTAAGTTATCATTTATTATTTCAATAAAATTGATTTTTTTTACCTAAAACTTGTGTCTGAGAGTCATAATAAACCGTGACAGTACGAAAGGGCCATGACCTCAGACAGCAAGGGTGAAGGTAACGCACAGAATATCCATTGGAGGATGGATGTGCTCGAGCAACGTTTGGATCAGTTGGCAGTTGCAATTCAAACGATCCTTGAACGCACGGTACCTGCTGCCCAATCTAGCTCTAGCCCGGTGGTCTCGCCAAGTCAGACACCGGAAAGTGATACCAGACCCCTAGGGGGTACTGTTAAAGGGTTAACGGCTTCTGCACCCTTGCCGCTAAGATATGATGGTGACCCTAGTCTCTGCAGAGGGTTCATCAATCAACTCGAAATCTTTATGGAATTGACGGCACACGCATTTCCCAATGATCGTAGTAAAGTGGGGTTCACGATATCACTGCTCACTGGCAGAGCATTGGCTTGGGCTAACCCCTTGTGGGAGAATGCTAAACCTTGTACTAAGAACTTTAGTGAATTTGTGCGTTCCTTTCGAAGAGTGTTTGAGCCTCCTGGTAGAACCACCTCTGCTGCCAAACGCCTTATGGAGATACAACAGGGCAGGCGTACAGTGGGCGACTATGCCATCGAATTCCGCACATTGGCAGCAGAGGTAGGTTGGAATAACGAGGCATTATTGGCAGCCTTCTCTCAAGGCCTGAATGACCACATTAAAGACGAAATCGCTGCTAAAGATCTACCTATTGATCTAGATGATTACATTGAGTATGTTATGATAATTGACTCCAGAATACGTGAGAGATCAATGGCCAGAGATCGTAAGTTACGGTCAAAAAATAATGAGCCTAGTAGCATGTTTTGCCCACCCATCCCTCCCTTGGCATTGAAGTCTAGTGAACCAGTACGGGAAACAAGTGAACCTATGGAAATAGGCTTCACTAGACTATCCAAGGCAGAGAGACTATCTCGCAAAAAACAAGGGTTATGTTTATACTGCGGTAAAAAAGGGCACTTGCTAAATTCCTGTCCGGTACGTCCGGGAAACGCACACACCTAGGGTATCTTGGGGGACAGGCCCTAGGTGGTGTACAATCGTCCCCAGTGTCGGGCATAATGAAACCCACCATACAGGTGGTATTGTCTTGGGCACAACGCTCTGTGGAGGTTTTGGCCTTGGTTGACTCCGGTGCAGCAGGGTATTTTATGGATAATACCTTTGCTGAATTGCACGGAGTTCCACGCATTGAAAGAGAAAACCCCTTGACTATTGAAGCGATTGATGGTAGACCCTTAGAACCGCCTCAGGTTATATTTGAAACTATGCCATTGTCTATGACTATTGGGGCACTTCACAGAGAAGAGCAGCAGTTTCAACTGATTAATTCCCCGCACCATGCGGTGATATTGGGATTTCCGTGGTTACAGTTACATAACCCACAATTCGATTGGAAAAAGTGTGAAATTGCTGCTTGGTCCCAGTTTTGTATGGACAAGTGCGTCATCCAGCCTATTAAGGTCATGTGCACCTCCTCTGCTATGCCGGATGTGTACCAACAGTTTGGCGATGTTTTTAGCAAAGGAGAGGCTAGTATGCTACCCCAGCATAGACCTTATGATTGTTGCATTGAATTGCAGCCTGGTGCAGTACCTCCGAAAGGACGCACTTATCCATTATCTTGTGATGAAAATAAGGCTATGGAGGATTACATTTCTGATGCCCTTGCTAGAGGGATCATACGTAAATCTACCTCTCCAGCTGGGGCTGGGTTCTTTTTTGTAAAAAAGAAAAATGGCGAATTAAGACCATGCATTGACTACCGGGGCTTGAATAAACTAATGGCAAAAAACGCATACCCAATACCACTCATCACCGAGCTTTTTGACAGGCTTAAGGGCGCTTCGATATTTACCAAGTTGGACCTACGGGCCGCTTACAATCTGGTTCGCATTCGAGCAGGTGATGAGTGGAAAACTGCCTTTAATACTCGAGCTGGGCACTACGAGTATCTAGTAATGCCTTTTGGGCTGTGTAATGCACCCGCTGTTTTCCAGGAACTGATAAATGATGTTCTGAGAGATATGTTACAGACATGTGTTGTGGTGTACCTCGACGATATACTGATTTACTCCCAAAACATGGCAGAGCACATCAAAGATGTATCCGCAGTATTGCTACGACTCCGTGAGAACAAATTATTTTGTAAAATGGAAAAATGTGAGTTTCATAGAACCAGTGTGCCATTCTTGGGGTTCATAATTGGCAATGATGGCATTGCCATGGACAAAGAAAAATTGTCAGCTGTCCTACAATGGCCAAAACCCAAGGGTCTTAAAGCCATACAGCGTTTCCTGGGTTTCGCTAATTATTATAGGAGGTTTATTAAGAACTTTTCTTCCATTGTCAAACCTCTGTCCGATCTTACGCACAAGGGTGCTAATCCTTCTTGTTGGCCGGTATCTGCTGAGAAAGCCTTTGAGAATTTGAAGCTGGCATTTGCTGCGGCTCCTGTGTTATCCCACCCCAATCCTTTACTTCCATTTACGTTAGAGGTTGATGCCTCAGATATTGGGGTCGGGGCAGTACTTTCGCAGCGACACGAGAAAGGTGGAACTCTCAGACCTTGTGGGTTTTTCTCTAAAAAGTTGACTGTCACTCAAAGCCACTATGAGATAGGTGACAGAGAATTATTGGCCATTATCCTTGCTCTTAAGGAATGGCGTCATTTGCTTGAAGGTACTAAGAATCCTGTCTTAATCCTAACAGATCATAAGAATCTGACCTATCTCTCGGAGGCCAAGAGATTGTCCTCTCGTCAGGCCAGGTGGGCACTGTTCCTGTCTCGATTTAATTTCATTGTATCATATTTACCAGGGTCAAAAAATATCAGGGCTGATGCACTGTCAAGACAATTTGAGGCCGACAGTGACAGAGTGGAAGCACCAGCTCCTATCATCCAACCTGATAGAATACTGGCTACTATACGCACGAGTATCACTTCTCCTCTAGGGGAGGAGATCCTGGCCTCTCAGGGGTCCGCTCCCCATGAAACCCCAGTGGGCAAATGTTTTGTCGCTGAATCATTTCGTACTAGGCTGCTCGAAACCTACCATTCCTCTAAGGCTGCGGGACATATTGGTAGAGACCAATTGTTATGGTCCCTTTCTCAGTTATTTTGGTGGCCTTCCATGAGAAACGATTGTGCCGAATTTACGAATGCCTGTGCCACCTGCGCCCGCGCTAAGACCCCGAGACATCTCCCTGTGGGCTTGCTTCAACCGGTGCCTAATGGCGAACGCCCCTGGTCTCATGTTTCCATTGATTTTATGGGAGAGTTGCCTATGTCGAAGGGGTACTCCTTTATATTCATGGTGGTGGACAGGTTTTCTAAAATGGCTCATTTCGTGCCCCTCCGTGGTCTTCCTTCAGCGAAGGAATTGGCAATGGTGTTCGCCAGAGAAGTATTCCGGTTGCATGGAGTGCCTAGGGTACTGGTGTCTGACAGGGGGAGCCAGTTTGTGTCTAGATTTTGGAGGGCATTTTGCCAACAGATGGGCATACAGCTGTCCTTCTCCTCTGCCTACCATCCCCAGACCAATGGAGCCGCTGAACGAGCTAATCAGTGCTTGGAACAATTTCTCCGTTGTTTCGTTACTGACCATCATGATAATTGGTCCGACTTGTTGCCTTGGGCAGAGTTCGCCAGGAACTGTGCGGTCAATTCTTCATCTGGGAGCTCTCCGTTTCTGATTAATTATGGGTTCCAGCCCTGTTTGCTTCCAGACTCATTTCAGACGCAACAGATTCCAGCTCTGGATGAGCATATCGAGCAACTCCGTTCCACATGGGCACAAGTTCAGAGGGCACTTGGTCAGTCATTTCAGCGTCATCAGCGCCATGCTAATCGCAGAAGGCTTCCAGCGGTTTCCTTTCAGGTTGGGGATAGAGTATGGCTTTCCTCCAGAAATCTCAAGCTGCAGGTTCCGTCTAATAAGTTGGCTCCTCGGTTTATTGGTCCATACAGAGTTATTCGCAAAATTAACCCTGTCTCCTATGCACTAGACCTACCTGCATCCATGCGTATCCATAATGTGTTCCATGTGTCCCTTCTTAAGCCTCTGGTTTGCAATCGCTATACTACCACACCTGTGGTGCCAGGACCTGTTGAGGTCGAGGGCCAGGAGGAGTACGAGGTTCAGAGCATTATTGATTCCCGTAGGCTTAGAGGAAGGGTACAGTACCTGGTACATTGGAAAGGGTATGGTCCTGAGGATCGATCATGGGTGGATAGTACGGACCTTCATGCACCTAGGTTAACTAGGGCCTTTCATGCCAATTACCCGCAGAAACCTAAACCCTATTCTAGGAGAGGGGGTCTTTGAAAGGGGGGTACTATCACGGTGCCCGTGATTGGCTGCAGTTACTTGTCTGTCACCAGTAGGGTGCTTCTATTGGCTGTCTGCAGATAGCCCGCCTCTTATTGACTATTTAAACCTGGATTGGGCACCCTTTTAGTGCCCTTTCGTGTTGTTTCTGACCTTCTTGCTATCACTATGCTAGTGATAGCTGGGCCTCTGTTCCAGTGTTCCTGAGTTCCTGATCTCATGTGTTCCTGAGTTCCTGATCTCTACTGTTCCAGTGTTTCCTGCATGCTGAAGTACTTCCAGTCCTGGTTCCGGCCTAGTCTCTGGTGTTGCAGTTCCTGCTGAACTTCTCTGCTGTTTTCTGACCTGACTGATCGTTGCTGGTTCCTGTCATCTCATCACCTGTCTTCAGTATCCTGGCGACCTTCTGCCTGGTCGCGTTGGTGACATTGCTACAATTCCGTGTTGGTCCCAGCGTGCGGACGCTGGTTTGCTCCCAAGCCTTGCGGCTATACAAACTCGCTTGTTACACCAGTGTGCGGTCACTGGTTTGCTCCAAAGCCTATCAGCTATACAAATCTGTGTTGGTCCCAGCGTGCGGACGCTGGTTTGCTCCTAAGCCTTGCGGCTATACAAACTCGCTTGTTACACCAGTGTGCGGTCACTGGTTTGCTCCAAAGCCTATCAGCTATACAAATCTGTGTTGGTCCCAGCGTGCGGACGCTGGTTTGCTCCTAAGCCTTGCGGCTATACAAACTCACTTGTTACACCAGTGTGCGGTCACTGGTTTGCTCCAAAGCCTTTCAGCTATACAAATCTGTGTTGGTCCCAGCGTGCGGACGCTGGTTTGCTCCTAGCCTTGCGGCTATACAAACTCACTTGTTACACCAGTGTGCGGTCACTGGTTTGCTCCAAAGCCTTTCAGCTATACAAATCTGTGTTGGTCCCAGCGTGCGGACGCTGGTTTGCTCCTAAGCCTTGCGGCTATACAAACTCGCTTGTTACACCAGTGTGCGGTCACTGGTTTGCTCCAAAGCCTATCAGCTATACAAATCTGTGTTGGTCCCAGCGTGCGGACGCTGGTTTGCTCCTAAGCCTTGCGGCTATACTACTCGCTTGTTACTCCAGTGTGCGGTCACTGGTTTGCTCGCTAAGCCTAACGGCTATACTATTCAGTGTTGTTTCCAGCGTGCGGACGCTGGTTTGCTCCAAAGCCTTGCTGCTTAACGATTCTGCTAATTTGCCAGTTCCATCTGACTGCTGCTATTATCTCTGGGCTGCCCTGCCCGGTATTGGTAAGGCCGGTAGAACCTTTTGCCACATTCCATCTGAGGTTGCCTTACCCGGTATTGGCAGGGCCAGTAGAGCCTACATTGTGTATCTATTGAGGCTGCCTTGCCCGGTAATTTGGTAAGGCCGGTAAACCGTTATGCTATTCCATCTGCAGGTTGCCTTACCCGGTATTGGCAAGGCCGGTAGAGCCTAAAGACTGTCCTGTCCGGTATATTGACAGGACCGGTAGAGTCTGCCTTCTGTCTGTGCTATATTCTGTATATATATATTATGTATGTTATTGCCATCCTAAGTTATCATTTATTATTTCAATAAAATTGATTTTTTTTACCTAAAACTTGTGTCTGAGAGTCATAATAAACCGTGACACCTACCTCTTATACTGAACTACTGGAACTCTTCGCTACCACCACTGTGTTCAACAAATGCGACCTACGTGAGGCCTATAACTTGATACACATTAAAGGGATAGTAATGTTTCATAATAAAAGCAGCTCTAATTAATCATCATAGTATTTGGACTTTGGAGAGTGTTATTTCAATTCTGTCAGAGTTGTAGTTCCAGAGTAATTCAATGACAAAGTATGCCCCTCCTGCCCCTTTTACTGTTCAGCCAGAGCAGAAGGGAGGTGCCCAGGTAGACTGCAGAGAGGGACAATTTACAACTTGGTCAGAATGAAGGAGGGCCACGAATGGAAGACAGCATTTAACACCCGGAGTAGGCATTATGAGTACCTTACGAGTACCCAAGGGCTTGGTGACTATGTGAAGGATGAGATTGCTGCCCATGAGTTACCTGAGGTTTTGGATGAACTGATATCATTTGTCATCCTGATTGACACTAGGGTCTGGGAGAGAACCTCGTTCAAGGAGTGCCTGCGGAGGCATCCTTCTAGAGTGACATCCCTCTTAGCTTGCCCACCCAGTCCTCCCTCACCTCCCATGCCTCCTGGTTTTGACTCTAGGGATAGTGAACCTATGCAGGATGGGGCCACCCGACTGTCTGTGGAGGAGAGGGCCTTTTGGAGGAGGGAGCGACTGTGTCTATACTGTGGGAGACTTGGACACTTATTGAGGTCATGTCCCGTACGTCCGGGAAACTCCTGCACCTAAGACCCTGTTGGGGACAGATCTTAGGTGGTATATCTCTGTTCCCTGAGGCCACGCAAAATAAATCCATGCTTGAAGTGTTCTTACTTGGGCCAATGAGTCTTTCTCAGTTTCTGCATTAATAGACTAAGGTGCTGACGGTTACTTTATGGATACTGAATTTGCAGCTCAGAATCGTATTCCATTACAGTTCAGTGCCTCTCCTTTAGCAGTTGAGGCCATTGATGGCACACCCCTTCTGCCATCATACATTACTCATGAAACTTCTCCACTTACCCTGAGAGTGGGGGCCCTCCATAAAGAAACCCTGAAGTTTCAGGTGCCATCGTCCTAGGGTTTCCTTGGTTGCAGGCGCATAACCCTAGGATTGATTGGCATACGTGCAAAATATTGTCTTGGATTCCACAGTGTAACGAGTCTTGTCTATCGCTGCCAATTAGACTGGCATGTACTGAGTCTTCTGGCCTACCTGAGGCCTATTCTGATTTTGCTGATGTATTTAATAAAATCCAGGCTAGGGCTTTACCTCTTCATAGGCCTTATGATTGTTTTTTGGAGCTACTGCCTGGTACAACCCCTCCTAGGGGCCGTATATACCCTCTATATGTGGAGGAAAACAAGGCCATGGAGGAATACATCTCTGATGCCCTGGAGAGGGGTATCATTCGCAAATCCACATCCCCTGCCGGTGCTGGAACGCCTATGCGATACATCTGATTATGGAATTATATGACCATCTAAAAGGTTCTAAGATATTCACGAAACTTGATTTACAACTTGGTCAGAATGAAGGAGAGCCACGAATGGAAGACAGCATTTAACACCAAGAGTGGGCATTATGAGTACCTTGTCATGCCCTTTGGTCTCTGTAATGCGCATGCTGTCTTCCAGGAATTTATCAATGACATGCTGAGAGACCTTTTAAAGAGTTGTGTGATGGTCTATCTGGATGACATCCTCATTCATTCTCCTACATTGGAGATTCACCGTTCGGATGTATCCAAAGTCCTACAACTGCTGAGAGAGAACAACTAGTATTGCAAGTTGGAAAAATGCGAATTTCACAAACCTCAAGTAGCCTTTCTGGGGTCCATTATTTCTTCATTTGGGTTGGCCATGGACCCCCAGAAGTTGTCCGCAGTGTTGCAATGGCCTTGTCCTGTGGGACTTAAATCTATCCAAAGATTTTTGGGGTTCGCTAATTACTATCGGAAATTTATTAAAAATTTCTCGACTATTGTCAAACTGCTCACTGATATGACCTGTAAGGGTGCAAAGGTCTCTGAATGGTCTCCCAGTGAGTTGCTCACCTTTGAAGACCTCAAGGCAGCATTTGCAGCAGCTTCCATTTTGGTGCATCTGAATCCCGCCCTACCCTTTACCCTGGAGATCGATGCATCTGAGATTGGAGTCGGCGCCCTCCTTTCCCAGGGCTCGGCTCTGAGGGAGGCCTTACGCCCATGCAGCTATTTTTCCAGAAAAATATCTAAATCTGAGATGGTATATCAGACTGGGGACAGAGAATAACTGGCCATCATACTGGCCCTGAAAGAATGGCGACACCTCTTGGAAGGTACTAGTTCCCCGATTTTGATTCTTACGGATCATAAGAACCTCACGTACGTATCCGAGGCCAAACGCTTGTCGTTCCGTCAAGCTAGATGGTCATTGTTCCTTTCCAGGTTCAATTACATGGTTTACTACCTCCCGGACTCTAAGAATATTAAGGCCGATGCCCTATCATGCCAATTTTGCAGTCTATCCAAGGAGGAGGTTCCTTCTACACCGATTATTCCGGCTGATCGGACTCTGGCTACCATATGAACATGTATTACGTCTCCCCTGAGAGAGGAAATATTGGCTGCTCAAACATCTGCTCCGGCGGAGAAGCCTTGAGTGAGGTGCATTGTCCCTGCTCATTAAACTGTTGGAGATGTACCATGCTTCCAAGATAGAGGGTCACATTGGGCGAGACCAACTGATTTGGTCTTTGTCTAGACTGTTCTGGTAGCCGAGCCTTAGATCCGATTGTGCTGCTTTTACCGCATCATGCACTACGTGTGCTCAAAATAAATCACCTCGAAACTTGCCTGTAGGTCTCCTTCAACCTGTGGCTAACGGAGAATGTCTCTGGTCACATTTGTCCATAGACTTCATGGTTGATCTTCCGGCATCCTTGGGCTTCACGGTCATCCTGATGATCGTAGATACATTTTCTAAGATGGCTCACATTGTACCACTTAAAGGCTTACCATCCTCACAGGAATTGGCGGTGGTGTTCACGTGGGATGTCTTTCGGCTTCATGGCATACCCAGGGTTATTGTCTCAGACAGAGGTAGCCAGTTCGTGTCTCGTTTCTATAGATGCTTTTGTGCTCAGATGGGGATTCAGCTAGCATTCTCCTCCGCGTACCACCCCCGGTCTAATGGTGCAGCAGAAAGGTCTAACCAAGCCTTTGAACAATTTCTCTGTTGCTGTATCTCTGACCACCACGATCATTGGGCTACCTTGTTACCTTGGGCGGAGTTTGCACGGAATTGTGCCATGAGCTCTTCCTCTAAGAGTTCTCCATTCTTGATCAACTATGGGTTTCAACCCTCTGTCCTTCCCAAGGTCTTTCAAGCACAAGAAATTCTGGGTATTGATGAGCATTTGAGGTCTCTCTGTTCCTCTTGGGTTCAGGTACAGCATTATCACAGTGCCCGTGCTATGCGGGCGACATTCTGTCGGTTTCCTCTATTGATCTCTCTCATTGGTTGAAGTGACTTGTCCCTGCCCAGTATTTGTCCTTAAATACTGGGTCTTGTCACTTATCCGGGGCCCTTTTGTGGTGTTTCCGTACCATCGCTTGTTCCTGTATTTCATGTGATCTCTGTATACCGACCCGGCCTGCCAGACAACTCTGCATATTGTTACTGCCTGTGTACCGACCCGGACTGCCTGACTATTCTGCATCTTGTTCCTGTCCTGTGTACCGATTCAGGTTGGCTGACGTTCCTGCTCTGTGTACCGACCCGGCCCGGCTGACGTTCCTGCTCTGTGTACCGACTCGGATTGGCTGACGTTCCTTCTCTGTGTACCGACCCGGCCCGGCTGGGCCACTGTGGTTGCATATCCCTCCTGTAACGCCTTATCCAGCCTCCGGTTGGGGTTGTGTCAGGATCCTCGCTGTCTCCGGACAGTCATTCTCTGCAGTCTAGTCTCCGTTGCATCAGTGTTGCCCAGGCAACATTGCTGTGTGTTCCTTCAATCCGTGCAGTCCCCGGTTGGGTCCCTCTCCAGGCAAGTCGCTCTAGTCTCCATTACTGCTACGGCAGTCTACAAGTTGCCTGGTCTCCGGTACTGCTATGGCAGTCCACAAGTTGCCTGGTCTCCATTACTGCTACAGCAGTCCACAAGTTACCTGGTCTCCGTTACTGCTATGGCAGTCTACAAGTTGCTCTGGCCTCCATTACTGCCACGGCAGTCCACAAGTTGCTTTGGTCCTATTACTGCTTGGGCGTTACTCGAGATTGTGCTCTCTCTTCAAGACTGAGCTTCTTAAAGGGCCTCGCGCTATTTGGGCCTGTCAGACCTCCTGGCCTAATAGTAACCCATTCCGTGCTGTCTAACTTGAGTATCACACAAAAACTGCCTGACCTGTGTCAGTATATTGTATGCTGTATTACTTGTATATACTAGACCCGTGTGGGCATACTTCATTGTAACCTGTCCTGTGTCTGTGCTATATTGCTGATATATTACTGGACCCAAGAGGGTTATTGTTATTACAACTGTTCAATAAAACTGTGTTTTTTCCAAACCTGCTGTGTCTGTGTGTCAAGCAAACCGTTACAAGCATACCTTTCCTGGTAGGTGTTTGCCGGCACCTACCTTCCAGGTGGGGGAGAGAGGGTGGCTGTCATCCCGTAACCTTAATCTCCACATTCCCTGTAATAAGTTGGGTCCTCGATTCGTTGGTCCATTTCATGTGCTGCTCAGAATTAACCCTGTGGCTTATGCTCTGGAACTTCCCTCCTCCATGCGCATTCACAATGTGTTCCACGTCTCCTTGCTTAAACCTCTGATTTGTAACCGCTATACCTGAAGTTCGGCCAGCTCCTGTCAGGGTTAGTAATCATGAGGAATATGTGGTACAAAGCATTCTGGACTCTGGGTGGGTCAGAGGGCGCCTACAATACTTGATCCACTGGAGGGGTTATGGTCCAGAGGAGCGCTCCTAGATACCATCTGGTGATGTTCATGCTCCCCTCTTGGTGCACAGACTTCATGCTCGCTTTCCTAACAAACCCCGACTGGGTCCTTGGAGGAGGGGCCTTTGAGGAGGGGTACTGTCACAGCTCACCTTGGTTCCAGCGCCGCCACTTCGGGTGACATTGGAGATTGATGGCATGAAATGACGCTTCAGCGTCATCCCACTCGTCACTTCGGGCATTGGGCCTGAGCACTCTTGGCATCCTCAGCGGCTGCCCGTGTCCTCTGGCTAGGCAGGCAGGTGGCTATGAATGATGCGGCAATGGTGCAGAGGTTTGACACATCTTGGCGAGATGTGTCATCTACAGGCGCAAGGCTGCATATTGACGCAGGCCTCATCTTTATTTAGGATGGCCTGGTTAGTCTCCTCCCATCTACTTCCTGGCTTTAGTATTTAAGGGAACTGGATCCTTATACAGTTACCCTTAAGTTGGTGTCCAATCAATTCTAGTTCCTGTTCCAGTATTCTGTGTATAAGCCGACTTGTCTGACCATCCATTCTGGTGCTGACTTGTGGCTCTGTCTTACCATTCTCTTGTACACTCCTTTCCCTTCGGATATCCAGTCTGGTGCAGACCTGTGGCTCTGGCTGTCTGACTATCCATCTGGTGCTGACCTGGGGCTCTGTCCAACTATCCTCCCTGGTTGCCTCCTATCAGTGGACATCCTATCTGGTGCAGACCTGTGGCTCTGGCTGACTACCCGCTCCGTGTATGACCCTGGCTTGTCTGACTATCCATCTGGTGCTGACCTGGGGCTCTGTCCAACTATCCTCCCTGGTTGCCTCCTATTAGTGGACATCCTATCTTGTGCAGACCGGTGGCTCTGGCTGACTACCCACTCTGTGTATGATCCTGGATTGTCTGGCTATCCTATCTGGTGCTGGCCTGTGGCTCTGTCCAATAATACTCTCAGTGTTGCCTTTTGCTCAGTGGACATCCTATCTGGTGCAGATGTTGGACTCTGGTGGATTTTGTTGACTGACTGCAGGCGTGAGTCAGTAGTTTCCCTTGTTGCCATCTTATGGAAGATCGCGAGAGCCTTCCTTGGGTTTCCTGTATTACTGAGTCTACCAGTGGCTACGACCTAGTCTCTTGCAGTTGTGGTTGACCTTGGGTGGCCTCCTATTCCTGATAGAGGTTATAGTCTTTCTAGTCACCCTCTGCTACTCCGTGAACCTGTCTATTTATATTTAATAAAGTGATATTAACTATACCGTCTGACTCTTGTCTTGCTTGCTAACCGTGACAGAGGTCCTATGTCTCTCTCATGACATTCTCACAGCTGGTCATGGGGGAGTACTCCACACTATGGAACTTACTCAGCGACACTTCTGGTGGCCTAGGATGGAACAAAACATCAGAGTATAAGCAGGGCTTAAAATTTCCACTCGCCACTAGCCAATGGCGAGTGAAAATTTAGCCCTGGCAAGTAGAAATTCAGCCCTGGTGGGTATGTTTTGGCTTGCAGTGACGAGTAACTTTTAAGGTCTGGCTAGTAGCAAAGAACTTAAAATTATAAGCCCTGGTATAAGTATCCACCTGTGTCACTTGTATACAGGCTGAAGACCGACACTCAAAACCAGCAAGCCTACTTCAACCTTTGCCTATACCCTCCATGCCATGGTCAGAGATCTCGATTGACTTCATAACAGATTTTCCACCATCCAAGAAAAACACCACAATACTTGTAGTGATTGACATATTCTCAAAGATGGCCCATTTTATTGCTACTCCCAAGCTTCCTTCTGTCTCTCATACTGCTACATTTTTTATTCAGGACATCTTCCGTCTCCACTGGCTACCTTCCTCTATAACCACTGATTGAGGCACACAGTGTATGTCACAGTTCTGGAGATTCCTTTGTCATACCCTATCCAGTGTAATTTGTCTTCTGGGTATCACCCTCATACTAATGGAGAGATGGAACGGGTTGGCCAAACCCTTCAGCAATACCTGCTCTGTTACTCTACATATCTTCAAGACAACTGGTCTACTCTCCTCACAGTTGCTGAATTCACGTATAACAACCATCTTCACCGCTCAGCAAAGTCCACCCCTTTCTTCCTCACCTACGGATATCATCCACAAGTGCTTCCTGGTTTGCCTACATATAGTCCTGTTCCTCAGGCCACTCAAAGAATCCAACAGTTATGATAAAGCCATCATCTCCTCTGCTTCACCCTAGCCAAGGCCCAATACAGCTATACGACTCAAGCAGATATACACCATTCCCTGGAACCAGCTTATGCTGTGGGCGATAAAGTCTGGTTGTCTATGGCTCACATTCAACTGGCCTGCCCTACCAAAAAACTGGGTCCTTGTTATATAGGCCCTTTCAGAATCATGCACAAGATTAAGTCCGTGGCCTTCCGATTGGCATTGCCCCATTCCTTCAGGATCCATTCTATGTGTCGCAGCTTAAACCGTGGACCTCTTCACCCTGTCTTAATAGGGATCCCGTCCAACCTCCTGCGATACCGTTTGATGGGTCTGAAGAGTATGAAGTGCAGGAGGTCTTGGACTCTTATCAGACGTTGCAAGCTGGAATACTTGATCTATTGGAAAGGGTATGAACCAGAGGACAGGTCCTGGGAACCTGCCTCTCACATACATACCCTTCTCTGTCTGTAGACCTCCATGGCCTGGTCCTAAGTCTGTCCAGAGGCTGTCCTTAAGGGGGGACTCTGTCAGTGCCTCGGCAGGTCCCTGTACCGCACTGGAGGATTAGGTCGTCCTCTATTGACCTCATCCTCTCCTCTGCGCAGGCGCCGACATCCCGACGCTTGCCTCATACACAAGATGTGTCCAGCAACATCGGCGCCCTCTGCTCACCTCAAATCACTCACCTCAGTCTCAGTAATATGGAGTGGATGGAATTGGGAGGAGGGAAGGCAGATGTTGCTCTGTATATGGGCATAAGTGGTTAGGGATTTGGCAGAAAAAGGTGGGGTTTCTGTTGGACTAACCAAACTAGAGATTCAGCCTCTGTTCTTGGTGATCTGGTAACTGACTCTGAAAATCAGAGGCTCCTGGGCAGATTCGGATAGTACCCAGGTATGATTATTACTAGGTTACACTTTCCCTTTAAAGGGATAGTAATGTTTCATAATAAAAGCAGCTCTAATTAATCATCATAGTATTTGGACTTTGGAGAGTGTTATTTCAATTCTGTCAGAGTTGTAGTTCAAGAGTAATTCAATGATAAAGTATCCCCCTCCCGCCCCTTTAACTGATGTAACACTGCTCAGCCAGATCAGAAGGGAGTTGCCCAGGTAGACTGCAGAGAGAGACAATCTTCAATTAAGATAAGGGAAAAGCCTGAAAAACTTGTAAAGGGGGAAGGCCTTTCATTGTTCTCATAGGAAGATTGTCCCCTGCTGTTATCTGTCTGGTCTATGGACTGGATTCCACATCTGAGAAGAGATGGTTTACACTAGGTAAAAGGGGCGGGAGGGGAAACTTTGCTTGAGAATATCTCTCAAACCATAAAGGTTTGAGAGATAAGACTTATATCGTTCTTCATGTTTTTTTAATGCCTACAAAATAATATAAATATAAAACGAAGTATTACTATCCCTTTAAATCAGCCTTATTTTTACTGGCTTAATCCTCTTTGTGGTGTTAATGCATCCCACCTCCTGATTTATCTCCCGCCCTTCCCTCTGATGTCTCATTTTCTGTTTCTCCCTTCAGGTTATGTTACAGAACTAACTTATCGTAAAACGGACTATTCCTACCCACCCTACAGTAAAACTGAATCCAGCACATGGTAAACATGATGTTTCTCATTCAGAATATGAACCCTGACTTAATTATTTCTCACACAAGGTCAAACCAGAATGGGGTTTCCAGTTGCCTGCAACTGATTATCGATGAATAATTACACAAATCAAATTCTAGTTATTTTATACTGAATTCATTTTAATTAAACCCCTCTACAGAAATCCTGGTTTGGCCCTGTTACCCTCTTTGTGAGCACCATTCATGTCTCTGACCTATTTACTCTGGCTCTTTCTTAATCAGGCTTACTGCTTACATTGCCAAAGTCTTTGCCATGGCTTCAAGTCTTGTGAATATTGAAAATGATGTTCTGTGTGGTGCCATCAATTGGATATTGGAAAAGCAGGAGATGGAGGGGCTTTTCCTGGAAAGTTCACCTGTCAGTGATCAGTACATTACGGTATGTAGGCAATATTAAAGGAGAAACAATGCTTTCTAACTCTAATAACCCTTCAACTCATCTTGCTATGGCCAGAAAACCCTAATGTCATCTATGAATTTAGCCGTTGCTCCATTGTTTAAGAGATAACGTCTTCAATAAGATGTCATGTGCATGGACGTGGATAGCAGGACTGCACAAGTTATGTGTAATGAACATGATAATCCTAAAAAGGCACTCTTCCTGCATCTGTTTAAAAAAAAAACAACAAACTGGTAGCAACTTTCATGCCCAACATCCAGCACTGATTTATTGAAGATGTTGGGGCAGTTGCACTAAAGGTCAATGCTATGGTGATATGATTTTGTAGATGCTTTTAAAGCACTTCACCTTTTCGATGTAGACACACATCGCTAAAATTTAGGGATGCAAGGGGATGGGAAGAGAAATTCCCCATTAGCATGCAGGATTGTTGAACTGCTGGCGACACATCACTAGAAGACATCACTATAGACACACATCACTAGAAGTAGACAACTTCAAAGTTTGACAGAATACTCTCTGCTTCTCAGTAGGGGAGTTGAGAGGATCCTTTGAGCACCACAAATGACATCACACCCTTAATCCTTTGAGTGCCATAGGGATGCACACCCCTGTGGCACGCAAAAGGTTAGAAAAGTACACCAACCAGTACACAATCATCCCGTCAGCTCTGTATCATTTTTCATAGTCGTATTTGTTGTGTACTCCTAAGGGAACAAGGCTGGGGGTGTAAGCGGTTCGCTTACCTTGGAGAACCAGCAGCTGGAATGATCGATCAGCGGTCGGCCTCCTACTGCTTCTGGCTGCTTGGGTCTGTTCCGTGCGGCTCCTGCCTAGTAGTGTTCTTCTTCCGGTCAGCAGGGATTCCCTTAGTGATGTTGCAACCTGGCTTCTTTAAAGAAATAGTACCCTTATTGCTCCACCTCTCAGAGGTGGAGCAATCAGTATTTAAACTGTCTGGACACCACATCAGTTGCCCTTTCGTGGTGTCCAGTGCAGTTAGTGTTATTGAACTGTATGTATTAGCTGGTTTGTCTGACTACCCTATCTGGTGCTAATGTAAGTGGGAGGATTTAGGTGGTCATAATTATCCTTTAAAAAGATGAATTGGAACAATTATTCATTTATAGAAGGGCTGGGCAATGTGAGGTCATCCAGCTGCTGTTGGACTACAGCTTCCATCATGCACCCACTTGCCCTTGGCATGATGGGAGTTTTAGTCTGGCAGCAGCTGGGGGACCTTAAGTTGTTCACCCATGGTTTTCAGTAGTCAGGAAAAACTGGGGTCATAAACCAAAGTTAAATGTGGAGCAATTCTGGGGCACCACAGATAATAAATAACAATTTTCATTGATTTAGCACTCAAAGGGTTAAATGGCACTTGACAGATGGGTGTCCAACACCAACATATGCATTGGACATCTCTTGGGCACTCAACAGGTTAATGCCTTGCATACCAAAGTCCAACACCTAGAAAATCAATTAACTCAAGATGCAAGTGATGGGCAATATGAGCTGCTGCCAGACCAGAGCGCCTCACATTGACCATTACTGATTCAAGGGGAGTTATGCACTAACTTGTATTAATGTGGAGAAGAGTGACTTCTCCAGTGATATCAAATCTATGTGATGTTATTCTATGGAACAAATGCACTAAGATCCCTAAAGTTGGAGAAGTCTTAGTGCATTGGGCACCATACAATAACATACGACCTGGAAAGTTTAGATCACTGGAGAAGTCGTCTCCACTTTATCGCCTCTTTATCACACCTTAGTGCTTCTACCCCAAGGTGTTAAAAAGAAAGCCCCATTTAAATCAGCTAAACCCAAAGAGATATCAAGCACAAAAAGAAAAAATGAGAAGGCACTATTGTGTGAATCAATCAATTGAAAAATCTATAGATACATCAGTTGGCCAAATGCCTACTCACAAGAATATTGGTCACTTCCAGATATATAAATGACAGAAATCGCACACGAAGGATAATTCTGCCTACACACAGCTCTTGATCCTTCCAAACCAGACAGGGAACTGATCCATGGCATCCACCTTGAAATTCTCAAGTGAACCCCGTTTGGTGAAGCAACTGTAGAGAAGAAGACAAAATAAAGGAGATCTCAATCTGTATATTTCAGTAAAGCTTTTGGGAACAATATATGGAGAATAGTAATAGAAAGACTTACAAGAAATTCTCACAGGTGTCCTTGAATCAGTAACACCGGTAAAGGCTGCATTCACAATTTTAACTTTGTCCCGATTGGGTAACTAGCATATATATATCGTAGATGTAAACAATTATGTACATCAAAGAGTGACAATAAAAAAATATTATTATTATTATTTTTATTGTCACTCTTTGAGATATACATATTTCTTTACATCAATGATATATATATGCCAGTTACCCATTTGGTACCGGATTAAAATTGTTCTTGCATCCTATCCTTGAGTTACTGATTCAAGGACATTGGGGAGAATTTCTGGTAAGTCTTTCTATTACCATTCTCTATATATTGTTCCAACAAGCATTGCTGAAATATACAGATTGGGCGTCCCTTTATTTTGTCTTCTCTACATTTGGAATTTTATGTTTCCTGTGGTGCTGATGGTTTAACCCTTTGAGTGCCAAAGGGCACTCAAAGGGTTATATTGTGTCTTTTAGTAGTTCAGCCCATAATTAATTTGTGCATGGAGGGCTTAAAAGAAAGCAAATGTGATTGTTAATGTTCCCACATCCAAATGTATTCACTAGTGTTGAGCGAGCATGCTCGACCGATGCTCGGATCGGCTCGAGCATCGCTCTGCTCGGCACATGGCGGTACTCGTACGAGTACCGCCATGTGCTCGCCCCGGCATGTTCGGGTGGCGGGGATCTGTGCCGAAGGAGGCACAGATCTGAAGACGCTCCGCTGGACCACCAGGGACTGGAGGTAGGGGGCATTGCGGAGATGAAGGGGGCATAGCGGAGATGAAGGGGGACATTACGGAGATGAAGGGGGTATAGCGGAGATGAAGGGGGCATAGCGGAGATGAAGGGGGACATTGCGGAGATGAAGGGGGTATAGCGGAGATGAAGGGGGCATAGTGGAGATGAAGGGGGACATTGCGGAGATGAAGGGGGCATTGCGGAGATGAAGGGGGCATAGCGGAGATGAAGGGGGACATTGCGGAGATGAAGGGGGCCATTGCGGAGATGAAGGGGGCATTGCGGAGATGAAGGGGGTATAGCGGAGATGAAGGGGGCATAGCGGAGATGAAGGGGGACATTGCGGAGATGAAGGGGGCATTGCGGAGATGAAGGGGGCATAGCGGAGATGAAGGGGGACATTGCGGAGATGAAGGGGGACATTGTGGAAGAGGGGCATTGTGGAGATGAAGGGGGGCATTGACCAGGCACCCTCCCCTCATCAGAGCAGGGGGTGCCTGGTGTAATGCTCGTGTCGCCCCATTCAATTCAATGGGGCTCGGGTGCTCGGCCGAGCACTCGAGCCTCCGGCGGTGCTCGGTCAGAGCACCCGAGCACCCGAGCATCGGGGTGCTCGCTCAACACTAGTATTCACCAATGAAGACAGGGATTGTGTATTAACAAAAATAAATGTGTATATATATATATATATATATATATATATATATATATATATATATATATAATTTGCATGGCTGCACTTAACAATAAAGTGAATTGTTTAAAGGAGCAGTGAGCATATATAATATTTTTCATTCATATATAACATTTTTCATTCAAAGTTGTATCTCCAGTTTGTTTTAACCCATTGAGTGCCAGAGAGGTATTCAATGCATTGGATACCTCTGGCAACCAAAGGGTTAACCTGCAATTACTTTTTTGGTCACCGAGTGGTGCTGTTCCTAAGCATTTACTACAAAAAGTGTACAACTCAAGCATTAGTACATTATGAAAAAGTAAAGCTTGCCTTTTGGGCACCAGTTGGTGTGGGTTCTAACGGTTTTATTTAAAAAGAAAACAACCAAGCAAAAAAACGGTTTGATCTGTAATATCTTTAGAATGAAATGCGCCCCCCCCAAAAAAAAAAAATAGAAGTACCTTTGTTTTACTCTGCATTAAAAGTCTATAACATCCATTAATTAAGAAAAAAAATATTTTTCCTTTATTGAATTGCACAGGAAAATACTGGGTTAAAATTCACAAGATTAACAAAAAAATGACTGTGCTGAATCTACTGTTTGGCATGTTACTTATCTCACGTAATAACACGGATGATATTTCTATGTCTATGTTACTCAGGGTGGACTCAAGTCATCTACGGACCCGATCACTGCTCTCACGGCTTTTGTAGTCATCTCTCTGATAGAGAGTAAGCCCTACTGTACAGAACAGGTCAATGTAAGTAACTGGTTCACATGGGAGTGTTATAGGGGAACAAACACCACATAATAACAACTGCCTTCTTACTTTACATGACCAGAAAAATCTTAATGGCCCCTATGACTTTTACACTTGCAAATACATGTCATCTCCACAGAGGCTGACATTGCAGTTGCTGGTAGTTTTTTTCAGCTGAGCCTACTTGACCCTTTAAGAACCAGAGGGGGTGCACAAAGCATTGTGAATCAATGTGTTGCACAATCCTCTGTTCCTTATCGCTTTCACTGCCAGAGAGGTATCCAATGCATTGCAGTGAATTGAATACCTCTCTGGCACTGAAAGGTTTGAATTGTTAAGATCACTGTAATGGTACTAGCGGATACCCAGCCTTGGTGTCCCCATCAATGGTCATTTCTTCCGCTACAAGTCAGATGGACATACAACAGCATACCAAAAGATACCCCAATAACCAGGCAATACTAGTGTCAGCGTAACCAGAACTCTTTATTGCAAGTCAGACACACATTTTTATACCTTATGGAACAAAAGGGACAAACAATGGTAAGGGGCTATACAAGGTGGGCTGGGTCCAGTGGACAAAAGGATTAGACATGATGGCATTAAAGAACAATGGGACTGTTTGGGGACACCCAATAAAACAAAGGGCCAGGGCAATCAGGGAGACAAAGAGCTGGTAGATTTGATGGAGCAGCTGCTTCGGCGCCTCAGCCAATGAGAGCACTAGTGACAGAAGCCGCCTAGCCAATCAGGTGGCTGCCAACATTTCTCTATGTTAAGTCAATGGAGTACTTTTAAACTTGTCCCTTGGTCAGCGACCGATCAGGAGGTGGCCAACGTTTTCCATACAGCCTCACAATGCCCTTTAAACGGTTGGCCAATGGGAGAAGGGCCTACTTTCTCCCATGTTAAGTCAATGCAGGCCCTTTAACTCCAATCGACCAATCAGCGCCCAGCCTACATTTAAAACCCCGGTTAGCTTAGTTTTGTAGGGAATGTCAGCTGCTTGGGGAAAACTTAGGGCTTGTTGGCCCACACAAAGATCCTCGGTAGGATAGTGGATTGGGGAATGTGATGTTCATCAGGGCAACGATCCAGAGGGTGCCAAACAGGGGGAATTGGGCCGGTTCCCGTGACAAACACCATGTGCAATGAGCAGAGTTTGATGTCCTGTGATCCAGTAGCGTCGCTGGAGGGGGGGGGGCTGCCAGAATGCCTGGCCCCCCTGTGTACACCCCCACCCACCCATAACTCAATAGGAAGGTATGGACATCATTACATAAGCTGTATCTGCCATCCAGTGCCTTCCAA
The DNA here is from genome assembly GCA_037306005.1 of Rhinophrynus dorsalis. NCBI lineage: Eukaryota > Metazoa > Chordata > Amphibia > Anura > Rhinophrynidae > Rhinophrynus > Rhinophrynus dorsalis. The sequence continues at coordinate 525,410,895 of CM074721.1, forward strand.
ACAGGTTGCAATGACATTCAAAGTGTTAACATACTTTTTATGTAAGTTGCCCATTAACCCCTTGAAACCAGACATGTCTCCAACTCTGTGAGTCATAGTGCATTATAGACCTCTTTAGCATCCATATGGTTAAAAACAAGCTCACTTATTTCCATGTCATATTTTTTTTTGTTTATTAATTTTTTAGACCTAAAAACACATTTTGTGAGAGTGTATTACTCTTCTTGCAACCCTTTGAATACCTAAGGGATATTATGCAATGCATTGCTTCGAGCAGCCATTTCTGCCACTTATAGGGTTAAAATGGCAAGAACAACATTTCACATCAAATGAAACCAATCAGCAGTGATTACAAAATCAACATTCTCCTCTTTGCAACAGCACACACATACACACACACATATACATATACATACATACACTCACATAAAGGTATCACTTAAAGGTATCCTTTTAAAATATTGCATAAAAAACTTTGTGTGGCCACACGGCGCATTAACCATGGTGCCTTCATTAAAATGGCGACATGAGACTCTTGCACTGCATGAAAGCTCGAGATTCTCATGTCGCTTACTTAAACGTTGCTTCAGCCCACATTGATTTTATTGTGCAGTTAGTTGGATGAAAGCTGTCAGGTATGACAAAGGCTCTGATTGCTCTGAAGATATAACTGTAGAAAGTGGAGGGACAGAAAACATAAGACAGTGATATATTTAGAGAGAGTGCAAGACATTGACTGAAAGAGAGAGAGAGAGAGAGTACAAGCACAGTGGCTCAGTGGTTAGCACTGTTGCCTTGCAGCGCTGGGGTCCTGGGTTCAAATCCCACCAAGGACAACATCTGCAATGAGTTTGCATGTTCTCACTGTGTTTGCGTGGGTTTCCTCCGGGTACTCCGGTTTCCTCCCACACTCCAAAAAAATATACTGATAGGTGAATTTAGATTGTGAGCCCCAATAGGGACAGGAACCAATATGAGTGTAAAGGCCTGCGGAATCTGTGTGCGCTATATAAATAAAGGATTATTATTATTACAAGTGGGAGAATCCCTGACAATAAGAGAGGAGAGCACACTGTAGTGAGAGAAAGGAGAGTGAGCGTATAGGGCAGTGTAGGAGAAAGCACATTATTGACAGAGACTGAAAATGTGGGGTATCTGTGTATAAATGTGTGTGCATACAACATACCATGGGAAACACTATTTAGTTTATCGTAAATATATGTATGGATAGAGAGATAGATAGACAGAGACTACTGTCTGAGCTGATACATTGTCAGGAAATAAACAAATATGGCTATGTAAGGATACTAGTGCCTGACAGCTTTCATCTGACTAACTACACAATAGCGCTAAATATTAGATAAAGTGCTAATATATCTTATCAATGTGATTATAAACTAACGTTCAGACTATACGAAGTGTGCAAAAAATAGAAATTATATTACAAAGACACAGTTAAATAATGGAAAAATATCACTTTCTCTTGATACAATATACTAAAAAAGTTAGGTAAAATTGTTCCTGTCTGCTTATTCCAGTGGGTCCAGTTCTATCGCCTATCCACAATATAATGTTCCGGACACAATAAAATGTTCCAAAAACAGAACTTTCCGGTTCACCGTACCGTGTAATAGGCCAGAGAATACAATCCCATTTATCACTTGAGTTGCCAGTGAAAACATGAAACTCCACAGCAAGTGGTGGTGCTTCAGGGGCCCCTAAAAAAAAAGCCAACACAAAACAATTAGTGATGAGCGAGCACCCCAATGCTCGGATGTTCGGGTGCTCTGACCGAGCACCCCCTGAGGCTCGAGTGCTCGGCCGAGCACCCGAGCCCCATTGAAGTCAATGGGAGGACTCGAGCATTACACCAGGCACCCCCTGCTCTGATGAGGGGAGGGTGCCTGGTCCATAGGAAAAGGGCAGAAAAAGATGGAAACACTACAGAAATGGTTCAGGGACAGCATAGGGAGGATGTCTGGATGCACCTTGGACTCCAACATCGCTGCTGGGAACGATCTTTCGCCCGTAGTACGCCATTTTTACAGACTGACCGTAAAACACACAAAAAGGAAAATAAAAACGACTTTAGGCGAAAAATTGTTACCAAACAGTATTTGCTGTATATTTACTTGTATATCATCTGCAAATTCTCCCAAAAATTTCATCGATTTTCTGAAGTGAGGCCATGATTAAGAGGGAAACGTGCGCAGAGGCAAATTATCCCAAAAATTTCCTTGATTTTCAGAACTGAGGCCATGATTAAGAGGGAAACGTGCGCAGAGGCAAATTCTCCCAAAAATTTCCTTGATTTTCAGAACTGAGGCCATGATTAAGAGGGAAACGTGCGCAGAGGCAAATTCTCCCAAAAATTTCCTTGATTTTCAGAACTGAGGCCATGATTAAGAGGGAAACGTGCACTGAGCTGACCATCTAAAACATTATGGGTGAGGGTCTGCTGCAGAGCTGACCATCCTAAACATTATATGCGAAGGCCCGCTAGTGAGCTGACGCTATAAAACATTATATGAGAGGGCCCGCTGGTGAGCTGACCTATATAAAAATTGGCAAACAGGGCCCGCTGGTGAGCTGGCCCTATATAAAAATTATATCACAGGGCCCGCTGGTGAGCTGGCCCTATATAAAAATTATATCCCAGGGCACGCTGGTGAGCTGGCCCTATATAAAAATTATATCCCAGGGCATATGGAAGAGGAGGAGGAGGATGAGAACATTAAGAGTCAACCATATACCCGTTTTTGGGGTGGAAGGGGTGAATGGGAATACAGAGTATTCCCATCATTGTAAATAACATATATAAAGTGAGTTTATGTTCCCCCGGGGCTTTCCTCCAGTGGAGTGGAGAAGTCAGGGGAAATCCAGGCCTTGTTCATTTTTATAAGTGTCAACCTATCAGCATTGTCGGTGGAAAGGCGGATACGCTTATCTGTTATGATGCCACCAGCAGCACTAAATACCCGCTCAGACAGAACGCTGGTGGCAGGGCAGGCCAGCACCTCCAAGGCGTAGAGTGCCAGTTCATACCACGTGTCCAGCTTGGACACCCAGTAGTTGTAAGGCACAGAGGGATCATTGAGGACGCTGACACGGTCTGCTACGTACTCCTTCACCATCTTCCAAAACTTTTCCCTCCTTGTGACACTAGGCTGCGCATCAGGGTGAGGGTGCTGGCGGGGTGTCATGAAGGTGTCCCACGCCTTGGAGAGTGTTGCCCTGCCTTTGTCGGAACTGCTGTGTGCTCCCCTTTTCTCCCCTTCTCGGTTGGCCAAGGTAGCACGTACTCTGCCGCCAGCGTTGTCAGATGGAAAATTTTGGAGCAATTTTTCAACAAGAACCTTCTGGTATTGCACCATTTTGCTTGTCCTCTCCACCGGAGGAATGAGAGATGAGAAATTCTCTTTGTAGCGGGGGTCCAGAAGGGTGAACACCCAGTAATCCGTGTTGTCTAAAATGCGTACAACGCGTGGGTCACGGGAAAGGCAGCCTAACATAAAGTCAGCCATGTGTGCCAGAGTACCAACAGTCAAGATTTCGCTGTCCTCACCAGGAGGCTGACTCTCAATATCCTCATCCTCTTCCTCCTCTTCTGCCCACCCACGCTGAAGAGATGGAACTAAAGTTCCATGGCTACCCTCTGTAGCGGAGGCAACCGTGTCTTCCTCCTCCTCCTCCTCCTCCTCCTCCTCCTCCGCCTCCTCCAATTGTCGCTGAGAAGACGAAGTGAGGGTGCTCTGGCTATCACCTTGTGTAAGCTCTTCCTCCCCCATTTCCACCTCTTCCACATGCAAAGCGTCGGTTTTAATTGTGAGCAGCGAGCGTTTCAGTAGACACAGAAGTGGGATGGTTACACTGATAATAGCGTTATCGCTAGTGTTGAGCGAGCATGCTCGGCCGATGCTCGGATCGGCTCGAGCATCGCTCTGCTCGGCACATGGCGGTACTCGTACGAATACCGCATGTGCTCGCCCGCCATGTTCGGGTCTCCTCCCCGCACGTTTTGCGGCTGCTGCGCAGCCAATAAACGTGCAGGGAGGCTCTGACATCGGTGTAATGCCAGCAGCCATGTTGGCTGCTGGCATTACACTGATTGGCTGGCCAGAACCCGTGGTCAGGTGCTGTATAGCACCTGACCAGCGAGTTCGGCTCAGTCTGAGCCAGGGAGAGCTGAGGATAGGAAGGGAAAGGCAGTGTAGGGAGGAAAAAAACAAAAATTGTGAAAAAAAAAGAACCAAAAGTCCTTTTTAGGACTACTGTGTGTGGGGGCAGCAGGTTATTTGGTGTGGGGGGAAAAAAAAAAAAAAAAAAAAAAAAAATATATATATTCTGTTTAGTGTGCAAAGTTGCAGATTAGAGCACATTCTGTTTAGTGTGCACAGTTGCAGATTAGAGCACATTCTGTTTAGTGTGCAAAGTTGCAGATTAGAGCACATTCTGTTTAGTGTGCAAAGTTGCAGATTAGAGCACATTCTGTTTAGTGTGCAAAGTTGCAGATTAGAGCACATTCTGTTAAGTCTTCAAACTAAAATATCAAAGTCACGTATTCCATTCAGTGTGCGTCGCCGCAGTTTAGCAGCACATTCTGAGTACTGTGCAGAGTTGCAGAATAGGAAGAAATACTGTTAAGTCTTCAAACTAAAATATCAAAGTCACATATTCCATTCAGTGTGCTTCGCCGCAGTTTAGCAGCACATTCTGTGTACTGTGCAGAGTTGCAGAATAGGAAGAAATACTGTTAAGTCTTCAAACTCAAATATCAAAGTCACATATTCCATTCAGTGTGCTTCGCCGCAGTTTAGCAGCACATTCTGTGTACTGTGCAGAGTTGCAGAATAGGAAGAAATACTGTTAAGTCTTCAAACTAAAATATCAAAGTCAAATATTCCATTCAGTGTGCTTCGCCGCAGTTTAGCAGCACATTCTGTGTACTGTGCAGAGTTGCAGAATAGGAAGAAATACTGTTAAGTCTTCAAACTCAAATATCAAAGTCACATATTCCATTCAGTGTGCTTCGCCGCAGTGTAGCAGCACATTCTGTGTACTGTGCAGAGTTGCAGAATAGGAAGAAATACTGTTAAGTCTTCAAACTCAAATATTAAAGTCACATATTCCATTCAGTGTCTTTCACCGCCGTTTAACAGCCTATTCTGTGTACTCTGTACAGTTGCAGAATTATAAGAAATACTGTTAAGTTTTCAAACTCAAATATTAAAGTCACATATTCCATTCAGTGTCTTTCACCGCCGTTTAACAGCCTATTCTGTGTACTCTGTACAGTTCCAGAATTATAAGAAATACTGTTAAGTTTTCAAACTCAAATATTAAAGTCACATATTCCATTCAGTGTGTTTCAACGCCGTTTAACAGCCTATTCTGTGTACTCTGTACAGTTCCAGAATTATAAGAAATACTGTTAAGTTTTCAAACTCAAATATTAAAGTCACATATTCCATTCAGTGTCTTTCACCGCCGTTTAACAGCCTATTCTGTGTACTCTGTACAGTTCCAGAATTATAAGAAATACTGTTAAGTTTTCAAACTCAAATATTAAAGTCACATATTCCATTCAGTGTGTTTCAACGCCGTTTAACAGCCTATTCTGTGTACTCTGTACAGTTCCAGAATTATAAGAAATACTGTTAAGTTTTCAAACTCAAATATTAAAGTCACATATTCCATTCAGTGTCTTTCACCGCCGTTTAACAGCCTATTCTGTGTACTCTGCAGAGTTGCAGAATTATAAGAAATACTGTTAAGTTTTCAAACTCAAATATCAAAGTCACATATTACATTCAGTGTCTTTCACCGCCGTTTAACAGCCTATTCTGTGTACTCTGCAGAGTTGCAGAATTATAAGAAATACTGTTAAGTTTTCAAACTCAAATATTAAAGTCACATATTCCATTCAGTGTCTTTCACCGCCGTTTAACAGCCTATTCTGTGTACTCTGTACAGTTCCAGAATTATAAGAAATACTGTTAAGTTTTCAAACTCAAATATTAAAGTCACATATTCCATTCAGTGTCTTTCACCGCCGTTTAACAGCCTATTCTGTGTACTCTGTACAGTTCCAGAATTATAAGAAATACTGTTAAGTTTTCAAACTCAAATATTAAAGTCACATATTCCATTCAGTGTGTTTCAACGCCGTTTAACAGCCTATTCTGTGTACTCTGTACAGTTCCAGAATTATAAGAAATACTGTTAAGTTTTCAAACTCAAATATTAAAGTCACATATTCCATTCAGTGTCTTTCACCGCCGTTTAACAGCCTATTCTGTGTACTCTGCAGAGTTGCAGAATTATAAGAAATACTGTTAAGTTTTCAAACTCAAATATCAAAGTCACATATTCCATTCAGTGTCTTTCACCGCCGTTTAACAGCCTATTCTGTGTACTCTGTACAGTTCCAGAATTATAAGAAATACTGTTAATTTTTCAAACTCAAATATCAAAGTCACATATTCCATTCAGTGTCTTTCACCGCCGTTTAACAGCCTATTCTGTGTACTCTGTACAGTTCCAGAATTATAAGAAATACTGTTAATTTTTCAAACTCAAATATTAAAGTCACTTATTCCATTCAGTGTGTGTCACCGCAGTTTAGCAGCCTATTCTGTGTACTCTGCAGAGTTGCAGAATAGTAAGAAATACTGTTAAGTTTTCAAACTCATATATATTAAAGTCATATATATCGTGTAAGATGAAGAAGGCGGGTAAAAAGGGACGGGGAAGTGGACGTGATCCTGAAAGTTCAGGGCGCGGGTCAGGACGCGGAGAAACTGTGCCTGGTGCCAGAGCACAAGAAAGAAAGACATCCACCATACCTTGCTTCATGTCTGATTTCACAGGGCGTCGCAGGACATCACTCTCGAGGTCCGACCAGTGCGAACAGGTGGTCGGTTGGATGACAGCTGATACTGCTTCCAGTCGGTTAAGCACCACCCTGTCTTCCACCAAGTCCACTCTCAGTAGCCAAGAGTCTGGTCAACATAATCCTCACTCTGATCATCCTTCCTCCCACCATACACGGTCTGGTCAAAGAAGTGATCCCACACTGGGATATAGTGATGAGCTCGTCTCATCACCAATCCTTCATTTGACCCTCTCTCCAAGCACGCTTGCAGAGGAACATGACATCTTGTGCCCTGATTCACAACCTCTAGAGGCTACCCAATCACAAGAAGATGACAGATGTGAACGGCATTTAAGGTCAAAGGAAGTAGTGGATGATGATGATGATGATGAGACACAGTTGCCATTAAATCAACCACTATTTCCTTCTCAAGACCTTGTTGAGGAGAATGTTATACAGTTGTCAATGACTGAGTATGTGGTGGGATCAAGACATGAGGAGGATGATCAGAGTGAGGAAGTGGAGGAGGACTTGGTGGACGATGAGGTGACTGACCCCACCTGGGAAGGTGTAGAGCCGAGCGATGACAGCAGTCCTGAGGGTGAGCCATCTGCAGCACCGCAACAGGCTGGAAGAGGCAGTGGTGTGGCTACAGAAAGAAGGCGGACCGCACCAAACCGGCCCGCAAATGTTCCACGGAGCACCCCCTTGCGTAAATCTACCTTGCCAAGGGGTAGGTGTTCCGCGGTATGGCGTTTTTTTAAGGAAAGTGCGGACGACAAAAGATTTGTAGTTTGCAACCTGTGCCACACCAGAATGAGCCGAGGCATGAACACTAGAAACCTCACCACCACCAGCATGATCCGACACATGGCATCCAAGCACCGTAGTAAGTGGGAGGAGCGCCTGGATCGCCCATCTGTGTCTGCAGGCCACACCACTGCCTCCTCTTCCCCTGTTTTCGGTGCCGGCCAATCGCCTGTCGAAGGCGCAGGCCCGCATACCTCCCGCCCTGCACCTGTAGCATCTGAAGCACCATCAGCGACCACATCCACTTCCCTGTCCCAGCACAGCGTCCAAATGTCGTTACCCCAGGCATTTGAGCGCAAGAGAAAATACCCAGCCACCCACCCACAGGCCATAGCACTAACCTCACACCTTTCCAAATTACTGGCCATCGAAATGCTGCCATTTAGGCTTGTGGACACTGAGTCCTTCCGCAGCCTGATGGCAGCAGCTGTCCCTCGGTACGCGGTCCCCAGCCGCCACTACTTTTCCCGGTGTGCCATCCCCGCATTACACCACCATGTGTCCCGTAACATCACCCGTGCCCTGACCAACGCAGTTACTGGGAAGGTCCACTTAACGACTGACACATGGACAAGTGCTTGTGGCCAGGGACGCTACATTTCCCTGACGGCACACTGGGTGAATGTCGTGGAGGCTGGGAGCGACTCGGACCCTGGGATGGCACGGGTGCTACCCACGCCGAGGATTGCGGGCCCTACCTCCATCAGGGTTTCCACCAGCACCTACGTTATTGGCTCCTCCTCCTCCGTTTCCACCTCCGAATTCTCTACACACACCGCCACTCCCCCATCAGCCAGTAGCTGGAAGCAGTGTAGCACTGCAGTGGGGAAGCGTCAACAGGCCGTGCTGAAGCTGATCTGCCTTGGGGACAAACAGCACACGGCCTCAGAGCTGTTGCAGGGGATTAGTCACCAGACCGAGCAGTGGCTCTCGCCACTCAACCTGCAAGCAGGCATGGTTGTGTGTGATAATGGGCGTAACTTGGTGGCGGCTTTGGAGCTCGGCAAGCTCACACACGTACCATGCCTAGCGCATGTATTTAATTTAGTGGTGCAGCGATTTCTAAAAACCTACCCCAATGTGCATGATCTCTTGACCAAGGTGCGCCGCGTGTGTGCACATTTCCGTAAGTCATCTACAGCTTCGGCCGGCCTGTTGAAGCTGCAGCAGCGCTTACAATTGCCAGCTCACCGGCTGCTGTGTGACGTGAGCACGCGCTGGAACTCCACCTTCCACATGTTGGCCCGGCTTTGTGAGCAGCAGAGGGCAGTAGTGGAGTACCAGCTGTTACACGGTCGTCGCCTCTCCGTTCAACTTCCTGTAATCAGAAGTGAGGAGTGGGAATGGATGTCAGACCTCTGCGAGGTTTTACGCAATTTTGAGGAATCGACACAGATGGTGAGCGGCGATAACGCTATTATCAGTGTAACCATCCCACTTCTGTGTCTACTGAAACGCTCGCTGCTCACAATTAAAACCGACGCTTTGCATGTGGAAGAGGTGGAAATGGGGGAGGAAGAGCTTACACAAGGTGATAGCCAGAGCACCCTCACTTCGTCTTCTCAGCGACAATTGGAGGAGGCGGAGGAGGAGGAGGAGGAGGAGGAGGAAGACACGGTTGCCTCCGCTACAGAGGGTAGCCATGGAACTTTAGTTCCATCTCTTCAGCGTGGGTGGGCAGAAGAGGAGGAAGAGGATGAGGATATTGAGAGTCAGCCTCCTGGTGAGGACAGCGAAATCTTGACTGTTGGTACTCTGGCACACATGGCTGACTTTATGTTAGGCTGCCTTTCCCGTGACCCACGCGTTGTACGCATTTTAGACAACACGGATTACTGGGTGTTCACCCTTCTGGACCCCCGCTACAAAGAGAATTTCTCATCTCTCATTCCTCCGGTGGAGAGGACAAGCAAAATGGTGCAATACCAGAAGGTTCTTGTTGAAAAATTGCTCCAAAATTTTCCATCTGACAACGCTGGCGGCAGAGTACGTGCTACCTTGGCCAACCGAGAAGGGGAGAAAAGGGGAGCACACAGCAGTTCCGAGAAAGGCAGGGCAACACTCTCCAAGGCGTGGGACACCTTCATGACACCCCGCCAGCACCCTCACCCTGATGCGCAGCCTAGTGTCACAAGGAGGGAAAAGTTTTGGAAGATGGTGAAGGAGTACGTAGCAGACCGTGTCAGCGTCCTCAATGATCCCTCTGTGCCTTACAACTACTGGGTGTCCAAGCTGGACACGTGGTATGAACTGGCACTCTACGCCTTGGAGGTGCTGGCCTGCCCTGCCGCCAGCGTTCTGTCTGAGCGGGTATTTAGTGCTGCTGGTGGCATCATAACAGATAAGCGTATCCGCCTTTCCACCGACAATGCTGATAGGTTGACACTTATAAAAATGAACAAGGCCTGGATTTCCCCTGACTTCTCCACTCCACTGGAGGAAAGCCCCGGGGGAACATAAACTCACTTTATATATGTTATTTACAATGATGGGAATACTCTGTATTCCCATTCACCCCTTCCACCCCAAAAACGGGTATATGGTTGACTCTTAATGTTCTCATCCTCCTCCTCCTCTTCCATATGCCCTGGGATATAATTTTTATATAGGGCCAGCTCACCAGCGTGCCCTGGGATATAATTTTTATATAGGGCCAGCTCACCAGCGGGCCCTGTGATATAATTTTTATATAGGGCCAGCTCACCAGCGGGCCCTGTTTGCCAATTTTTATATAGGTCAGCTCACCAGCGGGCCTTCTCATATAATGTTTTATTGGGTCAGCTCTCTAGCGGGCCCTCTCATATAATGTTTTATAGCGTCAGCTCACTAGCGGGCCTTCGCATATAATGTTTAGGATGGTCAGCTCTGCAGCAGACCCTCACCCATAATGTTTTAGATGGTCAGCTCAGCGCACGTTTCCCTCTTAATCATGGCCTCAGTTCTGAAAATCAAGGAAATTTTTGGGAGAATTTGCCTCTGCGCACGTTTCCCTCTTAATCATGGCCTCAGTTCTGAAAATCAAGGAAATGTTTGGGATAATTTGCCTCTGCGCACGTTTCCCTCTTAATCATGGCCTCACTTCAGAAAATCGATGAAATTTTTGGGAGAATTTGCAGATGATATACAAGTAAATATACAGCAAATACTGTTTGGTAACAATTTTTCGCCTAAAGTCGTTTTTATTTTCCTTTTTGTGTGTTTTACGGTCAGTCTGTAAAAATGGCGTACTACGGGCGAAAGATCGTTCCCAGCAGCGATGTTGGAGTCCAAGGTGCATCCAGACATCCTCCCTATGCTGTCCCTGAACCATTTCTGTAGTGTTTCCATCTTTTTCTGCCCTTTTCCTATGGACCAGGCACCCTCCCCTCATCAGAGCAGGGGGTGCCTGGTGTAATGCTCGAGTCCTCCCATTGACTTCAATGGGGCTCGGGTGCTCGGCCGAGCACTCGAGCCTCAGGGGGTGCTCGGTCAGAGCACCCGAACATCCGAGCATTGGGGTGCTCGCTCATCACTAGTTATCGCCGCTCACCATCTGTGTCGATTCCTCAAAATTGCGTAAAACCTCGCAGAGGTCTGACATCCATTCCCACTCCTCACTTCTGATTACAGGAAGTTGAACGGAGAGGCGACGACCGTGTAACAGCTGGTACTCCACTACTGTCCTCTGCTGCTCACAAAGCCGGGCCAACATGTGGAAGGTGGAGTTCCAGCGCGTGCTCACGTCACACAGCAGCCGGTGAGCTGGCAATTGTAAGCGCTGCTGCAGCTTCAACAGGCCGGCCGAAGCTGTAGATGACTTACGGAAATGTGCACACACGCGGCGCACCTTGGTCAAGAGATCATGCACATTGGGGTAGGTTTTTAGAAATCGCTGCACCACTAAATTAAATACATGCGCTAGGCATGGTACGTGTGTGAGCTTGCCGAGCTCCAAAGCCGCCACCAAGTTACGCCCATTATCACACACAACCATGCCTGCTTGCAGGTTGAGTGGCGAGAGCCACTGCTCGGTCTGGTGACTAATCCCCTGCAACAGCTCTGAGGCCGTGTGCTGTTTGTCCCCAAGGCAGATCAGCTTCAGCACGGCCTGTTGACGCTTCCCCACTGCAGTGCTACACTGCTTCCAGCTACTGGCTGATGGGGGAGTGGCGGTGTGTGTAGAGAATTCGGAGGTGGAAACGGAGGAGGAGGAGCCAATAACGTAGGTGCTGGTGGAAACCCTGATGGAGGTAGGGCCTGCAATCCTCGGCGTGGGTAGCACCCGTGCCATCCCAGGGTCCGAGTCGCTCCCAGCCTCCACGACATTCACCCAGTGTGCCGTCAGGGAAATGTAGCGTCCCTGGCCACAAGCACTTGTCCATGTGTCAGTCGTTAAGTGGACCTTCCAGTAACTGCGTTGGTCAGGGCACGGGTGATGTTACGGGACACATGGTGGTGTAATGCGGGGATGGCACACCGGGAAAAGTAGTGGCGGCTGGGGACCGCGTACCGAGGGACAGCTGCTGCCATCAGGCTGCGGAAGGACTCAGTGTCCACAAGCCTAAATGGCAGCATTTCGATGGCCAGTAATTTTGAAAGGTGTGAGGTTAGTGCTATGGCCTGTGGGTGGGTGGCTGGGTATTTTCTCTTGCGCTCAAATGCCTGGGGTAACGACATTTGGACGCTGTGCTGGGACAGGGAAGTGGATGTGGTCGCTGATGGTGCTTCAGATGCTACAGGTGCAGGGCGGGAGGTATGCGGGCCTGCGCCTTCGACAGGCGATTGGCCGGCACCGAAAACAGGGGAAGAGGAGGCAGTGGTGTGGCCTGCAGACACAGATGGGCGATCCAGGCGTTCCTCCCACTTACTACGGTGCTTGGATGCCATGTGTCGGATCATGCTGGTGGTGGTGAGGTTTCTAGTGTTCATGCCTCGGCTCATTCTGGTGTGGCACAGGTTGCAAACTACAAATCTTTTGTCGTCCGCACTTTCCTTAAAAAAACGCCATACCGCTGAACACCTACCCCTTGGCAAGGTAGATTTACGCAAGGGGGTGCTCCGTGGAACATTTGCGGGCCGGTTTGGTGCGGTCCGCCTTCTTTCTGTAGCCACACCACTGCCTCTTCCAGCCTGTTGCGGTGCTGCAGATGGCTCACCCTCAGGACTGCTGTCATCGCTCGGCTCTACACCTTCCCAGGTGGGGTCAGTCACCTCATCGTCCACCAAGTCCTCCTCCACTTCCTCACTCTGATCATCCTCCTCAAGTCTTGATCCCACCACATACTCAGTCATTGACAACTGTATAACATTCTCCTCAACAAGGTCTTGAGACGGAAATAGTGGTTGATTTAATGGCAACTGTGTCTCATCATCATCATCATCATCATCCACTACTTCCTTTGACCTTAAATGCCGTTCACATCTGTCATCTTCTTGTGATTGGGTAGCCTCTAGAGGTTGTGAATCAGGGCACAAGATGTCATGTTCCTCTGCAAGCGTGCTTGGAGAGAGGGTCAAATGAAGGATTGGTGATGAGACGAGCTCATCACTATATCCCAGTGTGGGATCACTTCTTTGACCAGACCGTGTATGGTGGGAGGAAGGATGATCAGAGTGAGGATTATGTTGACCAGACTCTTGGCTACTGAGAGTGGACTTGGTGGAAGACAGGGTGGTGCTTAACCGACTGGAAGCAGTATCAGCTGTCATCCAACCGACCACCTGTTCGCACTGGTCGGACCTCGAGAGTGATGTCCTGCGACGCCCTGTGAAATCAGAATTGAAGCTAGGTATGGTGGATATCTTCCTTTCTTGTGCTCTGGCACCAGGCACAGTTTCTCCGCGTCCTGACCCGCGCCCTGAACTTTCAGGATCACGTCCACTTCCCCGTCCCTTTTTACCCGCCTTCTTCATCTTACACGATATATATGACTTTAATATATATGAGTTTGAAAACTTAACAGTATTTCTTACTATTCTGCAACTCTGCAGAGTACACAGAATAGGCTGCTAAACTGCGGTGACACACACTGAATGGAATAAGTGACTTTAATATTTGAGTTTGAAAAATTAACAGTATTTCTTACTATTCTGCAACTCTGCAGAGTACACAGAATAGGCTGCTAAACTGCGGTGACACACACTGAATGGAATAAGTGACTTTAATATTTGAGTTTGAAAAATTAACATTATTTCTTACTATTCTGCAACTCTGCAGAGTACACAGAATAGGCTGCTAAACTGCGGTGACACACACTGAATGGAATAAGTGACTTTAATATTTGAGTTTGAAAAATTAACAGTATTTCTTACTATTCTGCAACTCTGCAGAGTACACAGAATAGGCTGTTAAACGGCGTTGAAACACACTGAATGGAATATGTGACTTTAATATTTGAGTTTGAAAACTTAACAGTATTTCTTATAATTCTGGAACTGTACAGAGTACACAGAATAGGCTGTTAAACGGCGGTGAAAGACACTGAATGGAATATGTGACTTTAATATTTGAGTTTGAAAACTTAACAGTATTTCTTATAATTCTGCAACTCTGCAGAGTACACAGAATAGGCTGTTAAACGGCGGTGAAAGACACTGAATGGAATATGTGACTTTAATATTTGAGTTTGAAAACTTAACAGTATTTCTTATAATTCTGGAACTGTACAGAGTACACAGAATAGGCTGTTAAACGGCGGTGAAAGACACTGAATGGAATATGTGACTTTAATATTTGAGTTTGAAAACTTAACAGTATTTCTTACTATTCTGCAACTCTGCAGAGTACACAGAATAGGCTGTTAAACGGCGTTGAAACACACTGAATGGAATATGTGACTTTAATATTTGAGTTTGAAAACTTAACAGTATTTCTTATAATTCTGGAACTGTACAGAGTACACAGAATAGGCTGTTAAACGGCGGTGAAAGACACTGAATGGAATATGTGACTTTAATATTTGAGTTTGAAAACTTAACAGTATTTCTTACTATTCTGCAACTCTGCAGAGTACACAGAATAGGCTGTTAAACGGCGTTGAAACACACTGAATGGAATATGTGACTTTAATATTTGAGTTTGAAAACTTAACAGTATTTCTTATAATTCTGGAACTGTACAGAGTACACAGAATAGGCTGTTAAACGGCGGTGAAAGACACTGAATGGAATATGTGACTTTAATATTTGAGTTTGAAAACTTAACAGTATTTCTTATAATTCTGCAACTGTACAGAGTACACAGAATAGGCTGTTAAACGGCGGTGAAAGACACTGAATGGAATATGTGACTTTAATATTTGAGTTTGAAAACTTAACAGTATTTCTTATAATTCTGCAACTCTGCAGAGTACACAGAATAGGCTGTTAAACGGCGGTGAAAGACACTGAATGGAATATGTGACTTTGATATTTTAGTTTGAAGACTTAACAGTATTTCTTCCTATTCTGCAACTCTGCACAGTACACAGAATGTGCTGCTACACTGCGGCGAAGCACACTGAATGGAATATGTGACTTTGATATTTTAGTTTGAAGACTTAACAGTATTTCTTCCTATTCTGCAACTCTGCACAGTACACAGAATGTGCTGCTACACTGCGGCGAAGCACACTGAATGGAATATGTGACTTTGATATTTTAGTTTGAAGACTTAACAGTATTTCTTCCTATTCTGCAACTCTGCACAGTACACAGAATGTGCTGCTAAACTGCGGCGAAGCACACTGAATGGAATATGTGACTTTGATATTTTAGTTTGAAGACTTAACAGTATTTCTTCCTATTCTGCAACTCTGCACAGTACACAGAATGTGCTGCTACACTGCGGCGAAGCACACTGAATGGAATATGTGACTTTGATATTTTAGTTTGAAGACTTAACAGTATTTCTTCCTATTCTGCAACTCTGCACAGTACACAGAATGTGCTGCTAAACTGCGGCGAAGCACACTGAATGGAATATGTGACTTTGATATTTTAGTTTGAAGACTTAACAGTATTTCTTCCTATTCTGCAACTCTGCACAGTACACAGAATGTGCTGCTAAACTGCGGCGAAGCACACTGAATGGAATATGTGACTTTGATATTTTAGTTTGAAGACTTAACAGTATTTCTTCCTATTCTGCAACTCTGCACAGTACTCAGAATGTGCTGCTAAACTGCGGCGACGCACACTGAATGGAATACGTGACTTTGATATTTTAGTTTGAAGACTTAACAGAATGTGCTCTAATCTGCAACTTTGCACACTAAACAGAATGTGCTCTAATCTGCAACTTTGCACACTAAACAGAATGTGCTCTAATCTGCAACTTTGCACACTAAACAGAATGTGCTCTAATCTGCAACTGTGCACACTAAACAGAATGTGCTCTAATCTGCAACTTTGCACACTAAACAGAATATATATATATTTTTTTTTTTTTTTTGTTTTTTTCCCCCCACACCAAATAACCTGCTGCCCCCACACACAGTAGTCCTAAAAAGGACTTTTGGTTCTTTTTTTTTCACAATTTTTGTTTTTTTCCTCCCTACACTGCCTTTCCCTTCCTATCCTCAGCTCTCCCTGGCTCAGACTGAGCCGAACTCGATGGTCAGGTGCTATACAGCACCTGACCACGGGTTCTGGCCAGCCAATCAGTGTAATGCCAGCAGCCAACATGGCTGCTGGCATTACACCGATGTCAGAGCCTCCCTGCACGTTTATTGGCTGCGCAGCAGCCGCAAAACGTGCGGGGAGGAGACCCGAACATGGCGGGCGAGCACATGCGGTACTCGTACGAGTACCGCCATGTGCCGAGCAGAGCGATGCTCGAGCCGATCCGAGCATCGGCCGAGCATGCTCGCTCAACACTAAAAACAATCCTATATAATAATTCGCTAGAATGTTTGTCAGAAGCCATCATGAGCAGAAGAGACTGCCCGAATGCACGCAATGCTGGGAGCATGGAATGCTGAGAGTTCTGTGCTGGGAGCATTCTGTGTGGAATGCAGGGAGTTCTGTGCTGGGAGCATTCTGTGCTTTCGGGCAGTCTCTACAGTGCCGCATCAGCGGCAGGACGCAGAGCAGGACCAGCCTGTTAACCCTTTGAGCGCAAGAGGGGTACGTAACACATTGCAAAGCAATGCTTTGCGTACCCCTCTGGCACTCAAAGGGTTAACATCACCCGGACCTTGGCTCATGTACACGGGCTTTTACACTAGTATCTTATACGTTGTTAAAAGTTACAATATTCCTCTCATTATATCAATGATGTAGTATCCAGAATTCCCCTAAAAAAACAAGTATAACACACAAAATCTTAAAAATTATTAAAAATAGTAAATTAATATAGAGAGCAAAGAGCATATAATCATCAAAAATGCAGACTCTATTATATACGATGATTTCTTAATATTCGATAGTTGGAGGTCTTATATATCCATTAAAGTGTTGATGAAGATTAAGTCTTTATCAAAAACACCATTTATATTCCAAGACTTTTTAGGGCCAACAGGATGCATTAATCTATACACTGTATATGTCAAACAGGCTTTTTCTCAGGATCTTTTTCACTTGGTTGATGTAACAATTATTTTTTTAACCAAGACTATTTTTGTTATAATTAAGGAAAAGTTTCTTGTTCCACGACTAAGTCATCACTTGGAGAAAAGATACTTCTTTAACCCTTTGAGTGCCAAAGGGGTACGGAAGGCATTGGAAACTTGGTGTGCTAACTTCTACTGCCAGTCTAGTTCCTTATTGCCACTGTCAGGAGCTGTAATTTTTTTTTATTGTATATTTTAAAGTATTTTAAATTCGTCCAAATAATTCGGACTATTGCTGAATTTTTTCTTTTGTTCCTCCAACAAGTGTAAACGAATATGTAAGTAGGTATATTGTGGGATAAGGTTGTCCTACCACATCAACTTATCTCATCACTCCACTCCTCACTACTCACTACAACCAATAATAAGGGACTATATTCAGTATTACAACACAAAAAATAAGATCATTAGCAGGAATCAACATAGTTTTATGAAGAATAGATCATGCCAAACTAATCTTTTCAGCCTTTATGAGGAAGTAAGCAGCAACCTTGACAAAAGCAAGGCAGTAGATGTAGTATATCTAGACTTTGCAAAGGCATCTGATAAAGTGCCACACAGAAGGCTGGTGTATAAAATAAGGAAATTGGGGCTAGGAGATAACCTTTGCAGTTGGATACAAAACTGACTGAAGGATAGGGAACAGTGTGTGGTTGTAAATGGAAAATTCTCCAGTACAGTTAAAGTGGAGAGTGGAGTACCTCAGGGTTCAGTATTAGGTCCGCTGCTTTTTAACATGTTTATAAATGACCTGGAAATAGATATAGAAAGCAAAATATCTATTTGCAGATGACACTACATTATGCAGGGTAATTAAATCAGTACAGGATATTTGCTCTCTACAGAGGGATTTACATGTTCCCGTGCAAAATAAAATTATTAGAAATTTGTATTAATAATTTTCAGAGTGACATAGCCAGTCTGCTACTTGTGTAGGCAGGCAGGCACCCGTAGTGCCTTATTAGCCTAATAGCCAGTCTAGTGCCTTATAAGCCAGTCTGACACTTATGTAGACAGGCAGGCATTACTAGTGCCTTATTAGCCTAATAGCCAGTCTAGTACCTTATAAGCCTATCTACTGCCAGTCTAGTGCCTTATTGCCACTGTCAGGAGCTGTCATTTTTTTTATTGTATATTTTAAAGTATTATAAATTCGACCGAATTTCACCCGAGTCGAACAGGTCCCATGCAACATTTGGATCGACTGAATAAAAAAAAAAAAAAAAAAAAGTCTAGCAGCCAGTCCTGAGTTTTTCCATCCCAACAAATTTGCTCATTTAAGTGAAGATGTTGGGGAGGCAAACCCAGAAGTGGAATTGCTGGAGAAAATTGTTCTCCCTAACAGTCGGGATAACAGCTCCTCTAGCACAGAGGGGATCCAGAGGAAAGTGATGCCTAGGCAGGTCGTGGTGGTAGGGGACTCTATTATTAGAAGAACAGATAGGGTAATCTGTGGCTCTGATCACAGCAACCGAATGGTTTGCTGTCTCCCGGGTGCCTGGGTTCGGCATGTAGCAGACAGAGTGGACATATTGGGAGGTGCTGGAGTGGATCCAGCTGTCTTGGTGCATATTGGTACCAATTACAAAGTAAGAGGAAGACGCAGAGTCCTAAAAGATAATTTTAGGGATTAGGAAATGGACCTCCAAGGTGGTATTCTCAGAGACCTACCTGTGCCATGCTCTACACCAGAGAGACCGCAGGAGATTAGGGAACTTAATGCATGGCTGATGTCTTGGTGTAAGAAGGAGGGCTTTGGGATTTTAGAGCACTGGGCTGAATTTGCTTTGGGGTACAATCTCTATAGTAGGGATGGATTGCACCTGAATGCAATAGGGTTTTATGTGCTTGGGGAGAGGATGGCTAGACGGTTGGAGGAGATATTAAACTAGGAAGGTGGGGGCAATAAATACTGGGCTAGATAGTATAGAAAGGGAAGGCGATGTAGTTAGTACCAAGGTGGGTAGATTTGGGGGTGTGGTTAGTACAGATAATAGGGAAAAGCCTATAAACCACATCAAAATTAAATCACAAATGAAACATGGCAGTTGCATTAATTGTATGTTTGCAAATGCCAGAAGTTTAACTGGTAAAATAGGGGCATTGGAGCTGGTAGCTGAAATCGCAAACTATGACTTAATTGGCATAACAGAAACATGGTGGGATGACATACATGATTGGTCAATCAATTTGGAGGGCTACATTTTCTTTAGAAAAGATAGGTCAAACAAAAGAGGTGGTGGGGTCTGTCTGTATGTCAAACTAGAATTATTGCCTAATTTGCGGGAAGATATATGTGATGACAGTAGTGAACATGTGGAATCCTTGTGGGTTGAAATAGTCATTGGGGTAAAACTGCCTAGAAAATATTAGTGGGTATTTGTTACAAACCACCAAACATTGGTGACCTTGAAGAATCACAGCTATTAATGCAAATAGAAATGGCTTCCCAAATAGGGAGAACTATAATTATGGGGGATTTTAATTATCCAGAAATAGATTGGAAAAATAGAACAACTAATTCTGTTAAAAGCAGTAAGTTTCTCAACTTGTTGAATGAAAATTTTCAGTCTCAACTAGTACAGACTTCAACCAAAGGGGATGCGTGTCTGGATCTGGCAATAACTAACAATGAAGAGCTTATCTCTAATATCCAAGTAAGGGAGCACTTACAAAATAGTGACCATAACATGGTGCAGTTTGAGATGAATTCAAAAAAACAATTTAGTATGGATTCCACCAAAACAGGCCAACTTTAGCAGGTTTAATGCATCCCTTGGTCTCGTTGACTGGGATAGAATATTTTTTAGAAAAAACACAGAAAGTAAGTGGAATGCCTTCAAAATAACATTACAAAAATATACACATAATTTTATATCAGCTATAAAACCAATGTGGCTAATCTGTACAGTAATTCATGAAATAAAAAAAAATAAAGCGGCATTTAAACATTATAAAGCTGAGGGATCAGCAGAGGCATTTGCCAAATACAAAGATGCCAGCAAAACCTGTAAAAGGGAGATTAAATTAGCCCCAAGGCCGGGCGGTATACACCCACGAATACTTAAGGAGCTAAGCCGGGCCCTAGCCAGACCGTTATTTTTGATTTTCGTGGATTCTTTTATTTTAGGTATGGTGCCCACAGATTGGCGTAAAGCAGATATGCTGCCCATATTTAAAAAGGGATCAAAATCCCAGACCTGTAAGCTTGACATCTGTGGTGGGGAAACTGTTTGAAGGGTTGCTAAGGGAATGTATTCAGGAATTCATCTTGAATAGGAATATAATTAGCAGGACTTGTCAAACTAACTTGATTGCATTTTATGAAAAAGTGAGTAATAATATAGATTTGGGTGTGGTGGTTGATGTGATCTATTTAGACCTTGCCAAGGCATTTGACATGGTTCCACACAAAAGGTTACTGTACAAATTGAATGAAATAGGCTTAGGGGCAAACGTTTGTGGTGGTAAATGGGAAGTTCTCCAACTGGACAAATGTGATAACTGAAGTACCTCAGGGATCTGTCTTGTGAGCTCTTCTTTTTAATGTGTTTATTAATGATCTCCCAGTAGGCATAGGGAGCCATGTATCAATGTTTGACAATGACACAAAATTATGTAGGGTAATAATGTCTGAACTTGATGTGCCTTCATTACAAGAGGATTTGGACAAATTGGGTAACTGAGCAGGAAAATGACAACAGAGATTCAATTTAGACAAGTGTAAAGTTATGCATTTTGGGTGTAATAATAAAAATGCAACATTTAGTTTAAATTACGTTTCTATGGGGAAAACTACTAATGAAAAGGATTTTAGAGTAATGGTACAGAATAGACTTAGCAGTATCATGCAAGATATTGGCAAGTATTAAAAGGGGTATTGACTCACAGGAGGAAGATATTATTTTGCTTCTTTACAAGTCCATGATAAGATCCCACCTTGAATATGCTGTTCAGTTCTGGGCACCTTTTCTCAAAAAGGACATTATGGAACTAGAGAAAGTGCAGAGGAGGGCTACAAAACTAATAAGGGGAATGGAAAGTTTTAGTTATGAAGAAAGGCTTGAAAAGTTAAACTTGTACACACTAGAGAAACGGCATCTTAGAGGGGATATACTAACATTATATAAATATGTTCAGGGCCCATACAAAGGGCTCTCCAAAGACCTGTTCATTAACAGAACAGTACACAGGACAAGGGGTCACCCGCTTAGATTTGATTTTGTTGATCTCCGGAAGGGTAAACAAGATTGGTGATAGGTGAATACCCAGATATTTTATCTGAGAGGAAGACTACTGAAATCAGTATTTAGATTTAAGCTTATTAGATATGGATTTTTATAGGTTGATATTAAGAATTTCAGATTTAGAGTAGTTAATCAGTGCTTAGGAAAGCGCTGAGTAGGTATCCAGAGTATCCAGAAGTGGGGACAGAGAAGATTCAGGGTCTGAGATGAAGAGCAGAACATCATCCGCATAGGCTGAAATTTTAAAGGTATGCTTTCCAGAGATGAGGTCTTTGATCCTGGGGTGTAGTCGGATTGTTTTGAGAAGTGGTTCTAAGGTGAGAATAAAAAGTAAGGGAGACAGTGGACAATCTTGCCTAGTTCCGTTGGTTATAGAAAAGGGGTAGGAGAGGGTACCATTGACAGTGATTCTGGCAGTAGAGGATGAATACAAGCTCATTATACCGGACCTCATAGTGGGTCCTAAGCCTATATGTTGTAATACTGTATCTAGATAAGTCCATCTAACTCAGTCAAATGCTTTTTCCGCATCCGTTGACAAGAGGATCAGAGTTTGTGTACAGTGAGCTAATTGTATCATCTAGATTGCTACAACTGTATTATGCCAAGCTTCCCTACCAGACACAATTCCACTTTGATCGGGTGAATAAGGCAGATGAGGGCGAATTCTATTAACAATAATTTTGGTAAATATTTTGATGTCACTGAGTGATCTTTTTGGGGCTCAGGGATGACTGTTATATTTGCCTCTAAAGATTGGGCATGGAATTGTTGTCCAGCAAGTACTGCATTAAAAAATCTGAGAAAGTGAGGGGAGATATTGGAGCAGGCTGGGGCTTTCACTGGGGCATACAAAGTAAGACTTTATCGTCCTCTGAGGAAGTGATGGGGGAGTCTAGTTGTTTGCTCGTGAAGGCAGACAAGGTAGGTGTGTTTGAATTCCATAGAAATTGCTGCAGTAAGGATTACAGAGATGTCACATTCTGTTTCAGGTTATACAGTTTATAATATAACTCTCTAAAGGATGATGCTGTATCCGGGAAGGAATGTACTAGCTTTTGGGACATTTTTTTTTCAAAGTATTTATTGAAGAAATTAAGTAATTACAAAGAAATGCAGAAAAGCGTTACATAACATAATAACATAAATATTATCTATCTATCTATCTATATATATCTATATATATAAAAGAAGACTTTGTGCCTGCCAAAACACACCCAGGGGAGGCATAAAGCATGAGTTACTATTCCTATTGGGTGATTCAGTCATGCAGGGAGTTGGCCCGCCCCCACTATGCAGCCCGCCCACCACTATCAAAGTCAGAAAAAAACAATATGGCCGCCACTTGCTCCTACACCACAGACAAACACACATGCCCCACTCACACAGCACCAAACAAACACACATGCCCCACTCACACACACAGAGCACCACACACACACACATGCCCCCACTCACACACACAGCACCACATACACACACAAAGCCAGAAATAAATATGGCTGACACACACACAGTCACTCACCCTGACTCCCAGTGGCCTCAGCAGGACCTGTAGTGCAGCACCAGGGGAACAAAATGGCACTCAAAGGGTTAAGGTAGGCCCTCTGCTGAATTATTTCTTCACAGTCATCATTTGCCATGCAAGACACAGGACAGACAGCCATCAGGTATACACTTAACCCACTGATTGCCACAGGGTTGTGTATCAAGTTTTACCCCTCAGGGAGTGTGTTCAAACCCCTCACACTGCAAACTTGCATTTCCCTCCCACTTCTCCTCCTTCCCCAGCCTATTACTAACACTTTTCCACATTTATGTTAAGCCCCGCCCCTACTCGTGATTAAGCCCCGACCCCTTTTTAACCCAGATTGCCCCATTGCTCTCTCCACATCAGCACCACATCAGTCCCCTCTAGGAACTCCACAAGTCAAAGTTCCCAGGTATGAACACACTTCCCACTGCTATTTAACTCTCACATGCCTCTCTATACCTTAACCATTTGAGTGCCAGAGGCGTACACAACTCATGCACGCATGTGTTTCTGCTTATATATGTATGTTAAGCCCCGCCCCTACTCACGATTAAGCCCCACCCACTTTTAAACCACATTGCCCCATTTGTCTCTCCACATCAGCACCACATCAGTCCCCTCTAGGGACTCCACATGTCCGTTTTCCCAGGTATGAATACATTTCCCACTGCTATTTAGCTCTCACATGCCTCTCTATATCTTAACACTTTGACTACCAGAGGGGTGCACAACTCATGAGTGCATGTGTTTCTGCTCATACATGTTGTGTGTGTACATCTCTAGTGTGTCTGTGTGTGTGCGTGTCTTTTGCATGTTTCTGCCGCTCACTGTGTGTATGTGCATACCTCCCAACATTTCACATGGCCAAAGAGGGACACTGTAGTTTTAGATGATATTGTTGGGGCGTGGCTGGTGGGCGGGGCAATAGTAAGAATTTTTAGGTTATTTCATGACCTATTACTGACTATTTATGTAACTGAATAAATGATTTAGTGCAAGACCAAAGTATTTTATTTGCACAGACTAATGTATAAACACATATACGGAAGTTTAAAAAAATATTTATAAGAGCTTTATTGCTGTAGAGCTAAGTAATACACACCACACAGTCAGGGCTGGTGCAAGGATTTTTGCCACCCTAGGCAAAACCTAATTTTGCTGCCCATTTTGCTACGTCCCTTGTGTCCCACCCCTTTATACCCCGCCTACTTATACTCCACCTCTTATCATGATTGTCGTCTCTCTGCCCCCTGGGCCAGTCTGCCCCTGATCTAGAGATGCCTGTAAGAGATGCCCCCCACCAGCTCCAACTTGCCCCTTATCAGCTCCACTTTGGCCCTATCAGCTGCACTTTGCCCCCCATCAACTCCAACTTGCCCCCATCAGCTCCAATTTGCCCCATCAACTCCAACTTACCCCCATCAGCTCCACTTTTCCCCCCATCAGCTCCACTATGCCCCTATCAGCTCCAACTTGCCCCCATCGGCTCCACTTTGCCCCCCAGCAGCTCCACTATGCCCCCAGCAGCTCCAACTTGCCACCAACAGCTCCACTTTGCCCCCCATCCGCTCCAACTTGCCCCCATCAGCTCCACTTTGCCCCCATCCGCTCCAACTTGCCCCCACCAGCTCCACTTTGCCACCCCTTCAGCTCCGCTTTGACCCCCCTTCAACTCCACTTTGACCCCCATCCTCTCCAACTTGCCCCCATCAGCTCCACTTTGACCTCCATCCGCTCCAACTTACCCTCATCAGCTCCAACTTGCCCCCAGCAGCTCCACTATGCCCCCTCAGCTCCAACTTGCCCCCATCAGCTCCACTTTGACCTCCATCCGCTCCAACTTACCCCCATCAGCTCCACTATTCCCCCTCAGCTCCAACTTGCCCCCATCATCTCCACTTTGCCCCCCATCCGCTCCAACTTGGCCCCAGCAGCTCCAGTATGCCCCCTCAGCTCCAACTTGCCCCCCATCACATACCTGTAGCTCCCGCGCAGTCTTCGCTTCAGTAATGCAGAGCGCGGCGGGAGATCATGACTCCCAGCGTGCTCTGCATTACTAAAGATCCGACCCAATGAGGGAGCGCTGTAGCAACACAGACCTGACTGTGTTGTGGTTCCCGGCGTGGTGTGTGCGGGCGCAGCTCTTCTCCGCTGCATGCCCGCGCCCCCAGTACGTGTGCGCCCTAGGCCGGCGCCTACCTCGCCTATAGGTGGAGCCGGCCCTGCACACAGTCTGACCTCCTAAAAAGAGGGACAACAGGGTGGGACAGAGGGACAGAGGGATTTGGCCCTCAAAGAGGGACTGTCCCTCCTAAAGAGGGACACTTGGGATGTATGGTAAGTGTCTGCCTGTGTGTTGCATATGTCTGTGTTTTTCAGTGTGTCTGCATTTCACACACATGTGCCCAACGGTCATGACATGATGGGCAACGCCGTCCCACATTGCTAGTATATATATAAAAGAGAAAGGCTCATTGCATAATTTATGTCTCCTCAGGAGACACACACACCCAGGGGTGGCAATAAGGAGGGGTTACTGTTCCCATTGGGTGATTCAATGGGGGTGTGATTTTCACACCAATTGCAGTGGCTGAAGGGAGTTGGCCCACCCCCACTATGCAGCCCGCCCACCACTATCAAAGTCAGAAAAAAACAATATGGCCGCCACTTGCTCCTACACCACAAACACACACATGCCCCACTCACACACATGCCCCACTCACACTGCACCACACACACACACACATGCCCCACTCACACACACAAATGCCCCACTCACACACACAAATGCCAGAAAGAAATATAGCTGATACACAGTCACTCACCCTGACTCCCAGTGGCCACAGCAGGACCTGTACTACAGCCACTGAGGAACAAAATGGCACTCAAAGGGTTACGGTAGGTCCTCATTGCTCACTTATTTCTTCACTGTCATCATTTGCCATACAACACAGAGGACAGGCAGGCATCAGGTACACACTTAACCCACTGACTGCCACAGAGTTGTGTATCAAGTTTTAGCCCTCAGTTTGCTCTCTCCACATCAGCACCACATGAGGGACTCCACAAGTAAAAGTTCCCAGGTATTACACACTCATGCCCCACTCACACAGCACCAAACACCCATACACACACACAAAGCCAGAAAGAAATATGGCTGACACTCAGTCACTCACCCTCCCAGTGGCCTCAGCAGGACCTGTACTACAGCTACTGAAGGGTGCTGCATCACCAGGGGAACAAAATGGCACTCAAAGGGTTAAGGTAGGTCCTCATTGCTCAATTATTTCTTCACTGTCATCATTTGCCATGCAAGACACAGGACAGACAGCCATCAGGTACACACTTAACCCACTGACTGCCACAGGGTTGTGTATCAAGCTTTACCCCTCAGGGAGTGTGTTCAAACCCCTCACACTGTAAACTTGCATTTCTTTCCCACTTCTCCTCCTTCCCCAGCCTATTACTAGCACTTTTCCACATTTCTCTTAAGCCCCGCCCCTACACATGATTAAGCCCCGCCCACTTTAACCCAAATTGCCCCATTTGTCTCTCCACATCAGCACCACATAACTCCCCTCCAGAGACAACACAAATCAAAGTTCCCAGGTATGAACACACTTCCCACTGCTAATTAGCTCTGACATGCCTCTCTATAACAGAGGGGTGCACAACTCATGCGTGCATGTGTTTCTGCGCATATATGTTTTGTGTGTGTGTACATCTCTGCTACATATTTGTGTGCATGTGTGCATCTCCGGTGTGTATGTGCATGTCTTTTGCATGTCTCTGCCGCTCACTGTGTATGTGTCTGCCTGTGTGTTGCATATATCTGTGTTTATCAGTGTGTCTACATTTCACACACGTGCGCCCAACAGTCATAACATGACGGCCAACGCCGTCCCACATAGTGTATAAGCGCCCAACATGTGTCACTTAACCCTTTCACTGCCAGAGGACTATACAACTCATTACACAGCAATGTGTTGCGTACCTCTCTCACTCTCAGAGTTAAAGTGCTTCACTCCAACCAACTGCTACACTAGGTCTGTATAATGCAGTAACCCTACAGCCCTGTATTTTATGTCTACTTCACTGTCTATGTATAGTCATTTCTACCCCTCACCCATTACTTTACTGTAACACTTCACTGTCCCTCCTCTCCTCAATCTCTCATCTCCTCCTCTCTTGTCATCCCCACTCACCTATCCCCTTGCCATTCATCCATAGTCCCAATCTTGCCATTTTACTCCCACATCACTATTACATTATCTATCACTGCATCTGTCACTTAACCCTCTGTCTGCCAACCTATTTCTTCAAATGTACTGCAGTATCCACTGCTGTAATCTAAATTATTCCTTTACTCACAAACATCTTCTCACTGTGACCTTCACCAAGTACATAGCACACTCACTTCAACTGTAAGGATACAAGACCTTATTCATCAAGTAACACAGCACACTCACTTCAACTGTAAGGATACAGGGCCTTATTCATTAAGTAACACAGCACACTCACTTCAACTGTAAGGATACAGGACCTTATTATCAAGTAACACAGCACACTCACTTCAACTGTAAGGATACAGAACCTTGTTATCAAGTAACACAGCACACTCACTTCAACTAGGCTTGCCACCCAGCCGGTATTTCACCGGCACAGCCAGTAATTAGGACCTTAGAGCCGGTGCCGGTATATCTACCGGTATTTGTTTGTGCGACGTGTCCAGAGTCAGTCTCCTCCACTCAGCCCTATATGTCAGCTGCTCATGTGGCTCGCTTAAAGTCGTCAGCATCCATGCACCATCACCAGCCAATGAGTGAAGAGTATTTGGACATCAATGGTCCTCATTGGCTGGCTGGTGTGTCACGCTTGCCTGGTGTATGTGTCTGAGTCTTGTGACTGACAACGGGGAGTCAGGGATTGCGGCAGTATGCATGCGCTGTGAGAGTGTCAGTGCTCAGAGACTGTGGTGCACTGTGCACAGGAGGCAGTCTGGTCGGAATCCACTGGACCACTCAATGTCTGCGGCCTACATGGTTCAGCTCATCCTCGGTCTGTCCTGCTCCCCGGCTCCAGCCCTGGCAGAACTTGGAAGTAAACAGCACCGCCCTCAGCACGCACACACTTCCAGGTATGACGTGACAGAGGTCGGTAGAAGGCCAGAAGAAGCGGGCCTAGTGTTAATAATACCTTATTGGTAGGCACTCAGTTGTCCTTGGCCAAGTGTAGGCAACCTACAGCTCTTCAGCTATAGCTGACTGGTGGAGAGGATGGGAGCCGTTTTTTAACAAAGTTAAACCATCCCCAAACATGTATTTACAACTTAAAAAAGTGCTACAGCCCATCTGCAAAAACCTTAGAAAAAAATATATTACAGTATGTAACTGATGACCTTTATGATGGTCGCTCTACTTTATTTTACACAGATACATATGGTTACCGAGACAGTTCAGGGCATTTCTGTGATGAATCTTAGCAATAACAGATAATGTAACCGCTACAATTGTCTTAATGGGATGTAGATATTTGTGTATTTAAGATCTTAGTGATTTGTACAGGGTAACACAATGTACATCTATGTCACACCTGTAGTACACATGTACTGAGCGAGAAAAGTAAGTAAATGTTGTGTCCTGTCTGTGTACAAACACTGGGCCTTATATATATACAGGCAAAGTAGATCCGTTCTGGGCAAACCATCTGCACTATAGAGGACAAATAGGGCCTTCAATGCAGCGCAATGTATTCCAGTATTCAAGCAACTTGACTAGGCCTCAAAGGCTTAATTGGGAGGTCTGATCACCTTTGTGTGTAGGGGATCCTTTACCACTCTGGCCTGGGAGAGCTTAGTTTGAGAGAGAGAGTGAGTGCTTAGTCTGAGAGAGACAGAGTGTTTAGTCTGATAGAGAGAGACAGAGAGCGCTTAGTCTGAGAGAGAGAGAGCGCTTAGTCTGAGAGAGACAGAGAGTGCTTAGTCTGAGAGAGAGAGTGCTTAGTCTGAGAGAGAGAGTGAGTGCTTAGTCTTACAGAGAGTGAGTGCTTAGAGAGAGAGAGAGAGTGCTTAGTCAGAGAGAGTGAGAGAGAGCTTAGTCTGAGAGGGACAGAGTGTTTAGTCTGATAGAGAGAGACAGAGTGCTTAGTCTGAGAGAGAGAGAGAGTGCTTAGTCTGAGAGAGAGAGAGAGTGCTTAGTCTGAGAGAGAGTGAGTGCTTAGTCTGAGAGAGAGAGAGTGCTTAGTCTGAGAGAGAGTGAGTGCTTAGTCTGACTGAGAGTGAGTGCTTAGTCTGAGTGAGAGTGCTTAGTCTGAGAGTGGTCATACAACATTGAGTGGTTCTGCCCCTTTTTTGGCTCCTCCCTTTTGTGACTCCGCCCTCACACAGCTATGGTCGGTATTTTTTTTAGGAAAAGGTGGCAACCGTAACTTCAACTGTAAGGATACAGGGTCTTATTCATCATGTAACACAGCACACTCACTTCAACTGTAAGGATACAGGGCCTTATTTATCAAGTAACACAGCGCACTCACTTCAACTATAAGGATACAGGGCCTTATTCACCAACACAGCACACTCACTTCAACTGTAAGGATACACAGTCTTATTCATCATGTAACACAGCACACTCACTTCAGCTGTAAGGATACAGGGCCTTATTTATCAAGTAACACAGCACACTCACTTCAACTGTAAGGATACAGGGTCTTATTCATCATGTAACACAGCACACTCAATTCAACTGTAAGGATACAGGGTCTTATTCATCATGTAACACAGCACACTCACTTCAACTGTAAGGATACAGGGCCTTATTCATTAAGTAATACAGCACACTCACTTCAACTGTAAGGATACAGGGCCTTATTCATCAAGTAACACAGCACACTCACTTCAACTGTAAGGCTACAGGGCCTTATTCACCAAGTAACACAGCGCACTCACTTCAACTGTAAGGATACAGGGCCTTATTCATCAAGCTGAAGAGCTGCAATTAAAACATTTTTTAAAACTCTTATCAGCATATCTACATCACTACTGCGTCTGTCACACACTGTCTACATATGTGACATACGTCATGTATGTGTGTGTCTCTCTGTATGTATGCGTTTCACAGTGTGTGACACGCTCTGTCTCTTTAAGTGCGTGTCTGGAACACTGCATATTTCTGTTTCACACAGTGTCTCTCTGTGTAAATAATATGACGGGCAACGCCGTCCCACATTGCTAGTATATATATAATTATATATATTATATCCCAACAGTATATAGTCATAAAGGAGATCTAGGGTAACTCAACACAATATATCTCAAGCCTGATTTATAGAAATATAAGGAAAAAGGATGGACAGAAAAGAATGGGAAAAGTAGGATGAGTAGAGACCAGGAAGGGAATAGTATCCCCCATGGGAGACCCATCCAGTGTCCGCTTTAAGGCCTAAACTGTAAAAAGAAAAAAATCTGCAGTCTTACTCGGGTCATCCCCCCTCAACTGTAATGTCAACCTCAGTAGGGTAATGTGATCTCTTGCTCTGTTCTCCCACTCAGAATACTCAGGAGGAATATTAGTTTTCCAATGGGCCGGGAACAGTGCTAGAATTAATTAGCGTTTAGAGTTAGGTAATCATGTTAATTTCTTATAGCACATAACTTGTCATGGATCCCTAGACAATGGTAATGCCCATGCTGTGTTCTATACATTCCAGACACTTCCGCCAGTAAAGTTTTAAGACTGGGCATGTCCACCAAATGTGGGCTGGTGATTCCATATCCCCATCACATATCCAACATCTATTACTAACAGCAGGAAACCAAGTTTAATCTCAGCGGGGTGTAGTACAATCTACAAAAGAACTTGAAATGTGATTCCAAGATTTGCAAGGAGATAGAATAAGATTTTGACGTATTCCAGAGCCCTGCCATTCCTCTAGCGACAGTACCGACCCCAGTTCCATCTCCCATGTGTGGTGTCTGCTGTAATATAGGTCCAGATATAATGTTGTAGACATTGCTCAGAAAGTGTTTGTTAGAAGCAGGGCATAAGAGGAGGGACTCGAATTTGGTCGGCGGACAGGGCTAACCTGTCTTAATCCCAGGATGATCCAAAAGTCCTGAATATGGACTGAAGAAAGAGACAACATCTCACGAATAGATTCAAAGTGAAGTACCTTCCTTTCAGCCAAAAAGTCGTATATTCGAAGAATTCTGCCGACTGTCCATTTGGGGAAATCTTTAGCTAAGAGTGTATGCTGAGTGGGGTGATGCCAGAGAATGAAGAGGAAGGATGGATGTTGGAGCCGTATATGATTGCCAAATGGCCAGGAATGCTCCCAGGACCAAGTTGGATGCCATGGATTTAGAAGGAAGGAGAGCATCCAAAAGCATATTTAGGTGTGGTTGAAGAGTAGTGCTGCCAGTCTAGAACTGAAGAAAGCAAAGCAAAATGGTAGTATTTCCTGAAGTCAGGGACACCTAGACCCTCCTGCAGATTATGTCTGGTGACAATGTAACGTGTAATCTGGGGAGGACAGGATTTCCATATAAAGCAAGAGAGTGTGAAGTGGTGTAAAGAAGGTGGGTGGGATTTTGAGAGGGAGAGTCTGAAAAAGGTACAATACCCGGGGAAGTACATTCATCTTAATTGTGTTGATCCGCCACATCCAAGAAATGTGTTGAGGGGCCCATGTATTGAGGTCCTGTTTAATAATAATTTAAGTCATAAGCCGATTGTATCAAAGAGGCTATCCACACTCCCAAAAATGGAATCCCTTTTTCAACCCATTTAAATGTGTATAAACATGAGCTTTCACGGAGGAAAGGAGTAGAATAGGCAAAGCCTCCAACTTTGATAAATTAATTTTAAAATCATATAATTCAGAGAAAAGCAGGAATTCCTCCACCACCGCAGGCATTGAATGAACAGGATTGGTCAAAGTGAAAAGCACATCATCCGCAAAGATTGGTAACTTATTCTCCCTTCCCCTGACATGCACAGAAATTCTACTCTGCATGCGAATACATTGGGCAAATGCTTCCATCACCAGTATAGAGGCCAATCTTTATTAGCTTTCAGTAATAAAGTAATATGAGCCTCGGAGATACTAGTGTGGGCAGCTGCCTCAGTAGGCATATGTGTAAAAGCCTCTACAAGAAGGGGAGAGAGTAGAGATTTAAAAATAGAGTAGCATGGCTGCGTCAACCTGTCCGGACCCAGTCTCTTCCCTTGGGCAAGGTATCAATAGCCTTGTCTACCTCCTCCTTTGTGATTGGCGAGTTCAGGGCATGGCACATCTCCAGAGATATTGTCAGGAGGCGAGCCTCAATAAAGTAGTTTTGCATTCTGGTTTGGAGTTCAGAATACAGTAGAGATTTGATAGGAAGACTATAAAGCATTTTATAAAAAGCGTGGAAAGTTGTTGCTATTTTAGAGGAGTCAAAAACAAGGGAGTCTGATGTTGTAACGGTTTTTAAGGACACTCAGGAAGATTATGGTAAAACACAGTTTTATTAATAGAACAAGGATAATGTGACCCACGCGGGTCCAGTACATATAAATGACACAATACTTCCACAAGTCAGGCTACAATAACGTATAGTAACCCACACAGGTCCAGTAGGTACAGATGTTACAATTCTGACACTGCTCAGGTCACAGTGATAACATTAACCCACTCAGGCCCAGTAGGCACCAAAGGTACAATACTGACACAGGTCAGGTCACAGTTCGTGTGAATCTGGAAGAGCAGACAAGCAGAGACACTACTAGGCCAAGGTGTGCCGGCAGGCCATAGTAGTGCAGAGGTCAATGGAGACTCCCTACGCAGGGAGTGAGCCCAAACGATAAGCCACAATATGGTTAACTGAGAGGAGGCCACTACTATTCCACAGGATACTAGGCAAGTGGAGCCCAATGAAGGCTCAGGATAGGAGACCAGAAGACAGATGCCCTATCAGCCTTATTGGAGGCCATAGGCTGTAGGGTTCTGTTGGCAACAATGATGGGACTGCCCGAGTAGTGAGGACACACGATACTGCCAGACAGAGCACTCAGGGAAAATCCCAGACTGACAGGGAAGGCTGTGACCCTGAAGCACTATAGCACCAACCCGCGATGGGTGAACAAACGCTCAGACCTGAACAGAACTGCCAAGCAGTGGAGACTGACTGAGGCACCCAGAGACCGGGTGCAACCAACAGATCCTGACACGGAAGTGAAAGGATAATAGAGCAAGGTAATGAGGCAGGGTCACAGAACAGAGCTGCAAGTGCAGTGCTAGATGGAGGAAACCAGTGACTGTCAGAGACAGTAGTCGACAATGGAAGAAAGACCTCCAAACGGAACCCAGGATGGGCAGAAGTAGTACTGGGAGGTACACAGAGCAGGAACGTCCACCAGGCTGGGTAGATACACAGGGCAGGAACTACAGCCAATCTGGGTCGGTACACGGAGCAGGAACGTCAGCCAGGCCAGGTCGGTACACAGAGCAGGAACATCAGCCAATCCGAGTCAGTACACAGAGCAGGAACGTCAGCCAGGCCGGGTCGGTACACAGAGCAGGAACGTCAGCCAATCCAGGTTGATACACAGAGCAGGAACGTCAGCCAATCCGAGTCAGTACACAGAGCAGGAACATCAGCCGGGCCGGGTCGGTGCTCAGAGCAGGAACGTCAGCCAATCCGGGTCGGTACACAGAGCAGGAATAGATCAGGCAGAGTAGTCAGGCAGTCCAGGTCATACACAGGATTCACATGAATAACAGGAACAAGCTCTGGCAACTGGAACACCATGAAAGGGTGCAGCTGAAGTAACAGGGCTCAATATTTAAGGGCTAGAACTGGGCAGAGATAAAACCCAGTAGCCAATAAAAGACAAGCAGGAAGTAACTCGGACATAACAATGTCGCCAGAGAAAGCACGGGCACCGTGATTGATGTCTCCTTGATAGAGTGGACATAAGTGGAACCCTGTTTCGCCTAAGTTTTCTATTCAAGAGCTCTCCCACCTTGTTGCTGTGTTCAAAATAACATTGCCTGGTGCGCAGAAACCATTGTTCCATAAGCAAGTTTAGTAAGGAAAGTAGATGAGTATTGAGACATGTGAGAGATTGAAGAATCTCAATGTTGGCAGTGGATTTGTGTTTGACTTCCAAATCTGCAACAGCACAGAGTGTCTTTTCAATTTGATGTTTCCTCTTCTTTTTATGAAGGGAGGCCTGTTTGATAAACTCACTAAGAAGTACATACTTATGCGCATCCCAAACTGAGGGAGTGGATACTTCATCCCCAACTTTGTGTCTAATATAATCTTATAAAGCAGTTTTGGCAGCTGCCACTATATCTGATTGTGTAAGTAGGGAGTCATCCAGTCTCCAGGGTGGTCTGCCCTGTCTCTCCAGAGATCTCCGTACTCTAGCCATCAATGGAGCCTGATCAGACCATGTAATGTGACCTACTTCTGCCCAATCTGAGAATATATCCCATGTGAGTCGGAATAAAATGAGTAGGCCTCGATCCAAATGTTAGAGACTGCTGTATTTTCTGCCGACAGCATTTTTTCAAGCACAGTAAGCTAGTAAAATGTCTGTGATGTGAAAAAATACTGGCAAAAAAAAGCCATTGTGTGATAAAGTTAAGAGGTGTTTTCACCCATAGCAATTGATGAAAACATCATAATTATCAATTCAAATGTCTGCGTTAGCCATGAAAATCCAATAAGGGACTCAAGTTATCGCAGGAAAGTTAAGACCCAGTTTTTTTTTTTTTTTACTTGAGTCCCCTATTGGCTCTTCAAACAGCCGACGCAGGAACTTGAATGAAAAAAAAGTAAAAAAACAAACAAAACCTAAGTCCTCAGTGGATGTATTGATATGGAGCCCTAAGCCCCATATCAATTCATCCAAAGTATGAAAAATATGTCAAAAGTTAGTAGAATTACCCCATCGGCATTCATAGGGTTAACCCGACTAAGTTAAACAACAACATCCCATTAAAAGTAACACTTATCATTAAACCTGATGTCCAGTGGAGTCCTCAGCTTCCTGGTCCTCTTCTGTCCTTCTCTTCAGTCTTCTATCTTCTGCCTTCTCGTCATTCTTCTTTCTTCTCTTCCTTCTTCTTGCTGTAAAATAAAATACAAGTATTAGTACAAAGCATTAATTATGACATCGTTAAACCCTTTCAGTGGCAGAGGGGTACGCAACACATTGCAAAGCAATGCATTGCGTACCTCACTGGAACTCAAAAGGGTTAAAACATATTACTGTGCCGTGAATATTCTGCCAAGAAAATGTCTCCATTTAATGCCCAAGTAAGTAAAAATACCATGAATAAATGTCATAAATATACGCAATGTAAAAATATGTAGCTTTTATCTTCATGTCTCCGCCGCTGTGTGTGGCCACGGAGGCTGCGGTGGAAACACTGATGAGACGCACAACTCTGTTTCCTGTCCTGAAAGGGCAGATGCCTGTTGCACACTGAGGGAATTGGTACTGAGACTGCCTTTATATATGGGCAGATATGAGATAATGTCTTGGTCGGTATTCAAATGTCCTACAGGCTTAAAGCACAATGGATGTTATGCCACAAAAATGGTCTTGTGACCAAAAGTCGATTGTGTGTGTTAAGTTCCCAAAATGCAGCTAAATAGTGGCAGTACTGGGGACTTCAAAGGAAAAAAAAGCTAACTATCGGTGCCTGACACACTGCCAAGCACTGATCATTAACTAATCTGTGTTAAACATACCTTCCTTATCCTTCTGTCTTCTCTTCTTTCTTCTATCTTCTGCCTTCTCGTCATTCTTCTTTCTTCTCTTCCTTCTTCTTGCTGTAAAATAAAACATAAGTATTAGTACAAAGCATTAATTATGACATCGTTTAACCCTTTCAGTGGCAGACGGGTACGCAACGCATTGCAAACCAGTGTGTTGTGTACCTCACTGGCACTCAAAAGGGTTAAAACATATTACTGTGCCGTGAATATTCCGCAAAGAAAATGCCTTCATTTAATGCCCAAGTTAAAATGCCATGAATAAATGTCATAAATACATGCAATGTAAAAATACGTAGCTTTTATCTTCCTGTCTCCCCTGCTGTGTGCGGCTGTGGAGGCGGCCGCGGTGGCTGCAGAGACACTGATGAGCCGCACGGTCTCTTTGAATTCTTACCCATGATCATGGCAATTGGATCAGAAATAAAGATTCTGCTTGAAGTAAGACAAGAATATCATCAGAAAAGCGGTAGTAAGCTTTAAAAAAGTCCCCTGGGATTAGCGCTCACCACTCAAGTGTCCATACTGATCAGCCATCAGGCCATACCCCTGAGATGTGTTTTTAACTTGACGGATTTACCTAGAGCTCCTATGGCCCTTAATGATTCTCACTAATACTTTCCCACATGAATTACCAGCGATGTAATGTTGCAATCTATGCAACATATAGGTTTTTGCAACTTTTTGTCTGAGGTATGTGTTAAGGTCAGCTTTACAAGCGTTTAATTTAGAAAGGACCTCTGAGTCTAATGATCGCTTATGCTGGGCTTCTAGTGTTTTCATTTCGCCAATTAGTGAGTCGAAATGCTGCCTTTTGTTTATTGTGCCTCAAACCTAGTTTAATTAATTACCCTTTTATGTAACACTTATGGGCTTCCCATATTATAGGATAAGGGGTGTCTTGTGTCATGTTGGTTATGTACTCCTCTAAGGATCAACTTATATGTTCCGATGTATTCTTGTCGTTTAAGAGAACGTTGTTCAATTTCCATGTTTTGTTGGTCTCATATTTTGCTGGGACAGAAAGGGTAATGTTAACCACTGAGTAATCTGTCCAAGATATCGGGTCTATTCACGAGTCAGTCAGTTGGTGGAGAAGAAATTGGGGAATAAATATATAGTAGAGTCTGGAGTAATGGAGGGGAATAGAATGTATAGTCCTTCTCCTTGGGATGGGAAAGACTCCAGTCATCCAGTAACTGAAAGTCATACTGGTGGGATCTAAGCCTGTTGAGATGTGTCAGTGTGAAGGGAGATTTACCAGATGAGCTGTCTAGTTTTGGGTTGAGTGCTAAGTTGAAGTATCCCACACCATTAGGAGACCTTCTTCTATGTCTTCAATATTTTTTAAGGTATCAGAGGGAAATGAGATTTGATATGGTTTGTTGTAGAGAATACCCCTAAGAATCATATTTCTACCATCTTCGTCTGTTAGAGTTTCTATATGTGTCCAAGGGAGTGAGGCTTTGATGAGAATATTTACTCCACATTTTTGTTGTAGGGGCTGAGGAACTGTAGGAGTGGGGAAATTTGTGATCAGAGAATCAGGGCAGGGAGGAGCTAGCAAAGTGTGTTTCTTAGACTAAGACAATATCTGCATTGACAATATCTGCATGGTAAATCTCCCTTCAGACTGACACATCTCAACAGGCTTAGATCCCACCAGTATGACTTTCAGTCTTGAGTCTTGTGAATTTTCTAAGGGCTAGAGAGCATTTACCTGGGGAATTCAAACCCTTGGCATTTATAGAAATTATTTTCATTTGGGCCATTTAAATGCTGATTTGGAGTAACATAGGAAACCGCCGCTGTACCCCAGTGGAGATGGGTGGAAAAAAAAAAAAAACACAATACAGAAAGAAAGAACCTCTTCAAGAGGTAGAGCCACTCTGACTTTAGTGGAGAAGTTTGGAGGAAGGGGAGGGATATCACATCTGGAAGATAGAGTGAAGTGTGTTACTACAAAGTTATGTGCAGTTGGGTGTAGTGGGAGTCCAATAAGGTAGGGAGCTGTATTTTAAAGTGAAGGTAAAATAAACCATGCATGTGGGCAGTGATTAAGGGCTGTAGTTACCAATCATGAGCTCTGACAGTAAGTTCTAGAGTAGGTATGAACCAGTTAAACCGTATTAACATATGAGAGCATTATGATGCCACTAGTCTCAGAAAAGTACATAGATGTAATGTGTTTATCAACATGAGAACTGATCGACAGAGACAGCTGCCCCTGATCTGGGAGGGTTATCAGAGGCCATGGGAGGGATCAGTAGACTGTTACACGCTATCAGATGCAATTAAATTAGAATGTTTATGTAAAGTTTTTTTGTTTTCTTTCTCCCCTTCTTTTCTCCCCTTCCCCCTACATGCTAGCCCCTCCTGCTTGACACCTCCTCCCTTATCTTATCCAAATTAGTAGTGTGCTCCAAATCGGCCACTTTCTCTTCTTCCAAGAGGGTGATCCTGACTTGGTTGGGTAATGTCAGTTTTAATTCTCGCCATTTCAGCTTTAAAGCTGGATTTCATATCTTCTAGAAGGGAGCAAAGGTCCGTTCTGGCTGAAAAAATCAGCTTTGGCTAAAAGATCTGCCATCAGTTCCGAGATATCATCTGACTTAGTGAGAGGTAGTGTGGAATCCATTGTTTGAAATGGAAAAGTGCCACCTAAGGAAGGAGCCGAAGATACTTGAGGAGAGTGCTTTCCTGTAATTCAGCTCTTGTAGGAGCTGTATATAATGCAGTGACAGGCTGTTTTGTCTGAGAAGGCCTCACTGGAAAGTAGTGGGAGAGAGAGGTGGCAGCGCCCTTTGGTTTGGGTTTGCATCCTGACATTCGGTACTCCGTAGCTTAAGGGAGAGAGGGATGGGAATCTGGTCAGGAAACAATGCTTTGAGAGAGATTTCATCTAAGTGGGTCCAGAGGTGATCGAAGTAGTGACCTTCTCCATGTTCAGTCAGGCCACACCCCCATTTGTATCACTGTCTTAATAAGCTTCAGAGTCACTTTGCATGTACATATCTAATGGAAGCAAATAAACTGCTTGAGATATGATTTTTAATAACGTATTAATTTATAACTGAACTGGCAAGGGCATAGGTTACAACATTACTTATCTGAAATACTAGAAACTGTGCTACACTTGTGAGAGGTATATGCTTTACTTAATTTAACATTTTAGTTTTAGAAAATATATAAACTAATCCAGCTTACTTGCATCTAGATGGTGTTGCTCTAAAGGCACCATGAGGGAGTCTTAAAGGGTAAGTAATGTCAAAAATAAATTATCTGGAGCAACTCCCGTCTCTCAAACCTTTATGGTTTGAGAAATATAACGTTTTAAAGTCCCTCCCCACTGCACTGATGTCAGCTGTATACTGACAGAAGGAGATCCTGGTCCCGGGACCAGCCGGCGGCTCTTCAGCATAGTTGAAATACCGCAGTCTAAAAAGAAATACTTCATTGGAACTGTCTACAAAGTGTGCTTGCAAACCAGGCACACTTTGTAGACCATTCCAATGAACTATTTCTTTGTAGATTGCAGTATTTCGGCTCTGCTGAAGAGCCACCTCGCGTTTCATGACTTGAATCTCCTTCTGTCAGCTGTACAGCTGACATCAGTGCAAGGGAAGGGTGGGGGGAACTTCAAAACATTATGGGCTGGATTCTATTGCAGGTGCTAAATGTTAACACCTGTTTTATCAAAAATGTTCCCATTGAAGTCTATGGGGAAACCTGGAGATAAAAGCAGAGATAAAATTAGCACCTACAATAGAATCCAGCCCTATATCTCTCAGACTATAAAGGTCTGAGAGATGGGACTTGCTCCAGATAATTTAATTTTTAATATATACAATGTAATATGACATTATAATCAAACATTACTAACCCTTTAAACAAAATAAATAAGATGTGTACCTTACAAAGATTAAAAGCTATTTCACAGGGCAAATCATTATAGTTTGAAAAATTTGGGGAACATAGGACTAGAGGAATCGCTTTTAAAGAAAATAATTAGTCAGTAGTTCATTAAGGTCAATATAGTCAATTCAAAATAGTACTACAGAGTAATATGCTACCACTAGAACAATATAGTTATATGTCACCAGCACAGCAATACAAAGTTATATGCCACCACCAGAGCAATACACTTATATGTCACCAGCACAGCAATGCAGAGTGTATTGCAGTGGTGGTGGCATATACCATCTACCTCTGTATTGCTGGGCTGGTGGCATATATGTAATCCTCTGTTGGGGACGTATAACTCTGTATTGTTGTGCTGGTGACATATAATTCTATTGCTGTGCTGGTGGCAAATGTGCATTGCTTTTGTGGTGACATATAACATGGTATTGTTGTGCTGGCAACATAACCCTGTATTGTTCTGGTGGTGGCATATAAGAGTTATGGCTTCAGCACAGCAATACAGAGTTATGCCACCAGCACAGCAATACAGTTATATGCCACCACCAGAGCAATACATATATGCCACCAGCACAGCAATACAGTTATGTCACCAGCACATTAATACAGAGTTAGACGTCACAACCAGAGGATTACATGTATACCACCAGCCCAGCAATACAGAGGTATATTCCATCAGTCTAGCAATACAAAGATATATGTCACCACCAGAGCTATACATATATGCCACCAGCACAGCAATACAGTTATATGTCACACCAGAGGGCTACATAGCCACCAGCCTAGCAGCAGAGGTATAACTGAAAATAACTTTTGATTGATAAACAATGGTGAACTCCTTGGAATCTATAGAGGTCAACATTGCATTGCTTTCTACTTCATAAGAGATCTCATTGCTTTGCAGCACATAGGACATATCTCTAGAATCCAAGGGGTTACTGTTTATGAATTCAGTGCTTCTGCTTTGCTTTCTAAATCAAGGAAGTGATTTCTCTGTTTCCTCCCTTAGAAAATGCAGGTCAAGATTGATAAAGCAACTCAGTTTGTGCTGAATCAGTATTTGAGCCTGAGAAACCCTCACTCCATTGCTATTGCCTCGTACGCACTCGCCAAGGCTGGGAAACTGAAGGACACAATGAAATTGATGTCAGTAGCAACAGGTACAGACCCTTGCAGAGTATCACAAACACATCACAGTGCTGTATAGTGCAACAGGTACTGATCCCTGCAAAGTATCAAATCCATATCAAACAATCACTATCCTGTATAGAGTCAAAAGTTACTAACTCTTGCAGAACATCACACCCACAGCATACACACCATTATCCTGTATTGAGTAACAGGTATTGAATTCTGAAGAGTATCACACCAACAACGCACACACCACTGTTCTGTATAGAACCACAGATACTGACCCCTGTACAACATCACAGCTGTGGCAGGCACATCACTATCTTGTATAGCAGGAGATGGCAACCTGAGGCCCGCAGTTGTTGTGGGTTACAGTTGGAGGACCTGAGGTTGCTCACTGTTCTGTACTGTCAAAGTAATGATGTCTTTCTTTCTCTTTCTCTCTCTCTCTCTCTCTTGCCAGATAATACTCACTGGATTGTGACAGGATCACATTTAAGCTCCCTTGAGGCCACATCATACGCTCTTCTCACCATGCTGCACATGAAGCAGTTTCATCTGACAGATTCCATTGCACGTTGGATCATTGAGCAGAGGTTTTATGGAGCATACGGCTCCACACAAGTGAGTTCTGTTCCTACTAACTCAACTCCTACTCCCCATTTGTTCTACTTTGTCTTCTATTGTATTTTTTATTTTACAGTGGTTTGTTAATTTGGTTTGTTTTCACGGTACTAACATTAGCAAACCCTTTGATGTCTCCAGTGCATTGTGAAGCTATCCCCATTTTGGCACCTGTTTACCTTGCACCCCTGATCCTTTTGAGTACTATCCCTGCATGTTGCACGTGGTCCACCAATGTTTTGATTAATATCACAATAACAAATGTAGTCCTGCAACACCTTCAGCAGATAGTTCACAAGGGGTTAGAGCCAAACGCAAGATGCCATACGCTATACGCAATTCCCAAATGCTATACGACAAACACATGACGCCATACGCAATTCCCAAGCTCTTTACGCCAAATGCTATACTCCAAACACTATATGCCAAACTCAATACACAATACGTCAAATGCTATACGCAATTTGCCAAACGCAATACGCCAAGCACAATTCGCCAAATGCTATATGTCAAATGCTATACACAATTCGTCAATCGTTATACGCAATACGCCACATGCCAAATGCTATACACAATTCGCCAAACGCTGTATGGAAAACGCAATTCCCCAAACGTCAAACACTATACGCAAAACGTGAAACCAATACACCACCCTAAATTTGCCAAATGCTATATGCAAATGCCAAACGCTGTACACAATTCGCCAAATTCAATACACCGAAAACAATGTGCCAAACACTATACGACATATGCTATAAGCAGTACACCAGACGCTATACGACATATGCCATAAGCAGTACACTAAAAGCTATACGACATATGCTGTAAGCAATACACCGAACGCTATACGACATATGCTATAAGCAGTACACCAAACCCTATACGACATATGCTATAAGCAGTACACCAAACGCTATATGCAGAGTGCTATACACTGTACATCAAATACAATACACTGTATATCAAACGCTGTACACAATTCCCCAAATGCAATACACCAAAACAATGTGCCAAACGCTATACGACATATATAGCACTTTGCATATAGCATTTGGTGTACTGCTTATAGTACAAACGCTATATGACATATGCTATAATCAGTACACCAAATGCTATACGACATATGCCATAAGCAGTACACCAAACGCTGTACACAATTCACCAAATGCAATACACCAAAACAATGTGCCAAACGCTATACGACATATGCTATAAGCAGTACACCAAACGCTATACGACATATGCCATAAGCAGTACACCAAACGCTATACGAGATATGCCATAAGCAGTACAACAAACGCTATACGACATATGCTATAAGCAGTACACCAAACGCTATATGACATATGCTATAATCAGTACACCAAATGCTATACGACATATGCCATAAGCAGTACACCAAAAGCTATACGACATATGCCATAAGCAGTACACCAAACGCTATATGCAAAGTGCTATACACTGTACATCAAATGCAATACACTGTATATCAAACGCTATACACAATATGCTATATGACAAACGCAAAGCCACTGTAGCCAAACGCTATATGGAATATGAAAAATGCTATATTCAGAAGGCAAAATGCAATATACTATATGCAATAGGTAAAATGGTAAACGCAATATGCACAATGCTATTAGGCAATATGTTATACGTAATGCACTATACACAATACACACAAAACACACAAGCTAAAACACATTCGCTCACACGCTTTCACACACTGTCAGTCACATGCATGCTTGCTCTAACACACTGTTGCTCTCACACGCTCACACTTGCACACACACGTTCACACACACACAAGCACATGCACTCACACACCTTTTTGGAGCTGAAAGGGCTAAGTCATTATAAACCGCATGAACAATGCTGTGCCAATATTGCTAGTATATTAATATTTGAAATTGCTTCACAAACTAGGTTTGATACACTGCTTCACAGTAAATAAATTGAATAATTCCTGCCCCACCCAGAATATAGATATGTTAAATATAAAGTGGTAGTCCCTTTGATTTGTGAGATCTGCCCATTTTGGCAAAAATGTCACCAAACAAACCTCAAACCACCTTAAAAATGATCTGCGTAATTAGAAAATTATCTGGAATCCAGTCCAAATTAAAGGGATAGTAATACTTAAAATGTAAAAAATGATATGTTGTAGGGTTTATCCCCCTGAGTAAAACAAGGGTACCCCCACTGCTGAAAGGTGTTTCATTCAAAAGTTATTAAT
The DNA here is from genome assembly GCA_037306005.1 of Rhinophrynus dorsalis. Taxonomy (NCBI): domain Eukaryota; kingdom Metazoa; phylum Chordata; class Amphibia; order Anura; family Rhinophrynidae; genus Rhinophrynus; species Rhinophrynus dorsalis. The sequence continues at coordinate 525,454,607 of CM074721.1, forward strand.
TTTCAAAGTTTAATTTTTTAGGTGCAATATCACAGTGGCCTGAAATTGTACAGTGGTGCTGTTGCTACACCATCCTATGGAGATTTATGGTCCCGGGACCAGAGCTGTCCATAGGATCGTGTAGCAACAGCGCCACTGTACAATTTCAGGCCACTGTGATATTGCACCTAAAAAATTCAACTTTGAAAATGAATAATTTTTGAATGAAACACCTTTCAGCAGTGGGAGTACTCTTGTTTTACTCAGGGGGATATACCCTACAACATATTTTTTTTTTACATTTTAAGTATTACTACCCCTTTAAATAAATAGAATTTAAATATTTATCTGCGTTTAAATATGCACATTACATTTTTATGTAGACTGTAAAATATATTTCTTAGGAACAGATTACATTTCTATCAATAATCATAAGCACATAATGATTATAAATGCATCACCATGTAAGCTATACAAGAAACAACACTGCAAGTGTTAATCAAACCTATGGACCGCTGTGCAGTATAAAAAAATCCTGTAAATGCAAATCCAAGATGGTGAATGTTTCTTTGTCTGTCAGGATTTTCACCAAATTGGAGTGACTATACCAACAGTCAAATCACAGCCATCACAGTACAATTTACATACATGCAATTAAACAATTGACATGAATCACAGCCTTCTCTTAAAGGAACCACAGATCAATTGAGAAACAAAGAGAAACTTCCAGGATAGCAACCAACCAGGAGTTAACATTAAAACACCAAGATCACAGTACATCAATGACCATCTTAAAATCAAACACCACATTCATTAATTATATGCAACTGCTAAGACATGCCAATCTCTTTGCACAGAATTTGCAAATATATTTATACACACACAAGAAATTAGGTGACTGTATATGCCATTAATTGTTCAAAATAAGCATACAATATGTGCAGGGGGGACTTGCCTGTCATTTTGGAACTGGACCGCCCTTTTGGGTGCGATTAGTGTAATGTGTACATGGAAATTTCTCCTCTGTAATGGCACTAGAGAGCTAAAACGTGATGCTTCTGAGCAGTGACTATCCGTAGAACAGGTCATTGTGCTATTGCTTGTCCTCAGAAGCCTCTCACATTTTGTATGCTTATTTTGAGTACTCTTCGGGGGGTCTGCCTAAGAGTGAAGGGTAATCCAGACGTGGACCCCTTGCTCTCAGTGCCTAGGGAATCCAGCTGCGCCCTCATGGCGAGGCCCAACAAGGCCGAAGCGTATGTCGGGGGTTAGCTGGTGTTCCCGTGCAGGGGGGGACTTGCCTGTCATTTTGGAACTGGACTGCCCTTTTGGGCGGGATTAGTCTAATATGTACATGGAAATTTCTCTTCTGTAATGGCACTAGAGAGCTAAAACGTGATGCTTCTGAGCGGTGACTAGCAGTAGGACAGGCCATTGTACTGTTTGTCCGTTCTCAGAAGCCTCTCACCTTTTGTATGCTTATTTTGAATACTCTTAGGGGGTCTGCCTAAGAGTGAAGGGTAACCCAGACGTGGACCCCTTGCTCTCAGTGCCTAGGGAATCCAGCTGCGCCCTCATGGCGAGGCCCAACAAGGCCGAAGCGTATGTCGGGGGTTAGCTGGTGTTCCCATGCAGGGGGGGCTTGCCCATCATTTTGGAACTGGACTGCCCTTTTGGGTGGGATTAGTCTAATATGTACGTGGAAATTTCTCCTCTGTAATGGCACTAGGAGCTAATACGTGATGCTTCTGTCAGCCCGTTTGCTGTCATCTTCGCTTTTATTTTTTTTCCCTTACCTTACGCCTTGCTGCTTCTTCTTTTCTATTGGTCCGGTAGGGTTTTTATTCCACTTCCTCCTTCTCTCGGGGCCCGATTATTGAGCTTGTCTCTGTGCTGTGGCGTTGTGTTTCCTGGTTCTGACCTTGGCTCCGTTTTGGTATCTGATTTCCGGTTATTCGATTCCTGGCTCACGTCCTGACTTCGGCTTGTCTCTCCTGTGTGGTTCCTGGCGTCCCCGGTTCTGACCCTTGGCTACCCTCCATATTCTGGCTTTGGATCTCCTGCTTGTGTCCTGTTGCTCCCGTTGACCTGGCCTGCACAACCTCGTAAGTCCTATGCTTCCTATTTCTGTGTGGCAGGTGTGTGCTGTGCCATTAAGGGTTCTCCCCCGCGTCGCAGAGCATTAGCTGCTCTCCTCTCTCTGCCTGTCCTCCACTGTTTTCTGCTCTCCCCTTTCTGGAAGGGGTGTCTGTTTGGGGCTGTCTTCCTCTCTGCTGGCACGGTCCTGCTGCAGCTGGCAGTAGAGGTTCTGCTGCCAACGGTGCCCTCTATCCGGGGATCAGGTCTGTTTACATCGGGTAGTTTTTCTGCCTGGTTGTCTGGCGCCACCTGGAGGACAAAGGAGTTCATTGCTCCTATTTCTGTGTCTGCTGGGGAATTCCCTGTTCTACCCTTCTGCTTCCAGTGTTAATTTATGGCATTAGCATCACCTACATTCTGGGAACTAGTGACTGTCTGTAGTTCAGTGTGCATGGTCCTACAGTATTGTTTCCCCGTGGACACTCTTTTGGGGTATCTCTTGTCCAGAAGACTCAGCTGGGGCAAATGCCAGCTGGGTATTCTCCCTCAGTAGCCTTGGGGAACCTTTTGGGGTATTCGCTGCTTAGGACCCTAGGTCTCTGTCCTTCCTGGTTTCTGGTGCCTTGGTGGGTCGGTTGAGCCTTGGGTTTTGAATATCCCCAGGATAGCGGTATTTTCCCGCTAGGTGATACTGGGATTTGTTCTCCTTTGTCCTTGGTGTCACCTCACCTGGCTGCGGTTTTTCTCGTCTGCAGTGGTAAGCCTACACTACTGGGGTCACTAGTTTCTTCCTGCATCCTGCTACTCAATTTTCCTGTGTCTGGCTTATTTTTCCTCTTATCTGTATCGGTTCTCCTGGACACTTTTGGAGGTCCACCGGCACACCAGTCTCCTATCCTGGTCTGGGCCCCGGCTCAACTGGGGACGGACATCTGGCTTCGCGGCCAGCACCTTTATCCGGCTTTGGCCGCTGCAAGGGAGGTTGGTTGCTGGCACCGCACCCGAGCGTCGCTCCCTAGCATCGTTCTCTAGCGTCTCCTCCAAGGTGTCATCCACTGTTCCTGACAGTACCGCACTCGAGCATCGCTCCCTAGCATCGCTCTCTACACAGCGTCCTACATTGTCCTTGACACAATAATCGGGCCATATAATGGACCCTACAGATATTGCAAGAATTATGGCCAGACAGGATCATCAAGAACAAATCCTGACCTCTCATGAGAACCATCTACATAGTCTAGAGAGAAAAATGGATGCCATTTTGGAAATGCTACAAGGATCTACTATTGCCACTGCTTCAGCCACGGCAGGAGCCGTGGCATCTCCACCAAGTATCCCGAATATAGAACCAGATAGATCCAACGTAGCAGCTGCTTCTCTTCCTCCCAAGATTCCACTACCAGAACGTTATGCTGGGTCTGCAGTCTTATGTAGAGGATTCATCAATCAATGTTTATTGCAGTTCTGTACCTACCCACAAAGTTTTGCTTCTCACGAGGCTAGGGTATCATTTATCATTTCTTTACTGACAGGCAAAGCTTTAGCATGGGCCTCTCCATTGGTCGAACAGAATTCGCCATTACTTCAAGACTCTGAGGCTTTCCTAAAGACCTTCCGAATGGTCTTCGATATTGCTGGTAGAAAACCTACAGCAGAAGCATCACTATTGGAATTGAGGCAGGGTTCCAGATCTGTTGGAGAATTTGCTATCGAATTCCAGACTCTGGCGTATGAGACCAAGTGGAACGAAGATGCCCTTAAAGCCGCCTTTCGCAGAGGACTTAATGATAGACTCAAGGATGCGCTCACATGCCGTGAGATCCCAGAATCAGTGGAACAATTCATAGCACTTTGTCTGGAACTATCAACGCATGATAGAACGTCAATTAGAACGTATCGCTGGTGGCTCCAGGAATTTTCCACCCACCCACCCTACCCAATCTGAAGCACCTAGGCCAGAAGAACCTATGGAGATTGGGGGGGTCACCAAATTATCCGATTCAGAGAAGCGCCGCCGCCGTTCGTTGGGGTTGTGCCTATATTGTGGAATCAACGGCCATCTCCTGAGACAATGCCCAACACGGCCAGGAAACTCCAAAGCTTAGTGATTGCCGGAGGAGAATCTCTAAGTACTAATTCGACCTACTCCTCCACCCCTACCAGAGTGTTGGTTCCTATTTCTCTTCAGTGGGGTTCCGCTATCATTTCTACGGAAGCATTCATTGACTCTGGGGCCGCTGGGGTATTTATGGATACCAGTTGGGCCAATAATCAAGGCATTCCTTTAAAACAGAAGTTGTCTCCATTCCTGGTATCCTCTATTGATGGGAAACCTCTAGGTCCAGGTTTGATACTTCAGGAAACTGTACCGGTTCGTCTGGTGACTAGTGTTCTTCATGAAGAAATCATCTCATTTGATGCCATCTCATCTCCTCATTCCCCAGTAATTTTAGGACTTCCTTGGCTGGGTCTCCACAACCCTGCTATTGATTGGAACACGGGTCATATTACGTCCTGGGGTCCTTCTTGTAGTCAGTTCTGCCTGCGATCGGTTTCCTCTGTTACAATTGCTACTACGATTAGTTCAGATTGGAGCAAGAAGCCTATTCCTATCCCTTATCTAGACTTTGCTGATGTCTTTTCTAAACGCCAGTCTGAAGTTCTTCCTCCACATCGGTTTTATGACTGTTCCATTGATCTCCTTCCTGGAACCATACCACCCAAGGGTATGACCTTTCTCTTGCCCCCCCCTGAAAATCAAGCATTGGCCGATTATATTAAAGAACAGCTGGCGAAGGGTTTTATCAGACCATCATCTTCTCCTGCTGGAGCAGGGTTCTTTTTTGTTAAGAAGAAAGATGGTTCCCTACTAGTGATGAGCGAGCATGCTCGGCCGAAGCTCGGTTCGGCTCGAGCATCGCTCTGCTCGGCACATGGCGGTACTCGTACGAGTACCTCATGTGCTCGCCCGCCATGTTCGGGTCTCCTCCCCGCACATTTCGCGGCTGCTGCGCAGCCAATAAACGTGCGGGGAGGCTCTGACATCAGTGTAATGCCAGCAGCCATGTTGGCTGCTGGCATTACACTGATTGGCTGGCCAGAACCCGTGATCGGGTGCTGTATAGCACCCGACTCGCGAGTTCAGCTCATTCTCAGCCAGGGAGAGATGCGATCAGGCAGGGAAAGTCAGTGTAGGGAGAATAAAAGTGTTGGTACTCTTTCAAGACCCAAAAGTCCTTTTTAGGACTGTTGTGTGTGTAGGGGCAGCATTTATATTTTGTTTGGGGGGGCACAATTTCATTTTTTTTTTGATGGTGGGATATTAGTAAGGTGACATTGTACTAGGTACACAGGGCCAAATATTTTACAACGCAGCGACAAAAAGGGCCATTTTAAACGTGTGCCTAGCCATAGATTATTGTCACATTCTGTTTAGTGTGCAAATTCACAAATTAACGTCACATATTCCGTTCACTGTGCCTAGCCGCAGATTAGCGTCACATTCTGTTTCGTGTGCCTAGCCGCAGATTAGCGTCACATTCTGTTTCGTGTGCCTAGCTGCAGATTAGCGTCACATTCTGTTTAGTGTGCCTAGCCGCAGGTTAGCGGCACATATTGTTTAGTGTGCAAATTCACAAATTAACGTCACATATTCCGTTCACTGTGCCTAGTCGCAGATTAGCGTCACATTCTGTTTAGTGTGCCTAGCCGCAGATTAGCGGCACATATTGTTTAGTGTGCAGATTCACAAATTAACGTCACATATTGTTTAGTGTGCAAATTCACAAATTAACGTCACATATTCCTTTCACTGTGCCTAGCCGCAGATTAGCGTCACATTCTGTTTAGTGTGCCTAGCCGCAGATTAGCGGCACATATTGTTTAGTGTGCAAATTCACAAATTAACGTCACATATTGTTTAGTGTGCAAATTCACAAGTTAACGTCACATATTCCGTTCACTGTGCTAGCCGCAGATTAGCGTCACATTCTGTTTCGTGTGCCTAGCCGCAGATTACCGGCATATATTCCGTGTAATATGAAGAAGGTGGGTAAAAAGGGACGGGGAAGTGGACGTGATCCTGATAGTTCAGGGGGCGGGTCAGGACGTGTAGAAACTGTGCCTGGTGCCAGAGCACAAGAAAGAAAGACATCCACCATACCTAGCTTCATGTCTCAGTTTACAGGGCGTCTCAGGACATCACTCTCGAGGTCAGACCACTGCGAACAGGTGGTCGGTTGGATTTCAGCTGATACTGCTTCCAGTCGGTTAAGCACCACCCTGTCTTCCACCAAGTCCACTCTCAGTAGCCAAGAGTCTGGTCAACATAATCCTCACCCTGATCATCCTTCCTCCCACCATAGAGGGTCTGGCCAAAGAAGTGATCCCACACTGGGATATAGTGAGGAGCTCGTCTCATCACCAATCCTTCATTTGAACCTCTCTCCAAGCACGCTTGCAGAGGAACATGAGATCTTGTGCCCTGATTCACAACCTCTAGAGGGTACCCAATCACAAGAAGATGACAGAGGGGAACGGCATTTAAGGTCAAAGGAAGTGGATGATGATGATGAGACACAGTTGCCATCAAATCAACCACAATTACTGTCTCAAGACCTTGATGAGGAGGATGATACACAGTTGTCAATGACTGAGGATGTGGTGGGATCAAGAAATGAGGAGGATGATCAGAGTGAGGAAGTGGAGGAGGACTTGGTGGACGATGAGGTCACTGACCCCACCTGGGAAGGTGGAGAGCCGAGCGATGACAGCAGTCCTGAGGGTGAGCCATCTGCAGCACCGCAACAGGCTGGAAGAGGCAGTGGTGTGGCTAAAGAAAGAAGGAGGACCGTACCAAACCGGCCCGCAAATGTTCCACGGAGCACCCCCTTGCGTAAATCTCCCTTGCCAAGGGCTAGGTGTTCCGCGGTATGGCGTTTTTTTAAGGAAAGTGCGGACGACAAAAGAATTGTAGTTTGCAACCTGTGCCACACCAGAATGAGCCGAGGCATGAACACTAGAAACCTCACCACCACCAGCATGATCCGACACATGGCATCCAAGCACCGTAATAAGTGGGAGGAACGCCCGGATCGCCAATCTGTGTCTGCAGGCCACACCACTGCCTCCTCTTCCCCTGTTTTCGGTGCCGGCCAATCGCCTGTCGAAGGCGCAGGCCCGCATACCTCCCGCCCTGCACCTGTACCATCTGAAGCACCATCAGCGACCACATCCACTTCCCTGTCCCAGCGCAGCGTCCAAATGTCGTTACCCCAGGCATTTGAGCGCAAGCGAAAATACCCAGCCACCCACCCACAGGCCATAGCACTAACCTCACACCTTTCCAAATTACTGGCCATCGAAATGCTGCCATTTAGGCTTGTGGAGACTGAGTCCTTCCGCAGCCTGATGGCAGCAGCTGTCCCTCGGCACGCAGTCCCCAGCCGCCACTACTTTTCCCGGTGTGCCGTCCCCGCCTTACACCACCATGTGTCCCTTAACATCACCCGTGCCCTGACCAACGCAGTTACTGGGAAGGTCCACTTAACGACTGACACATGGACAAGTGCTTGTGGCCAGGGACGCCACATTTCCCTGACGGCACACTGGGTGAATGTCGTGGAGGCTGGGAGTGACTCGGACCCTGGGATGGCACAGGTGCTACCCACGCCGAGGATTGCGGGCCCTACCTTCATCAGGGTTTCCGCCAGCACCTACGTTATTGGCTCCTCCTCCTCCTCATCCGTTTCCACCTCCGAATTCTCTCCGCGCAGCGCCACTCACCCATCAGCCGGTAGCTGGAAGCAGTGTAGCACTGCAGCGGGGAAGCGTCAACAGGCCGTGCTGAAGCTGATCTGCCTTGGGGACAAACAGCACACGGCCTCAGAGCTGTTGCAGGGGATTAGTCACCAGACCGAGCAGTGGCTCTCGCCACTCAACCTGCAACCAGGCATGGTTGTGTGTGATAATGGGCGTAACTTGGTGGCGGCTTTGGAGCTCGGCAAGCTCACACACGTACCATGCCTAGCGCATGTATTTAATTTAGTGGTTCAGCGATTTCTAAAAACCTACCCCAATTTGCATGATCTCTTGACGAAGGAGCGCCGCGTGTGTGCACATTTCCGTAAGTCATCTACAGCTTCAGCCGGCCTGTTGAAGCTGCAGCAGCGCTTACAATTGCCAGCTCACCGGCTGCTGTGTGACGTGAGCACGCGCTGGAACTCCACCTTCCACATGTTGGCCCGGCTTTGTGAGCAGCAGAGGGCAGTAGTGGAGTACCAGCTGTTACACGGTCGTCGCCTCTCCGTTCAACTTCCTCTAATCAGAAGTGAGGAGTGGGAATGGATGTCAGACCTCTGTGAGGTTTTACGCAATTTTGAGGAATCGACACAGATGGTGAGCGGCGATAACGCTATTATCAGTGTAACCATCCCACTTCTGTGTCTACTGAAACGCTCGCTGCTCACAATTAAAACCGACGCTTTGCATGTGGAAGAGGTGGAAATGGGGGAGGAAGAGCTTACACAAGGTGATAGCCAGAGCACCCTCACTTCGTATTCTCAGCGACAATTGGAGGAGGCGGAGGAGGAGGAGGAGGAGGAAGACATGGTTGCCTCCGCTACAGAGAGTAGCCATGGAACTTTATTTCCATCTCTTTAGCGTGGGTGGGCAGAAGAGGAGGAAGAGGATGAGGAGATTGAGAGTCATCCTCCTGGTGAGGACAGCGAAATCTTGCCTGTTGGTACTCTTGCACACATGGCTGACTTTATGTTAGGCTGACTTTCCCGTGACCCACGTGTTATACGCATTTTAGACAACACGGATTACTGGGTGTTCACCCTTCTGGACCCCCGCTACAAAGAGAATTTCTCATCTCTCATTCCTCCGGTGGAGAGGACAAGCAAAATGGTGCAATACCAGAAGGTTCTTGTCGAAAAATTGCTCCAAAATTTTCCATCTGACAACGCTGGCGGCAGAGTACGTGCTACCTTGGCCAACCGAGAAGGGGAGAAAAGGGGAGCACACAGCAGTTCCGACAAAGGCAGGGCAACACTCTCCAAGGCGTGGGACACCTTCATGACACCCCGCCAGCACCCTCACCCTGATGCGCAGCCTAGTGTCACAAGGAGGGAAAGTTTTGGAAGATGGTGAAGGAGTACGTAGCAGACCGTGTCAGCGTCCTCAATGATCCCTCTGTGCCTTACAACTACTGGGTGTCCAAGCTGGACACGTGGTATGAACTGGCACTCTACGACTTGGAGGTGCTGGCCTGCCCTGCCGCCAGCGTTCTGTCTGAGCGGGTATTTAGTGCTGCTGGTGGCATCATAACAGATAAGCGTATCCGCCTTTCCACCGAAAATGCTGATAGGTTGACACTTATAAAAATGAACAAGGCCTGGATTTCCCCTGACTTCTCCACTCCACTGGAGGAAAGCCCCGGGTGAACATAAAGTCACTTTAGATATGTTATTTACAATGATGGGAATACTCTGTATTCCCATTCACCCCTTCCACCCAAAAAACGGGTATATGGTTGACTCTTAATCTTCTCATCCTCCTCCTCCTCTTCCATATACCCAGTGATATAATTTTTATATAGGGCCAGCTCACCAGCGGGCCCTGTGATATAATTTTTATATAGGGCCAGCTCACCAGCGGGCCCTGTTTGACAATTTTTGTATAGGTCAGCTCACCAGCGGGCCTTCTCATATAATGTTTTATTGGGTCAGCTCTCTAGCGGGCCCTCTCATATAATGTTTTATAGCGTCAGCTCACTAGCGGGCCTTCGCATATAATGTTTAGGATGGTCAGCTCCGCAGCAGACCCTCACCCATAATGTTTTAGATGGTCGGCTCAGCAGCAGACCCTCATTCCTAATGTTTTAGATGGTCAGCTTAGTGGCATGCCCTCGCCCCTAATGTTTTAAAGGGTCACCAGCAGGCCATTAATCCTAATTTTTCAAGGGTGTGTATGATGCCCTCCTTTATGTGTAATAAAGGGTGTATTGGAGTGACATTTCAGTCTAATTTTTGGCAGCCCTTTCACTTAGTGCATAGGCTTTATGAGTGTTGGACCACTACCTGAACTATTGTACCACAATGTGAATGAGGCCCTCCATTTTGTGATATACAGGTTGTATCGGAGTGCCTCAGGTCCTCCCATTGAATTAAATAGGGCTGGGGTGTTCGACAGAGCAGAAGGTAGTTCTTGGCTTCATCCACTAAGTCACTTCGTCACTTTTACTCAATGGATCAGACCCCACTGTTCCGACTATAAATTTTGGACTTAACAAGGGCAAACGGACATGTTGTAAAACCTGTGGTAGCTGCGGCCTCCGTTCCTGAATGCTGTACCTTACCCGGGCCATAACCACGTTGAACACCTGCTTTACGCTGCGCACGTTTCCCTCTTAATCATGGCCCCAGTTCCGAAAAATCGATGAAATTTTTTGCAGAATTTGCAGATGATATACAAGTAAATATACAGCAAATACTGTTTGGTAACAATTTTTCGCCTAAAGTCGTTTTTATCTTCCTTTTTGTGTGTTTTACGGTCAGTCTGTAAAAATGGCGTACTACGGGCGAAACATCGTTCCCAGCAGCGACGTTGGAGTCCAAGATGCATCCAGACATCCTCCCTATGCTGTCCCTGAACCATTTCTGTGGTGTTTCCATCATTTTCTGACCTTTTCCTATGAACCAGGCACCCTCCCCTCATCAGAGCAGGGGGTGCCTGGTGTAATGCTCGAGTCCTCCCATTGACTTCAATGGGGCTCGGGTGCTCGGCCAGCACTCGAGCCTCCGGGGGCGCTCGGCCAGAGCACCCGAACACCCGAGCATTGGGGTGCTCGATCATCACTATTCCCTACGTCCCTGTATTGATTACAGGGGGCTGAATAAGATTACTATTAAGAACAGCTACCCTCTGCCTCTCATTGCGGAACTTCTTGACCAGTTGAAAGGTGCCTCAGTTTTCACCCGTTTGGATCTTCACGCTGCCTATAACCTAGTCCGAGTTCAAGCCGGAGACGAATGGAAGACAGCCTTCAACACTCGTTACGGCCATTACGAGTATATGGTCATGCCCTTTGGGCTATGTAATGCCCCTGCGGTTTTTCAGAATTTGATCAATGATGTTCTTCGAGATATGTTGCTTTCTCACGTGGTCGTTTATCTGGACGACATTTTAATATACTCTTCACCCTTGTCTGTTCATCGTACTCAAGTAAGAGCTGTTCTACAACGCCTCAGGGAAAACTCCCTTTTTGTTAATTTGGAGAAGTGCGAATTTGAACAAGATCGTCTTTCTTTCCTGGGATACATCATTTCGGCGACAGGTCTAGAGATGGATCCAGCCAAGGTCCAGGCAGTGGCTGAATGGCTTGTGCTCCACGAGATCAATGCTATTCAGAGGTTTATAGGTTTTGCGAATTATTATAGAAAATTTATTCGCAATTTCTCGAGTATCATTTCCCCTATAACCTCCCTTACGAAGACCTCGGCTGACCCTCACAATTGGCCGCCAGCGGCCCTATCTGCTTTTGAGGATCTGAAAACAGCATTTGTTACGGCACCTGTTCTGCGCTTTCCTGATCCTACCCTTCAATACATCTTAGAAGTGGACGCGTCGGAACAAGCGGCTGGAGCCGTTCTGTCTCAACGGAAACCCATGACTTCCCAGTTGCACCCCTGCTCTTATTTCTCGAAGAGATTCTCTAGTGCTGAAAGAAATTATGATGTGGGTAATAGAGAACTCCTGGCTATAAAAATGTCACTGGAAGAATGGAGGCACCTCTTGGAGGGCGCTGCCCTTCCCATTTTGATTCTCACAGATCATAAAAATTTGGAATTCCTGGAGTCAGCCAAACGCCTGAACCCTAGACAGGCCCGCTGGGCGTTATTCTTCACGAGATTTCATTTCATCATCACCTACCACCCTGGATCCAAGAATGTGAAGGCTGACGCTCTGTGTCGCCATTTCGAATCTAGTCCTGTTCAGAGACCGGAACCCATTCTTCCTCCCAATTGCATTTTAGCTTCATTGTCCTCCACCACCTTGGATAAGATTCGTATGCTTCAGGGCCCATTGGCCCCTCATCAGCCTCCCAATACCTTCTTTGTACCTCCTCGCTTCCGTGTAGAAATTCTCCAGTGGTACCATCAGTCTCCAGTTTCTGGCCACCCTGGTGCACGCAAAACTCTTGATCTTATTGCTCGGAAATTCTGGTGGCCCTCACTCAGAAATGATGTTTTTTCCTATGTTGCTTCTTGTACCAATTGTGCCCGTCACAAAACCCCTCATCACAAACCTTCTGGTTTTCTCTGCCCTCTTCCCATTCCTGCCTCCCCTTGGTCACACCTGGCCATGGATTTTATTGTTGACTTGCCTGAGTCTCAAGACTGTACTACCATTTTGGTCATTGTTGACCGTTTTTCCAGACAAGGTCATTTTATCCCTTTACCTAAGCTCCCCTCTGCCACGGAGCTGGCAAATATCTTTCTCAAGGAAATCTTTTGTCTTCATGGCTCTCCCTCGCATATTGTATCGGATAGAGGGTCTCAGTTCGTCTCTCGTTTTTGGCGTGCCTTTTGCTCTCGCTTAGGTATCACGCTACATTTTTCTACTGCATACCACCCTCAGTCGAATGGCCAAACGGAACGTACTAATCAGTCCCTGGAACTTTTTCTCAGACAATTCATGAATCCTGCTCAATCTGACTGGGTCAATCTTTTGCCATTCGCTGAGTTTGACTTTAATAATCGACTGCATGACTCTCTACAGTGTTCACCCTTTTTTGCTGCCTTAGGGTACAACCCTCGGCCCTTTCCTTGGGGTTTGCCTATGGGTGTTCCGTTGGCTGATACCTTTGTTGAGGACTTACATTCTCTTTGGAATACTGTACATTCACAATTGTCTAAAACTATCTCTGCTCAGAAGGTTGCTGCTGATAAAAGAAGAAGTCCAGCTCCTGTCTTTCATCCCGGGGATTCAGTGTGGCTCTCCACTAAGAACCTTCGTTTACAGATGCCCTCCCTTAAGTTTGGTCCTCGTTTTTTAGGGCCCTTCAAAATCACTAAGGGGATTACTCCAGTGAACTTTCAACTGGCTCTTCCATCTTCCTGGTGTGTTCCCAATAGGTTTCACGTCTCCCTTCTGAAACCTGCTGTACGCAATCGTTTTCCTCATCTCATCCTCCTCCTCCTGTTATGGTCCAAGGTGAACCGGAATTTGAGATACATCGTATTCTGGACTCCAGGAAGGTTAGACGTTCCCTCCAATATCTCATTGACTGGAAGGGTTATGACCCTGAGGACCGTTCCTGGGTTCCTGCTAAAGATGTGCATGCTCCTGACTTGGTGAAAGCCTTTCATCTGTCTTATCCATTGAAGCCTGGTCACCCTGATGGCTCTTCTTGAGTAGGGGGTAGTGTCAGCCCGTTTGCTGTCATCTTCGCTTTTATTTTTTTTCCCTTACCTTACTCCTTGCTGCTTCTTCTTTTCTATTGGTCCGGTAGGGTTTTTATTCCACTTCCTCCTTCTCTCGGGGCCCGATTATTGAGCTTGTCTCTGTGCTGTGGCATTGTGTTTCCTGGTTCTGACCTTGGCTCCGTTTTGGTATTTGACTTCCGGTTATTCGATCCCTGGCTCACGTCCTGACTTCGGCTTGTCTCTCCTGTGTGGTTCCTGGCGTCCCCGGTTCTGACCCTTGGCTACCCTCCATATTCTGGCTTTGGATCTCCTGCTTGTGTCCTGTTGCTCCCGTTGACCTGGCCTGCACAACCTCGTAAGTCCTATGCTTCCTATTTCTGTGTGGCAGGTGTGTGCTGTGCCATTAAGGGTTCTCCCCCGCGTCGCAGAGCATTAGCTGCTCTCCTCTCTCTGCCTGTCCTCCACTGTTTTCTGCTCTCCCCTTTCTGGAAGGGGTGTCTGTTTGGGGCTGTCTTCCTCTCTGCTGGCACGGTCCTGCTGCAGCTGGCAGTAGAGGTTCTGCTGCCAACGGTGCCCTCTATCCGGGGATCAGGTCTGTTTACATCGGGTAGTTTTTCTGCCTGGTTGTCTGGCGCCACCTGGAGGACAAAGGAGTTCATTGCTCCTATTTCTGTGTCTGCTGGGGAATTCCCTGTTCTACCCTTCTGCTTCCAGTGTTAATTTATGGCATTAGCATCACCTACATTCTGGGAACTAGTGACTGTCTGTAGTTCAGTGTGCACGGGGCTACAGTATTGTTTCCCCGTGGACACTCTTTTGGGGTATCTCTTGTCCAGAAGGCTCAGCTGGGGCAATTGCCAGCTGGGTATTCTCCCTCAGTAGCCTTGGGAAACCTTTTGGGGTATTCGCTGCTTAGGACCCTAGGTCTCTGTCCTTCCTGGTTTCTGGTGCCTTGGTGGGTCGGTTGAGCCTTGGGTTTTGAATATCCCCAGGATAGCGGTATTTTCCCGCTAGGTGATACTGGGATTTGTTCTCCTTTGTCCTTGGTGTCACATCTCCTGGCTGCGGTTTTTCTCGTCCGCAGTGGTAAGCCTACACTACTGGGGTCACTAGTTTCTTCCTGCATCCTGCTACTCAATTTTCCTGTGTCTGGCTTATTTTTCCTCTTATCTGTATCGGTTCTCCTGGACACTTTTGGAGGTCCACCGGCACACCAGTCTCCTATCCTGGTCTGGGCCCCGGCTCAACTGGAGTCGGACATCTGGCTTTGCGGCCAGCACCTCTAGCATCTCCTACACAGCGTCCTACATTGTCCTTGACAGCTTCTGAGCGGTGACTAGCCATAGAACAGACCATTGTGCTTTTGTTCATCCTCAGAAGCCTCTCACATTTTGTATGCTTATTTTGAATACTCTTAGGGGGTCTGCCTAAGAGTGAAGGGTAATCCAGACGTGGACCCCTTGCTCTCAGTGCCTAGGGAATCCAGCTGCACCCTCCTGGTGAGGCCCAACAAGGCCGAAACGTACATCGGGGGTTAGCTGGTGTTCCCGTGCAGGGGGGACTTGCCTGTCATTTTGGAACTGGACCTCTCTTTTGGGCGGGATTAGTCTAAAGTGTATGTGGAAATTTCTCCTTTGTAATGGCACTAGAGAGCTAAAACATGATGCTTCTGAGCAGTGACTAGCCGTAGAACAGGCCATTCTATTGTTGTTTGTTCTCAGAAGCCTCTCACATTTTGTATGCTTACATTAATTATTCAGCAAGAAGACTAATCTATCAAAACATGGAAAGTCAAAACCTTAGATTAACTCTACATATCCCTTAATAGATATATACTGCTGATAACACACTATCACACACAACTCTTATATTAGGTAAATACATAATCCTGTGTAACTCTTGAAGATATACTAGCAATACTGCAGAAAACTGCTTCAATAGCAACAATTCTTTTGGGGTGACCACTGGTCAGGCTTATAAGAATGATCAAGAATACTATCCAAAATATATTGGGTAATAATAAATCTTAGAAGTTTTACAAGAGCAATATAAAATAAATATTTACCAATCCTTAGATTGAGTCTTGATCGCTGTGTAATGGATCTCTAGTTGCCTGAAAAAGCCCTTGTCAACCTTTTTCCAAGAACAACGACTAAACGGCAGAACAAAGAATAAACACAATAAAAAGCCAGAAGCTCCCCGACTCCCTCTCTGCTCCTTTTTTATCAATACATATCCTTTCATTTAATAACTCCTCCTAAGAGTCTTTTTGATTGGATATCACTTAGTAATTATAATACTGGGTTTAGCTACGTTTTTAGAGAACTTCTGATTGGTTAAACAGAAGATAGTTTTCTGAACTCTTAATTTATCAACCTTTCTAAAAACAAATTTTACAGCATAAGATGGCGCTAAGAGACTGCAGGTTGTATGGGTGAACATCTAAAAAAAAAATATCTACCCAATTAACCCTTTTAGTGCCAGACGGTACGCAATGCATTGCGAATCAATGCATTGCGTACCCCTCTGGCACTCAAAGGGTTAATAACAATTGACCATGGATATTCAGAGACGACACCTTGGAATGTGTAAGAACACACTCATTTTTACTTCCCATCCTGCAATATGAATTACGCATTGTTAATGAACAATTGTGCACCTCCCCATAGATAAAACATGTATGGGAAAATTCTTCTTTATCCTCCCGAGGAAGAAAGAATAACAAGGCTTAAAGGGATAGTGATACTTCTTTTAACTTTATTTTATTTTGTAGGCATTAAAAATACATGAAGAATGATATGTCTTATCTCTCAAAATTTCCCCTCCTGCCCCTTTTACCTAGTGTAAGACATCTCTTCTCAGATGTGGAATGCAGTCCATAGACCAGACAGATAACAGCAGGGGACAATCTTCTTCCTATGAGAACAATGAAAGCCCTGCCCCCCTTGACAAGTTTTTCAGGTTTTTCCCTTATCTTAATTTAAGATTGTCCCTTTGTGCAATCTACCTGGGCACCTCCCTTCTGATCTGGCTGAGCAGTGTTACATCAGTAAAAGGGGCGGGAGGGGGATACTTTGTCATTGAATTACTCTTGAACTACAACTCTGACAGAATTGAAATAACACTCTCCAAAGTCCAAATACTATGATGATTAATTAGAGCTGCTTTTATTATGAAACATTACTATCCCTTTAAACAAACAGACTTAAAAAATGTAACAGCAGACAAAATGACTTCAACGGTCAATTTTAGTTATATGGGCCAACTCTCTGATAGACTGGGGGTGTGGTCATAGGTGGAGCTAAGGGCACCTTGCCTAGGGTCACCTGGGATATAAATCCGTCCATGGATCCCAGTCATGTTTAGGGTTAGAAAAAGTCTTAAAAATTTTCTTCATGGTACCAATGTTCAGAGTCCATTTGCCTGATCAGTATGATGGAGCTCAGACATGGATTGTGTTCCCCAGATTGTTACAATCACAGGCGAAAAACCTACTTGGAAATATGATTATATGGGCCACAGCTGCCCAGTCTGCAGTGACAGTGAAGAAACGCTGGCGGGGAATGATGGGAGTTGCAATTGTGTGGCAAATGAGGGCTTCACATTCCCATCACTTAACTAAATGATTAAATCAATATGGAGCAAATGAGTATAGTAAATGGATAGTGAAAATCGGTATCCTTTGAAAATGTAGTCCACTTTTGGCCGAATAACTAAACAGAGCATTAAACATGTTGCCACCATGAAAAGGGCGACATGAGAATCTCACCCGCATCAAAAGGGAGAGATTCCCATGTTGCAGGGTTAAGCGTTGCTCATTTAAACAATGTAAACAGGAAACACAGACCTTGTTGCAGACTCACAGTATAACTACTAATTATGCGGGTGAGATTCTCATGTCGCCCTTTTCATGTGCCATTTAGTTATTCACCCAAAAGTGGACAAAATATGGAAAGTGAACTGTGAACATCCCGTGTACGGTACACAGATAGTGAAAACCACATATACAGTATATGGATAGTGACCAACAGTCCCATAGAGTGTAAAGCAATGCAAACTGACACTGGCGACCTCCTTAGCATTCAAGGGGTTAAAAACCCAATTTCAATAAAATGGTCATTTTGGAAAGTGTTCCTTTGTTCCCAATAGTGTGCTTGGTTTGCTCCAGAATGGCACCACTTTTCTTAGTACATCAACCCCACTATCCAATAGTTTTATGATATTGTGTATGTATGTATGAATGTATCTTTATTTATATAGCGCCATACATGTACACAGCGCTTAGCAGAATTTGAAATAATGCAATACAAAAATACAGAACAGGGTTAAGAGCATTAAGCTAAAGTGTGATCATTGCATTAGTTTTTGGGGAAAGTGCAGCAAGGGAAACATACACTGGGAAAGGGACCCTGCCCCAAGAAGCTTACAATCTAATTAGAGTTCATGATGACATACAGAGACAGTAGGAGGATGATTATAAGTGCAAGTACAAGGTGTGGTGAAGGAAGTGCAGAAAGATGTCACTATCATTGTGCAGGGATGAGGATATTGCTATTGAGATGCCTCCCTGAGCAGGTGGGTTTTGAGGAGATGCTTGAAAGTGGTGATTGTGGATGATTGGCGAATGGTGATGGGAGGGCATTCCAAAGTCGAGGGGCAGCCAGTGAAAAAGCTTGTAAACGAGAGATGGCTCGAGTTGTATAGGGAGAGGACAGAAAGAACCCTTGGGAAGACTGTAGGGTACGGGAAGGGGTGTAGCGGGAGATAAGAGCAGAAATGTAAGAGGGTGCTGAAGAACACAGAGACTTACAGGAGAGGAGAGAATTTTGTAAGAAATACGATACTTTATAGGGAGCCAATTGAGGGATTTCAGCAGGAGATGAGAGGGCAGGTATCTGGGAGCAAATATGGTGATTCTTGCGGCTGCATTAGTAACTAATTATGTCTATTGTTCTAGGCTACTATCATGACGTTCCAAGCTTTGACTGAGTATCAGCGGACAAAGCCACCTCTTCATCAACTGGCCCTGGACGTCCATCTCCACCTCCCTGAAAAAACACAGTCTAACCCCTACCGCATCGATGCGGACAATGCTATGCTGGCTCGGTCTGTGAAGGTGAGAACTGTGTGTATAGAAGGAGAGCGAGCAGGGTTTTCAGTGATGGGTTTCCATAAACAAAATAAGTACATAATAACAAAACCTAGAATTAAATGAGATCTAACAAAACCTGATAATAATAACACCCCACACACTTATCGTACTAAGGCCAACAAATTCTAATGCCCCTGTGAATTTTACCCCAAACCTTTGTTCAAGAGATAATAGGGCAAATATACCATTGTGATTCCATGGAAGAACAAGAGCCGGAACTGATCTTCAGTCCCTAGCCCTGCCTCACATCAATGTGCTCAGCTATGAACTCCAGAATCCCTCTCCTTAAAGGGACACTAATGTACCATAAAAAATCTTCTACTTTTGTAGATGTTAAAATAATAAACTACGTACCACAAGTCATATCTCTGAAACCGCTATTGTCTGAGAGATATTTGCACTGAAAGTTCCCCTCTCCCTCCCCTTCTCCGGATGTCAGTGCTCTAGCTGACAGCAGGAGATCCCGGTCTGGGGACCAGCCGGCGGCTCTGCAGCAGAGCCGAAATCTTGTTAATTCAAAAGAATTACTTCACTGGAAAGGTCTACAAAGTGTGCCTGGTTTGCAAGCACACTTTGTAGACCGTTCCCATGAAGTAGTTCTTTTTAAATAACGAGATTTCAGCTCTGCTGAAGAGCCTCCTCGAGTTGCACAACTCGAAGCTCCTGCTGACAGCTTTACAACTGACATCAGGAGAAGGGGAGGGAGGGGGAACTTTCAATGCAAATATGTCTCAGACAATAGCGGTTTGAGAGATAGGATTTGTGTCATGTAGTTTATTATTTTAACATCTACAAAAGCAGAAGAATTTTTTTATGGGACATTGCTGTCCCTTTAATGCCTCCTGCCAAGGAAAGGAAAATGGGACAGTCTGTGGTATTTTGGGGATGTTAATTTCCTCTATGTCTTGTGAATGCAATGTTGTAAACAAGGCGTAGAGGAGAGTTTTCCTGAGCATGTTATGGGGCTGCCATAAGGGTCATGACAGCATTAAAGCGTTAATGATGTTAAAGACTGTCCGCCAGTATGCACCACCATATCAAACACTGTGTATTGCATACCCTCAAGCACAGCTTCCAAGGCAAACACTATTGGAGTTGCACTGGTTAATTCGTACATCTGCTCCAACATCATCTAGCAGTCCTGGATATCATCATGTTCATGCAGGCAGACATGACAGTTGCTAGCAGTTTGTTCAACCTGAAGTAGACAGAGTGCATGAACCTACTTAACCCTTCAAAGGGATAGTAATACTTAAAAATTACTAATCCCAATATTGTAGTGATAAAAAAAAATAATTTGCCCCCAGTGACATCTCTCAAACCTTTATGGTTTGAGAGATATGCACTCGCAAAGTTCCCCCTCCTTCCCCTCTCCCTGAAGTCAGCATTGTATCGGACTGAAGGGGAAGCCTGTCGAACGACCGTCAGGCGACTCTGCAGCAGAGCAGAGATTGCGTTAATAAAAAATAAATCATTCACTTAAATGGTCTTCTATGTGTGCTTGCAAACAAACAACACATAGAAGACCCTTTAAGTGAGTGATTTCTTATTTATTAACGCGGTCTCGGCTCTACTGCAGAGCCACCGGATGATCGTAGGACAGGCTTCCCCTGCAGTCAGCTAGAACGCTGACTTCAGGGAGAGGGGAAGGAGGGGGAACTTTGCGAGTGAATATCTCTCAAACCATAAAGGTTTGAGAGATGTCACTGGGGGCAAATAAGTTCTTTTTTTTATTACTACAATATTGGGATTAGTAATTTTTAAGTATTACTATCCCTTTAAGGAACAGAGGTATGTGCAATGTATTGATTACCATGTGAAGAGAGCAGAGTTTGAGGTCCTGTGGTCCTGCTATCAACTGTCATGTCCGCCTCCATGGATACGACATTCAGGACTGACTGAAAAAAGAAACAAGGGCAAAATGTATAGGGGCCCATTAGGATTTTATATAGTAAGGGAAGTGAAGGGTTATTATTAGGTTGTGTTAGCTCTTTTCTAATTTTGTGTAATTCCACATCTAAAAACCCAGTGCCACTAACTGAGAATAGAAGAGGCATGGGAAACCTGTTACTCTCCAGCTGTTGTTGGACCACTGCCAGCTGAGGATTATGAGAGTGTTAGTCCAATAACAACTGGAGAGCGACATGCTTCCTCTCCATGGCATACACTTATGCACAGCAGCAGCAAATATGTCTTATTATCGGGGTGCTAAAGCTTAGCTTATCACTGATCTGAGAGGGGCAAATGTGTGCCATGGGAAATTTCTGGGCAACTGGAAAAGGAAACCCCCTTTGGTTTAATGGAGAGATGAATGTGTTTTGAAAAGAGACTGTGGGCCATAGACACAAAATAAATGAGGGGGAACAAACTGCAGCATTGGGAAGAAATGAAAATCCCCAAAGGTTCCGTTCATCTAAATAGTCCTATGAGCTCTTTGAATTCTAGAGAGATTTCCAGCACAGTGCCAGGCAACGCATTACAGTCCTATGTAGTAATCAAGGGGTTAAAAGGCCTACTTAAAGGAGCAGTAAACTTTTTTTATGAAAAAATATATATTGTAGGGATTTTTCTATTGAGTAAAATAAGGGTACTCCCACTGCCGAGAGATTTATATTTCCAGAGTCATTACAGTTTAAACCCATGTTTTTTTACATTAGCAGTGCCCTCTAGTGGTCAAATTCTAATTAGATTTCCTGTTAGATTCTAATGGAGAGAAAAGTCAGAAAAGTCAGAGACATAACAGTTCTCAATAGAATGTGATAGAAACTGCCTGTCACTTCCTGTCAGTTAGAACTATCAGGAAGTAAACACAGTAAATTCACTTCCTGATTATTTAAACTGCTATAAATTTTGAATAAAACATCTAACAGCGATGGGAATGACCTTGTTTTATTCAGCAGGAAATGCTCTATAAAATATGTGTTTTCATAAAAAAAGTTTACTGCTCCTTTAAGTCAGTGGTATTGTTTCTTTCTCCCCTATGGTGCAGCTTTTTTGACCAAGAATTTATCCTCTTTGTTTGTGCATATGATGTTGTGTGTACAAGGGCAAATGATTGTGTGTGTATATGTTTGTTTGTGTGTTTGTCTTTATGTGATTGTGTTTATATGTGTAAGTTTGTCTTTTGTGTGTGTTTATATGTGTGTGTTTGTCTTTATATGTGTGTGTGTGTGTCTCTTTGTTGTGATGTGTTTATATGAGTGTATATCTGTGTGTGTGCATATGTGTGTGTGTATGTGTGTCTGTGAGCATGTGTTTGTTCTGATCTATGTTTACATATGTGTGTGTGTTTTTACATGTGTGTTCTAGTTGAACAGCCCGTTACACGGGCCACAGTGCCACTGCCACCCGGTCGCGGGGCAGTCATGCGCAGTGGAGATTGCCCGCGCCTCGACTGATACAGAGCAGGACGCTCCTTCGGAGTGCCCAGCTCTGTATCAGCCGTGGCTCGGGCAGTCTCCACTGCGCATGACTGCAGCACGCGCAGCAGTGTGTACTGCGCATGTCGGGCGTTATACACGATTTAGCGAATTATTATATAGGATATGTGTGTATGTGTATCTGTGTATATGAGCGTGTGTTTGTTTGTATGTGTGTTTATATATCTGTGTGTGTTTATACATGTGTATACCTGTGTGTATGTATCTGTTTATGTGTGTCTGTATGTTTGTTTTTATGTGTGTTTATATATGTGTGTGTACAGTATGTTTATGTGAGGTGTGTTTATATGTGCGTATGTATCTGTGTGTGCATGTGTGTGTGTGTGTGTGTTTGTTTCTCTTGAATCTAATGTGGGACACGGGGACTCCACCAGGAAGCAGTGCATTAGCAGCAAACTAAACTTAAAAAGTAACAACTGCTCCCTCTCCTCCACCCTACTTTACCCCAACACTCTGCCAACTGTTTAACCCCTTAACGACCGGCCAATCGGCACTGCATGGTCAGTTAAGGACCACAGAGAATTTTTTTTTTTTCGTTCTTCCAGTTACGGGCTCCCCGAATGGCATGCAGCCGCGGGGGGAGCCCGGAATTCCATGACGGTCATAGTACATCATGGGTCATTCAGTCAGATCGACCCATGACGTACTATGACCGTCAAGGGTCGTTAAGGGGTTAAGTGTCCTCACACACAAGGCCCATGGGTGTGTGGCTGAGTGTGTGTATGTGTGGGTGAGAGTGCTTTTGTATATCTGGGCTTAAATGTATTGGTGAATGTGTGTTATGTCTTCATGTGTGTCTGAATGTGTGCATATCTGTGTGTGTGTGTGTGTGTGTGTGTGAGTTTGTGTTTTTATGTATGTGTGGGTGAGTGAGTTTGTATGTGTGTCGGCGTGCGTATGTCTGCATGTGTGTGTATGATTGTGTGGGTGAGTGTATGTATGTCTATATGGGTGGGCGAGTGAGTGAGTGTGTGTACTTGTAGATGAGTAAGAGTGTATATGTCTATATGTGTGTACCGGCAAGTATCTAAATGTCTCTGTGTATGTCTGTATGTCTGTATGTGTGGGTGAATGTGTGTGTGTGTGTGTATGATTGTGTGGGTGAGTGTATGTATGTCTATATGGGTGGGCGAGTGAGTGAGTGTGTGTACTTGTAGATGAGTAAGAGTGTATATGTCTATATGTGTGTACCTGCAAGTATCTAAATGTCTCTGTGTATGTCTGTATGTGTGGATGAGTGAGTGTGTGTGTGTGTGTGTGTGTGTGTGAAGGTTTGTATGTATGGATGAGGTTTTGTGTGTGTGTATAATTTTGAGGCTAGCCATGTTTATAACTAGGAGACTGGTGCTGCCATTCTGTGTATGACTATGAGGCTGGCACTCAGGTTGGTTCTATGCTATGAGTAAATGTGAGGCTAATACTTTTGTCTGTTATGTTTTTTAGACTAAGATTAATAAAGACTTTGTAGTCACAGCAAAAGGTAAAGGACAAGGCACTCTGACGGTAAGTTTAACCATAACACACTAGAGAAACGGCGTCTTAGAGGGGATATGATAACACTATATAAATATGTTCAGGGCCCATACAAAGGGCTCTCCAAGGACCTGTTCATTAACAGAACAGTACACAGGACAAGGGGCCACCCGCTTAGACTTGAGGAAAGGAGATTTCATCTACAACAGTGGAAGGGGTTCTTTACAGTAAGGACAATAAGGTATGGAATTCACTGCCTGAGGAGGTGGTGCTATCGAATACATTAGATGCCTTTAAAAGGGGCCTGGATACTTATTTAAAAGAGCATAATATAGAGGGCTATGCACGTTAGTATTGGGATTAATATTTAGTTAGGGCTTGTTGATCCAGGGAGAAATCTGATTGCCATTTGGAGTCAGATGCCTTCTTTTGGGTCAGCGATGGTAAACAGGAATAGGAAAAGGGTTGAACTGGATGGATGCAAGTCTTTTTTCAACCTAAATTACTATGTAACTATGTACTATGTAACTATGTAACATAAAGCCCTTCCATCCTTACCAAATTACCTCAAAAATCCTACATTCAATTTTATTCTAACCCTAGCACAAGTTTTCCAAATACCTCTAATAATCAAGACCCTTAATACCTCCATAACCTGCACAATAACTTCACTTCTCACCAAGTGTAGGGATGGGTGACATTTTTTGCTGCAAATGCAAAACTGTGAAAAACAGAACTTTTCACTTCTCATGGAAATTCCTTCCAAAAGGGCAGTTTTTCCCACTACTTTTTTGCTTTTTTTTTCTTTGTATCAAAATCAATAATAATAATAATAATGTATCCCCCTCTCTGGTGGGTTTCCTCCATGTATTCCCACTGTTCTAACAACAAAAAGGATGTCAGTTTCCCGTATGTTGTCAGTCTGTATTTAGGAGACAGAGAGAAAGCAGCTGAACTTTTGAATGCTAGAGGCAAACAAGCAAAGAGATGGGAGCTAGTTTGTTAGGATATTGGTTGTAGCTAGTTTTTCTCTTGGTATGTAGGGAGAAAGAAGAGTTAAAGAACAAGCAAACAAATAAATGCATAAAATATTTTTCTGGATGATAAGTGACAGTTGCAGTGAGACATGCAGGTTATACAAGTAACTACCTGAGCTGGATGAGCCTCCACTGAGAATGAGTGACAGATAATTCACAGACAGACATAAATACATCATACATTCAAGACAAACAGACATACTCACTTGTACAACTACAAGCACAAGAGGGACAAGTATATACTGAGGTGTTATGGTGCTGAACACCTGTACCAGCTATTGTGCGATGTACTTTATCCTTTATTGTAAAATTAGTTGAACAGCCTGTTACACGGGCCACAGTGCCTCTGGCAGCCGGTTGCGGGGCAGTCACGCGCAGCAGAGACTGCCCGCTCCACTGCTGATACAGAGCTGGACGCTCCTTCGGGCACGGGCAGTCTCTACTGCGCATGACTGCCGCACGTGCAGCAGTGTCTACTGTGCATGTCGGGCGTTACACACAACTTAGCGAATTATTATATAGGATATTGGTTCTGAAGTTAACAGGTCTATCCTCATCCTGTGCTGAGGGCGAGCTGAAGATGTTTATGGTTGCAGAGAGTGTAGGTCTGATTTTTTTGACAGTGACAGACAAGGAAAGATTAAAACAGAAAAAAAAGCCTTTGACTGAAAGGTGACAGAGGCAGACAGACGACCCTTGAACTGAGCTAAGACTCGGCTTATATTCAGTCATTCTGGGTTTAGCCAGAGAATACATAGAGTTAGGGAAAAAATTATTTGATCCCCTGCTGATTTTGTATGTTTGCCCACTGACAAAGAAATGATCAGTCTATGATTTTAATGGTAGGTTTATTTGAACAGTGAGAGACAGAATAACAACAAAAAAATCCAGAAAAACGCATTTCAGAAAAGTTATAAATTGATTTGCATTTTAATGAGTGAAATAAGTATTTGACCCCTTTGCAAAACATGACTTAGTACTTGGTGGCAAAACCCTTGTTGGCAATCACAGAGGTCAGACGTTTCTTGTAGTTGGCCACCAGGTTTGTACACATCTCAGGAGAGATTTTGTCCCACTCCTTTTTGCAGATCCTCTCCAAGTCATTAAGGTTTCGAGGCTGACGTTTGGCAACTCGAACCTTCAGCTCCCTCCACAAATTTTCTATGGGCTAGTCCACTCCAGGACCATAATGTGCTTCTTCTTCAGCCACTCCTTTGTTGCCATGGCCGTGTGTTTTGGGTCATTGTCATGCTGGAATACCCACCCACGACCCATTTTCAATGCCCTGGCTGAGGGAAGGAGGTTCTCACCCAAGATTTGACGGTACATGGCCCCGTCCATCGTCCCTTTGATGTGGTGAAGTTGTCCTGTCCCCTTAGCAGAACAACACCCCCAAAGCCTAATGTTTCCACCTCCATGTTTGACGGTGGGGAGGGTGTTCTTGGGGTCAAACACGGCGAGTTGATGCCAAAGAGCTTGATTTTGGTCTCATCTGACCACAACACTTTCACCCAGTTCTCCTCTGAATCATTCAGATGTTCACTGGCAAACTTCAGATGGGCCTGTACATGTGCTTTCTTGAGCAGGGGGACCTTGCGGGCGCTGCATGATTTGAGTCCTTCACGGCGTAGTGTGTTACCAATTGTTTCTTGGTGACTATGGTCCCAGCTGCCTTGAGATCATTGACAAGATCCTCCCGTGTAGTTCTGGGCTGATTCCTCACTATTCTCATGATCATTGGTTAATATGAACCCACTTTTCTAAAGATTCAAAATTATTAGGGATAGAAACCTTATAGGCAACAGGAGATAATTTATCAGTTATGATATATGGCCCTCTCCACGAGGGTAAGAATTTCTTCTCTCCGGAAGTGCTATACCACCCTCCAAATGCGTTCTACTCAAGGTCACCAGTTTGATCCTGGCCCTCCTGCCACTTCACAAGGAGGTTGACTTGAGCCCATCCAACCCCCTAAAATATGATTAAAGGATATCCACATGGGAACTCTGAAAGAGATAGAGAAGCTTTGGGAGGAATATTATTTTGATGAAATCTGAGCATTCCTCCACATTAAGAGGGAGTCCAAATCATGCAGCAGTCTTGTCCCTAATGAAATTGATAATCAGAGCCAGACTGAGGGCTAGATTTAAAGGCAGCCGTTAACACCACCGTTAAAGGCAAAAGGCACATCACTCGCAAATAACACATGATTTACGGCAGATTCAATAGGTAGTCTACAAGAATAGCTATCGAGCGTAGGCACAACCAAAACACATAACACAAAATCCGTTGTCGCACCTGTTAATGCATCACTGTGGGCCAAATCACCCGATAACACAACTAAAATCAAATTGTAACTTAACGGCTGACGTTGGCTAGCAACCCTGATTGATGCACCAACAAATTCAAACACACAGCCAATCCCAAGCCCCCAAAGTATCCAAAAAGTTCAAATACACCTATATATACCCAAAAATAACAGACACACCCTGTCTGTGTTTCAAGTTTTAGCGAGTGGATGATAGTGATCAACAGAGAGAGAGAGAGGAGCTGTCATTAGAGGTAGAAGGAGTTTTTTGAGTTTGGAGAGAGGAGAGCATTGCACTAAATTCGATACATATCAAACTTCTGCACATATCACATACACCCATACAAACACATAAACACACACATAGCCTTTTTGTTTACTACACTTTACACCTATTTTAATCCTTACTTTTTCAGTGTGAATCTGTGAGTGACAGAGTGTGACAGAGTGGGATCGAGTGTGTCTGTGAGGGCCTGTGTGAGTGCCTGGGTGTGAGTGGGTGAATGATGGCCAGTAGAGGAGGACAGGAGAGAGGGATTGGGAGAGTAGTGGAGGTGGAGGAGGAAGGTCAGGAGGGCATCCTTGAGCAGAGTAGGGGTGGGAGAGGGAGATCCGCAAGGTGGAGTGGGAGCCAGCCCAGAAGAGCAGGCACACGGAGGGCAGGGACTGAATCTGCATTGGGACGAGGGGTACCTGCTGGGGACCACCACACACACAGGCAGGGGCAGAGCAGGCAGGACACTCTTATTCTGACTCCTCGCATGCTGGAACTGAGGGGGACAAGATCAGGGATCTCCGATATACCGAGGAGGAGAACACGGCTCTCGTGGAGGCTGTCCTTGAGAGAGAGAGAGTGTCCTCCACCTACCTGCAACCAAATCTGCAGCCGGTTGAACGTGGTGGCCACATACAGATGGGACATGGAGTCCATCAAGAAGAGATGTGGTGACTGTAGGGAGGTGGTGAAAAACAAGTTGGCTGACATCGCTAAGTACACCCACCTGTCCCAATTACCTTCTGTGGATGGGAGGAGATGGTGCAGCAGAACATGTCCTCCACACTCATCAAGGGGGTCCCTGGAGGATCGGACACTGGGGATCAGAGGAACCTCCACACTACCGGTAAGTGCATCATCACATAACCACACACCACATCAACCAATACAAGCTGCAAACACAGTCACACCTCAACACATGCCCATCATTCATCCACACAACTGCACCAACACAGCACCCTGAGGGTTAAAAACAGGACACAATATAAAAACAAATGGTAAGGTTCAACCAGGTCCAAACCTGTCCAAGTCCCAGTTCAACCCTGTTGTTGCTGTGCTGATCACACACAATCCACACCAACCATGCTGTTCAAATTGTTATCTGTTAAACATCATCACTGTTCCTCCACAATGTCACCCATCTACCCACAGGGAAGTCAGCACATAGCCCCTTGAGTGCTAGAGGGATTAACAATGCATCATTCAACAACGCTTTTGCAACCCCTCCAGTACTAAAAGGGTTAACCGACCACAAACACAAATCGACAGGGTTAGGATTACATTCTACACAGGGGACATTCACTAAGCGGTGTAAAAGACATGATGGAGTGACGCTAACCCTTCCATACCATCACTTCACCAATTCCCATGTTTGTCTATGGAGGCTATTACACAAAATGTTTCAAGTTATTGAGGGCTCATTGGATAGACTCCATAGGAAAACACTGGAAATGGAGAAATTATATCACTGGAGAAGTCATCATTTCCACTCTACCTCCACTCCATAAGGTCTTCGTCACCGCTCACTGAATCTCAAGAAAGATGGATGGGGACAAATATCACAGTGCCACTGAGACTAACTGGGTGTATGTGCAACACACAGGCCTAGAAATAACCAACACTGTGGAATTAAAGGAGAACCAAGTCGGCCTTTGTATTGTGTATGTAATCATGTACTCTCACATGAACTGTCACATCATACATTTGGTTTCCACATGGATCCTCAGGAGTGGTGATGCTATGGATGGATGTTAGACCATCCACTATTTGCAGGATACACATGGGAACCAAATGTCAACCACTGTAGGTGGCACACCAACAGGCCAAGATTGATGGATATCACTGATTAAGCAAGACTGGGTCACTCACAAAGATGGAGTGAATGAAACAAACAGCAACAGATCTTAATCAATCAGTGAAATCCCTCAATAATGACCTGATTGGTGGCCTGGGGAATTAAATTGAACAGACCTCATGTATCTGTGATTGCCAGGGTGGTATTCCATGCATCGCAATGCAATGCATAGGATACCATCATGACAACCAGAGATCCACATGTTAATTAAATAATCTTGCATTCATTCTGTCATTGTGTACATTACTAATCACACCATTTCATTTCCCCACACAGCATACGGGCCTGCAGCACAGCAGGAGGCAGTGGAGGAGGCACACACATCCCCAGATGAGATTCCTCTTGGGGAATAAGAGGACGGGACAGGCACATGGTCACCCTACACAGCTGAACCACCACCTACAGCATCCTCTGCTGCACTACCACCTTCAATATCTTCTGCTGCACTACCACCTCCAGCATCCTCTGCTGCACCACCAGCTCCAGCATCCTATGCTGCACCACCAGCTCCAGCATCCTCGGCTGAACCACCAGCTCCAGCATTATATGCTGCACCACCAGCTCCAGCATCCTCTGCTGCACCACCAGCTCCAGCATCCTCTGCTGCACCACCAGCTCCAGCATCCTATGCTGCACCGCCAGCTCCAGCATCCTATGCTGCACCACCAGCTCCAGCATTCTATGCTGCACCGCTAGCTCCAGCATCCTATGCTGCACCACCAGCTGCACCCCCACACTACCAGGACTGGTTTCTTTTAGACAGGTCATTGCAGCCATCCTCCACCACCAGGAAGGTCCTGCTGCCCGGGACTGTGGCCACCCCTACATATGAGCCATATGTCCATTCCCCCAACCTACCCTCCTGGATGGCTCCCCAGCATGGCCCAAGGTATGATCCCAGGTGGGGACCAAGTACCTACCAGTGGCCAAGGTATGATCTTTGGTCGCTGGACTACCAACACCTGGGCCTGATTAGTGAGTCCCAGCGCCCTCTACCGAGTGAAGTCTTTACTCCACCACCACCACCACCAGCACAGACATCACTGGGCAGCTCTGAGTCTCTAGATGTGGTGGGCACACACCCATCATCTGCAGCAGCCACTCCACCAGCAGACACAGCACCGCCAGCAGCCACAGCAGCAGCAGCCACAGACTCAGCAGCAGCCACAGACTCAGCAGCAGACTCAGCAGCATCCACAGACTCAGCAGACTCAGCAGCAACACCACCAGCAGAGTCACCAGGCACATCCACCTCCAGCATTGCATGCATCACGGGGATGGAGGCGGAGTGCCTGGTGCTACAGAGGAGGCTACTCTGGGCATGCCAAAGGACCTACCAAAACATATCAAGGAGCAGAAGGGAATCCCAGAGGAACACCTCAAGGATAGAAGCTCAGATACATGCCCTGGAGTTGGAGCAGACAAGACTCAACACACAATGCCATCAGTACCACACAGTGATGATGGACATGATTGGGCAGGTGCTGGTGGAGTTGAGAGACCACAACCACAGGGAGAACTTGCGTGTGGAGAGGGAGCTGCATTCAACAGAGGGGTCCACTGCACCTACCACTCCCTACAGTGTGACACCTGAAGCTACACCTAGGGTGCAAAGGGTGACCAGGCAGTCAGCTAGGA
Organism: Rhinophrynus dorsalis; assembly: GCA_037306005.1. Classification (NCBI taxonomy): domain Eukaryota; kingdom Metazoa; phylum Chordata; class Amphibia; order Anura; family Rhinophrynidae; genus Rhinophrynus; species Rhinophrynus dorsalis. Next base: position 525,485,271 of record CM074721.1, read on the forward strand.
CCATCTGGCACCCAGTCAAAGGTCCCCCCCAAGAAAAAGAAATAAACAGCCCAAGCTGTTCCTTTCCCCCTAAATAAAATAACTGTGCTTTGAATCCTGTCTGATATGCTTTGTGTTTAGTGATAGATTGGGTGGCAGATATGTCTCCAATGCATTGCCAAGCAATGCAGTGAACACAACATCTGCCTAGGTAACATGGTTGTGGGATGTTACAACATGGATTCACACACACTCACACACACAGACACACACACACACACACCGTTGTACAAATTCAACTGGCAATCCATCGTTGGAGCCATATAGCTTGACAATGTTATATGGCCGTGTTGTGGGTTGAATGTGAACAACAGATACCCACCCTTAGCAGAACAACTGGTGCAACACTGTGAACATTCATCTGCATCAATTGGTGTGGTTTAAGGGGTTAACAAACAGCTATTTGAGAACTAACAAGCAGGATAGATGATGGAACATGTTGCCAAATCTGCCAAAACTGACTTACTAGAGAACCCAATGGTCATCCTAGGATTTCAATGTGTGTACTACACATTGGAATCCTAGGGGGAGCATTGGGTTCTCCAGTAAGTCTGTTTCACAATAAGAGTTAGAAGCAAGCCTAACTTCCTGGACAACCCAATGATCATCCTGAGATTTCAATGTGTAGCACACACACATAGAAACCTTAGGATGAGCATTGTGTTATCTTGTAAGTTGTGTGATGTTTTACCAAGGTTGTAACAGACATCACCAGTGTCACTTGTCCACTTAGTCTTTTTGTTTGGTAATGTAGCCCATGTACTGAGATATGTCAAACCAAAGCAATCTCAGAACATTGGTTACATTGATCAACACGTAAACCATGGACATGACATCACTGTGCAAGTAATGTCCCCTGTATCACCTCTTTATCACTCACAACACACATTGGTGTATCACTGCCATCATCTCATTGCATGAATACATCACAAAGTCCACTCATGGTCAAACAGCTAGTGGACTCCTGTGATGTAGGTCATGCCTTCCTATGTATGAGGGATACTCTAGCCTTGGGTATGGTTACACATTGAGATATGTCTAATACAACATTCATTCATACAGACACAGATCGAATAGTGATGGTTCTCCTTTCTTGTGTCTCAAACTACAGTAAGACATACATGTGTTTTCTGGGTATATTACTCATATATGCATTGAACACTTGTATGCGCAAACAAAAGATACACTATAACTAAATATGAATGTGTCACGGTTTTATTGAACACTCAGACAATTTGGTAGGATAACATAGAAAAGCTTTATTAGGCAATATAAAGCACAACAAGGCCCATCACGAGTCCAAACTCTACAAGCAGCAGTAAGAAAGTTTGACACAGGTCAGGGCATACAAATAGCAATACAAATAATGCTGCTCTACCGGCCTTACCGATTACCGGGTAAGGCAGCCGGGTGACTGGTGCGACAGAAATAAACAAGGCTCTACCGGCCTTACCAAATACCGGGTAAGGCAGCCTGGAAACTGGTGCAACAAGCAACAGAGGAGGCTCTACCGGCCTTACCAAATACCGGGTAAGGCAGCCTAGTAACTAATGCAACAAGGAACAGAGGAGGCTCTACCAACCTTACCGAATACCGGGTAAGGCAGCCTAGTAACTAATGCAACAAGGAACAGAGGAGGCTCTACCGGCCTTACCGAATACCGGGTAAGGCAGCCTGATATCTGGTGCAACAAGGAACAGAGGAGGCTCTACCGGCCTTACCAAACACCGGGTAAGGCAGCCTGGTATCTGGTGCAACAAGGAACAGAGGAGGCTCGACTGGCCTTACCAAATACTGGGTAAGGCAGCCTGGTATCTGGTGCAGCAGAGAGAGTACTGACAGGTAGTAACACCGTAGGCCAGTACGCTCAGGTGGTAGTCCTGTCAAAGGCCCCACTGGATCACAGGCTGAGAGTAGTATAATGAGCTGACAACGGTAACTGCTAGTGACCGGATAGCACGGACTGGGTGTATGTAACGGAGGCCACAGAGAATCACAGACTGAGCATAGTGTAATGAGCTGGCAACGGTAACCGCTAGTGACCGGATAGCACAGACTGGGTGTACGTAACAGTGGCCACAGAGAATCACAGGCTGAGCGTAGTGTAATGAGCTGGCAACGGTAACCGCTAGTGACCGGATAGCACAGACTGGGTGTACGTAACGAAGGCCACAGAGAATCACAGGCAGAGCATAGTGTAATGAGCTGGCAACAGCAGGGCCGGACTGGGAATAAAAACCAGCCCTGGAAAAAAATTGCTTATCAGCCCCATAGCATTGTGTCATTATACCAGCCCCCTGTGTCACTTTAGTCTCTCCTCCCAACCCCCTGTGTCACTGTTAGTCCCACAAGCCCCCTGTGTCACTCATAGTACCCCCAGCCCCCTGTGTCACTTTAGTCTCTCCTCCCAACCCCGTGTGTCACTCTTAGTCCCACAAGCCCCCTGTGTCACTCTTAGTCCCACAAGCCCCCTGTGTCACTCTTTGTACCCCCCCAGCCCCCGTGTCACTCTAAAAGTAAGTTCCCCCCAGCTGATTCCTATTGATTTAAATTAGGCTTTTAACACCTAGAATACTCAAGAGATCTCCAATGCATTGCAAAGCAATGCATTATAGTCCTCCCTAGCATTCAGGGGGTTAAAACTCCCATTTAAATAAAGTGAAACATTAATTTCTCCCCTATGGTGCTCAAAATTGCACTTATTTCACTTGATAAATATGGCAATCTCTCTATACAGCCTTGCTAAATTAAATACCAACTACAAAAAGACAACTCCAATTGAAAAACAATGAGGGTTTTTCATAAATATGAGCACCAGAGAGGACTCCCCCCCTTTTACCTTTTAAAATTTTCCGTAGTGAGTGGATAACCAGAGGGCACCACCGCTGTGATGCTCTCTGTTGAAGCTCACTGTATGATGTAAATTGGAGGCCTCCAATTATCCACTCACTACAAAAACTTATAAAAGGGCAAGCCACCCAAGCCCATTTGTATGGGGGCCTTTTGATGAAGGATCACTTCGTTATATCACTACTTCCCCCTCTTGCCTGTTTTGCTCTCTCTGTCTCGCTCTGCTCTGCCTCTGCTGCCTCCGGCTCCCGCCTCCGTCCGCTCCCACTCAGCAAGCTCTTCTGGACTCTGGGCTTGCCTGCGTATGTCACTTAACTTGGGTGCAGGCGGCTCAGTGCGCAGACACAGACACGCTGTGCGTTTCCTCGCGCCGCTGCGTAGCCTGTCTGACGTCACGTCACCCGGCCGGCCTGCCTCAACTGGTAGTCTATCAGTCAACTACTGTACGCGGGCCACATCGGCTGTCGGGTACATGGGTAGTACTAACTTTAAAAAATCTCTTTATCTTCTCACAGCCGCGGTGACATGGCCCAGTCACCCAGTGGCCGCGGACTGGCAATGCATGTCAGTGATTGATGTCACATAATTTCCTCATTTAAGGCAGCAGCCCCAGGGAAGCCCAGTTCCGGAGGCCTACCGGGAATTTTCCCTGTATCCCGGTACGCCAGTCCGGCCCCGGGGCAAAGGTAACCGCTAGTGACCGGATAGTACAGACTGGTATCACATAACAGAGGCCACACTGATACACAGGCAGAGAGTAGCGCAACTGGAGGCAACAAATATGGGAGAACTGACAACAATAGCGAGGGCAGCACAAGGAGCGTTAGTCAGTCAATGCTTGGATCAGTATCAGAGAGTGGTAGTCAGTCAAAGCCTGGATCGGTACACAGAGAGCGGTAGTATCACGGTGCCCGTGATTGCTGTCTTTTTCTGTCAGATACCTGAATGGGCTCTCCATTGGCTGCCTGCTTTCAGTCCGCCCAGTATTGCCTATTTAAACTGGGCTTGGGCACCCTGTTTCGTGGTGTCTCTATGTCGCCTGCACCTGCATTGTGTTCCTGAGCTTCCTGGGCTGTTTCTACACTATTTCTCTCCAGTGATCCTGGCCTGGTTGGCTGCCATGCTGTTCCTGTTTCCTGTCCTGTACCGGCTGTGTTCCTGCTCCCGGATCGCCTGCAGTGTGCCTCCTCCTTCTATCACCTTGGGCGACATTTTCATTTCTCTGTCTGTTCAGTACACAGGTAATGGTTTGCTCCACGTATACCGGCTGCTTGCTGCGTTCCTTACAGCACTGGTGGAGATTCTGTCACCCAGTACGCGGGTACTGGTTTGCTCCACGTATAACCAGCTGCTTGCTGCGTTCCTTACAGCACCGGCAGAGATTCTGTCACCCAGTACGCGGGTCCTGGTTTGCTCCACGTATAACCGGCTGCTTGCTGCGTTCTTTACAGCACTTGTAGAGGTTCTGTCACCCAGTACGCGGGTACTGGTTCGCTCCACATATAACCGGTTGCTTGCTGCGTTCCTTACAGCACCGGTAGAGATTCTGTCTGTTCACTACACGGGTACTGGTTTGCTCCACATATACCGGCTGCTTGCTGTGTTCCTTACAGCACCGGTAGAGATTCTGTCACCCAGTACGTGGGTACTGGTTCGCTCCATGTATAACCGGCTGCTTGCTGCATTCCTTACAGCACCGGTAGAGGTTGTGTCACCCAGTACGCGGGTACTGGTTTGCTCCACGTATAACCGGCTGCTTGCTGCATTCCTTACAGCACCGGTAGAGATTGTGTCACCCAGTACGCAGGTACTGGTTCGCTCCACGTATGACCGGCTGCTTGCTGCATTCTTTACAGCACCGGTAGAGATTGTGTCACCCAGTACGCAGGTACTGGTTCGCTCCACGTATGACCGGCTGCTTGCTGCATTCTTTACAGCACTGGTAGAGATTGTGTCACCCAGTACGTGGGTACTGGTTAGCTCCATGTATAACGGGCTGGTTGCTGCTTTCCATTTAGCACCTGTTATCCTTGTCTGTTCAGTACACGGGTACTGGTTCTCTCCACGCTTAACCGGCTGCTTGATGCATTCCAATTAGCACCGGTGATCCTTGTCTGTTCAGTACGCAGGTACTGGTTCGTTCCGTGATTACCAGGTGCTCATCTACACCTATACAGCCCCGGCAAGGTCTCTGTGTGCTTAGCGTAGGCGACAGGGTTACACCACCTATATCCCAGTCGCTGAGACCATCTCTGTCAGTACACCAGTACTTGCAGTCTTATGGTTTTAACGAGACTGTCTTGCCTGGTATATTGGCAAGGCCGGTAGAGCCTCCTCTCTCTCTCTATACCAGTCTCAGGGCTGCCTTGCCCGGTATATTGGCAAGGCCGGTAGAGCCTCCTTCTTCTCCACTGCAGCCTCCAGGCTGCCTTGCCCGGTATATTGGTAAGGCCAGTAGAACCTATTCCATCTTGTGCCAGTCTAAGGTTGCCTTACCCGGTATTGGCAAGGCCGGTAGAGACTCTTTCCTATCTGCTGCAGTCCACAGGCTGCCTTGCCCGGTATATTGGTAAGGCTGATAGAACCTATTCCATCCCGTGCCAATTCAAGGTTGCCTTACCCGGTATTGGCAAGGCCGGTAGAGCCTATCTCACAGTCTCTGTACCACTACTCACTATTGCCATGTACTAATGTATGTTGTTATAAGTGTATGCCTAACCCACGAGGGTTTTCTTTAAACTTTTCAATAAAGTTGTGTTTTTATCTTAACTCGGTGTCTGAGAGTCAAAACAAACCATGACAGTACGAAAGGGCCATGACCTCAGATAGCAAGAGTGACAGTAATGCACAGAACATCTATTGGAGGATGGATGTACATGAGCAACGCCTGGATCAGCTAGCAGTGGCGATCCAAACCATTCTTGAATGCACAGTACTCACGGACAAGTCTGTCCCGAGTCTGGTGGTCTCCCCAGATTCGACACCGGAGAACGTTACTATGCCCTCAGGGGCTGCAGTCAAAGGGTTAACTGCTTCCGCTCCTTTGCCTCTTAGGTATGATGGCGAACCCAGCCTGTGCAGAGGGTTTATCAACCAACTTGAAATATTTATGGAATTAACCTCGCATGCTTTTCCTAATGACTGCAGTAAAGTTGGGTTTATGATATCCCTACTGACTGGCAGAGCCCTGGCATGGGCCAATCCCTTATGGGAGAGTGGGAAACCGTGCACAAAGAATTTCAGGGAATTTGTGCAATCATTTCGAACAGTGTTTGAGATCCCTGGTAGAACTGCCTCTGCTGTTAAACGCCTAATGGAAATACAACAGGGTAGGCGTACCGTGTGCGATTATGCCATTGAATTCCGCACCTTGGCAGCAGAGGTAGGTTGGAATAATGAGGTGTTGCTGGCAGCCTTTGCTCAAGGTTTGAGCGAGCAGATCAAAGATGAAACCGCAGCTAAAGAGTTACCTACCGATCTAGATGAATATATTGATTATGTTATCCTAATTGACACTCGGATCCGTGAGAGATCGATGGCTAAGGACCGTCGGCTACGGTAAAAATGTAACAGATCTAGCAGTTCATTTTGCCCACCCATCCCTCCCTTGGTCTAATGACCAGTTACAGGAGTCAGGTGAACCTATGCAATTAGGCTTTACCAGGTTAACCAAGAAAGAAAGAGCACACCGCAGAAGTCAGGGGTTGTGCTTATATTGTGGCAAGAATAGGTATCTGCTAAGATCTTGTACCATACGTCCGGGAAAGGAACACACCAAGGGTACCTTGGGAGACAGGCCCTAGGTGGTGTTCAACGATCCTCAGGTTCGATTGTACAGAAACCCACCATACGGGTGGTACTCTCTTGGGCAGATCACTCGGTGGAGGTTCTGGCCCTGGTTGACTCTGGCGCAGCTGGATACTTTATGGATATTGCCTTTGCTGAATGGCATAAGATTCCGTTGGTCGAGAGAGAATATCCTCTCTCGCTATTGAGGCTATTGACGGCAGACCTCTATAACCTGCACAGGTTACCTTTGAAACGATGACATTACCTATGACCATTGGGGCACTTCATAAAGAGGAACAGCAGTTCCAGATTATCAATTCTCCACACTACGCAGTCATTCTGGGATTTCCCTGGTTGCAGCTTCATAATCCCCAGTTTGATTGGCAAAAGTGCGAAATCTCTGCTTGGTCTCAGTATTGTATGGAACTGTAACGGTTTTTTAGGACTCTCAGACCAGTAAGTGAAAATAAAACACACTTTATTTAAAGTGAGTAATGCACAAGTTCGCCCTCTAGAGGCGGTAGGTAATACACAGATCAAGTAAACTGAGATATTACAATAGTAATAGCACAATAGACATAAATGCAAGACAGTATGCACTAGGATGATATGAACCCCCAAGGGGTTAATGTCTAGATAACAGTCCGTCTCAGATGTGGAGGTTTGACACGCCCTGGATGTTAAAAGGCTGTGCTGGATAGACAAAGTTCATCAAGTGCTGAAGATCGAGCTGCCTTGCCAGGGTGTTTGGATATTAAGCAGAATAGGAATCAACTTAGCCCCCACGGGCGTAGTTACAGGAACTGCTTTAGTTTGTGCAAGTGCAAATAGCCCCCACGGGCGTAACGGGAACCGGCCGGCAATGCAAGAGCTAACAACCTCCTCAAGCTTAATCGAATGCTGGAATATGAATGCAAGAGCCACTAGCCCCCTCGGGCGTAGTATCGGATAAGCCAACACTGAAGCCTTACTGCCAACACTCTGTGTCACGGATATCACCGGTAAACAATACCGGAGAGCCTTAGGCGCCCAAATGACCCAAACAATGTGAACACTCTGCAATGGTGGACTAGAGTTGCCGACGGAGAGCGGCCAACTCAGCAGCAGTATCACGGGTAACGAGGCTCGTACTGGAGATAGAGAGAGTGAAATCGAGGCAGCACTGCAAGAGTTAAAAGGCACGTTTACTCGAGGCTTCAGCGCTACTGCAAGGCTCTGCATGGAGAGGAAGGCCCACAGATTCACACACAGCTCTGCACAGATAACCAGACACAGCACTTAATCGAGGGAAACACCAGGCAAGGCAGTCACGTTGAAGCGAGCAACAGAGACTGATAATGTCGCGGCGGGCGACAACTGGAACGCAGGTCACTGGAACAAGCTGGAAGTCGATCTTCGGAGCAGGAAGTCAGCCGGGCCGGGTCGGAGCACGTAGGAGGCAGTCATACAAGCCGGGTCATACACAAGCAGGAACGTCAGTCTAGCCGGGTCAGGATCCAAGGGTGGTACGCAGACGAGCCGGGTCATACACAAGCAGGAACACTGGAGAATGGTCAGGACAAGCCGAATCGGTACACAGGAACTCAGAATACAGGAACACAGCAACAGCACTACTGGCTCAGGAACACCACGAAAGGGCATCTGACAGATGTGATAGCCAGGTATAAAAAGGTCATCAGGAGGCGGGTCAAACCCAGTCAGCAAATCAGTGACAGCCACAACTGAGAGTGACAGGAATCACAGGCACTGTGATAGGAACATTGTGTATCCCACCCGGTTAAGATTCTGTGCACCTCCCCTTCACTGCCAGAGGAGTATCAACAATTCAGCGATGTGTTTAGTAAGGGAGAGGCTGGCACCCTACCCCAGCACAGATCTTATGATTGTGCTATAAATTTGCCTCCGGGGTTGGTGCACCCTAGGGGACGCACATATCCATTGTCTTGTGATGAGAACCAAGCTATGGAGGAATATAATTCAGATGCCCTCAATAGAGGGATTATAAGGAAATCCACCTCTCCAGCTGGGGCTGGATTCTTTTTTGTGAAAAAGAAAAATGGCGAACTGAGACCGTGCATTGATTACTGTGGCCTAAACAAACTAATGTAAAAAAATGCTTATCCGATACCACTCATCACTGAATTATTTGACAGGTTAAAAGGTTCCTCTGTCTTTACCAAACTGGACCTACATACTGCTTATAACCTGATTCGGATCAGAGCTGGTGATGAGTGGAAAAGGCCTTTAACACTAGATCCGGGCACTATGAATATCTAGTTATGCCGTTTGGTCTCTGTAATGCTCCCGCAGTATTTCAAGAATTAATTAATGATATCCTCAGGGATATGCTGTAGTCCTGCGTTGTTGTCTACCTGGACGATATACTCATTCATTCGCAAAATATGTCACAACACATTAAAGACGTATCAGAAGTGATGCTCCGCCTACAAAAAAACAAATTGTATTGCAAACTGGAAAAATGCGAGTTTCATAAAACCAGCGTGCCCTTCTTGGGGTTTGTTATTGCCAAAGAAGGCATTGCCATGGATCAGGAGAAACTGGCGGCAGTGTTGCAATGGCCTCGGCCTAAGGGCCTAAAAGCTATTCAGTGATTTCTGGGTTTCTCTAATTATTATAGGAAATTTATTAAGAATTTTTCCACGATTGTTAAACCTTTGTCTGACCTTACGCATAAGGGTGCCAATCCCTCCCAGTGGTCAGCGGCTGCTGAGGATGCTTTTGAGAAATTGAAATCCGCTTTTGTTAACGCTCCTGTGTTATCCCACCCCAACCCATCTCTCCCGTTTACATTGGAGGTGGATGCCTCAGAGATCGGGTTGGGACAGTACTTTCTCAACGACCTATTAAAGGAGGAACTCTCAGACCTTGTGGGTTTTTCTCCAAAAAATTGTCAGTGGCCCAGAGTCATTATGAGATAGGTGACAGAGAATTACTGGCTATCATTCTTGCCCTGAAGGAATGGCGTCATTTACTAGAGGGCACAAAAAATCCAGTATTAATTCTGACTGACCACAAAAACTTAACCTATCTCTCTGAGGCTAAAAGATTGTCTTCTCGCCAGGCCAGGTGGGCACTGTTCCTTTCTCGATTCAATTTTATTGTATCATATCTGCCTGGGTCCAAGAATGTCAGGGCTGATGCTCTGGCTAGACAATTTGAGCCTGAAGTTGACAGGGACGAGGTCCCAGCACCTATAATACAGCCTGATCATATATTGGCCATTCTACGCACAAGTATCACTTCACCATTGGGTGAAGAGATATTGGCCTCTCAGGCTACCACTCCCCCAGAAACCCCAGTGGGCAAGTGCTTTGTCGATGAGCCTTTTCGCACTCGATTGCTTGAGACATACCATTCTTCTAAAGCCGCGGGGCATATTGGTACAGATCAATTGATTTGGTCTCTCTCACAAGTCTTTTGGTGGCCCTCCCTAAGGGCAGATTGTGCTGCATTTACCAATGCCTGTACCACCTGTGCCCATGCCAAGATCCATATACACCTCCCTGCGGGCCTACTCCAGCCAGTGCCTAATGGCGAACGTCCCTGGTCCCATGTTTCCATTGATTTTATGGGAGAATTGCCAGTGTCTAGAGGGTATTCCTTCATACTTATAGTGGTGGACAGGTTTTCTAAAATGGCTCATTTCATGCCCCTCCGTGAGCTTCCCTCTGCCAAAGAATTAGCGGTGGTTTTCGCTAAAGAAGTATTTCGGTTGCATGGAGTACCCAGTGTGCTGGTGTCTGACCGGGGGAGCCAGTTTGTGTCTAGATTTTGGAGAGCATTTTGCAAACAAATGGGCATCCAATTGTCCTTTTCCTCTGCCTATCACCCCCAGACCAATGGGGCTGATGAGCATGCCAGTCAGGGACTAGAACAGTTCCTGCTCTGTTTTGTTACTGACCACCATGATAACTGGGCTGACCTGTTGCCTTGGGCAGAGTTCTCCATGAACTGTGTGGTTAATTCTTCATCCGGGAGCTCCCCTTTTCTGATCAATTATGGGTTCCAGCCTTGTTTGCTCCCGGACTCGTTCTAGTCGCAACAGATTCCAGCTCTGGATGAGCATATCGAGCAACTCCGTTCCACATGGGCAGAGGTTCAGAGGGCACTGTCAGTCTTTCCAGCGCCATCAGCGTCATGCCATTCATAGACGGCTACCAGCGGTATCCTTCCAGGTTGGGGACATGGCTTTCCTCTAGAAACCTCAAACTACAAGTTCCTTCTAACAAACTGGCTCCTCGGTTTATTGGTCCTTATAGGGTGATTCGTAAAACCAACCCTGTCTCTTATGCCCTGGACATGCCTGCTTCCATGCGTATTCATAATGTGTTCCATGTGTCTCTCCTCAAACCTCTTGTATGCAACCGTTATACTACTAACCCTGTGGTACCAGGGCCTATAGAGGTTGAAGGTCAGGAGAAGTATTTGGTACATTGGAAAGGTTATGGTCCAGAAGAACAATCATGGGTGGACAGTAAGGACCTGCACGCTCCCAAATTACTGCAAATTTTTCATTCCAAGTACCCTCAGAAACCGGGTCCCTCGTCTAGAAGAGGGGGTCTTTGAGAGGGGGGTTGTTACGGTTTTCTGACACTCAGACAGAGTTTGAGATAAAACACAGTTTTATTAAAAAATAAATAACATGAGGAACTGCACCCCTAAGGGCCAAAATCGGTAATACAATACTGAGGAATACAGGCTTGATATAACAATAGCAGGAACAGTATAGCAAGCACAATATAGGGTTAATACCCAAGCTGTAGTCAGTCTCTGTGATGGTGATTAGCCAACGCCCGGTATACAATAGTCCCAGGAAAAAGGTAGCAGCTAGCTCAAGCAAGGCGACCAACTGAATCACGGCCAGATCACGGTCTGGAGATGCCCCTGTGATAGGGGTAACCAACAGTAGTGAGAGCCAATGCCCCAACAGGGGTGAGCGACATAGAGAGATACTGCCTGAGCCTAAGGAGCCAACATAGGAAGCACCCCTGGTGCGGTAGTAGTGTACACTGCGAATGCCAACGGGACCTGAGCCTCGCACCCCTTAGGTGCTGTAACGGAGATAGCACTGCCCAAGCTGACTATTGAGCCCACGCACAACTGAGTGCGAATGGATGGACACATACACAGTGAGCAAACAGAACCGGAGCCAAGCACCCTTCCGGTGCCGACACGGAGCTTCCACTGCCAGAGTATAGGAATGCCCTTTGCACCACGTGACGCAATGTAACGGATCACGGCAACCAACAGATAGAGACTCTGCAATGAAAAGCTAGGCTCGGTATAATGGAGAATGCTCAGTAATGTAAGAGAGGCTCGGTAACGGAGGCAACAAGCTTGGCAGGCGTATGCAATGGCTCGGTTACACGGAAGCAATAGGCACAGCAGTGTTAAGCCAGGTTCAGACACAAAGGTACAGCTCAGCAGTAATCTCTCGGCTCAGTAATGGAGGAAACCAACAGGCTCAGAAGCGGAGGCCACAGGGAAAGAGAGTGAGATCAGTTGGTGCTAACTGCGAGCAGGCTCACAATGTCACCAGGCGACAGATGAATACAGACTGGAGGAATCACGGAGCAGGAACGTCAGCCAGTATCTGTTGATCACTGAGCAGGATAGTCAGCCGGAACCGGGTCAATCACGAAGCAGAAAGACAGCCAGAAATGAGTCAATCATGGAGCAGGATCGTCATCCAGAACCGAGTCAATCACGGAGCAGGAAATCAGCCAGAACCGGGTCAATCACGGAGCAGGAACGTCAGCCAGAATCGAGTCAATCAAGGAGCAGGAACGTCAGCCAGAATCAGATCAATCACGGAGCAGGAACGTAGAGTAGTCAGATGAGCCGGGTCGGTACACAGGAATACAGGAACACAGCAAAATATCGCAGGCACAGGAACACCACGAAAGGGCACCTTACAGGTCCCCTGACGCTCAATATAAAGGAACACCCTGGGCGGGCCAATCAGCTTCCTCCAATGGACAAGCTCCAGCACAGAGAGTGACAGGAAAGCACGGGCACTGTGATAGGGATACTATCACGGTGCCCGTGATTGCTGCCTTTTCCTGTCAGTTACCTGAATGGGCTTTCCATTGGCTGCCTGCTTTCAGCCCGCCCAGTATTGCCTATTTAAAATGGGCTTGGGCACCCTTTGGTTGCCCTTTCGTGGTGTCTCTATGTTGCCTGCATCTGCATTGTGTTCCTGAGCTTCCTGGGCTGTTTCTACACTATTTCTCTCCAGTGATCGCCTGAGATCCTGTCTGACAGCTTCCTCTGTTCCTGCTTCCATTTCTGATCCAGTTGGCTGTTGTTCCTGCTGCCGTTCCTGGCCTGGTTGGCTGCCGTGCTGTTCCTGTTTCCTGTCCTGTACCGGCTGTGTTCCTGCTCCCGGATCGCCTGCAGTGTGCCTCCTCCTTCTATCACCTTGGGCGACATTTTCATTTCTCTGTCTGTTCAGTACGCGGGTAATGGTTTGCTCCACGTATACCGGCTGCTTGCTGTGTTCCTTACAGCACCGGTGGAGATTCTGTCACCCAGTACGCGGGTACTGGTTTGCTCCATGTAACCGGCTGCTTGCTGCGTTCCTTACAGCACTGGTAGAGATTCTATCACCCAGTATGCGGGTAATGGTTTGCTCCACGTATACCAGCTGCTTGCTGCATTCCTTACAGCACCGGTGGAGATTCTGTCACCCAGTACGCGGGTACTGGTTTGCTCCATGTATAACCGGCTGCTTGCTGCGTTCCTTACAGCACCGGTAGAGATTCTATCACCCAGTACGCGGGTACTGGTTTGCTTCACGTATAACCGGCTGCTTGCTGCGTTCCTTACAGCACTGGTAGAGGTTCTGTCACCCAGTACGCAGGTACTGGTTCGCTCCACATATATCCGGCTGCTTGCTGCGTTCCTTACAGCACCGGTAGAGATTCTGTCTGTTCACTACACGGGTACTGGTTTGCTCCACATATACCAGCTGCTTGCTGCGTTCCTTACAGCACCGGTAGAGATTCTGTCACCCAGTACGCGGTTACTGGTTTGCTCCACGTATAACCGGCTGCTTGCTGCATTCCTTACAGCACTGGTAGAGATTGTGTCACCCAGTACGTGGGTACTGGTTCGCTCCATGTATAACGGGCTGGTTGCTGCTTTCCATTTAGCACCTGTTATCCTTGTCTGTTCAGTACGCGGGTACTGGTTCTCTCCACGCTTAACCGGCTGCTTGATGCATTCCAATTAGCACCGGTGATCCTTGTCTGTTCAGTATGCGGGTACTGGTTCGCTCTGTGATTACCGGGTGCTCATCTACACCTATACAGCCCCGGCAAGGTCTCTGTGTGCTTAGCGTAGACGACTGGATTACACCACCTATATACCAGTTGCTGAGACCATCTCTGTCAGTACACCAGTACTTGCAATCTTATGGTTTTAACGAGGCTGGTATATTGGCAAGGCCGGTAGAGCCTCCTCTCTCTCTATATACCAGTCTTAGGGCTGCCTTTCCCGGTATATTGGCAAGGCCGGTAGAGCCTCCTTCTTCTCCACTGCACTGTGTTTTTATCTTAACTCTGTGTCTGAGAGTCAAAACAAACTGTGACAGGTAGTCAGCCAAAGCCTGGATTGGTACACAGAGAGCGGTAGTCAGCCAAAGCCTGGATCGGTACACAGAGAGCGGTAGTCAGCCAAAGCCTGGATCGGTACACAGGGAGCGGAACAGAAACAAGGTCAGACAAAAACTAGATCAACACAGAACAGGAGCACAAAAACGTAAGGTCAGGAACACCACGAAAGGGGACAGGAGGGCGTATATAAAGAATGGGCTAGCCAGCAAGCACCAATAAGAGACAGCCAAACACAAACCCAGAAGTAGGAATGTCACACAGAAAATCACGGGCACCATGATAGTACCCCCCTCTCAAAGACCCCCCGCCTTGAGGGGGTCTAGGTTTGTTAGGAAACTTGGCATGGAATCTGCGCAACAGAACTGGAGCATGAATATCAGAGTGGTTAACCCATGAACGTTCCTCCGGACCATAACCCTTCCAATGCACCAAGTATTGGACCTGGCCACGGAACTTACATGAGTCCAGAATACTCTGCACCTCATATTCATCATGATCCTGTATGCGCACAGGACCAGGGACAGCAGGAGTGGTGGTATAGCTGTTGCACACCAATGGCTTAAGAAGTGACATATGGAACACATTATGTATTTTCATGGAAGCCGGTAATTCCAATGCATAGGAGACAGGGTTAACTCGACGGAGTACCCGGAACGGACCCACAAACCGAGGAGCAAACTTGCGACAAGGAACTTGCAACCTGAGATTCTTTGAGGATAACCAGACCCGGTCCCCCACCTGGAATACAGGAGCCGGCAGGTGTCTGTTGTTGGCATGCTGCTGGGCTCGTGCAAAAGATTCACGTAGGGTATTCTGGACCTGTGCCCATGTGGAGCGGAGCTGCCTAATATGCTCATCCAGAGCCGGAATCTGCTGTGCCTGAAAGTTATCTGGGAGCAAGCATGGTTGAAACCCGTAATTGATCAGGAAGGGTGAGCTCCCAGAAGTGCTGCACACCGCACAGTTCCTGGCAAACTCTGCCCACAGCAACAAGTCAGCCCAATTGTCTTGATGACTGGAAATGAAACATCACAAAAACTGCTCCAATCCCTGATTGGCACACTCAGCAGCCCCATTAGTTTGGGGATGATAGGCCGAGGATAATGACAACTGAATCCCCATCTGGTCACAAAAGGCCCTCCAGAATCTCAAGATGAATTGACTCCGATAATCCGAGACCTGCACCTTAGGTACCCCGTGGAGTCGGAATACCTCCCTGGCAAATACAATTGCCAGCTCCTTAGCAGATGGCAACCCAGGGAGTGGCACAAAATGGGCCATTTTAGAGAACCTGTCAAATATCATTAGAATTACAGTAAACCCTCTAGAGTCTGGCAGTTCTACCAAGAAATCAATAGATACGTGTGACCAAGGTCGGTCCCCATTAGGAACAGTCTGTAAGAGGCCCACAGGAAGATGTCTGGGGACCTTGGAACGGGCACAAGTGGCACAGGCTGCTGTAAATGCCGCACAGTCATCCCTCATGCCAGGTCACCAAAACATACGGGACAATGACCAAATCAATTGATTCTTCCCAACATGACCAGCCGCCCGGGAGGAGTGGTAAGTATCCATTAGTTTAGCCTGAAAAGGCTCGGCCACAGAGCACTTGCCCACAGGTTTCTCTGGAGGAGCACTGGCCTGGGATGCCAAGATCTCCTCCCCTAAGGGAGAAGTGATACTGGTGCATAGGGTGGCAAGTATACGGTTCGGAGGAAAAGAGGCACAGGTATAGAGTCAGCTTCAGGATCTGAACCAAATTGTCTGGATAAGGCATCAGCACAAACATTCTTAGTACCAGGCAAGTAAGAGACAATGAAATTGAAACGAGACAAAAATAGCGCCCATCTCACTTGCCTCGGAGAAAGCCTTTTAGCCTCTGAGAGATACATGAGGTTTTTATGATCAGTCAGAATCAAAATAGGTACCTTAGTGCCCTCCAACAAATGTCGCCATTCACGTAAGGCCAGAATAATCACTAGGAGTTCCCGGTCTCCAATATCATAAAGACTCTGCGCTTTGGTCAATTTCCTTGAAAAGAACCCGCATGGTCTCAAAGTCTTATCAAGATCTGGTTTTTGGCCCAAGACTATCCCGACTCCAGTCTCAGAAGCATCCACCTCTAAAGTAAATGGCAACCCAGGAATAGGATGCGACAGAACTGGAGCAGTAGAAAATGCCAATTTTATTGTCTCAAATGCCTTAATTGCCTCTGGGGACCATTCTGAGGCAGATGCATCCTTGTGGGTCATATTGGTGAGTGGCTTAACAGTACTGTAATAGTTGCGAATAAATTTCCTATAATAATTTGCGAATCCTAGAAATCGCTGTAAGGGTTTGAGGCCCGTGGGCCAAGGCCACAGTTGTACAGCTGCAAGCTTGTCCTTGTCCATCGCAAAGCCCTTTTTAGACATCACATACCCCAAAAAGGTCACACTGGACCTATGGAACTCGCACTTCTCGAGTTTTCAATACAACTTAATTTCTGCAAAACTGCCGAGACATGTCCGCTGTGAGTCTCCAGGTCAGGAGAGTAAATCAAAATGTCGTCTAGGTACACGACCACAGAGGATTGTAAAAATTCTCGTAGGACATCATTAATCAATTCTTGAAATACCGCCGGGGCATTGCACAGACCAAATGGCATGACTAAATACTCGTAGTGCCCGTAAGAGTATTGAAAGCTGTTTTCCACTCATCACCATCCTTAATCCGAACTAAATTGTATGCCGCCCACAGGTCCAGTTTGGTAAAAATGGAAGCGCCCTTTAAACGATCAAACAGTTCGATGATGAGTGGAATGGGATAGGCATTCTTTATCATTATTTTGTTAAGACCCCTATAATCAATACAGGGTCTAAGTTCCCCGTCCTTCTTTTTAACAAAAAATAATCCAGCCCCCGAGGGCAAGGAAGACTTTCGCATAATACCCCGAGCCAGGGCGTCACTGATATATTCCTCCATGGCCCTATTTTCTTCACCAGACAATGGGTATGTCCTACCCTTCGGGGGGCATAGAGCCTGGCACAAGATCAATAGCACAATCGTAGGGACGATGTACCGGCAAAGTGCTAGCCTCACCCTTACTGAACACATCGCTGAATGATTGGTATTCCAGCGGTAAGGAGGGAGAGGTACACAAGATTTTGGTAGGCTGACTCAGACAGTGGGTTTTACAGTGTTCAGACCATGACAATACTTCACAAGTTCTCCAGTCCAGTCTGGGATTATGCTTATGCAGCCATGGAAACCCCAAAGTGACCTCAAAATGGGGGAACTGGATGATCTGGAATTGTAGGGTCTCTTTGTGAAGTGCTCCAGTGCCCACTGATAAAGGGCATGTCTCCTGCCTGACTTGACGTGGTACCAGTGGCCTTCCATCAATGGCCTCAATGTCGAGCGGAGAGTCTCTGCTTACTAGCGGAATGTTATGCATCATCGCAAAGTTCTTGTCCATAAAGTAACCGGCTGCACCGGAATCAATTAGAGCAGGCGTATTAGCAGATACAGAAGCCCAAGAGATCACAATGTCAATCGCAGGTTTGCTTAACATGCCTTCTGGGGACTGGTATACGCCACCTAGGATCTGTCCTCCATATGACCCTAGGTGCGCTAGTTTCCTGGTCACACAGGACAAGTTTTTAGCATATGACCTGCCTTGCCACAGTACAGGCATAGCCCCTGTTTGCGACGGAAGGAGCGCTCTTGCTTGGACAATCGTGCAAACCCCACTTGAATAGGTTCCGTGCTCCCTATAGCAGGACCCGGAGGTGTGGGAGGAGAGGGAGGCATGGGTGTGAAATTAACCCTGGTGCCAGATTCGCCAGTGGATCTTGCTCTACGATCCTTGTAAAGACTCCTCTCCCTTATACGGGAGTCAATCAGAATAGTGTACTCAATTAATTCGTCTAGACCCACCGGTAGATCTTTGGCCACAATTTCATCTTTAATTTTATGGTCGAGGCCTTGGGCAAATGCAGCAACAAGCGCATCATCGTTCCAGCCTACCTCTGCTACGAGTGTACAAAATTCAATGGCAAACTCAGAAACAGTACATGTGTCTTGCTGGATTCTCATAAGGCGCTTGGCAGCAGAGGTGGCACGCCCTGGAACCCTGAACACACTGCGGAAGGCCCTTACAAATTCAGCAAAATTAGTAGTAATTGGTTTACCAGTCTCCCAAATCGGATTTGCCCAGGCTAGGGCCTTGCCCGTGAGTAGTGAGATCATAAATCCCTCCTTGCTTCTGTCACTGGGAAACGCCTGTGGCACCAGTTCAAGAAAAATCTCCAGTTGGTTCAAGAACCCACGGCAAAGTGTTGGCTCACCATCATATCTCAAAGGCAGTAGAGCAGTAACGGAGAGCCCTCTAGAGGAAGAGCTGGGTACACTAGCCTGTGCCAATGGTGCCGGAACTGGAGTGGCCACCAAAGATTGTACAGGTCTCTCGAGACAAGCAGTGCATTCAAGAATGGTCTGAATGGCCATAGACAGTTGGTCTAACCGTTGTTCCTGAGCATCCAATCTCCAAAGGAGATTCTGGGAACTACCCTCACCAGCCTTGTCTGAGGTCATGGCCCTTTCGTACTGTCACGGTTTTATTGAACACTCAGACAATTTGGTAGGATAAAATAGAAAAGCTTTATTAGGCAATATAAAGCGCAACAAGGCCCTTCACGGGTCCAAACTCTACAAGCAGCAGTAAGAAAGTTTGACACAGGTCAGGGCATACAAATAGCAATACAAATAATGCGGCTCTATCAGCCTTACAGATTACCGGGTAAGGCAGCCGGGTGACTGGTGCGACAGAAATAAAGGAGGCTCTACCGGCCTTACCGAATACCGGATAAGGCAGCCTGGAGACTGGTGCAACAAGGAACAGAGGAGGCTCTACCGGCCATACTGAATACCGGGTAAGGCAGCCTGGTATCTGGTGCAACAAGGAACAGAGGAGGCTCTACCAGCCTTACCGAACACCGGGTAAAGCAGCCTGGTATCTGGTGCAACAATAATAATAATAACTAGTATTTATATAGCGCCTTTCTCCCAGTGGGACTCAAAGCGCTTTCAGCACATGCTCTCGGAATTAACCAAATCGGCAGCTGAAATAATAGATGTCATTATTACTCAATCAATGGTACTCATTTATTGATCTTGGAAGGATGAAGGGCTGAGTTGACCCTGCTGGGATTTGAACCACTGAGCTATCTCACCAGCAGGGAACAGAGGAGGCTCTACCGGCCTTACCGAATACCGGGTTAGGCAGCCTGTTATCTGGTGCAGCAGAGAGAGTACTGACAGGTAGTAACACCGTAGGCCAGTGCGCTCAGGAGGTAGTACTGGCAAAGGCCCCACTGGATCACAGGCTGAGAGTAGTATAATGAGCTGACAACGGTAACCACTAGTGACCGGATATCATGGACTGGGTTTATGTAACAGAGGCTACAGAGAATCACTGGCTGAGCATAGTGTAATGAGCTGGTAACGGTAACCGCTAGTGACCGGATAGCACGGACTGGGTGTATGTAACGGAGGCCACAGAGAATCACAGGCTGAGCATAGTGTAATGAGCTGGTAACGGTAACCGCTAGTGACCGGATAGCACAGACTGGGTGTACGTAACAGAGGCCACAGAGAATCACAGGCTGAGCGTAGTGTAATGAGCTGGCAACGGTAACCGCTAGTGACCGGATAGCACAGACTGGGTGTACATAACTGAGGCCACAGAGGATCACAGGCTGAGCGTAGTGTAATGAGCTGGCAACGGTAACTGCTAGTGACTGGATAGCACAGACTGGGTGTACGTAACGGAGGCCACAGAGAATCACAGGCTGAGCGTAGTGTAATGAGCTGGCAATGGTAACCGCTAGTGACCAGATAGTACAGACTGGTATCACGTATCGGAGGCCACACTGATACACAGGCAGAGAGTAGCGCAACCGGAGGCAACAAATATGAGAGAACTGACAACAATAGCGAGGGCAGCACAAGGAGCGTTAGGCAGTAAATGCCTGGATCAGTATCAGAGAGCGGTAGTCAGCCAAAGCCTGGATCGGTACACAGAGAGCGGTAGTCAGCCAAAGCCTGGATTGGTACACAGAGAGCGGTAGTCAGCCAAAGCCTGGATCGGTACACAGAGAGTGGTAGTCAGCCAAAGCCTGGATCGGTACACAGGGAACGGAACAGGAACAAGGTCAGACGAAAACCGGATCAACACGGAACAGGAGCACAGAAACGTAAGGTCAGGAACACCACGAAAGGGCACCGGCCTAGTGACAGGAGGGCGTATATAAAGGCTAGCCCTGGGAGGAGCTAGCCAGCTAGCACCAATAAGAGACAGCCAAACACAAACCCCGAAGTAGGAATGACGCACATAGAATCACGGGCACCGTGATAGTATGCTTTAGAAACACTACTGAACTGCGCATGTGTTGTCCACAAGGTTTGTTAGCTCTGTAGATGAGCATTCTTACTGTACTGGTTTGATACCTGGATGTTAGTACACACATGAATTAGTGTCTTCTGTGTCTATATGTGAATGTTCCAGTAGAGGTTGCTGTGAACATCAGGGCAAACATTGCATCACCAACACAATCACTTGAAACATCAAGAAGTGAGCTTCAAGGAAGTGTTGTCAAGACTTCAGTCCGGTCACATAGAAAGTCCTCTGTTCAAGGATAGATCAAGCTATGGATGCCTGTGGGACAAGAGGAAAAGATTTGGAGCAGCACCCTTGAACTGATCGTCATGAAACATTTTCAGCATCATTATTCCCGTAATCTTTTCTGTTACAGGGGAGTACACGAACCATTGCTTTGTAATGTGTTGTGTACTCGTCTGTAACCCATTATGGAGAGAACTAAGGGGATGTCAACCAGCCCTAGGGATATGTGCTTCTGACATGAATACAAACATCAACAAATATATCCAGTAGCTCCATGAAACAAATACATTTGGACTGCCATTGTGAGAGTGACAGTGGCAGGCCAAATGTATTTGTTTCATGGAGATATTAGGACATATTTGTTGATGTGTGTATTCATGTCAGGGGCACACATCAGTGCACACACACAGGTCAGCATGGTGTCCCTTGAGATCCAATCCACATTTCATGACCTCTATGTTGTGTACCAATACCACTGTAGATCCATCCCTCTGCTGCTCTTTTCAGCTCTAGCAAACTATAGGTACCATGTTCACTCCAATTGCCCTTTAACCCCTGATGTGACAGAGTGTTATCCGATGCATTGCATTGGATAACACTCTTTTGCTACAAGGGTACCATGGTTGCTATGGCTATGATCATGGCAAATCACGTTGGTTTCTGTCAATCAAGCCCTGGAACACGCAGAACATGAGTAATGTGTTGCACCTTGGTTTACGTGGGAGAATGCATGATATCCTTGAGGTAGAAATTTCAACATGGACGACAGGGGGGCAGATGGTATTAGAATCCACACCCACATCACTTGACACGTCCATGGAATGGTAGTTTTTGGTGGGCTATACTGCAGCCTGTGTCAGGGCTGGGTCACTGATCCTGCGGGAGAAAACAGAATACACTCACCACAGGACTGATGATGGACATGCATTGATTGTGTGCATGCATGTTTTATACTCACAGCTGAAGTGATCCCTGATCAATCTGTCTCTTATCTGTGTCCCTGTTAGGGTTTCCTCACCCTGGACAATGTCCACAGGGTCACCAGGTATGGGTGGGGGCTGGATGTCATCCACAAGTCTGGTGTCCACCGCTATGTTGTGCAATATTGCTCATGCCATTATAATATCACAGACATGGCCTGGGGCATACTGTAGTGCTCTCCATGATTGATCCAGACATCAATATCGTGACTTTAGGAGCCCAAAAGTCTGCTCAATGGCATTCCGAGTTCTGGCATGAGCCTGATTGTAGCCACAGGTGTGTGTAGTGAGTTGTCCCTTTAAGTAGGTGGTAGGGTGTTGTCTAGGGGTGGTGATGAGGTGAGTGATGACCAATGGGAAGGTGTTTGTTGTCCAGGTAAGTGTTTGCAGGTGTGCCTGTGTTTTAAGATGTGCTGTGTTGTGATTGCTGTGTCTCTCTCAGTTGCGGGTGTAAAGTTGTGGGGTGCAGGTTGTGTCTTGCACAGGTGAGCTTGTTTTGTATTGGCAGGTGTCTGTGTTGTGTGATAACCCCCATAGTTCTGTGCCATGATGTGTGGGTGTTTTTGTGGAAGGCCTTGTCCCTGTCTTGTTGCTTGGTTCTTGTGTTGTGTTGTGTGACAGTGATTTGTGGTGTGTGGCCAGGTTTTTTGTGTTATTTTGGCATTGCACAGGTTAATTTTCCCATTTGCATGCTTGTGTGGTGAGCAGTTTGTCTGTTTTACCATGTAATAGGGTTTTTTTTTTGCCCATTAAGTGTCTAACAGCTAACAAAACTGGCTCTTAACTTTTTCCCGTTAACTGTATCTTTTCCTCTGCTGTTAGCAGTACCGCACTCCTTTGAATAGCTCTGGGGAATCTTGTTCCATGGGTCTCAATACATATAGGTGTATCGGCCGTAATGATTTGTGCTCTGCCGTTAACTGATCACAAGACGGACCTTTGAATGGCTAACAACACGTTAACGCACCAGTTAGTGTTTTTTTTTTTCCTAACGGCTGCCTTTAAATCTACCCCTGAGAGTCAGGAAGTCACGTAGCAAGGCCAAGACAGTATTGCCAAGGTATTTGAAGGAGTCAACTATCTGCAACGGACGGGAGACCAATGAAACAGAGGCAGGAAGAGGGTCCAGGAAAAACAAAGAGGATTTAGACTAGTTAAAGGGATAGCAATGTTTAAATTTAAGTTTCTTTAATATTGTAGGCATTAAAAAAAAGAATTACATTGATTTAAGTCTTGTCTCTCAAACCTTTATGATTTGAGACATTTAACTAGCGAAAGTTTCCCCCTCCAGGCTGTTTCAGAGAAGTCAGAAGCAGATTCCGGTCATTTGACCGCATTGCGGCTCTTCAGTAGAGCCCTAATCACACTATTTAGAAATAAATACTTCATCAGAATGGTCTACAAAGTGTTCCTGGTTTGCAAGCACATTTTTTTAGACCATTCCAGCAAAGTATTTATTTCTAAATAGTGAAATTTCGGCTCTACTGAAGAGCTGCTTTCTGGTCAAATGACCGTAATCTGCTGCTGTCAGCTAGAGTGCCGACTTCTCTGAAACAGCCTGGAAGGGGGAACTTTAGACAGTTATATCTCTCAAACCTTTACCTTTATATCAATGTAAATCTTTTTTTTAATCCTTACAATATTAACAAAATTAAACATTACTATCCCTTTAACCACCAGGTCTGAAAATAGGCTGGGTCGACCAACTCCAACAGTTGCACCAAAGAGAGGCCAGTGTCACTCAGGAACAGAAGCATGTAATCTGCATACAAAGCAATCTTCTCCTCCATCCACTGAATTCAGAAGCCCACAATCTCGAGATCCCTTAAGAACAATGAGGCCAGATGCTCCAATGTCAAGGCAAACAAGGCCGGTGACAGCTTTCACACCTGCTGAGTTCCCCTATGAAGGGCAAATTCGGGAGCGCACCCCCAGCCAGTGGACACAACAGCTACTGGTTTAGCATAGAGGATCTGGACCCATTGAATAAATGTTGGAACAAAGCCAAACATGGAGAGAATCTCCCACAGAAAACTCCATTGAGTGGAGTCAAAGGCCTTGGCAGCATCAAGAGATGCAACTTCCTGATTACTGCTATTCTCATGAGGAAGGAACAAATATGTGAATTTATCATCTGTGGTTATTCATAGTAGACTTCCCAAGCATAAACCCTGTCTGATCTGGGTGAACCAATGTTACTATCACTTGGTTCAATCGACTTGCCAAGATTTTGGCAAGAACTTTAGAGTCAGCCATCAGGAATGAAATGGGTCAATAAGACTCACAAACGGAGAGATCTTTCTCAGGTTTGGGAAGCACCATGATGGAGGCTGCATTCATGGAGGGTGGAAGAGACCATTAAAAAAGACAGTAAGGTAAGCATTGAGTAAGTGAGGAGCCAGGGTTTCTGCATATGTTTTGCACCTCTCAGGTGGCAGTCAATCTCTACCCTGAGTTTTGTTGTTCAGGAACGAACATATCGCCTCAACCATCCCCCGAGTCGTGATAGGAGAGTCAAGCATTCCATAATATCAATTTAAGAACCCTAGAACCCATATTGACCTATTTTCAAGTAATGTTCTGCACAAGGAAATCAGGAGGGATCCAGTGATACAGAGTGTCCAACATGGTGAGGCAGATGAACAAGAAGGGGAGTGGAAAGGAAAGAAAAAAGAGGGAAGAAGAGAAGATGAAGAGAGAGAAACAAAAACACCCACCCTGCCTTGAAATCCCACCCAACAAACCCACCAACTAACACAGAACTAACCCCCCCCCCACCCTATCCTCACCCTACCTCCTGTTTGGGAGGAGAAAACTCCAACCTATGGCTCTGTAGCCATAACCCATAAAACTCATAAAAGTCTAGCCATCCTGAGCTGCAGAGAGATTGGCAGACAATCAGAGCCTGTATAGGCAGGAATATAGAGCACAATAGGAGAAAAAAACAAAAACAAACACCTACAACCTCCCAAAAAACGACACCCCTACATGAAACCCCCCAGGACACATCGGAACAAGACACCATCTCATGCATCCCCGCGGCTAGGCGAAGGAGGAGGGGGAGACAGACAGAGAGTGAGAGCCCCACCTGACAAACACCAAAAAGCTACTGCCAGTACTCAAGAGCATTTTCACAGAAACATAGCTGCCCACTCATTCTGGGCTACGTGGTATATGACACATCTCATCATGGAACCCTGGAGACACCTTGGCATGGGCGGGATCCCACATGCCACACACATGCACATGCTTGGAAATGGACAGAAGCGCCCCTCAACCACAAGTACATATGATCTGAGAGGGGCAATTGGGACACATCACCTGTCCAGGGGCCACCCAGAAAAGGAAGCAGCCAGAAGAGGGAGATGAGGAAGAGCCCCAACAGAATAAACATTGTTACAACCAATACACAACCCAACATCCCAGAATAACATATTCAGAAACAGATGACCCGCAAAGAGCCAAAACTGGGGACTACATCCCCACCCTGGATGCCCATCTGTAAAATATTGGGCAGCAGCCATGCGAAGGAGGTAGGAAATAGAGCAGGTAGTCAAACAGCAATGCAACAGTAACATCTCAAGGTCGTGTCCAAACATGTGGGGGTGTGACCGAATGAAAGAGGAGTAAAAAAGTTTTTTCTTCTCCCCCTCAATCACCCCTCCCCCACACTGTATAGCGTCCCCGTCTCAGGTAACCCCGCATGAGGGAAAGCCAGGAGGGGAAGGCTGAGAAGGAGCAGGATCAGGACCAGAAGCTAAGATAACATTTAGCATGGGAAAAAAGCATTGGGCTCAAGAAGTTGCATAAATTACAAAGCCCCATTCCAGAAAATCCCACTGAAACACAGGGAGACATGTTGAGTCCAAAAGGGACACATGAGGCACATCTCCCCCCCACCACCACTGATTCCTAACAAAATATTCCTGTCCCTCTCATATGCACTTGGGGTTGAGGTGCTCTCTAGTCCGTATCACCTGGGAGTTGCCCATATCCAAGCATGTGCACATGTATGGCTTGTGGGATCCCCCCCATGCCAAGGCGTCTCTTTTTTTTTTTTTTTTTTAAAAGAGCAGAACATAGAGGGCTATGTATGTATATATTGGGATTTATTTAGTGCTTGTTGATCCAAGGAGAAATCTGATTGTCATTTGGAATCGAGAAGGAATGTTTCCCCCCATTAAAAGCAGAATTTGAAATTACTGTAATGGGGGGGGGTTTGCCTTCTTTTGGATCAACAACGGTAAACAGGAATAGGAAAAGGGTTGAACTTAATGGACACAAGTCTTTTTTCAACCTAAACTGCTATGTAACTATGTAACATCCTCACCATGTCCCCCTCCACAACAAATAGAAAGCCAAAAAGTCCAGATAGATGGCGACCCAGTGATTTTTGTATGTAAGTTGCCCCTTCAGGCGGAAGAGATGCAAGACAGTGTCTCTGTCCCTATAATTTATTAGCTTTGCAATCAATGGCCTTGAAGGCGAGCCTGGGGAGGTTATTCGGTAGGCACCCCATAAACTCTCCCAACGATAAAGGTTGCAGAAAAATTCTCAAGAGCCCAGAATCTCTTTCAACCATTGCTCAAGGAAGGTCTTAGGAGTATGCCCTTCTTGTCTATCTGGGAGGCCACTCAATTGAATATTACATCTTTGGAGACTACTCTCCAGGTTGTGCATTTTGGGAAACAGTGTATGGACTTGTTATTGGAGTGAGCACACCCAGGCCTGGACAGGTGGCATGACATCCTCCACTGCCAAGAGTCTCCTCTGTATCTCTCCTACGTTAATCTTCATAATCTGCTGGACAGCATGAAGCAAGTTGAGATCGAGATGAAGGATGTCTATTTTGAATGTCAAAATAGATTGGTAATTAGCAATTGCTGCCAAAAGCTCATTAAAGTGTGCCTTAGAAGCATACTCAGATCCAGGCAATGGAGGCTATGACACTGGGTCAGACTGATTTTCCAACAGGTCCTCCATTTCATCTTCACTAATCTGTCAACTGGACAAATTTTTTACTGTATTCACTTGATTTCTTGCCCATGATCATAGGGTGAGTGAGCAAACAAGAAAGGGAGTAAGGCAGAGGAATCAGGTATATGATCAAGTCACTAAACCTCAGATAGATGTATTGACCAGAGGTTGTCTTAAATGCTTCAACCTGCAGGAGAGACAAACAGGCCTCTCACTCCATCAACATGCAGGTATTACCCACAGTAGTGGCGATGAATAACTCTCCATAGTGTAATAATAGGCAGGATCGCACAAAGAGCTACAGGGAGTAAAGATAGCAAATGGGGTGATGTAGCAATTACACAGGAGTAGCAGTACAGGGGTCACAGGGTGGGTATCAACCAGATGTATCACAAATCAGGACAGAACAGGTGTTAAACTTCTGCACCATCAGGCCAGAGCTGTCTCCAAGGAAGACCCAGCAAGTATCAATCCAGTAGCAACAGAAAGCAATAGGTTTTGCTGTTAATACTAATGTCCTGCAGTCTCAGGACCAGTGGCAGACAGTCTTCCTCCTGCTTCTAAACTTCCTCCTGGCAGGCAGCACCTCCCTTCTCTCCAAACTGTCACAGCACCACAGCCCTATCTTCTCACAGAGAAACCATTATGCATCTAGTGATTACCCAGAATAATAATAAGGGAGGGAATGGAAACATACACAAGGAGGGAAAAAATAACAAATGGCACAATGTTGGGGCAAGGAAGGCAAGTCAGTCAGTGACCACTCTGGTAAATGTATATCCAACACTGGAGCTTAGTAAGCAATTGGCTTTGCTGATGTAGAGTACCGCATAAGGGTCTCCCTGACAGTGAAAAGATATATCCCCAGTTATGCCCCCTGGAAAGGGCTACTTACAGTCAGGTAGCAGTGGCTCAGAGTATCTGGGGTGTCAGAGCTGGTAGAGCAGGTAGCCTGTGTAGAGTCACACTGGTGAATGGAGTTGTTTGAGTTGTTGAGTATAGACTGGCTATCATCAAAGTCTCCACAGGCCTGCTGCTGGGAAGATGCACAGCTCAATACTGAGGTCTACGCATCCCAGGAACACCAGGTGCAGGGGCTGCAAGTAGAGATTGGCTTCAGTGCACCTCTAATCTCTGGGAGGCAGTCATGGGCCCGTAGATGACAGCAGGGCTCCTGACACTCGGCAGACTCCAACTGGACCAGGATGTTCAGTCAAAGAGGCGCAGTGGTGCTGCAGCAAGCAATAGAAGTTCGGTGCTCACACCCACAATGTAATGTCCCCAAACTGGATCACTTCTTTCCACACATTCTGTCTCCATGCTGCAGTGGCACCTGCCACCTAGGCCATGGCCCAAGGGCAGCCAAACCAAGACTAGAACCACCTCCAAACAGGTCCAGGATGGTCCCAGAGTCACCAAGAACAGGTGAATAGCAGTGTTGTAGACACCAAACAGTTTTTTTTTGTGGCTGGCAGAGGATATGCTGCGTAGTTCCTTCAGTAAATATATTTACTTTTGTTAGCTTCTACAGTGTTTATGATTTTCCTTCACCATCCAGCCTGGTGATTATATTGCAGTCTATGGGGATTAGTCTTTTGGAGCAGCGGAAACCAATTTACTTTGTCTAACAAATAAACATTCCCTTTGCATTCAAAGGATTAACAACCCCATGTAAGCAATGTAGTCCATTTATGCAGTTTATATACCCCAAACATTGCTCGAGATAAAACAGAATTTAAAGGAGCTGTAAACAGTTCTTTCTTTATGAAAAAAATATATTATAGGGCTTTTCCTGTTGAGTAAAATAAGGGTATTCCCACTGCTGAGAGATACATATTTCCAGAGTTATTACACTTTAAACTATTTTTACATTAACAGTGCCCTCTAGGGATCAGATCCCAATTAGTTATTCAGTTGCATTCTCTAGGAGAGGGGAGCTATTGACAAACAGTTCTCCACTGAATGTGATAGAAACTGCTGAGTCATGTTGTCACTCAAAACTTTCAGAAAGTAATCTCACTGTAAATCACTTCCTGACAATCTGAACTGTTATCGCATTTGAATAAAACATCTGACAACGTTGAGAGTACCTTTGTTTTACTCAGCCAGAAAAGGCCAAATAAATATAGGTTTTCACTCCAGTTGTCAAAAGTATGAAAATTACATTTATAATTCAGAGAGGAGAAAAATAGATTAAAGTTCTACCAAATTCCTCTGCATCTTGTTAGTACATCATGTACAACACACTCAACTTGCCCCTGTCCCCTCCTCCCCCCTTTGTTGCAAGTGGCATTTAGGGAAAATTTGTAATCATAAATAGCTGAGTAACTTGACATTAGATAGGCATAGCACTAGAAGAATTCCTTCCAGAGGTTATTATTGCACAAAATAACATTAGTGTAAACCCCCTTAGTATTTACCTGATGATATCACAGTGTTGTTATTTACCTAATGATGTCACCATTCGTGTCATTCTTGGTGCAGGTGATGTCAGTCTATTATGCTATTGTAACAGAGAAAGAAACAGAATGTAAAAACTTTTACCTTAATGTCACCGCACGTGTGGAACCATTGGGTGAGTGTTAATATCTAAGTAATTATTTGTTCTTTTTTTTTTTTTTTTTTTAATTAAAGCCATATTATTTGTAATGTCTTCTGCCTTAGTGACAAATGACCATCGTCAGAAAATTAGAGTAGCAATTCTGAGCCAAACCAACTGCACCATAGAGAGCAAATAAAAATCCCCATACACTTAAATGGAGTTTTTAAAAGCATAAATACTAGAGAGGTCTCCAACGCACTGCTCTGCAATGAGTTAGATACCTCTCCAGCATTCATGGGTTTGAAGACCCAATTTAAGTCAGTAGGAATTGTTATCCTACATTTCCACTCTGATCTCCCACTGTGTCCCATCTCACCACCTACAATCAGCCAATGACATTCTTCTCTTAGCTCCATTTGTGTGTGTGCATCTCTCTCATATCAAACCCTTTCTCTCATTACTCCCTATCCGTGGAATGCTCTACCTCCCACCCTGCTCCACTGCATTTCTCTTGTGGTCTTCAAGTCTTGTTTAAAATTTAATCTCCTCAGCTAGACTTCAACAAGCTGGGAGGCACTGACTTCATACATCCAAGACTCTTATAATTTACTTCTTTATGTTCCCCTATCCCAACTAGAAATCAAACACTGTATTCTGCACTCATACCTTATGTTCTCTGCTTTCTCCCTTTACCAGTATGTAAGCTTTTGTGCAGGGTCCCTGTCACCCCATTTGCAGTGTTTCATTTTCCTAAGCATTTGTAACCCTGTATTATCCAAACCCTTAAATTCAAAAGCACTATGTACACTTATGGCACTGTATAAACTCATTCATTCATTCATTCATTCATTCAATCATTCATTCATTGTCATTGTCATTCTTTCATTCATCTGTCCCCTCTGGTGCACTTGGCTTGCTACTCTTTATGGCTTTTATTTCTATGTATAAGTGTTAAAGATATAAATGTCTCATGTGTTCTTGTTCAACAGCTAAGCGACCAGAAGGGGCTGTATCCACAGTGTCTCTTACCATCTGTACCAGGTATGTTGTGCAATTTTCTAATGTCTAATTCCAGCCCTGTATCCAATATCCAATATTAAACTGGGCATTTTATTTAAAGGGACATTAAGACATTATGATAAAGAGCTTTCTAACTGTTGGTAGAATCCTTACAGCTTTCAGAGTGACAATCACTTTAAAACTCTCCCCTTCCCTCCCCTACAGGGATGGGTGACATCAGTGCTTCACTCGGAGCCTATGGGGGATTTCTGCCCTCTCATTTCAATCCCATTCTCTGTGAATTTGCTGACACAGGGCTTCTATGAAGATGATTTTGATGCTTCTATGTCTCTCATTAGTGCTGAGTGAAGAGCTGATATCACACAGCCCTGCAAATCATGGAGATCTGCAGGTGTAACACAGAGAGAATATGTGAGTTTTAAGCTAGAAACCTCTGTTCCTAAAGCTGTCAGTACACTACATATAGTTACAAAGTTCTGTACCCTCACCATTTGCTGTCCTCTTTAATATGACCATAATATAACTTATTCTGTCCCTAAGAATGGGATAACACCAGCTCTTAGAAAGGGATAACACCAGCTTTAGTCAGGGGTAGGCAAGCTTTGGCTCACCAGCTGTTGGGGACTACATATCCCGTCTCTGGTTGGAAATTAAGGTAGTTGTAGCCCCCAACAGCTTGTCCATCCCTAATCTACCCTAATTGGACTCTCTACGGACCCTTTCATGTAAGTGATTCTAATGCAGCAGCCATGCTGACATGTTCCCATCACCCATGTGGAACTCCACTGATTGGATCTTTTTGGAATGAGCACAACCTGCACAATGTTCCCATAGGATGTCTTGCGGATTAGGAGTGGGTGAAAGTTGTCACGTGTTCCCACAAAAACTACTTTGTTATCCATTTTTCACTGAAAAATCCTCTTTTAAACCAGCATTTAAAATCTTTGTGTTTTTTGCCCATTGGCCAAAATTCGTCACCATTTTTTCAATGGCTAGAAAAATGATTCTAGCGTCTGGCCGGCATTGCTTCTTCCAGGTTTACCCTTGCACGATTCTTATTGGCTATTGGGCTCTGGATCTTCCCAGGGTTAGCCTTTTTAAACTCTCTCTTTTTAAACTCTCTCCTGTCATCCTTTCAGCGCCCTTTCGTGGTGTACCCGTGCCTACGTTTGAGTTACTGCTTGTTCCTGTTCTGTGTATGACCCGGCTCGCTCCTGTTCCTGATGATCTTGTGTTTTCCGATTCCGTTGCTGACTAGGACTGGCTGACTATCTCCGTGTGGACTGACCTGGCTTGGCTGAGTATCCGCTTCGGTTACCGACTAGAACTGGCTGACTACCTCCGTGTGTACCGACCTGGCTTGGTTGAGTACCCGATTCCGTTACTGGCTAGGACTGGCTGACTACCTCCGAGTGTACCGACCTGGCTTGGCTGAGTATCCAATTCCATTACTGACTAGGACTGGCTGACTACCTCCATGTGTTCCGACCTGGCTTGGCTGAGTATCAGATTCCGTTGCTGACTAGGACTGGCTGACTACCCCGTGTGTACCGATTTGGTAGTTCTGGCTTCTGATCTATCAGGGTGCGTACCCTGTGTCCTGTTCCACCTACTCTCGCTTTCGAATTCCAGTACAGCTCCTGCCTGGCCTGTCAATCCCCGAAGTCACCAGGGGTCTGTGCTGTGAGAGTCTGGTCAGTTTCCAGTATTTGTGTGCTGCCTCTGCTATCCCTAGCGTTCTAAGGATTTGGTCACTAGCCAGTGTCCTGTCTGTGCTGCCTCCACAACCCTAGCGTTCTAAGGATCTGGTCTCCTGCCAGTGTCCTGTCTGTGCTGCCTCTGCTACCCTAGTGTTCTAGGGATTTGGTCACTGCCAGCGTCCTGCCTGTGCTGCCTCTGCTAACCCTAGCATTCTAGGGATTTGGTCACTGCCAGGGTCCTGTCTGTGCTGCCTCCGCTTACCCTAACGTTCTAGGGATTTGGTCACTGCCAGTGTCCTGTCTGTGTTGCCTCTGCTATCCTTAGCATTCTAAGGATTTGGTCATATACCAGTGTCCTTTCTCTGTGCCCCCGCTATCCCTAGCATTCTAGGGATTTGGTCACTGCCAGTATCCTGTCTGTGTTGCCTCTGCTATCCCTAGCCTCCTAGGGAGTTGCCCTGCAGTTACCCATCGCCATATCTCAACCTTGCTGCGGTGTGGGACTGTTGTGGTTCTTCTTTGTTCCTGTACCTGTCCACGGATCAAGCCAGCATAGTCCTACTGTTTATTACCCACTGTTATTCTTACGTCCATCCTGACCTGCGTCAGATTTGGGAAGTACCAAGGTACGGACCTCATCTGGACCTGAGTAGGGTGATTGTTTGCTATTTATTTTCAATAAAGCTTTTAACCTTACCTAACTGTCTGAGTGTTCTTACAAAACCATGACACTACGAAAGGGCCAATGTCCTCAGACAATACAGGTGAAGGTAGTTCTCAGAATATCCATTGGAGAATGGACTCTCATGAGCAACGTTTGGATCAGTTGTTGCTGGCCGTGCAGACCATTCTGGAGCGTACCGCTCACCTTGACAAACCTGTGTAGGCGTCAGTGGCCACCCTAGTTTTGGCACCAATGGCACAAGCTATGGCTCCAAGTAATCTAAGTAGAGGATCGACCGCAACTGCTCTTCTCCCATTGAGATATGATGGGGATCCTACCTTATGCTGTGGCTTTCTAAACCAGCTAGAATATTTTTTGGAACTGGTACCCCAGGCTTTCCCGAGTGAGAGAAGCAAGGTGGGATTCATGATCTCCCTGTTGACATGCCGAGCATTAGCCTGGGTGAACCCGATCTGGGAGATGGCCAAACCTATCACTACAAACTTTAACGAGTTTGTAAGGGCCTTCCGTAGTGTATTTGAGGTTCCTGGGCGTGCCACCTCTGCAGCAAAATGATTGATGAGAATCCAGCAGGGCGAACGTACGGTTGCAGAGGTTCGCACACTTGCTGCAGAGGTTGGTTGGAACGATGAGGCTCTTGTGGCATCCTTCACACAAGGCCTCGATGACAAAATAAAAGATAAAATCACAGCTCGTGAGTTGCCGGAAGAGCTAGACAGATTAATTGAATTTGCTACCTTGATTGATACTCGCATAAGGGAGAGTAGCCTTTATAAAGACCGTAAGCAGAGGTCTACAACTGGGTCGTTGCCCAGCCCTAGTTTCCTACCCGTGCCTCCCTCACCTCCCACACATCCTGCTGCCACAAGCAGTAATAGTGAGCCTATGCAGCTGGGTTTTACACGTTTATCTAAGGAAGAGCGGCTCTTCCATCGCAGACAAGGCTTGTATCTGTATTGTGGAAAAGCTGGATATGTGTTGTGGTCATGTCCTGTGCAGCCGGGAAACAAACGCACCTAGGTTCTTGTAGGGGACAGATCCTAGGTGAGGTATATCAGTCTCCAGAAGGTACACAGTGTAAACCCGTGGTGGAGGTCATGGCATCTTGGGCAGGGTCTTCCTTTACTGCCTCTGCCTTGATTGATTCCAGTGCGGCCGGCTATTTTATGGATAAGGAGTTTGCTGTCCTACAGAATATTCCATTGGTGAAAATGGAATCCCCTTTGGACATTGAGGCCATTGACAGAAGACCTTTGATGCCCCCCCAGGTTACTCAGGAGACTTGTCCATTGGTGATCCGTATTGGAGCGCTTCACACAGAGACTTTGAAGTCCCAGATTATTCAGTCTCCTCACTATGAGATCATTCTGGGTTTCCCATGGCTGTAGACACATAATCCCAGAATGGATTGGAGGTCCTGTGAAATCCTGGCCTGGTCGGACTTCTGTGCGGAACATTGCTTACGACAACCTACCAAGATCTTGTGTACCTCTCCCTCATTACCGCTTGAATACCAGTCATTCAGCGATGTGTTCAGTAAGTGAGAGGCTAGCACTTTGCCACAACATCGGCCCTATTACTGTGCTATTAATATTGTACCTGGTTCCATGCCTCCTAAGGCCAGAACGTACCCATTGTCCTGCGAGGAGAATCAGACAATGGAGGAATACATCACTGGTGCTCTGGCTCGCGGCATAATTCGTAAATCTTCCTCGCCCGCGGAGGCTGGATTCTTTTTTGTGAAAAAGAAAAATGGGGAACTCAGACCCAGTATCGATTATAGGGGTCTGAATAAGATAATGATCTAGAATGCTACCCCATTCCACTCATTACGGAGTTGTTTAATCGACTCAAGGGTGCTTCCATTTTCGCCAAGTTGGATTTAAGGGCAGCATACAACCTAATAAGAATCAACAAAGGTGATGAGTGGAAATCCACTTTCAATACTCCGACAGGGCACTACGAGTATTTAGTGATGCCCTTTGGGTTATGCAATGCCGTGGCTGTATTTCAGGAGTTTATTAACGACGTCCTTAGGGACATGTTACAGTCCTGTGTAGTGGTCTACTTGGACGATATTTTAATTTATTCTCCCGATTTGGAGACGTACCATAAGCATGTCGCGGCAGTGTTGCAGAAACTGAGAGAGTATAAATTATTTAGTGAACTGGACAAGTGCGGATTTCATAAGTCCAGGGTACCGTTCTTGGGATATGTGAATTCCAAAGAAGGCATTGACATGGACAAGGACAAACTCTCTACTGTGTTACAATGGCCGCATCCCATTGGTCTTAAGCCCTTGCAGTGGTTCTTGGGCTTTGCAAATTATTATAGAAAGTTTATTCGTGACTACTCCATGATTGTGAAACCATTGACAGACATGACACATAAAGGATCTAATGCTTCTATGTGGTCTCCGGAGGCAGAGAGGGCGTTTGAATCCTTAAAATCCACATTTCCTCAGCACCAGTATTGTTGCATCCTATACCCGGTTTGCCATTCAACTTGGAGGTTGACGCTTCGGAGACGGGTGTAGGGGCAGTGCTGTCATAGAGGCCTGGTCCTGGGAAGACTCTAATGCCATGCGGATTTTTCTCTAAAACGATGACCAAGGTCTACGATATTGGAGATCGCAAATTATTGGCAATCATTTTGCCACTTTGTGAATGGCACCATCTGTTGGAGGGCACCAGGGCGCCGATTCTGATCATGACGGACCATAAGAATCTTACCTACCTCACTGAGACAAAAAGGCTATCTCCCAGACAAGCCAGATGGGCTTTATTTAGTGTTGAGCGAGCATGCTCGGCCGATGCTCGGATCGGCTCGAGCATCGCTCTGCTCGGCACATGGCGGTACTCGTACGAGTACCGCCATGTGCTCGCCCGCCATGTTCGGGTGGCAGGGATCTGTGCCGGAGGAGGCACAGATCTTGCAGACGCTCCGCTGGACCACCAGGGACTGGAGGTAGGGGGCATTGCGGAGATGAAGGGGGCATTGCGGAGATGAAGGGGGACATTGTGGAGATGAAGGGGGACATTGTGGAGATGAAGGGGGACATTGTGGAAGGGGGGCATTGCGGAGATGAAGGGGGCATTGCGGAGATGAAGGGGGCATTGCGGAGATGAAGGGGGACATTGCGGAGATGAAGGGGGACATTGTGGAAGGGGGACATTGTGGAAGAGGGGCATTGTGGAGATGAAGGGGGGCATTGACCAGGCACCCTCCCCTCATCAGAGCAGGGGGTGCCTGGTGTAATGCTCGAGTCCTCCCATTTAATGCAATGGGGTTCGGGTGCTCGGCCGAGCACTCGAGCCTCAGGGGGTGCTCGGTCAGGGCACCCGAACACCCGAGCATCGGGGTGCTCGCTCAACACTAGCTTTATTCCTTTAATGCTCCAATTTCATTGTTTCTTTCTTACCTGGTACCAAGAATATAAGGGCTGACGCCTTATCCAGACAATTTGGTCCAGATCCGGAGTCCGAGTCTGTGTCTATTATACCTCCGGATCGTATCCTTGCCACTTTACTTACCAGCATCACATCCTCATTGGGTGAGGAGATCTTGGCATCCCAGGCCACTGCTCCTCCGGAGAAACCCCTGGATAAGTGTTTCGTGGATGAACCTTTTCGGGCCAAGTTGATGGAGACGTATCATGCCTCTCGTGCGGCCGGTCACGTGGGCAAAAATCGGTCGATCTGGTCCTTGTCCCGAATGTTCTGGTGGCCTACGTTAAAGGGATAGTAATACTTGAAAATAAATTTATTTTATATTGTAGCCCTTAAAAAACATGAAAAATTATATAAGTCTTATCTCCCAAACCTTTATGGTTTGGAAGATATTCACTTGTAAAATATAGTAAAATTCTCTTTTCCTGGCTGTTTCAGCCAAGTCTGCCATCTAGTGGACAGATTCGGAATTCGGTCCACAGAGCAACCGGCAGCTCTTTAGCAGTACCGAGATCACGATCTTTGAAAAGAACTACTTAATTGGAACTGTGTACAAAGTGTGCCTGGCTTGAAAGCACACTTTGTAGACCATTCCAATTAAGAAATTCTTTTTAAAGATGGTGATCTCAGCACTTCTGGAGAGGCACAACTGGTCCCGGGACCAGATTCCAAATCTGAAGGGTGGAGCAATGATGTCACTCCAGGGGAAACTTTACTTATGAATATCTCCCAAACCATAAAGGTGTGGGAGATAAGACTTATATCATTTTTCATGTTTTTGTAAGGGCTACAATATAAAATAAACTTATTTTCAAGTATTACTATCCCTTTAAGGGCTGACTGTGCCGCGTTTACTGCAGCCTGTACCATTTGTGCTTGCTCTAAGTCTCCAGGGCACCTTCCTGTCGGGCTTTTGCAAGTTGTTCCTAATGGCGACCGCCAATGGTCACATGTATCTATCGATTTCATGGGAGAAATGCCTGTATCTAATGGCTATACAGTCATACTTATGGTGATTGATAGATTTTCGAAGTTGGCCCACTTTGTGCTGCTCCCTGGCTTACCATCGGCTAAAACTTTGGTCATGGTGTTTCTGACAGAGGTGTTCCGACTCCATGGAGTCCCCAAGGTCCTGGTCTCCGATCGCGGGAGCCAATTTGTGTCCAGGTTCTGGAGGGCATTCTGTGATCAAATGGGTATCCAATTGTTGTTCTCGTCTGCATACCATCCCCAGACCAACGGGGCCGCTGAACGCTCTAACCAGGGATTGTGTTACGGTTTACAGACTCTCAGACACTGGAGGTTTGGTAAAACACAGTTTTATTAAACAAGCAATGATCATGTGACCCTCTCGGGTCCAGTACATACAATCTGTAATCCAGACACAGGACAGGTACAGGAGTAATATAACCACAGATAAGTCCAGAATGTATAGAAGTATATCACTGACGCAGGTCAGGTCACGGAGATAGGAATAAGCCACTCAGGCCAGCAGGTACCCAATGTACTGTACTGGCACAGGTCAGGTTACACGGAGCGCAACAACCCACTCAGGCCCAGCAGGTACCTAAGGTACTGTACTGGCACAGGTCAGGTTACAGTTCGTGTGAAGCTGTGCCACAGTGATCACTAATGTCAAGATCAGGAAAGCCAACAGGCACCAATAGTGCCACCAATAACAGAAGCTCCCTACGCAGGGAGTAGCCAAGGTAGATCGCCCTTAGGTGACTAAGAGGAGGCGTCACGTCACCGTATGGAGAGACAGACAACAAAGCAACTTAGGCCCAGACCGGAGACTAGCGGACAAACCCTAGTGGCCTTAGGAAGGCTACAGACTGAAGGGTGTACAGGCAGTATGGTGGACTGCATGGTAACGAGGAAACCCGGTACTAACAATAGTGAGTCTCGGAGATGCTCCTGGACGACAAAGCAGAGCTATGACCCTGAGTGCTGTAGCACCAAACCGTAAGGTAGACGGATGCCCAGACCGTGGGTCTTAGAACCAGAGGCTAACCAAGGCACCCAGTAGCCACCCAACTTCTGTAAGAGTAACAAGCAGGTCAAGCGTACCGGGTGTAATACCACACCTAACACCATAGTGAAAGGATAACAGCGCAAATATCTGCAGGGTCGAGAGCAGTGCTACCTGAGATGGTAAGGAGGCACAGTGACTGACAGGGACAGTCACGGTATGGAGGACGGACCTCCGAATGGCAGGCAATGGGTTCAGTGGTACTGGGAGGTACAGAGAGCAGGAGCAACAGCAAAGCCGATTCGGTACACAAAGCAGGAACGTCAGTAGAGCTGGGTCGGTACATGGAGCAGGAACGTCAGCCAGGCCGAGTCAGTACACAGAGCAGGAACGTCAGTAGAGCCGGATCGGTACACAGAGCAGGAACGTCAGCCAAGCCTAGTCGGTACACAGAGCAGGAACGTCAGTAGAGCCGGATCGGTACATGGAGCAGGAACGTCAGTCAGGCTAAGTCGGTACACAGAGCAGGAATGTCAGTAGAGCCGGATCGGTACACAGAGCAGGAACATCAGCCAAGCCAAGTCGGTACACAAAGCAGGAACGTCAGTAGAGCCGGATCGGTACACGGAGCAGGAACGTCAGCCAAGCCGAGGCGGTACACAGAGCAGGAACATCAGTAGAGCCAGGTCAGTACACGGAGCAGGAACGTCAGCCAAGCCGAGTCGGTACACAGAGCAGGAACGTAGATCAGACAGAATAGTCAGGCAGTCCGGGTCATACACAGGAATCACATGAATAATCAGAACAAGCACTGGCAACAGGTACACCACGAAAGGGCAGAGCTGAAGTGACAGCGCTCAGTATAAAAAGGCTAGGACTGGGCGGAGACAATTCACAATAGCCAATAAGAAGGAATGAGGAAGTGAATAGACATAACAATATCGCCAGTGAAAGCACGGGCACCGTGATAGATTTGAGCAATTTCTATGATGTTTCATCTCCAACCATCACAATAACTGGGCTGACTTGTTGCCGTGGGCAGAGTTCGCCAGGAACTGCACCGTGTGCTCTTCCTCCAGGAGCTCACCCTTCCTTATAAACTATGGGTTCCAACCCTGCTTGCTCCTGGACGCCTTCCAATCACAGCAGATTCCGGCTCTGGATGAGCACATTAAGCAACTTCGCTCCACTTGGGCATAAGTCCAGAATTCCTTATGTGACTCTCTTCAACGAGTTCAGCGGCATGCCAATTACAGAAGATTGCCAGCCCCCGTATTTCAGTTGGGGGACCGGGTGTGGTTGCCCTCCAGGAACCTCAAGTTGCAAGTTCCATGCAATAAATTGGCTCCCCGATTTGTGGGTCCATTCCGGGTACTCCGCAGAGTCAACCCTGTTTCCTATGCTTTGGAATTACCGGCTTCTATGAGGTTACATAACGTGTTCCATGTATCCCTTCTCAAACCTTTGATGTGTAACCGCTATACCACCACTCCTGCAGTCCCAGGTCCGGTTCGCATACAAGATCATGACGAGTATGAAGTGCAGAGTATTGTGGATTCACGTAGATTTTGTGGACAGATCCAATACTTGGTGCACTGGAAGAGATATGGTCCAGAGGAACGCTCGTGGGTGAACCACTCTGATATCCATGCCCCACTACTGTTGCGCAGATTCCATGCTAAGTTCCCATTGAAGCCTGGACCTCCTCCGTGCGGGGGGGGGGTCGTTAAGAGGGGGGTACTATCATGGTGCCTGTGATTCTAGCGTCTGGGCGACATTGCTACTTCCGGGTTTACCCTTGCACGATTCTTATTGGCTGTTGGGCTCTGGCTCCTCCCAGGGTTAACCTTTTTAAACTCTCTCTTGTCATCCTTTCAGTGCCCTTTCGTGGTGTACCCGTGCCTAGCGTTTGAGTTACTGCTTGTTCCTGTTCTGTGTATGACCCGGCTCGCCTGACTATGCTCCTCTTCCTGATGCTCCTGTGTTCCGATTCCGTTGCTGACTAGGACTGGCTGACTATCTCCGTGTGGACTGACCTGGCTTGGCTGAGTATCCGATTCCGTTACTGACTAGGACTGGCTGACTACCTCCGAGTGTACCGACCTGGCTTGGCTGAGTATCAGATTCCGTTGCTGACTAGGACTGGCTGACTACCCCGTGTGTACTGATTTGGCAGTTCTGGCTTCTGATCTATCAGGGTGCGTACCCTGTGTCCTGTTCCACCTACTCTCGCTTTCGAATATCGATACAGTGCCTGCCTGGCCTGTCAATCCCCAAAGTCACCAGGGGTCTAGCTTTGAGAGTCTGGTCACTTGCCAGTATCTGTGTGCTGCCTCCGCAACCCTAGCGTTCTAGGGATTTGGTCTCCTGCCAGTTTCCTGCCTGTGCTGCCTCTGCTAACCCTAGAGTTCTAGGGATTTGGTCACTGCCAGTGTCCTGTCTGTGCTGTCTCTGCTACCCTAGCGCTCTAGGGATTTGGTCACTGCCAGTGTCCTGTCTGTGCTGCCACTTCTATCCTTAATGTTCTAGGGATTTGGTCACGTACCAGTGTCCTGTCTCTGTGCCCCTGCTATCCCTAGCGTTCTAGGGATTTGGTCACTGCCAGTATCCTGTCTGTGTTGCCTCTGCTATCCCTAGCCTCCTAGGGAGTTGCCCTGCAGTTACCCCTCAACCTTGCTGCTGTGTGGGACTGTTGTGGTTCTTCTTTGTTCCTGTACCTGTCCACGGATCAAGCCAGCAGAGTCCTACTGTTTATTACTCACTGTTATTCCTCCGTCAATCCTGACCTGCGTCAGATTTGGGAAGTACCAAGGTACAGACGTCATCTGGACCTGAGTAGGGTGATTGTTTGCTATTTATTTTCAATAAAGCTTTTAACCTTACCTAACTGTCTGAGTGTTCTTGCAAAACTGTGAAACACAATAGAAGCAGTTACAGAACAAGGTAGACGTGCTGTGCTGTTCTGCTGTGATTTGTTTGTAAAATTGAGGCAGGAGAGGCTCATAGTGACTGCTATCACTGTGAGAAAGTTTAAAAGTAATAAAAGGAGGAAGTGGAAGGAACCTTCCACTGAGTCTAAGGAGGAGGAAGTGAGCACTACTGAACCAATGCTGTCCAGTCCCCCTAAATCACCCCTGGAGATCTTGGGGAATTTAATGGGAAGAGAGGAAGAATAGGGTAGTACTAGTGAGAGCAGGACAGGTCAGTTGCCTGTGCCTGCTTCCAAATGTGCTGCCCCTGCTACCACCATTGCTGTACCTGCTGCCAGTCATGCTGCCCCTGCTGCCACTAGTGCTGTGGCTGCTGTCAGAGGTGCTGCTCGTTTTGCCACCAATGCTGTGCCTTCTGCAAGTGCTGCCCCTGCTACCACCAGTGCTGTGCCTGCTGCTGGTGATGAAACTACTGCCACCAATACTGTGCCTGCAGTCAGACGTGCTGTCCCTGTTGCCACCAGTGCTGTGCCTGCTGCCAGAGCTGAATCTGCTGCCACCAGTACCGTGCCTGCTGTCAGACGGCTACCCCTGCTGCAATCGGTGCTGTGTCTGCTGCCAGTGCTTACCTGCTGTCACCAGTGCTGAACCTTCTGCTAGTGTGTCTTGTAATACTCAGGAGGGGGAAAGGGAGAAGATGATGCCAAGTGTGACAGCAGAGGACCCTAAGTCACACTTGCCATCCCCAAGCAGTACCGCCAGTGCTATTATTACTACTACTACTACTACTACTAAGAAGGTCCAGCAGCTTGTTAGTGTTAGAAGTGAAGGAGGGGGTAATCATCATATTACTAGTGACTGTGAGGAGGAATACTCTGGTGCTGAACTTGATGTGGTTGGTGTTAGTAGTAACAGTACTGGTGAAGCAGCTGGTGGGACTAGTGTTAGGGGAGTGGTAGGAGAAGCATTTGAGAGAATCCAGACTAGCAGTCAAGGGAGCCCACACCATTCCTCTGGCCCTGGGAGTCCCTTTCCCTTCACTACAGCGTCCAAGTAGAAGATGATCCTGAAGAGGCCAGAACTGTTGGAGAGCAGGCTCAGAATGAATACCACCAGAAGGAGCACAGATCATCTGTCTGTGCCTGCTGCTACTGCTGCCAGTCTGCCTTCTTCGTGTCACCAAGAAATGAAAAATGTGACATTAAGGGACCCCTGTCACATTGCTCATCACCTCCTCCAAGCAGCAGTACTTAGGGAGTGGGACTAGTGGTGGTGGTGATGATGATGCTGGAGAATCTGGGGTGGAAGAGACATTGATGGCCTTTGTAGCAAAAAGTGAGAAGAATTGGAGACAGGGATAAGGATGGACATCACCACCACCACTAGCAGTGACCTTTTGGAATTTGCGGAATTTGCAGCTACTCTAATTCCTGCTGCTGCTGAGTTGCAACGTGCTTTAAATAAATAAAAAAGAAACACATAGTCTTACAAAAAAATAAAAATTTTGGGGGGTTTGTTTCTAACAAGCTTAAGTCCAACAAATCAATGTTTCTTCAGAGCTTGGGCCTCCAACAACAAATCTAAGAAACCATCCTCTACAAAATACTCTATCAAGTCAAGTATCAGTCCACCCCAGTGCCAGCTTATGTCAGGGGGTTCCTGCCTCTATCACTTTACATACAAATGTCTTATTTTATTTTACTGACTTCTTTTTTTATTAACTTTCCCCCAAAACCAAATTCCCTAGTTCAACTGATTAATTCCCCAGACTCCACCCACCAACACAGGAACCCTCCTCAGACCCCTTTTATACCATGTCTTATGGGGTTTTTTATTTGTATTTAGGATTTATTTTGTATTAACTGCCCCCCAATCCCAGTAAACAAACCCCTCTTAAACAACTCAGAAGCAGCAGCAGCAGCAAGAACAGCAGTTCCAAATTCCCCAAT
The DNA here is from genome assembly GCA_037306005.1 of Rhinophrynus dorsalis. Classification (NCBI taxonomy): domain Eukaryota; kingdom Metazoa; phylum Chordata; class Amphibia; order Anura; family Rhinophrynidae; genus Rhinophrynus; species Rhinophrynus dorsalis. The sequence continues at coordinate 525,528,454 of CM074721.1, forward strand.
TATGGACTCAGGACTGGAGGACATTTGACAATGGCCATGTGGCCACTGGCCAACATGACCTGCTGGCACTAGGCCAATGGGGCATTTTTTTCTCAGGGATTTTGCTTTAAATTAAAAAAAAACATAGTCCCACAAAAAATAAACAAGTTTTGGGGGTTTGTTTCTAGCAAGCTTAATTCCTACAAATCAATGTTTCTTCAGGGCTTGTGCCTCTAATAAGTCTAAATCCTACAAATCAATGTTTCCTCAGGGCTTGGGCCTCTAATAAGTCTAAATCCTACAAATCAATGTTTCCTCAGGGCTTGGGCCTCTAACAGCAAATCTACCAAATCATCCTCTATAAAACAGTCTATCAAGTCAAGTACCAGTCCACCCCAGTGGCAGCTTATGTCAGGGGGTTCCTGTCTCTATCACTTAACATACAAATTTCTTTTTTTATTTTATTGATTTATTTTTTTATTACCTGCCCCCCCAATACCATTCAAGGACCCCCCAAAACAAATTCCCTAGTTCAACTGATTCATTCCCCAGACTCCACTCACCAACACAGACACCCTCCTCAGACCCCTTTTATACAATGTCTTATGGGGTTTTTTATTTGTATTTAGGATTTATTTTGTATTAACTGACCCCAATCACAGTAAACAAACCCCCCAAAAAACATCACCTGTTCAACAGATTCTTTCTCCACACCCCATCAATACAGGCACCCTCACTCCCCTTTTATACTATGCCTTTGCAAAATAAAATAATATTTGCAATGTGTTGTGTATAAATTCAGTGTTCCCATTGATTTCAATTGAATGAGCTAGGCGAAAAAAGCGGAAAATTGACACTTTTTGCGGGATATTATTTGCCAAGAGGGAAGTGTTATTATTCATCAATTTCAGTTTGGGGTGAAAATTTTCGCCCATCCCTATTGCAGATGTGCTTTGCTGCATCTTTACTACATTTGGCATTACATGCAGTAAAGATGCATCTTATGTAGACAGAGGTACGAATGTACAGTGGCTGCACTGCACTACAGAGTATATTATTAGTAGTAGTATTATTAATCTTCCCGCCCATTCTTGTTACCTTGGGACAGAGGCGGATTGTAGGGGAATATCAGCCCGGGCATTTTTTTTTTTTTAAAGCAGCCCACTAGATGCACCAATGTGCCTATCGACGCCCCCTTGTGGTCACTGTGCAGCATGGGAGAGCAGGCACCAGGATATTATGTCATATCCTGGCACTCTGCATTAACCCTTTAAGTGCCAGAGGAGTAGACAACGCATTGCAAAGCAATGTGTTGCGTATCCCTCTGGCACTCAAAGGGTTAACAAGGAACACGAAGGCTGTCTCAGAGAGTGCCTGTGTCAACACAGATCTCTCCTTCAAAATATCGTGGGATGGTGAGGTGAGATCCTCTGATCTCCCCCACCGGCCCATGTTCTAGCGGGTATCCTTTTAAAAAGTCTTGTATTAATTATCGTGTGGCTGCACGTCGCATTAAACATGCCATGTGGTTGGGGGGGCGTGGCCTAACTGCTCATGGCGTCGGATGCAAAGTGCTTGAGCTCTGTTCCCTGTTGAGCAATTAAGCCTATCTATATGGAAAAGCACCCCCTTTTTCCCTACCCCATTTGATTTGTCTTCCGCCTTCCGGATGAGGGGTAGGAAGAAGGCTTCTACTCCGGCTGTTAGACTCTCTTCCAACCCGACCTCTAGCTATTTAACACTGAGGCCCATATCCTCCCCTGAATTTCCTGCACAGTGTGACGCACTAACCTCGATTTGGGTTTGGCTGACAACATGGCAACCTCGATCAGCTCTTCCGAGCCTTCTGCAACACCTCTGGAGGACTCCATATACAGTCACAACTAACAGCTATACTTGCGAACCTTTCCACAAAGGAAGATATTAAAGGCCTCCCCTCCAGAGTGGACCTCCACTCAGGAAATGAAGGAGCTTTTGGCCTCGGAACTTGTGGCCATCAGGGCTGACTTCTCTCAGATCACCATCCATGTGACAAAACTTGAGGAAGAGAAAGACTAGTTGAAAGAAGCTTCGGTGACTCTACAACACACCATTTCATACCAACGTGTGCAAATTCACTCTCTCAACCTTCGACTTGACGACCTAGAAAATTGAGGATGGAAATGTAACATCAGGTTGAAAAACCTTCCGGAGGCCATCCCTCAATCGGACCTGCGGGCTGTTTTGACGCCCTTCTTCACCCAACTGCTGGATGACCAACAATTGGGCCCTATTCAACTGGAGAGATTACACAGAGTGATGAAATCAAAAGATCCATCAAAACCCGGGGATATCCTCATCTGCTTCCACAGATACGAATTAAAAGAAATGATTATGAGGAAAAGTAGAAACATCTCTCCGCTAGTGTGTGGTGGATCTGAAGTTTACTTATTCAACGATCTCTCTCCTCACACCCTTTACCTCAGACATTCGGTGAAATATCTCACTGACCACCTGAGACAACTCCAGATCAAGTACCGCTGGGGCTTCCCATTACAGTTGACAGCCTCATTCAATGGCAAGTCTGCAACCCTGAGAACCACGGAAGACATGGTGTCATTTTGCTCTACCCTGGAGAGATCTCTCTCTCTCGCCATCCTGCCTTATTGTCCTGCACCTGAGAAGCGGCTGCTCCATTGAACCTTCTTCGGACTTCCATAAGGTATCCTCTTCTTCCTCCCTTGGTCTCCTGGACTCATGTGGAAACCCGGGTCATTATGATTCTGCTCGCTCGTTCTTCACCTTCCTGATGCTGTTCCCACCTCCAGTGAGCTTTAACAGTTGGTTTTTTCCTCATCCCCTACTGAAGCCCTGCTCACTAACTTTATTTTGTTACCCCAGTAATTTCTCTGTTTAACAGTGAACTAAATGATTCTATTTATTGTTAAACTCACTAGATATCTCAACTATGTATTGCGGTAGGTGGTGTCCTTAGTCCTTACCTTCAGTGTACATCTCGCATACATGTTTAATTAAATTATCTGTTTAAAATTGTTTCCTGGCCACTATCTTACTGAAGCACTACTTGGTTTTATGACCAGGTGGCTCTGGGTTACTTCTTCTTCACCTCAGATACCGGCCATTATGATCCTATGCTTATCTGTTCCCCTGGCTGATATGTCAACGTACCTCTATACCCCCATTCACTGTGTAATGGAGCTAGGGGTTTTTTTATTCTAACTCATATATGTTACCCCTTTCAGTTCACATAAATGCCTTTTTATTTACTATCCCAACATCCCGATTCGACACTGCATTACAACAGTGCCATATAGTGAATTTGCAGTTTGGCATATGCTTCAGCTCCCTAATCGGATCACCTGGCATTCTTGACTGTTGCCCCCCCCACCACCAGGCCCTTTGTGTTATTCTGAATAAGACATGTACCTAAATTGACTTTCTCTACCCTTTATAAGCTGTTGGCTCTGGTTATCTCTTCCACGAGTCCTTAAGATGTTCCTTCCCTAGACACTTACTTTACTTATCCCTTGACCACAGACACGATTACCATTGCAGTCCATTCAGATTGACAGATCCCCCCCACCCCTACCCATTGTTTACGATTTTCATAAACTATCCCTTTCAGTGCAACTCTTACAGGAAATCCAAAACATAAAGATATAATTAAATAAACTTCTAAAGGAAGATGTACAAAAATCATTAATGCGCCTCAAATATGAAAAATATATCTCGGGAGATAAATGTGGCTCGACTAATAAAGATTAAGAGATGCGCTATTAATGTACACAAAATAATCTCCCCACTAGGGAAACCTATGTTTGAATACCCTCAAATGGCTGAGGCCGTCAGAAACTTTTACGCTAATCTTTACAACTTAGATCCTCCATCTTCGTCTCCGCCCTCCTATCACCACGCTTCTACCCTTGATTTCCTTCATCAAGCTAAATTACCTACTCTATCCCCACGGAATACTGAATCTCTGGAACAACCTATCACTAAACACGAACTTCTAACTGCGCTTAAGTCTATGCCTCTAGGAAAGAGCCCTGGTCCAGATGGCTTCACTTTGCAGTACTATGGAACTTTTGGCTCCTTTCTATCCCCCCACCTTCTGTCTTCTTTTAATGCTGTCCTACAGGGGAAGCCATTTCCTCCTCAGTCTCTGGAAGCCCACATTGTGGTCATCCCGAAAACTGGGAAAGATTTGACTCACTGTGGTAATTATCACCCTATATCTTTATTGAATATTGACTTGAAATTGTTCGCAAAGATACTAGCAAACCGACTTAGTCCCTTCCTCCCTCGACTTATACATCCAGACCAAAGCGGATTTGTCCCGGGACACGAATCGAGACATAACATATCCACTGCCAAATCTCTCACAGAGCATGCTATATCGACTAAACTACCCACAATTTTCTTTTCATACGATGCTGAGAAGGCTTTCGATAGGGTCAACTGGAACTACATTAAAGAAACGTTATGTATATTAGGTTTAGGGCCACTATGCTCCAAGGCATCATGAGCTTATACACCTCACCATCAGCTAAAGTCTTAGTTAATGGCGCAATTTCCTCTTCCTTTCCCATCACTAATGGGACACGACAAGGTTGCACTCTCTCCCCCGGCTTCCCCAACTTGCTGGAGATGCCTACTATACCCAGGGTCCCTCTCCCATATTTGGTGGATGTGGCCGCTGATTCAAACCTTTTGGTCATGGATCTTAACCTCATTGAACTCAGAATGTCCTTCCCCTTGAATCATCTTCTTTGTCTTTTCTCTTATAAAGCTCACCTCCATTTAGATATAACTCCTGCTCAGTGGAGAATAGTTCCCTGACTTCTTAGCACTGCCCGCTCATTAATCTTCTTACATTGGAAACAGACCACTCTTCCATCAATATCCCAATGGCTTGCCAAAATTGAAGACTTCATTGAGCTGGGGAGATTTCACGCCAATGTGACGGACTCTTTTCCACGATTTAACTTGACATGGTCTCAACGGAGTAGAAGAAGAGATCTCCCTTTAGTTCAGCTTCTTCCTAGCTCCTCTTGATCTTACATTGGCAATGCCTGACTTTTTTCTGATGGGCGATGTTCTACCTCTTGGCATTTATGGATTATGGACTATAGTTCACACCTCCTTTGTGACTTTTAAGTGCTTGGTAACACAATGCTATTGAGTTAAGCCTAAAGTGATTCCTTCTGGACTCATCGTCCCTTCCATCCTTCTCCCCCCCTTCCCCCCTTCTCCTCTTTCCTCCCCTTCCTCCTCTCTTCACCTCTCCTCCTTTCTTCTCCTTCTCCTTGCTCTTTATTCTCCTCTCTGTCCTTCTTCCAGCTTCTTTTTTCTTTGCTTTTTTTCTTTTCTTTCTTTTCTTCTCTTTTCTCTTCTTTCTTTGTGGCGCCTTTGCAGATTTACTTCCCATCCCGTATTTATAGCGGTACCACGATGCCCTTTGTTGCTTCGCCTCCATGTTCACTCCTTTACTAGTACAATGCCAATGGATTATATTCTCTTAGCAACTGCAATTTCCAAGTATCATTCTGTAGCTTATACATAATGTCTTTTGATTTCAGCATTTTTTGGAATAATTCAAAGTCTGTATCTCTACTCAGTTCTATGCTGTTGTATTTCTGTAATGTTCTTAACCTCAATAAAAGGTTAAACTTAAAAAAAAACATGCCGTGTGGTTTAAAAGGGCGTCATGAGAATCTCGCGCTGCTTATAAGCACAAGATTCTCATGTTGCCTGTTTAAAGGCCGCCGGACTTGTGCACTTCTAATCCTTCTTAATTGATGGCTCCCCCCCCCCCCCGGTGCGCACTAAAAGAATTGTTTGCAGGACAACTAACAGGAAAATACATAAGCAGATATACCAGCGAGTACATATTAACAAGCTGCACTGGTGCCACAGGTTAGGTAATGCACAGCGCTGCCCATCTCTCTCCCCCTCAGCTCCACTTTGTCTTGAGTGCAGAATCTCTCTCCCCCTCTGGTGTGCACTGAAAGAATTGCAAATAAATTACAAGTGCTGTACAGCGCCGCACGTCTCTCTCTCTCCTCCACTACTTTCCTTTAGTGCCCTCATTCTTCACTCAAGACAAAGTGGAGCTGAGGGGGAGAGAGATGGCCAGCGCTTTGCAACAATTGTATTTTATTTGTCACTACACTGTTTAGTAGACCTGTGCCCTCGTCGCTAGCATTACCGTCCTAATCTGTGGCACCAGTGATGTACTTGCTGGTATGACAGAGCACTCAAGGAAGGTAGTGGAGGGGATGAGAGAGAGAGATGTGCGGCGCTGTACAGCACTTGTATTTTAATTGCAATTCTTTCAGTGTGCACCGGAGGGGGAGAGAGAGAGTCTGCACTCAAGACAAAGTGGATCTGAGGGGGAGAGAGATGTGCACGGCTGTGCATTACCTGTAATCTGTGGCACCAGTGCAGCTTGTTAAGATGTACTTGATGGTATATCTGCTTATGTATTTTTCTGTTAGTTGGCTAGCAAACAGTTCTTTCAGTGCGCACCAGAGGAGGAGGGAAGAGAGAGAGACAGGCAGCCATAGATTAGGAAGACTAAGTGCACAAGTCGGGTAGCCTTTAAACAGACGACATGAGAACCTTGCGCTTATAAGCAGCGCAAGATTCTCATGACGCCCTTTTAAACCACATGACATGTTTAATGTGGCGTGCAGCCGCACAATATTTAATACGCAACTTTTTAAAAGTGAGCCGATCTAGCGGCCCACCGGGGAATGCCCAATCTCCTGATAGGACAATCCGCCCATGCCTTGGGATACTACAGAAGAAAACAAAATATCAGTAAGTAAATTTTCCTGTTTTCTACTCTGAGTTCTTTCAGGTCTGTAACACCCATGCCTTTCTAAGGAAGGTCGGGGTAAAGGGAGCCCACTTACACTGGGTCTCTCCTGACCTACTTGAGTTATACAGTTTTGGAGATGCCTTCTGAACAAATTTTAAGCAAACTAGCTCCAGAAATGAACATACTGCATAAAATCAATTATGGAATTCCTGCATAAAGCTAACAAAACTTGTCAAGACTCAATACATCCCTAACAACTTGAACAGTAACATATCAAAATGACCAATTTTGGAAGGTTATTAAAAATATCTACAACCCCCCCCAACTATTCTCACCCATCAACTATAAAAATAGGCAATGAAACAATACAATTTTCCATAGCATAGCTAATGGATTCATCAGCTGTTGGATCTGCCACCTCACTGATTACACAAAACAAAAGTCATGTGGAAGTAGAAATGTGCAATGAACAATCTCTGTCACGTTCTTCCTGGTCCATCATCACTACTGAATTCAATTTCTTCTCAGTATCCAATAGTAAAATAAATGACCACATCCCCAATCAAAAATGAAATTGCAATCTGAGCCACAGGACAGCACCAGATAGGATGGTCAGACACGCCTGGTCATACATGGAGTGGTTAGTCAGCCAGAGCCGCAGGTCTGCACCAGATTGGTTGTTGGACAAGCTAAGGGTCATACTCGGAACAGATAGTCACCACAGGTCAGCACCAGATTGGGTAGTCAGACAATCCTGGTCACACATGGAGGTTTAAGTCAGCCAGAGCCGCAGGTCTGCACCAGATTGGTTGTCGGACAAGCCAAGGGTCATACATGGAGTGAATAGTCAGACAGAGCCACAGGTCAGCACCAGATCGGGTAGTCAGACAAACCAGGTAATACACAGAGCGCAACAACACTAACTGCACTGGAACACCACGAAAGGGCAACTGATGTGATGTCCAGGCTTTTACCACTGAGCTAGTCATAGACTATGGGAATGTAGGGTATTCTTCTGCTCCACAAATCCATCTTTGTAAACTGGACACACTGTATAATTAATTTTCTCTGTTGTCCAATATGACATAAAGGTACCATGGGGAGGCAACAGCTCCTCTCTGTAGGCTGGAACATTTCTAGAAAAAGATGAGGGTGGAGCCTCCACTCCTTATCCACTCCTTATCAGGCTATCCAACTAGCCCCAACCCAGTTTAGACTTGTTCCACAACCTGGATGGAGGCTGAAAACATTTCTGCTTAGTTTTTAGAATTTAATTATTTTCTATGTTAGATATGGGGTTTCACAATTCCCCCATTAGGTGGATTACCATTCCTGGCTTCCCCTGGAGGATTGTCCAGCTGACTGGTGCTGTTGTGAACTCTTGCAGCCCTATGGAGAGAATCATGCAACCATGTTTCCCTACCATGACTGGGTCTCTCTGAAGCTCTTTCTCTGAATGAAGAAAGAAGTCATGTAAATGGTGAGTAACCCTTTGAGTGCCATGGTCCACTTGTCCCAGTGTCCCTCTCCATACAGGGGTCTTCTTGGAGTCTGGAACTCCTGCACTCATTTTGGGTATCTTGTTTGGTTTGAACCCAGTGTTTTTGGAGCCTGGATGACTGCATTTTTGCAATTAGCAGCACGGTGGCTCAGTGGTTAGCACTGTTGCCTTGCAGCGCTGGGGTCCTGGGTTCAAATCCCACCAAGGACAACATCTGCAATGAGTTTGTATGTTCTCACCGTGTTTGTGTGGGTTTCCTCCCACACTCCAAAAAAATATACTGATAGGTGAATTTAGATTGTGAGCCCCAATGGGGACAGTGACCAATATGAGTGTAAAGAGCTGCGTAATCTGTGTGCGCTATATAAATAAAATAATTAACCCCATCCCTGTTAGTTTATCTGTGTTATGGGGCTCATTTTGACTGTTCCCTTTAGATTTGTCTTTGTTTTTATATATCCTTACATATTCCTTTAGGTATCTGGGTAACTTTATTCACTTTTGTAAGGTTTGGGATTTTTTGAGTTCCGTGCCTTAGAGATGCACTTATCGCGCTGCTGCACTTGCTCCTTTGACTTCTATGGGACAAAGTGTTTGGGAAGTATCTCTGCAACCGTTTGATATACAGCATTGAGAGAGGGCTCATTCATCTTGTCTCCTCTTGTCCTATAATATGGTGCACATTCCCAGTGTCTAGGGGCCCCCTGGGGCCCTGTGAGTATGGGTTTGAGCATTGCTAGGTAACATCAAAGAGAGAAAATTTACAACTGCCTGAATGCCTGTTTCGCTGGCTTTGTTCCGATTGGCTGCTACTGTTTCAGATGACATTTTCTTTCTTTGATTGAGTATCCAGTGCAGAGGCTTGTCTCTCCTTGCTCTCCTTCTCAGGTTAACCATTTGCCTGCCAGATAAGTACTTTCTTGGGCTTTCTGAGGTGATTTTTTAATCTAGTTTACAGTATTGGGTTTTCATATACTGTTTAGATGTTTTCTCCTGTCAGGATGTCGGATGCAAAAGGACATTGGGGCTAGATCTAAGGCAAAGGACTCAGGGGTGTTTTTGACCCCCTTTGCTTACTGTTCCTCATGCCAAACGGGCCTCTCTAGAGAGCACTCCAGACATTTATGCCCCTCATTTGCTGTGGCCCCTGCTACACCACCCGGGCCTTCCTGCATTGAACAAGAGCCACTCTGGGTCAAGGATTTACAGTCTTCTATGGCACAGTTTCCTCTTTACCTCCAGGGGGTCCTCCACTTCTGGAACCCCCCTCCCCACCACCACTGCTTTAAGGTTTGTGGCCCCTAATGCACCTGGCATTCCTGACCTCATGGAAACCTCTGAGGAGGATTCCTTTGAGAAAGATACAGAGGAAGGGGAGTGCGAGGAAGGGGCTTCTTCATATGCCTATGGTGACCCCTTTGAAGCTGACCCCATGCCCTTTGCTGAGGGTCTCATTAAGGCAGTGCTAACGACTCTGCAGGTCACTACTACCCCTGATGAGGGCCAGTCTCCTTCTTTCAAAGGCATAAGAAATCCTACACTGTTACCCAATCCCACTCTGGACCAGGTTATTCTGGATGAGTCGAAGACGCCTGACAAATGCCTATGTCTTTCAAAGAGATTTTCAAAGCTATACCCTTTTTCTGAGGCTGCTTTAGATCAGCGGGCTTCACCTCCTCAAGTTGATCCCCCTATTTCTAGACTTACAAAGTCTACTGCTCTGCCCTTGGCTGATGCTACGGCACTCAAAGACATGACTTATAGGAAGCTGGAGGCTTGACTGCGTCCAAGGTCACTATTGCCTCTTGGATTAAGTCTACTATTTGTAAGGCTTATGAACTCAGAAAGAAACCAGTTCCTTAGTTCTTTTAGTCCATATGACATATAGGTCTCCCACCCAGTGAAAGGGACCATGCTTGGTCCCCAAGCGCTGGATGTGGGAGTCCTCTTGGGTCAGTGCTCATCAGAGTTTTTCCTTTCTTCTTTCTTGATGTCCTACTTAGTAGGTTTGTCTCAAGTCTATCTGCGGTGGGGCCAGTGGGATAGTCTGATAAGGAGGAAGGGGATGCTCCACCTACAACTTCTTCTAGAATTGTTTCAGTCTACAGGGAGGAGCTGTTGCCTCCCCATGGAACCTGTATGTTGGACTAAGAGAAAAGGATTTAACAGTTAAGACTAAAATCCTCTTATGTTGCTTTTCCTCCACTACCCGTCATTGTGATATGTTTAAACAACTAAAGTGTCTAACACTAGAATTTAGATGTACCCTGCACCTCTTTCCTAGTGTATAACCACTTCTCTGGAAGTGTAACAGACTACCTGAGCAGTATGCTCACTCCAGCTGTCCATACTAACAATAACCTTCACTCACTTGCTAAAAACGCCTTCAGAGCTCCGAAAACCTGGAATAACATACCCCAAAAAAATTAGATATTCTCCCTAAAATCCCTAAAAATAACTGTTTCTTTATATCTAAAAACAAGATGGAACTGTATATGTATTTTTGCATGTATGTTTATATGTATGTTTGTATATATTGTCTATTTGTGTAAATATGTAACTTCTTACTCTCCAGGACATGCTTGAAAATGAGAGAAATCTCAATGTATTTTTCCTGGTAAAACATTTTCTAAATAATAAAATAACTTAATTCTAGCAATATATCTCACAAATGCTCTGGCTATTTTCACTTCCATTCCTAATGACCTTAAACATGAACACGAATCTGAACCCATACAAAGGTCTGTGTGTTCCAGACAGGAGGGAAGGACTCTGGGGCTAAGAAACTGGACTATAGGGGAGACCTATATGGTCCTTAATGGGTTAAAGGGGAAATGAAACCCCATTAATGCTAGAGAGATCTCCAACACATTGCTTATGATGCAGTTGAATTGCCCCTGAATTTATCCCCTTTTTCCTTTGAACATATGGCCCAAAGTACCTATAGTAAAGCGTTATAAAATCACTTGCAGACACCTTAAAAAAGTTGATGCTACCATGTCCATCCTGGATGTCTCCATGATGACCGGCTTCACTCCTGACATCGATAGCCTTAATAAGGTGAGTGCTAAGGAAAGGTGAGACAAATGATTGCTTTCTCTTTTCTTATGACACATGATGTTTATCAGGTCCTGAATCCAATCTTGCTAAATAAGTGTTTTGTTCCTTCACCTTGTTCATTTGTTTAACCAAAGTTAGCTCAGAAATCAACCATGTGGTGTATAGAGGAAAAGAAAAACCAATTCACTTAGCTTCTGATGTTAGTTACAGCACTTCTTGCTTAATCCTTCTCCTTCCTGCTTTCCTCGCTCCCTCCCATCCCTTCCTTCTACCTCCACTTCTCCCTGCTCTCTCTTCATCCTTCTCACTCCTGCTCTCTCTTTCACTCCCACCCATTTCCCTCCGCTGTATCCCACAACTATGCCTTCCCATTTCTCCCCTTATTCTCCCTTCCACTTTGCCCAACTCCCTCTCACTTAACCTCCTTCTACATTCGCCTTACTCTCTCTCCTCATCCTTCTCCCTCCCACTTAACCTAACTCCCTCCCACTCTGTCCTCCTACCTCTATTTTCTCCTCACTCTCTCTCCTCATCCTTCTCTCTTCTCTGGTTGTAGTATGAAGGAAATCTACTTAAAGGAGCAGTAAACTTTTTTTATGAAAAAATATATATTGTAGGGATTTTCCTACTGAGTAAAATAAGGGTACTCCCACTGCCGAGAGATTTATATTTCCAGAGTTATTACAGTTTAAACCCATGGTTTTTTACATTAGCAGGACCCTCTAGTGGTCAAATTCTAATTAGATTTCCTGTTAGATTCTAATGGAGAGGAAAGTCAGAAAAGTCAGAGACATACAGTTCTCTATAGAATGTGATAGAAACTGCCTGTAACTTCCTGTCAGTTAGAACTATCAGGAAGTAAACACAGTAAATTCACTTCCTGTCAGTTAGAACTACCAGGAAGTAAACACAGTAAATTCACTTCCTGATTATTTAAAGTGCTATAAATTTTGAATAAAAAATCTGACAGCGATGGGAGTGACCTTGTTTTATTCAGCAGGAAAAGCTCTGTAAAATATGTATTTTCATAAAAAAAAAGTTTACTGCTCCTTTAAGTAAGTTTTACTGTTTAATAAATTAAGAGAAACGTATTCCCAGTACTCCTTTAAATGTCATGCCCTCTGGCATCCTATCCCTGTCCAATGCTAAAGTCTCCTCCCCTGTCTCATACTCTGCCCCCTCTACCTGTCCCATACACTGCTCCCTGTCTTATAATCCACCCATTTTCTTCAGTGAACTCATGCCCTCACTCTCCCTTCCTAGGCTCACACATTCCCACCCACATCTTCCCTTTTACCAACCCCTAGCCCTGCCTAACCCTCTTCCTGTTTATCTTCTATGCCTCCATGAATCATTCTGGATCTATCTGGACCTTCAAGTTAGTCTGCAAAAGAAATTGTGGATATTCTCATACGCAATGCTGAAAACAGGTTCTGAAACTGAGAGGTCCTGATTGGACCATCCCAGTATCTGGTTCTTTGTTTATAATGAATGTAAGAAGGTTTGATACCCCTTAAAAATCAATTTTTAATAGTCAGAGCCAGATTTCATTTTAGGAAGAGTAGGCAACTGCCTAGACACATTTAGAGGGTCAGTACCTCAACTGCTCTGGCCATGCCCCAAATCTGAGCAGTAGGTGTGGCCAGAGCAATTCCAGTTCGTCTTCACCAAACTCCAGTTTATGGTTTATTTGCAACTCTGGTGGCCATTATGTAACCCTGTGTATGCTAGAAAGCAATACATTAGAGACGTCACTAGCAAACAAGGGGCTGAGTGCTTGTTTCAGTGCTTTTATTTTATAGGTTATGGGTATTTTCTATGCCATGCAACAGTGGGTGGAGATGGTGGGTGGAGTCATGTGAGCAGTGTATGTGTTGCAATGGGTGGGGCTAAGGCAATCTTGACTAGAGGCACCTAAGATGTAAATCAGGCCATGTTTGATAATACAGCAGTCTTTCACACATAAGTCCTATTTTGTAGCTAATTACAAGTAATAGCAGAATCTTGAAAATGTCTTCAAAAGTACTGTGAAAAATCCCAGGAAAACAGAGATCAGTGATCGATCAGGGTCTGTCTGGGTGACAGATAAATGGTGTAGTACCCCTGCAGAAGTTGTTGAGGCTAATGCCACTTTCATATGGGCGACACCAATGCAGTGCCACTGTTTTAGTGTTGTCTTCCAGGGGCAGGGCTAGATTTACTTCCCATGTGTCAGTACACAAGGCATTCTAGGTGACTTTAGCTACGCCAGTGACCATGCCCCCATTCCACACATGACACCAGCCCCACACACTATTTCCTGGAATAGAAAATACCCTTGGCTTATAGCAAACAATGGCAAAAACCCAGCTTTAATCCCTTGATTGCTAGCATATCACATTGTTTAACTATGCATTGGAGATGTCTTTAGCATCCAAGGGGTTAAATAATAGCCAGTAAAGATGTATAAAATAGGTGCAGGAATACTCAGATTGCTCTAGCTACACCCCAATACACATGAGTGCTGTTGGAGATTGTGATGCTCATTGCAACATCCAATGAATGACTGACCCACGTTGGTGCCAGCCAGTAATATTGGCTGGAACTCACGAAGGCCGTCCATCAGACACTCCCCTCCTTCATGTATCCAGGCTGGTGGCAGAACACAGGGGAAAGAAAGATCAAAGAATTTAGGAGACAGAACCCTAAAACAATAGATTCATTTAACAACTCCTGGGATACATATATGGCTATTCTAAGGATTAGAATATGGAAATGGGACAGACAGATGGGACAATTGGTTCTTATCTGGTATCAAATTATATGTTTCAATATCTCTCCATTATGTTCCTGACTTTTTTCACATATCTTCTTATCATTACAGTTAAAGAATGGCGTGGACAAATATATTGCAGATTTTGAGATCAACAAAAAAGAATATGATAAAGGAACCCTTATTATCTACCTAAAAAAGGTGATGTATAATTGTCTTACTAATGTACTCACTACAACTGGAAAAAAATCTGGAGTAAATTAACTGTACCATAGTGGAAATATTAGCTCACAAATTTACCACTGATTTGAATGTGGCTTTTAAAGGACACATATCACGTTACCAAGACTTCTCCTATGGGATTTAGCAAAAAGCATTGGCCTGCACTGTGCAGTCACAGAACATCTCCTACCAGCTGTTTGGTTTGTCAAAAGACTGATCCCATTGGCTGTAAAGCACAAGCTTCTGGGTTGCTTATGCAGTCCCCAAAGACTTGATACACTGGACATGTTTGCACTTAAGATATGCATACCTGGATCTGCCCCAGAGACTCTGGGATTTAGAGTTAATTACTGGGTCTCTGGGGACAGAGGCTGATTCTCTGACTTTGGTGAGATTCCTGGGTAACTCCACCCACTTCTCATCCATTCTGCCTACTTCCCACCCTGTTCCATCCACTCCCACCTGTCGAGGATATACCCAAGGAAAAGATTAACAGGAGACCCAATACATTTTTGTATATCTCACATAAATAGAGAAAATGGGTAGTTAAAGGGGAACATTAACTGCTAAAAAACGTTTTCCCATATGTTTAGCTATGAAACTAGTTTTAGGAAACTTGTTTATTTTTTTGGCATTTGCGTACTTTTTAAGATATGCAGTCATCAAGCTGTGCACTTCCTCATTCTGCAGAACACAGAATCTTTGGCACAACTCTTCAGGACTTCACAGTTCTCTTTAATTCTCCTCCCACCTCCCTCCCAGCTGCCCCAGGGAGTGCGTTCATGCTTCCCTTTGTAGTGGTGTGAATCGCTTGTATCTTTACAGAAAGCTCTGTTTGAAAGTAAACGGAACTTGCTGTAAAGATAGAAGCTTTTCACATCACTATGAAAGGAATCGTGAACGCGCTTCCTGGGGCAGCTGGGAGGGAGGTGGGAGGAGAATTAAACAGCACCGGAAGTCCTGAAGAGCTGTGCCGAAGATTCAGTGTGTCACAGAATGTGGAAGTACACAGCTTTAAGACTAAATATCCTAAAAAGTATGTAAATTTAAAAATAATAAACACGTTTCCTAATACTAGTTTCATAGCTAAACATATGGGGAAAAGATTCTTAGCGGTGAATGTTCTCCTTAAATAAATTTGAGATCTTTACATAAACTAGGTATCGGCACGCTACTTCACAGTACAGAATTGATTAAATAATCAATTACGCACATTGTGTAAAAATAAATATATTTAAGTAAAAATATTATATATATATATATATATATATATATATATATATATATATATATAAGATATACATATAATGGTAATCAGTGTGACAGGAATATAGGTGAACACAAAATTACTCAAGGATATATCTTCTATTATATGATTTAGTCATATGCTAAGATATATCTAAAGAAATTGACATACAGTAAATTAATAACCAATATCACAGAGTACTATATCCGGCATAAACAGGATTAAACCTTACATAGGTGTATCCAGAGGTATAATATAGCAATATGAACAGAGCAGCATGGCAAAGGTGAATCGTTGCTTACAATTAATGATAATACAGTTGACTGCAGTGTATATGAATACCTGCCCTCAAACCTGTATAAACTATGCTAATTAAGGTAGAAAGAATGTTGTTATGTGAGCTGGGCCTAATTTAAGCCACAGATCACAGTCCTTTTTACCACATACAATATTTCAAGATATAGAAACTTATCTGGAAGACAAAATGTCCCAGATCAGATAAATAGAATGTAACTATTTATCTATTGTTTTCAATATTGCATGCTTTCTGAATGAGATATAAAATTGTATATACCTTTTTGCCAATAACAGATTATACATTTACAATATGATCAAAATGATATATCACTTGTATGTTTAAAAAGCAAAGCCGAAAACTAATACATTTCATGCAACATATACTCTTAAAATGACAATGTCAATATCCTGTTTGCTACACCATAGAGCACTGCAAGGCTTAACCAGAGACTATGGGCATACAACCAAACTGTTGCCCCACCCAAGATGGCAGCACTTATTTTGTTCTGTGAGACAGTGTCCCAGATAACTTTCTCAACAGAACAAAATTTAGGCCCACAATATCATGCAATAGAACCACATGAAAACAAAGAATCATATGAAACAGACACCAAGATAGAAACAAATGGAAAAGCTTTCCAGATAGCAAACTAAGGGTTAATAATAAAATTCAGCACATCGAAAATAAGCCTAAAGACCTTTTCAGAAACACAAACATATGGTGCTATAGGTGTTAATAATTAGATTTAAAACAAATTCATTATGCTATTTGATTTAAATTGCTATCAAACTATCTCACAATTATCTGGACAAATTATGTAATTAATCCTGTTTAGTTCCTGTGAATAAACCGAAGCCAATACAGCTTTTTATAATAATTTTCTTTAAATGGATTGGCCAAGTCCATATATACAAGAATTATTATAAAATTATTATCCCAGGTCTATAGGATGAATAATTATTCTTAGGCTATACACAAATAATTGGTACTCTTGGGATTCTGTTCCAGTTGGATACTTCATGGAAATCAGAACAAAAAGACCTTCCTGGACCCAAGCCCACTGTAATTATACTACCAAAAACCCTTATCAGAAAGGATAAGTTGCCAGATCATTAGATTAGAAGATGTCAGACTAACTCTCTAGACTCTCTTTTTGGATAGTCAAAGATAATATTATTTGAAATTAACCTTAGTAGAAATATTCTTATTGTTCCACTAGGTGCACAACAAGATAAAAAACTTTATATATGGTGATACATACAACATATGTATTACGTCAAACTGGCATGGCTGTGGGCATAGTCAATAAGCTATGCCAAAATGTCAAATTAATCCCTTCCCCAGATTTTCACATAAGATAAGGGAGTAAGTTCCAGACATGAATACCTCCCTCCAAACAT
The DNA here is from genome assembly GCA_037306005.1 of Rhinophrynus dorsalis. NCBI lineage: Eukaryota > Metazoa > Chordata > Amphibia > Anura > Rhinophrynidae > Rhinophrynus > Rhinophrynus dorsalis. Next base: position 525,545,735 of record CM074721.1, read on the forward strand.
AATGGACTGTGGATGTCTAGAAATTATATAAATTCAAATATCCATCTCCATAAAAGACACTTAAGTATTTCCCCCCTCCCCACTCAAGCAAGTGACCCATTGTCTCTTGTAACACACACAGGTTTAAGAGAGGATTTCAACAGTCCAAATGATTTTTCATAAGATGTTAATCATTTGCTATCCAGGTAAGGGCAAACCCTCTGACACACCCATTCTAATATTAAACCCCAACTTTCCTCCTCTCAATCCTGCCATCTGAATAAGCCCTGCTAACTTTATTACGTGATTTACATCATTTAGACATGTCCATTCCAAGCACATGAGCCCACTCTGAGATCTCCAAAGAAGAAAATTCCCATGTATGGATATGGTTTGGTGGGGAACCTATATATTGGTTTGTATTAATATCTACAGCAATGTAAAGGCTGTGTAATTAATTTTTCTTCAACATAAATGACAAAATGAATAACAGTAATAAAATAATAATAATAACTAGTATTTATATAGCCCCTTTCTCCCAGTGGGACACAAAGCACTTTCAGCACATGCTCTTGGAACTAACCAAATCGACAGCTGAAATAATAGATGTTATTATTACCACCCAATCATTGGTACTCATTTATCGACCTCAGAAAGATGAAGGGCTGAGTTGACCCAGCTGGGATTTGAACCTGTAGCCTTGAGGTTTGAACAGACTCTGTAGTCAGGGTATTTACCACAGACCCAACTCACCGGGAAGGGAAGAGGATTTTACTTATTTCAATAAAAAGAGGAGGTCATTTGGGTTTGGTGAAAACAAAAGGGAGGCATCATGTCAAAAAGTTCTTGAACCACTGGTGTATGGAGACCTGCACTGCGTGATGCAGTTCATTGTCTTCCCTGGGCTTGGATGGTGCTCACAATGGACCCACCCAGTGTTATCGGGGGGGGGGGGTATCCACCAATAGAAAACTATCAAAGTTAGAATTGCCAGTCAGCATCTTGAATCATAGAGAGCCTGTTAATGCATTGTCAGAGGTGTGTGCAACACATTGGTCTGTAAAGAGTTGCATACTCTTTGACACTCAAAGGGTTAAATCAATGGGTATGGTTTTTAGAACATGGTTTGCTCCAGAATTACTCCATAGTACATCAACCTCAATGTGAATTCTTCTCGTCTTTTGTTTCTGCAGATCTCGCACACAGAGGAGGAGTGCATAAAGTTCAATGTTCACCAGTTGTTTAAAGTGGGTCTCATTCAGCCTGCATCAGTCACTGTGTATGATTACTACACCCCAGGTAAGTCACTCTACAATGTATTTAAAGGAACATTAACACCTAAAACTGAAACGTTTTGCTATGTGTTTAGGTATCATGTACTTAAAGCTACCATCTGTAATATTATTTATTTTTTATTTTTCTATAACATAACCCTTTGAGCACCAGAGGGGTATGCAATTCATTACAAGGCAATGAGTTGTGTATCCCTTTGGCATGCAAAGGATTAAGGTATGAGTAGACTGTGCTACTCAGACACCATTTGGTTAATGTTGACTGCACCGCTGTAAAGAGAGATAAGGGCTAAAATGGTTAATTTATTGATAAGTATCCCCTGTTCTTGTACTCTGAAAGACTGTTACTTTGTCTCAGGCCTTTGACAGACAATACAGCAGTATCACTTCTCATCAGATTGCTGTGGTAACGGGAGTCAGGGAGCCCTGAAAAATGTAACAATGGAAGCTCCCATGGTGCAAATATAAGACTAGATAATAGGGACATTTTACAGTTGCTGCATGAAATACGGGTTATATAAGTGTACTTCTAGTTGATAGTGTTCTTTTAAAATTCACTAATTCTTATGGGTGAATTTCCTTTTAAATGAAACAGTATCAGCTCCTACTGATTGCCAACACATACCTTAGGGCTCGATCCAAATGTTGGCGTCGCCAGAAAAAACTGGCGACGCTGGTTTTAACGTCAATTGAGCAATGCAAATGTTCTACTAGAAACAAGCGACGCCAGTTCTGAAACACACTTCGCCCGTCGCCAGAACAGCAAGATCTCACCCATAAAGGATAATGTACAAGCGACGCCAAAAGCCATTCAAATGTTGGAGTTAGGGCTAACGCGCGTTAAATTGCAACATTTATCTCCAGAAATCTAACGCCTATTTTTTTTGGAGAACAACACACAACGCAGAGTACAAAACCATCGTCGAGGGAAATAAAACAGAGAAGCAGGTCATCCAAGGACAGAACCCAAGCATACAGGAGTCAGATATTAACCCCTGCAATGCCTAGCAAATACAACAACAAGGCCTACAACAGTGCTTCACAACCCCTCCACCTAAGACACCCCTAACATGCAATCTGGATATGCCAGGGCATCCCCTGAGGGCACAAGGGAATACCCAAATAAAAAAAACATATGCCCAACATCAGGTCCCACTGTGACAATGGCAATGAAGAGAAATAGTGCCTCAAATGTCCCATACACACATCTCCCCAGAAATGTGTAAAATCAATATTATCAAACACCAATGCAGAACATAGCAACATGGGAAAAGTGATGCACCCTGAGCTGGTGCACATGGCGCACCAACATCACATGACACCCTGGTTGGGAACCACTGGTCGACACCAGACAAACAAGTCACAGACAAACAATAACAATCAAGCAACCCCACAGGGACAGGGGGAACGCAAAGCAGCACAACATAAGCCATCCCAACACACCTTTGAACAACAGGGGTTAACACACAACACCACATGCACACCTGTCACTCCAGCAACAAATCAAGCTCACCTATGTAACCTCAGCAGTCCATGGAGACAAAACACACACCTGACAGCTACATACCAATTACAAATAATCACACCACTAACCACAGACACACCAGAAAACAATTACCTGGATAACTCACGCACTACCATTAGTCCATTATGACCACATGATACACAAAAAAGGGAAGAAAGGAAGGGGTTAACCAGCCATAGGAGAACCACCAGGCAGAGCCCCCCCTCAAAAAAATGAAGAACTGGCGCACACCACAGGAGTATACCAAACCAAAGCTTCATCAGACAATGCAAAATTAATCAAGTGAATACATCAAATCAATCAAAAAACATCCAGCACAGGAATATGGAGTCATGAAGACATTCCAACATTGAATAATGCCTCCATAGACTGAGAGCAGGTATATGTAAAGCAAACGTCCAATACCATGTATCCACAAACAAATCAAAGTGGCCCATTAGCAATGTGCAATATCATCAGACATATAAAGTGCAACATCATAATAATCCCCAAAGTATGAATACATCTATACCTATCTCTATGAATATAAGGGGAGGGCAAACAATGTGACCCCTGGAGTCATGGAGATGAGTATATGATGTGTATTCATACTTTGTTCATGATCACCACTTTGCACCTCACATGTATGATTATATTGCATATTGCTAATGGGCCACTGTGATTTGTTAGTGGATACATGGTTTAGCACGTATGCTGTACATATACTTGCTCTCAGTCCATAGAGGCATTATTCTATGTTGGAATGTCTTCATGACTCTTTATCCCTGTGCTGGATGGTGCACAATTGACTTGATGTATTCACTTGATTAATCATATATTGCCTGATTAAGCTTTGGTCTGGAATACCCCTGTAGTGTGTGTCACTTATTAGGTGTGTTGTTGGGGGGGGAGGGTGGGCACCGCCTGGTGGTTTTCCCTGGTTGGTTAACACATTCTTCTCCTCCCTCCCCTTGCTATCATTGCATATCCCTATGAGTGCACCTCAGCTGATCACAGTTTAATCTTGAGTAAGGAGTTATGTACATAGCTGGTGCAATTCCTCCCCTTTGTTTTGGTCCCATCACCATGACCACATGAACAACACCTTACTGCTGTTTAACAGTGACAGCCCACCCTCCTTAGTTGTAGTGTGAGAGAGACACTGACAGAGAGACAGACCAACACCAGGATGTACACATGCTTGTACCTAAGACGACAGTGGAGGCGAATGTGTGAGAGGGTTAGGGCTCATCCCCCCGCCTCCAAGCACCCCTGTCCAACAGCTGTCCCCTGCTGCAACTGTTCATGTTCCCGCTGAAGGCCTGCTATGCTGACTTGTTTGTATATGTGTGTGTAGCACAGTGAATATGCCACTCCATTGCTTATCAATGCCTTGTCTAGGCGTCAGGACCATGTGAGCTGTCCATCAAGGGGATGGCAAGCAGAAATATGTATGTGTGTCACAAGGACCCTGAGCACACACCTCATCAGTATGTAGATCAAGATCCATGAAATAGCTCCTCTGTTTCATGGGTCTTGGTTTACACACTGATGTGTGTGTGCCCACTCACATATACATATGTCTGCTTGCCATACCGTGATACGAACCCCATGAAATCATGATGGCTCAATGACACCCTGACAAGCAATGGATTGTTCACTGTGTCAAATAACCAAGCTGTCCTCGTGGAGTGCAAGTAAGGTCTCCAAAGCAGTGATGACCAATGTGTTGTGTACACCTCTGGCACTCAAGGGGATGATGATGGGTCAGCAGTAGCATGACTGTTGTGTTCGTAGTGCACCTTCCAGTCTTCTTTTCATCCTCTGCAGGCATCCATGGCATGACCCCTCATGGTCCGGAAGTTTATTCCGGTGACACGTTGAATCCACGTCCATGGGGATCACCTGTTGGTGTCCATGTCAATTACAAATCTGATCACACATGATTATCATGTGTCATTGATCAACCCCTCCCCTGTCAGGGTTTAAAGGTATAGTAATACTGAATATGTTCCATGAACCTAACTAGTAGGGTTCATCCTCCTGAGTAAAACAAGGGAACTCCCCCTGCTTTGCATTCCAAAGTTAGTTCAGCTCACAGTTGAACATCATACATCAAATCTCACAGTGGCCTGAATTTTTACAGTGGTTCTGTTGCTACACCATCCCATGGACATTTCTGGTCACAGCACCTTGAATCTACATTGGATGGTGTAGCAACAGTGCCGCTTGACCATGTGAGACCACTGTGGTTTGCCTATGTAAAAACAAGTGCGAGCTGACATAACCTGTGAATGAAACACCCTTCAGCAGTGGGAGTTCCCTTGTTCTACTCAAGGGTATGAACCCTAACACATATTTGTTCAAACATTCTAAGCATTACTATCCCCTTAATTGAGATTATGTTGTTGATCTGTTGATATATCTAATGTGTTCATGTTGTTTAAGTTCAAGGCACATCATGGAACAACACCCTGATGTTGTTTGGCTTTCCAATGTCTGTGAGTTGAACTTGGACAAACATGTCTGAATGTGATGTGCGTGTACACCCTGCTGTAAAAGCTTGTGATGCCAGTCATCATGCCTGAGTTGTGTTCACTGCATAGCTGGACAATGCATTGGAGACAACTCATTCCCTGACACCCATGTTAGATGTGCCTGAGTTGTGTTCACTGCATAGCTGGACAATGCATTGGAGACAACTCATTCCCTGACACCCATGTTAGATGTGCCTGAGTTGTGTTCACTGCATAGCTGGACAATGCATTGGAGACAACTCATTCCCTGAAACAAACCACATCCTAAATAGGAAACATGCATGAACACAGATGTTATGACAAAGTGACAAGATTTATTTAAAGGGCCTGGAGAAGGTTGGCCTCACTTTTTTTTCCTTTTTGGAGGGTCGGGGGGGGGAGCTGTAGAGGAGGATTCCCTCCGACTCTGACGGGTTACCCGAGGGGGTCTGGTGGATGGTGGTGGTGGTGGTGGGGGTCGTGGCTCGCTGCTGGCTGGTGAGACATCACTGGACCCCTCCCGTGATGGCTGGACCATGTCCTGCTGCTCATCCTGCCTGCGGTTGGAGGCCCGCATCTCGACCAGCATGTTGCCCAGTACCTCCATCATCCCCGTGTGAAACTGGAGCTGCTGGGTATTTGTCACCACCTGTTGAGCCTCAATGGCCCTGAGGCACCCCATGATCCGCCCTAGAGTCATCTCCACCCGTCTAAGGGCTCGGACACACCTCCTAACCAGTGTCAGCTGCTCCCCCTGGATGGCCACACATGTTGCGTCAAGGGCCGCTGTGCCAGACGGGGTTACAGGAGTGGAGACCCTAGAAGCTGGTGCAGGCGGTGGTGTGGCGTGGGTGAGCAGACTCCCATGGGGTGCCTCAGGGGGACGTTCAACATCATGGGTGCTGTGTGGGGAGAAATGATGCTGCTCCCTGGACCCGTCACTCCCCTCGGATCCTCTGTCCCCACGTTGTCCGACCAGTGGTGGTGATGGTGTTGGTGGTGGTGGTGGGGTGAATACCTCCCTTCGCAGGGGACGTTGTGGCTCACCCAGGAGCCCCACATGTTCATACCCCATGGGCCATTCATATGTGGACTCCTGGGTGTCCTCCTGCCACATATGTCCCCGTGGCCTAGGGGTTGGGCCAAAGCTGGACAGCTGGGGCTCTGGCACCATCTGGGGCATCAGGTGCCTACCCGGCGGTGGTGGTGGGGCCTGGTAGCCCAGATGTGGTGGGGCTTGGTAGCCCTGAGGTGGTGGGGCTTGGTAGCCCAGATGTGGTGGGGCTTGGTAGCCCTGAGGTGGTGGGGCTTGGTAGCCCTGAGGTGGTGGGGCTTGGTAGCCCTGAGGTGGTGGTGGTGCCTGGTGGGGCTGAGGTGGTGGGGCTTGGTAGCCCTGAGGTGGTGGTGGTGCCTGGTGGGGCTGAGGTGGTGGGGCTTGGTAGCCCTGAGGTGGTGGTGGTGCCTGGTGGGGCTGAGGTGGTGGGGCTTGGTAGCCCTGAGGTGGTGGTGCCTGGTGGGGCTGAGGTGGTGGGGCTTGGTAGCCCTGAGGTGGTGGTGCCTGGTGGGGCTGAGGTGGTGGGGCTTGGTAGCCCTGCTGCTGCTGGTGATGGTGGGGTGTGCCCTGGGTGCCATGGTGAGGCTGCTGCTGTAGTGGGCGTTGTGGTGGCAGTGCCCTGGATGTGGTAGCCTCCTCATAGGAGGTGCCTCCGGAGTCCTCCACACGGGATGACTGGTGTGCTGTGTGGGGAAATGACATGATGCAATCAGTGACGTGAGCCATGACAGGAGTGCTGCAAGACTATTACATTGACATGTGAACAGTTGAGTGGCAGGATGGTATTCATTGCATTGCTTAGCAATGCATTGGTTACCATCCTGACACACATTGCTTAGCTTGACTACATCACATACATTGATTCCACTGACCTACAGTGGTGGAGATTTGGTCATCATATGCATCCTGAGCAGTGGGTATGGCTCGGCATATATCTCATTGCTATCCCCATTCATCAGGATCCATGTGGTGAGCAAAAGTGAACCATCACACCTTGAATGCCACAAAGCCACTGCATGTCCTACACCTAGGCCTCAACAGCAAACAAACACACTAGACCGCTAAACACAGCAATGCACCAGTAATGACCTATGACTACAGTCCAACCAATGATGTCGGCAACAGTAATGAACACACCAAGCACACCAACCAACATGATCTGTGGAACCCAGCAACACAATCATCTGCTGGAGGACACACAAACACACCCTTGACAGCTAAAATCCGAACACACAGCAAACATGTGCATGGTTAGACTGTACTATTTGCGTTTGCTTCTACCTTTTCCCATGTTATGCTATGGAGACTAAGCACTGGTATGTCACGTGTTGTTTAGATCTCAGTGCATTGTATCCTCAGAATAACACAGGGATTGCAGGTGTGATGACACTGCATTTGTCATGTACACAAAACAAAAACCAATGTGGCTAACCAATAATGTAATTCATGAAATAAATAACAAGAAAGCAGCATTTAAACATTATAAAGCTGAGGGATCAGTAGAGGAATTTTCAGAATACAAAAATGCCAACAAAACCTGTAAAAAGGCTATTAAATTAGCTAGACTAGTGAATGAAAAATATATTGCTAAGGAGAGCAAGAGAAACCCAAAAATAATCTTTAGATACATTAATGGCAATAAATTAAAGGCTGATAATGTTGGATCCTTGTTAACTGAAACAGGTGAGATGGTCAAAGGGGACAGAGAGAAGGCAGATATTTTAAATACTTTATTTTATTCTGTTTTTACCAAAGAAGACCCAATGGACAAGAATCTGCAAAATACTTTTACAGAACAGTCACAGCAAACATGGGACTGGCTAACACAAGAAAAAGTGTTCAAAAAATTGAATGGTGTTAAGGTAGACAAAGCTTTGGGGCCAGATGGTATACACCCACTTAAAGGGATAGTAATACTTCATTTTAACTTTATTTTATTTTGTAGGCATTAAAAAAACATGAATGATATAAGTTTTATCTCTGAAACCTTTATGATTTAAGAGATATTCACAAACAAAGTATCCCCCCCCTGTTCAACCAGATCAGAAGGGAGATGCCCAGGTAGACTGCAGAGAGGGACAATCTTCAATTAAGATAATGGAAAAAGCTGAAAAACTTGTCAAGGGGGGGAGGGCTTTCATTGTTTCATACAAAGAAAATTGTCCCCTTCTGTTATCTGTACTGTCATACAACCAGACTCACATCTGAGAAGAGATGGCATACACTAGGTAAAAGGGGCGGGGAGGGGAACTTTGCTTGTGAATATCTCATAAACCATAAAGGTTTGAGAGATAGGACTTATATCATTCTTCATGTTTTTTTAATGCCTACAAAATAAAATAAAGTTAAAACGAAGTGTTACTATCCCTTTAAAGAGCTAAGCCAGGCCCTGGCCAGACCGTTATATTTGATTTTCAGGGATTCTTTTATCTCCGGTATGGTACACATGGATTGGCGTAAAGCAGATGTGGTGGCCATATTTAAAAAGGGATCAAAGTCACAGCCAGGAAATTATAGACCTGTAAGCTTGACATCTGTGTTAGGGAAGCTGTTTGAAGAGTTGCTAAGGGAATTTATTCAAGAATTCTACTGGAACAGGAATATCATTAGCAGGAGTCAACATGTCTTTGTGAAAGATAGGTCTTAGTGTTGAGCGAGCATGCTCGGCCGATGCTCGGATCGGCTCGAGCATCGCTCTGCTCGGCACATGGCGGTACTCGTACGAGTACCGCATGTGCTCGCCCGCCATGTTCGGGTCTCCTCCCCGCACGTTTTGCGGCTGCTGCGCAGCCAATAAACGTGCAGGGAGGCTCTGACATCGGTGTAATGCCAGCAGCCATGTTGGCTGCTGGCATTACACTGATTGGCTGGCCAGAACCCGTGGTCGGGTGCTGTATAGCACCTGACCATCGAGTTCGGCTCAGTCTGAGCCAGGGAGAGCTGAGGATAGGAAGGGAAAGGCAGTGTAGGGAGGAAAAAAACAAAAATTGTGAAAAAAAAGAACCAAAAGTCCTTTTTAGGACTACTGTGTGTGGGGGCAGCAGGTTATTTTGTGTGGGGGGAAAAAAACAAAAAAAAAAAAAAAAAAATATTCTGTTTAGTGTGAAAAGTTGCAGATTAGAGCACATTCTGTTTAGTGTGCACAGTTGCAGATTAGAGCACATTCTGTTTAGTGTGCAAAGTTGCAGATTAGAGCACATTCTGTTTAGTGTGCAAAGTGGCAGATTAGAGCACATTCTGTTTAGTGTGCAAAGTTGCAGATTAGAGCACATTCTGTTAAGTCTTCAAACTAAAATATCAAAGTCACATATTCCATTCAGTGTGCGTCGCCGCAGTTTAGCAGCACATTCTGTGTACTGTGCAGAGTTGCAGAATAGGAAGAAATACTGTTAAGTCTTCAAACTAAAATATCAAAGTCACATATTCCATTCAGTGTGCTTCGCCGCAGTTTAGCAGCACATTCTGTGTACTGTGCAGAGTTGCAGAATAGGAAGAAATACTGTTAAGTCTTCAAACTAAAATATCAAAGTCACATATTCCATTCAGTGTGCTTCGCCGCAGTTTAGCAGCACATTCTGTGTACTGTGCAGAGATGCAGAATAGGAAGAAATACTGTTAAGTCTTCAAACTAAAATATCAAAGTCACATATTCCATTCAGTGTGCTTCGCCGCAGTTTAGCAGCAAATTCTGTGTAGTGTGCAGAGTTGCAGAATAGTAAGAAATACTGTTAAGTTTTCAAACTCAAATATTAAAGTCACATATTCCATTCAGTGTGTGTCACCGCCGTTTAGCAGCCTATTCTGTGTACTCTGCAGAGTTGCAGAATAGTAAGAAATACTGTTAAGTTTTCAAACTCAAATATTAAAGTCACATATTCCATTCAGTGTGTTTCACCGCCGTTTAGCAGCCTATTCTGTGTATTCTGCACAGTTGCAGAATAGTAAGAAATACTGTTAAGTTTTCAAACTCAAATATTAAAGTCACATATTCCATTCAGTGTGTTTCACCGCCGTTTAGCAGCCTATTCTGTGTACTCTGCAGAGTTGCAGAATAGTAAGAAATAGTGTTAAGTTTTCAAACTCAAATATTAAAGTCACATATTCCATTCAGTGTGTATCACCGCCGTTTAGCAGCCTATTCTGTGTACTCTGCACAGTTGCAGAATAGGAAGAAATACTGTTAAGTTTTCAAACTCAAATATTAAAGTCACATATTCCATTCTGTGTGTGTCACCGCCGTTTAGCAGCCTATTCTGTGTACTCTGCACAGTTGCAGAATAGGAAGAAATACTGTTAAGTTTTCAAACTCAAATATTAAAGTCACATATTCCATTCAGTGTGTATCACCGCCGTTTAGCAGCCTATTCTGTGTACTCTGCACAGTTGCAGAATAGGAAGAAATACTGTTAAGTTTTCAAACTCAAATATTAAAGTCACATATTCCATTCTGTGTGTGTCACCGCCGTTTAGCAGCCTATTCTGTGTACTCTGCACAGTTGCAGAATAGGAAGAAATACTGTTAAGTTTTCAAACTCAAATATTAAAGTCACATATTCCATTCAGTGTGTTTCACCGCCGTTTAGCAGCCTATTCTGTGTACTCTGCACAGTTGCAGAATAGTAAGAAATACTGTTAAGTTTTCAAACTCAAATATTAAAGTCACATATTCCATTCAGTGTGTTTCACCGCCGTTTAGCAGCCTATTCTGTGTACTCTGCAGAGTTGCAGAATAGTAAGAAATAGTGTTAAGTTTTCAAACTCAAATATTAAAGTCACATATTCCATTCAGTGTGTATCACCGCCGTTTAGCAGCCTATTCTGTGTACTCTGCACAGTTGCAGAATAGTAAGAAATAGTGTTAAGTTTTCAAACTCAAATATTAAAGTCACATTTTCCATTCAGTGTGTGTCACCGCCGTTTAGCAGCCTATTCTGTGTACTCTGCAGAGTTGCAGAATAGTAAGAAATACTGTTAAGTTTTCAAACTCAAATATTAAAGTCACATATTCCATTCAGTGTGTTTCACCGCCGTTTAGCAGTCTATTCTGTGTACTCTGCACAGTTGCAGAATAGTAAGAAATACTGTTAAGTTTTCAAACTCAAATATTAAAGTCACATATTCCATTCAGTGTGTTTCACCGCCGTTTAGCAGCCTATTCTGTGTACTCTGCACAGTTGCAGAATAGTAAGAAATACTGTTAAGTTTTCAAACTCAAATATTAAAGTCACATATTCCATTCAGTGTGTTTCACCGCCGTTTAGCAGCCTATTCTGTGTACTCTGCAGAGTTGCAGAATAGTAAGAAATAGTGTTAAGTTTTCAAACTCAAATATTAAAGTCACATATTCCATTCAGTGTGTATCACCGCCGTTTAGCAGCCTATTCTGTGTACTCTGCACAGTTGCAGAATAGTAAGAAATAGTGTTAAGTTTTCAAACTCAAATATTAAAGTCACATTTTCCATTCAGTGTGTGTCACCGCCGTTTAGCAGCCTATTCTGTGTACTCTGCAGAGTTGCAGAATAGTAAGAAATACTGTTAAGTTTTCAAACTCAAATATTAAAGTCACATATTCCATTCAGTGTGTTTCACCGCCGTTTAGCAGTCTATTCTGTGTACTCTGCACAGTTGCAGAATGGTAAGAAATACTGTTAAGTTTTCAAACTCAAATATTAAAGTCACATATTCCATTCAGTGTGTTTCACCGCCGTTTAGCAGCCTATTCTGTGTACTCTGCACAGTTGCAGAATAGTAAGAAATACTGTTAAGTTTTCAAACTCAAATATTAAAGTCACATATTCCATTCAGTGTGTTTCACCGCCGTTTAGCAGCCTATTCTGTGTACTCTGCACAGTTGCAGAATAGTAAGAAATAGTGTTAAGTTTTCAAACTCAAATATTAAAGTCACATTTTCCATTCAGTGTGTGTCACCGCCGTTTAGCAGCCTATTCTGTGTACTCTGCACAGTTGCAGAATAGTAAGAAATAGTGTTAAGTTTTCAAACTCAAATATTAAAGTCACATATTCTGTGTAAGATGAAGAAGGCGGGTAAAAAGGGAAGGGGAAATGGACGTGATCCTGAAAGTTCAGGGCGCGGGTCAGGACGCGGAGAAACTGTGCCTGGTGCCAGAGCACAAGAAAGAAAGACATCCACCATACCTAGCTTCATGTCTAATTTTACAGGGCGTCGCAGGACATCACTCTCGAGGTCCGACCACTGCGAACAGGTGGTCGGTTGGATGACAGCTGATACTGCTTCCAGTCGGTTAAGCACCACCCTGTCTTCCACCAAGTCCACTCTCAGTAGCCAAGAGTCTGGTCAACATAATCCTCACTCTGATCATCCTTCCTCCCACCATACACGGTCTGGTCAAAGAAGTGATCCCACACTGGGATATAGTGAGGAGCTCGTCTCATCACCAATCCTTCATTTGACCCTCTCTCCAAGCACGCTTGCAGAGGAACATGACATCTTGTGCCCTGATTCACAACCTCTAGAGGCTACCCAATCACAAGAAGATGACAGATGTGAACGGCATTTAAGGTCAAAGGAAGTAGTGGATGATGATGATGATGATGAGACACAGTTGCCATTAAATCAACCACTATTTCCGTCTCAAGACCTTGTTGAGGAGAATGTTATACAGTTGTCAATGACTGAGTATGTGGTGGGATCAAGACTTGAGGAGGATGATCAGAGTGAGGAAGTGGAGGAGGACTTGGTGGACGATGAGGTGACTGACCCCACCTGGGAAGGTGTAGAGCCGAGCGATGACAGCAGTCCTGAGGGTGAGCCATCTGCAGCACCGCAACAGGCTGGAAGAGGCAGTGGTGTGGCTACAGAAAGAAGGCGGACCGCACCAAACCGGCCCGCAAATGTTCCACGGAGCACCCCCTTGCGTAAATCTACCTTGCCAAAGGGTAGGTGTTCCGCGGTATGGCGTTTTTTTAAGGAAAGTGCGGACGACAAAAGAATTGTAGTTTGCAACCTGTGCCACACCAGAATGAGCCGAGGCATGAACACTAGAAACCTCACCACCACCAGCATGATCCGACACATGGCATCCAAGCACCGTAGTAAGTGGGAGGAACGCCTGGATCGCCCATCTGTGTCTGCAGGCCACACCACTGCCTCCTCTTCCCCTGTTTTCGGTGCCGGCCAATCGCCTGTTGAAGGCGCAGGCCCGCATACCTCCCGCCCTGCACCTGTAGCATCTGAAGCACCATCAGCGACCACATCCACTTCCCTGTCCCAGCACAGCGTCCAAATGTCGTTACCCCAGGCATTTGAGCGCAAGAGAAAGTACCCAGCCACCCACCCACAGGCCATAGCACTAACCTCACACCTTTCAAAATTACTGGCCATCGAAATGCTGCCATTTAGGCTTGTGGACACTGAGTCCTTCCGCAGCCTGATGGCAGCAGCTGTCCCTCGGTACGCGGTCCCCAGCCGCCACTACTTTTCCCGGTGTGCCATCCCCGCATTACACCACCATGTGTCCCGTAACATCACCCGTGCCCTGACCAACGCAGTTACTGGGAAGGTCCACTTAACGACTGACACATGGACAAGTGCTTGTGGCCAGGGACGCTACATTTCCCTGACGGCACACTGGGTGAATGTCGTGGAGGCTGGGAGCGACTCGGACCCTGGGATGGCACGGGTGCTACCCACGCCGAGGATTGCGGGCCCTACCTCCATCAGGGTTTCCACCAGCACCTACGTTATTGGCTCCTCCCCCTCCGTTTCCACCTCCGAATTCTCTACACGCAGCGCCACTCCCCCATCAGCCAGTAGCTGGAAGCAGTGTAGCACTGCAGTGGGGAAGCGTCAACAGGCCGTGCTGAAGCTGATCTGCCTTGGGGACAAACAGCACACGGCCTCAGAGCTGTTGCAGGGGATTAGTCACCAGACCGAGCAGTGGCTCTCGCCACTCAACCTGCAACCAGGCATGGTTGTGTGTGATAATGGGCGTAACTTGGTGGCGGCTTTGGAGCTCGGCAAGCTCACACACGTACCATGCCTAGCGCATGTATTTAATTTAGTGGTTCAGCGATTTCTAAAAACCTACCCCAATGTGCATGATCTCTTGACCAAGGTGCGCCGCGTGTGTGCACATTTCCGTAAGTCATCTACAGCTTCGGCCGGCCTGTTGAAGCTGCAGCAGCGCTTACAATTGCCAGCTCACCGGCTGCTGTGTGACGTGAGCACGCGCTGGAACTCCACCTTCCACATGTTGGCCCGGCTTTGTGAGCAGCAGAGGGCAGTAGTGGAGTACCAGCTGTTACACGGTCGTCGCCTCTCCGTTCAACTTCCTGTAATCAGAAGTGAGGAGTGGGAATGGATGTCAGACCTCTGCGAGGTTTTACGCAATTTTGAGGAATCGACACAGATGGTGAGCGGCGATAACGCTATTATCAGTGTAACCATCCCACTTCTGTGTCTACTGAAACGCTCGCTGCTCACAATTAAAACCGACGCTTTGCATGTGGAAGAGGTGGAAATGGGGGAGGAAGAGCTTACACAAGGTGATAGCCAGAGCACCCTCACTTCGTCTTCTCAGCGACAATTGGAGGAGGCGGAGGAGGAGGAGGAGGAGGAAGACACGGTTGCCTCCGCTACAGAGGGTAGCCATGGAACTTTAGTTCCATCTCTTCAGCGTGGGTGGGCAGAAGAGGAGGAAGAGGATGAGGATATTGAGAGTCATCCTCCTGGTGAGGACAGTGAAATCTTGACTGTTGGTACTCTGGCACACATGGCTGACTTTATGTTAGGCTGCCTTTCCCGTGACCCACGCGTTGTACGCATTTTAGACAACACGGATTACTGGGTGTTCACCCTTCTGGACCCCCGCTACAAAGAGAATTTCTCATCTCTCATTCCTCCGGTGGAGAGGACAAGCAAAATGGTGCAATACCAGAAGGTTCTTGTTGAAAAATTGCTCCAAAATTTTCCATCTGACAACGCTGGCGGCAGAGTACGTGCTACCTTGGCCAACCGAGAAGGGGAGAAAAGGGGAGCACACAGCAGTTCCGAGAAAGGCAGGGCAACACTCTCCAAGGCGTGGGACACCTTCATGACACCCCGCCAGCACCCTCACCCTGATGCGCAGCCTAGTGTCACAAGGAGGGAAAAGTTTTGGAAGATGGTGAAGGAGTACGTAGCAGACCGTGTCAGCGTCCTCAATGATCCCTCTGTGCCTTACAACTACTGGGTGTCCAAGCTGGACACGTGGTATGAACTGGCACTCTACGCCTTGGAGGTGCTGGCCTGCCCTGCCACCAGCGTTCTGTCTGAGCGGGTATTTAGTGCTGCTGGTGGCATCATAACAGATAAGCGTATCCGCCTTTCCACCGACAATGCTGATAGGTTGACACTTATAAAAATGAACAAGGCCTGGATTTCCCCTGACTTCTCCACTCCACTGGAGGAAAGCCCCGGGGGAACATAAACTCACTTTATATATGTTATTTACAATGATGGGAATACTCTGTATTCCCATTCACCCCTTCCACCCAAAAAACGGGTATATGGTTGACTCTTAATCTTCTCATCCTCCTCCTCCTCTTCCATATGCCCTGTGCTATAATTTTTATATAGGGCCAGCTAACCAGCGGGCCCTGTGATATAATTTTTATATAGGGCCAGCTCACCAGCGGGCCCTGTTTGACAATTTTTATATAGGTCAGCTCACCAGCGGGCCTTCTCATATAATGTTTTATTGGGTCAGCTCTCTAACGGGCCCTCTCATATAATGTTTTATAGCGTCAGCTCACTAGCGGGCCTTCGCATATAATGTTTAGGATGGTCAGCTCTGCAGCAGACCCTCACCCATAATGTTTTAGATGGTCAGCTCAGCGCACGTTTCCCTCTTAATCATGGCCTCAGTTCAATAAAATCAAGGAAATTTTTTGGAGAATTTGCCTCTGCGCACGTTTCCCTCTTAATCATGACTTCACTTCAGAAAATCAAGGAAATTTTTGGGATAATTTGCCTCTGCGCACGTTTCCCTCTTAATCATGGCCTCACTTCAGAAAATCAAGGAAATTTTTGGTATAATTTGCAGATAATATACAAGTAAATATACAGCAAATATTGTTTGGTAACAATTTTTCGCCTAAAGTCGTTTTTATTTTCCTTTTTGTGTGTTTTATGGTCAGTCTGTAAAAATGGCGTACTACGGGCGAAAGATCATTCCCAGCAGCGATGTTGGAGTCCAAGATGCATCCAGACATCCTCCCTATGCTGTCCCTGAACCATTTCTGTGGTGTTTCCATCATTTTCTGCCCTTTTCCTATGGACCAGGCACCCTCCCCTCATCAGAGCAGGGGGTGCCTGGTGTAATGCTCGAGTCCTCCCATTGACTTCAATGGGGCTCGGGTGCTCGGCCGAGCACTCGAGCCTCCGGGGGCGCTCGGTCAGAGCACCCGAACACCCGAGCATTGGGGTGCTCGCTCATCACTATTTATTAATGACCTCCCAGAGGGCATAGGAAGCCATGTATCAGTGTTTGCCGATGACACAAAATTAAGTAAGGTAATAAGGTCTGAACTGGATGTGTCTTCATTACAAGAGGATTTGGACAAATTGAGTAACTGGGCAGGCAAATGGCAAATGAGATTCAATATAGACAAGTGTAAAGTTATGCATTTTAGGGATTATTATGAAAATGCAACATATAGTTTAAATGGTGTTTCTCTGGGGAAATCTACTAATGAAAAGGATTTGGGAGTAATGGTAGACAATAGACTTAGCAGTAGCATGCAGTGCCAGCTGGCAGCTGCAAAGGCCAATAAGATATTGGCATGTATTAAAAGGGGCATTGACTCAAGGGAGGAAGATATAATTATGCCTCTTTACAGGTCCATGGTAAGACCCCACCTAGAATATGCTGTGCAATTCTGGGCACCCTTTCTGAAAAAGGAAATTATGGAGAAAGTGCAAAGGAGAAACGGCATCTTAGAGGGGATATGATAACACTATATAAATATGTTCAGGGCCCATACAAAGAGCTCTCCAAAGACCTGTTCATTAACAGAACAGTACATAGGACAAGGGGCCACACGCTTAGTCTTGAGGAAAGGAGATTTAATCTACAACAGCGGAAGGGTTTCTTTACAGTAAGAACAATAAAGGTATGGAATTCACTGCCTGAGGAGGTGGTGCTATCTAATACATTAGATGCCTTTAAAAAGGGCCTGGATACTTATTTAAGAGAGCATAACATAGAGGGCTATGTACGTTGTTATTGTTGGGATTGATATTTAGTTAGGGCTTGTTAATCCAAGGAGAAATCTGATTGCCATTTGGAATCAGGAAGGAATTCCCCCCCCATTCAGGGCAGAATTGGAAGTTGATATATTGAGGGTATTTTTTTTTTCTTGCCTTCTTTTGGATCAACAATGGTAAACAGGAATAGGAAGAGGGTTGAACTATATGGACACAAGTCTTTTTTCCACCTAAATTACTATGTTACTATGTTACATTGTCACCTCTTTCTGACACCCTAGTGAGTGTCCCCACCATCAGTCTTGTGGATCACATATGTCCTGCAGAGTGGGGATGGCGGGGAATGCAGGCTACATATGATGCAGAAAGCTGAACCTTGACTATTCCACTTAGACTAACTACCTACATGTACAATGCCTAGCCCTGACATGCAGTCACAATACAATAGGAGACACACCAATTCCCCTCCTTGCTATTCTCTGTTAACTCTTTGGTTGCCAAGGGACTAGCCAATGTATTGTCGACCAATGCATTACTCATCCCTGTGGCACTCAATGGGTTGTGTGCAGACCTCTTTGTCACTCTATGTATGACATTGTGATACACATAACAGTTAGATCTGTGACTGACACATGACAGTGTGCATTGTTTTTGTGCTGTGCATGATATTGTTTTAGAAAGCATGAAGGTGGTTCAACAGGGACTTGACCATTACCATTCAGGATGGTTCGGTCATGTATTCTGTCCTTGTTTGACGTCCCTCCAAGCTGTGTGGGTGAATTGTGGTGTGGATTGCTGTCCATGTGTTCAGGTGTCACTGTGTTGGCCTCTGTCTGGTGGGTGTCAGGAGTTGTGTGATGATGTGTGTGGGCCTTGATGCACTTACCAGTGGACTGGAGACTACTTTCATCCCCGGTGTCACTCCATCCAGGGACACCACACACCATGATGGAGGAGATGGTCCTCCGCACGGCCTCCTCCCACTCGCTGTATTCCACATGCAGGGGCGGACCACCCCCTGTTCCAGCAGCGTGCAAGGCCTGCTCGCCCATTTTCTTCTTCACCTTTACAAAGATGGACAGAAATGGGAAAAGGGTTGAAGTAGATGTACGCAAGTCTTTTCTCAACATACATTACTATGTTAATATGTTACTATCTTACCTTTGCCTTGCAGTCTGTCCACCTCTTTTTCACCGACTCCAGGGACCGGCTGCAGTTGGACACAGCATTGACTGCATCCACAACCTCATTCCAGGCTGCCTTCCTCTTGCGGGACAGACCAGCTACAGGCCCCTTGAGGAACAGGATCCTGTGCCTTTGGACCACAGCCTCACAGAGGACAAGGTTTTCCTCCTCTGTGAACTTGGGCTCTCTGGACCTCTCCTCCTCCTCACCCCCAGAGGTTTGTTGAGAGCCCTGGCTGTGGCTCTCCAGCCCTGCCTGCACTGGCCCTGGCTGTGTGTGTTGCAAGGGGACTACCCCTCGTCCCACTGTCTCTGCCCCTGCACTGGATGTGCCTGCTCTCTGGTGACTGCCCCTCCGCCCCAGGGATCTCCCTCTCCTTCCCCTACCCTGACCAGGGATGCCCCCCTGAATCTCCTCCTCCTCTCCTCCTACACTCCCCACCCCTCTCTCTTCTCCTCTCCTCTCCATCTCTCTCACCCACTCACACCCAGGCACTCACTCAGGCCCTCACACACTCACTCACTCACTCTCTGTCACTCACTTGCACTCACAGACTCACACTGTCAAAGAAAATATAAAAAAAGTGTGTGTGTTTTACAAAAAAAATATGGACTATGTGTATGTGTGTATGTGTGTTTGGATGCGTGTATTTGATATGTTCAAAAGTGTATTGTGTCGCTTTGTGTGCTGTCAAACTCTACTTCTACCTGTCTGTGTGTGTGCCGCCTCAACTCTCTTTCTCTCAAAACTAACCTCCGCTCCTTGGGTCCTGATATCTAGCTCTTGGGAACTCGATAACAGACAAAGGTGCGTAGGTGATTTTGGGTCTATTTATAGTTTATTCCACTAAACTTGCTACTTTGGGGTGCTGTGATTGGCTGGGGCTTGGTAACGTTGGACGTTTCGCTTGTTTTTTATTTTTGGAGACGTTTTCTCGCGTTTATCGTGTATTTGGCGTCGACGATGAGGTCAAATTGTAGGCGACTCCAGTTTTGTAGTTTTCGTGTGTTTTGTAGGCCGTCGCGCGTTAACTCTTCTGGGTAAGGAAGATTTGAATCTCTCGTTACCCAGTTTTGTTTAACTCGCGACGCCAGTTTTTTTCTTCACGCTAGTTTTAACGCCAACATTTGGATCGAGCCCTTAATCTGGTAAAAAAAAACTTCAGTGACCATAATTCATCAATTCTGTGTGGATCGGTTACCAAAAATTAACATTTAAAGGGATAGTAATACTTAAAATGTAAAAAAAAAATATGTTGTAGAGTTTATCCCCCTGAGTAAAACAAGGGCACTCCCACTGCTGAAAGGTGTTTCATTCAAAAGTTATTAATTTTCAAAGTTGAATTTTTTAGGTGCAATATCACAGTGGCCTGAAATTGTACAGTGGCGCTGTTGCTACACCATCCTATGGAGATTTGTGGTCAATTGACCAGAGCTGCCAATAGGATCGTGTAGCAACAGCGCCACTGTACAATTTCAGGCCACTGTGATATTGCACCTAAAGAATTCAGCTTTGAAAATTAATACATTTTGAATGAAACACCTTTCAGCAGTGGGAGTACCCTTGTTTTACTCAGGGGGATAAACCCTACAACATATTTTTTTTTACATTTTAAGTATTACTATCCCTTTAAGCAGTACTTGGTGCCATGTCTATGAAATCAGAAATGGTATGATGTCACTAGACAACAGGACCTTAAACTCCTCCCACTGACGACTTCCTAATAAGACCAGTGGGTGGAGTTTGGAATCTTGGAGTCCTGTAACAAAGAATCATATTCTTCTCCGTTGATGCAATATCCAGCACTAACTAAGGATTACTTTTAGATAGCCGATACACTCAGAATTTATTGCTAGTGGACATGAGGATTTTCAGCAGTAATTTCAAGCCCATTTCACTACCAAGAATCACAGTGACTTGCAGGTGTCATCCTTACCTATATTATTGCCATGAAAATTTGAGTGGCATGTAAGAAAGTGGCATAGGCTCAATTTCTTTTGTTGGAAATATTATTAGTACCAAAATGTTAGTGAACTGTGCATATTTTGTATTTTTGATACAACTAGCGATTGGGACTAATATCGCATAGCAATTAATGCTCATTTTCATTAGTTTCCCTTACTGTGCCGTTAATTTGGGAGCGTGTAGTATTCAACATGAAGGAGATAGTGTATTTCAAGCATCAAAACATGAACAAACGCAAATAGTGCACATGTTTATGGCTTTCAGAAAATAGTGAAAGCCACCCTTAACTCTTTGAGCATCAGGGGGTATCCAATGCATGGAAAAGCAATGTGTTGGATACTCATCTGGCACTCAGAGGTTTAATGTTTATATTGAACCTTTTGCTTTCTCCAACAGAAAATCGATGCACCAGATTCTATCACTTTAATGAAACAAGCAAGCTGTTGGGCAGGATCTGCCAAGGAGATGTGTGCCACTGTGCAGAGGGTAAGACATAATCAGTTTGTGTGTGTATTGCGGGGAGGTGGTGGAGAAGCTTGTTATTATATAAACTGGGGGGGGAGATGGGTTGAAGGAAGTTGTAAAATTCTGCTCTGCCACTGAAGGCACTGTTGCTAATGTACGGTGCAGAACTGGGGGACTATGCACTAAGCGTGATAAAAAAAGAAATATTTTGGAGATGATGTTATATATGTTATTCTGTGGAGCCTATTCATTAAATGGATAGTAATGTCAGAGAAAAAGTATTTACTATATGGTAGATACAATTAAAAGAGAGTACTTGCCCTTATTCGTATCTCTCAAACCATTATGGTTTGAGAGCTATACTAAAATAAAGTTCTCTGGTCCCTCCCCTTTCTTCTTGACGAGCTGTAAAGCTGTCAGAAGCAGATTCTGGTCACTTGATCAGATGCGGCTCTTCAGCATCGCCGATATAAAGATATCGAAAGATAAATACTTCATTTAGAACGGTGTACAATCTGTCTGGCCAAATGACTGGAATTTGCAGCTGTCAGCTAGATGGCAGACTTGAGTAAAGCAGCCAGGAAAAGGAAACTTTAGCAAATTATATCTCTCAAACCATAAAGGTTTGAGAGACAAGACTTACATAGATGTTAATCTTTTTTTATTGTCTACAATATTAAATCAACTTAAAATGAACCATTACTATCCCTTTAAGGTCTCTCACGTTAGAAAAATCTTAGTGCATGGGTGCAGTAATAGGACTTGGAGAGTTTAAGAATTCATCTCCAATTTACTACCTCTTTATCGCACATTAGTGCATCTCCCCTATGAGTAATTCTGAGTTGCATCATAGGGATCAATTGTTCCCTATCAGTTGCATCATAGGAAACAATGTTCTATTCCCATTGATTTATTCCCATTTACATCTATGGCAAAAAAACTGTGGCTAAAACCTTTGATTAAGTTATCATCTGCAATGCAATCCAGGTCTTAAAGGGATAGTAATACTTCGTTTTATCTTTATTTTATTTTGTAGGCATTAAAAAAACATGAAGAACGATATAAGTCTTATCTCTCAAACCTTTATGGTTTGAGAGATATTCACAAGCAAAGTGTCCCCTCCCGCCCCTTTTACCTAGTGTAAGCCATCTCTTCTCAGATGTGGAATCCAGTCCATAGACCAGACAGATAACAGCAGGGGACAATCTTCTTCCTATGAGAACAATGAAATCCCTGCCCCCCTTGACAAGTTTTTCAGGTTTTTCCCTTATCTTAATTGAAGATTGTCCCTCTCTGCAATCTAACTGGACACCTCTCTTCTGATCTGGCTGAGCAGTGTTACATCAGTAAAAGGGGCGGGAGGGGGATACTTTGTCATTGAATTACTCTTGAACTACAACTCTGACAGAACTGAAATAACAAAGTCCAAATACTATGATGATTAATTAGAGCTGCTTTCATTATGAAACCTTACTATCCCTTTAAAGGGACTCTAGCAGCATTGTTGATTTGAAAGATCAAAATCACCTGTATGTATTAGACAAGTGGTTCTAAAAAGGGTTACTATGGCACTTTGACATGTCTTTTGTAGGGATGGACGAAAATTTTCGCCTCAACCCAAATCGGCGAATAATGTCTCTTCCCGCTTGGCTAATAATTTCCCATGAAAAAGTGCACTTTTTCCTGGTTTTTTTTTTCACCTAGCTCATTCAATTGAAATCAATGGGAACGCTGAATTTACACATAATACATAGTAAATATTATTTTATTTCCCAAAGGCATAGTATAAAAGGGGTATGAGGGTGCCTGCGTTGGTGGAGTGTGGGGAAAGAATCAGTTGAACAGGGGGTGGGGTTGACTGGTACCACATAGTCCATATATAGGTGGTTGGACAGAACATCATCTAACAGAAAATATATGCCATGTATTAAAAGATATATATATATATGCATATATTTGCCTCTAATACATCAAGTTATTGATAATATTTATTCATAGAAAATCAGCATAGTAAGACACTTAAACAGATAGTACAATTAGATGCTTAGTATCACATACATTTGTTGACCTAAATATAATATGAGACATAATGGTTTTGATGAGGGGGCCGTGGAGAAAATGTTTTTCCAGGTTCACCAAGGCTCATAAAGATAATTCTATATCAAAACCGCAGCAAGTAGTCTAGGGAATCTTGTCTTATCATCTAGCTTACTATTACATATTGATTTATTGCTATATCCCTAATGGGACATTACATAAACTGAAATCTTTTTAAAAGAACATTTTTTTAAATAAATTCTTTACGTTTATGACAGACAAAATTCATATCTAGGCTATATTATACATATTACTGTTGTTTTATAGTAGTGATGTTAGCAAATATTGGTTATGTGGTATTTGACATATTATTCCTTAACTAGTTGAACAGCCTGTTACACGGTCCACAGTGCTACTGCCACCCGGTCGCGGGGCAGTCACGCACAGTAGAGACTGCCCGCGCCACGGCTGATACAGAACTTGATGCTCCCTCGGAGCGTTCAGCTCTGTATCAGCCGTGTCGCGGGCAGTCTCTACTGCGCATGACTGCAGCAAGCGCAGCAGTGTCTACTGCGCATGTCGAAGCGTTACACACGTTTTAGCGAATTATTATATAGGATAAAGGGGCTATACGTGAAACCTTCATAAAGTCCATGTGGGCTCATCATACCTAGCCTGAAAATCCATTTTGCTTTTTGGCAGCTTGTGATCTAAATCACCTCTACTTATAGAGGGTTTAATATGTTGTATTGCTTTAACCTTAAAGGGATAGTAATGTTTCATAATAAAAGCAGCTCTAATTAATCATCATAGTATTTGGACTTTGGAGAGTGTTATTTCAATTCTGTCAGAGTTGTAGTTCAAGAGTAATTCAATAACAAATTCTCCCCGTCCTGCCCATTTTACTGATGTAACACTGTTCAGCCAGATCTGAAGGGAGGTGCCCAGGCAGACTGCAGAGAGGTACAATCTTCAATTAAGATAATGTCAGGTTCCCCTTCCCCATCACTTGCGCGGGGCCGTCTTCCAGGTTGCCTCGCTCATCCTCGACCCGCTCTTCCGGGTCTCGGTCCTTTATAACCGTGCGCCTCTTTGGTGCGGCGTGTGATTATAGAGTTCCAGCGTCCAAGCGTCCCAAGCGTTTCAAGTGTTCCAAGCAGCTCAGTGCCTTGTCCAGTCCGCTCCTGTGGTGTCCCGTGCCTTCCTGTCTGCTCCTGTCAAGCAACCAGTGCCTTGTCCAGTCCACTCCTGTGGTGTCCCGTGCCTTCCTGTCTGCTCCTGTTCCTTATATCCTGGGTCTGCCAGCTCTTGTCTAGGCTCCCTCCCTCTTCTGGCCTGATTATTCAGCTTCTCTTTCAGCATCTCTGAGTAGCCAGCCTCCCTTTCCTTGTTCAGCTAGCCACCCAGCATCTCTAGGCTGGATAAGCCTCCCTGCCATCTGCTGCTCGAGCTGCCCTGATCCTGCTCTCCCCCAGTTCTCTCTGTGGCTTCACTACCTCTCCAGCCCTGAGACCTGTTTCCAGGCTCCCTGCTCAGGAGATCCTGTCTCTGTTAGTCCCCAACCTGCTCACTGTTCCACTAGCCTCTGGACTTACCTTAAGTGAGTCCCTGTTCTTTACTGGAAATAGACCCTCCCTGGGGTTGGTGGTGGGTGTCCTCACTGTAGTGCGTTCTCCTAGGCCTTCTATCATGGTGCCCGTGCTTTCCTGTCACTCTCTGTGCTGGTGCTCGTCCATTGGAGGAAGCTGATTGGCCCGCCCAGGGTGTCCCTTTATATTGAGCTTTATGGCACCTGTCAGGTGCCCTTTCGTGGTGTTCCTGTGCCTGCGCTATTGTTGCTGTGATCCTGTATTCCTGTGTACCGACTCGGCTCGTGTGACTACTCTACTGTTCCTGCTCCGTGATTGACCCGGTTCTGGCTGACGTTCTGGCTGACGTTCCTGCTCTGTGATTGACCTGGTTCTGGCTGACTTCCCGCTCCGTGATTGACCCGGTTCTGACTGACTTCCTGCTCTGTGATTGACCCGGTTCCGGCTGACGTTCCTGCTCCGTGATCGACCGGCTCTGGCTGACGTTCCTGCTCCATAATCCTTCCAGTTCTGCTTCTCGTTTCAGCCTGGCGACATTCTGAGCCTGCTCGCAGCTAGCACCAACTGATCTGTGGCCTCCGTTTCTGAGCCTGTTGGTTACCTCTGTTTACTGAGCCTGTGAGAGATTACTGAGCTGTGGCTTTTGTGTCAGTGCCTGTCTAGAACACTTGCTGTGCCGGTTTTCTCAGTTTACCGAGCCCGTTGCATACGCCTGCCAAGATGTTGCCTCCTATACTGAGCCACTTTAACACTTGTTGAGCTATTGCCTACATATATTGCATACATTGCAGAGCCGTACACCTGTTTGGTGCCGTTTACCAGTAGTGTTGCGCCGTGCGGTGAAAAGGGCATTCCGATACTCTGGCAGTGTGAGCTCCGTGTCGGCACCGGAAGGGTGCTTTGGCTCAGGTCCATACTCGCTCACTGTGTGGTTCCATCCATCCGCACTTGGTAGTGTGTTGGCTCTAGTATCCAGCTTGGGCAGTACTTCCTCCGTTACAGCACCTAAGGGATGCTAGGCTCAGGTCCCATTGGCACTCGCAGCGTTCCTCTCCTACCGCACCTGGGGTGCTTCCTTTCTGGCTCCATTGGCTTAGGTAGTTTCTCTCCTTCATTGCTACACCCTTGTAGGGGTATTGGCTCTTGCTACAGTTGGTTATTCTATACTCCTGGGCATTTCCAGACCGAGATCTGGTTGTGATTCAGTTCAGTCGCTCTGCTTGAGCTAGCTAGCTGCACTACTACTACTGGGACTATTGATTTAATGGGCGTTGGCTAATCACCACCACAGAGACTGACTACCAGCTTGAGTGTTAACCCTTTCTTGTATTTATGCTATATTCTACTTGCTCCTGCTATATTGAGCCTGTATATCACTCATTACTGTATTTCCAATTCTGGCCCTCAGGGGCGCTATTCCTTATTTCATTTTAATAAAACTGTGTTTTATTTCTAACCCTGGTCTGAGTGTCTGAAAACCGTAACACCATCTTCAGCTCAACCGAAGGTGGTCATCTGGCTTCGCGACCAGCACCTCTACACGGCTTTGGCCGCATCACAACACACTACAGGAGGCCTGCGAACACCAGCCACGCTCCCCAGTGACGCACTCTAGCCTTCACTCTACCAACCCTTGTTGGAAGAGTCGCTGTACCCGTGATAACTCCTCTTAGGTAGAGCTTAGTCTCTGGGCATCGTGACATTATAATCACGCCACCCCCCTTGTTTGATGGCTACTGACCCCGCTGAATTGTCTGAGACCCATCTACAGCAGGGCGCCGTGCTGAGCCGACATGCAATGCAGATAGTACAGCTCGACCAGAAGCTTGATACTATTACGCAGTTGCTGCAGCAAATGCAACAAGAAATAGGAGCTCCATGAGCCGCTGAACCCACCATGGTGCACGCCATGCCACTTCCTGGTCCTGCCTTTTCACCCCTCTTCCTCGTCTCCCTCTGCCGGAGCATTTCGATGGTTCATCCGCCGACGTGCGGGGCTTCCTGAACCAGTGTCAGTTGCACTTTAGCTGCCAGCCTGAGTCTTACTCTTCTTCCCAAGCCAAGATTGCTTTTGTTGTGTCCCTCCTCAAGGGTCAGGCCTTGGCTTGGGTCACCCCCCTACTGGATCATCAGTCTCCTGTCCTGGGTGACTTTGATGCATTTCTTTCTGCCTTCAAGGCAGTATTCGATACACCAGGTCGTCATTCCAGGGCCGAGGCGGCCTTGTTGGAAATATCACAGGGACAACGCTCTTTGTCACAGTACGTGGTGGAATTCTGCATGCTGGCCTATGATACTGATTGGGGTGTCAGCTCTCTCAAAGCAGCTTTCCGTAAGGGCCTTCATGACCGCCTTAAAGATGAGCTAACTACCCGTCTGATCCCTGACACGTTGGAGGGTTTGGTGGCGCTCTGTTCTTCTTTGGAACACTGGTTGTCTGAGAGATGAAGCGAGAGAGATCGGGACCGTAATCATCGTCCTCCTCCTTGTCCCCCTATCCATCTGGCTGCCCGGTTCCAACATCCGCCCACCACCTCCGACACCGATCCAGAACCCATGGAGATCGGCCGTGTCTACCGCTTGTCTGAGGAAGAAAAAGCCAGACGCCGTGCGGCTGGTTTATGCCTTTACTGTGGAGCCTCTGGCCATTTAGCTTGTGAATGTCCCAATAAACAGGGAAATGCCAGGACTTAGGCGGTGGGGGAACCTCCCTAAGTCCGGCTACCATCCTCAACAACCTGAACCGATGCCTTAGTGTTCCGGTCATCCTCTTTTGGAATTGCCACACCCTAGACACACGGGCCTTCATTGACTCCGGTGCTTCTGGTCTCTTCATTGATGCTACTTTCGCCTCACAGCACGGAATTCCTCTGCAACCCAAGAATCCACCACTACGCGTGTTGGCTATTGATGATACACCCATGGGGAAAGGGTTGATCACCCATTCTACCAAGCCGCTAACACTGCGCGTGAGCAGCAACCTCACCAAATCCACTGTGCTGGATGTCATAACCTCGCCCAAAACCCCAGTCATCCTGGGGTATCCTTGGTTGTGCTCTGCTAACCCTAACATCAACTGGGCTACCGGGTCTCTTGAGTTCCCTAGCACTCCTCCCATGAACACGGCTGGTTCTGTCTTTGCTCTCTACTCTTACTTCCGGTTCTTCCTTACTGATTCCTGAACCTTATAGGGATCTTGCTAAGGCCTTCAGCAAACAACGGGCTGAGACCCTTCCTCCTCATCGCCCATATGACTGCCCTGTGGATCTTCTTCCTGGCACCATGCCCCCTAGGGGTAGGACGTATCCGCTGTCCATCCCCGAAACTGCTGCCATGGAGGCCTACCTGAAGGACAATCTTGCTCGGGGCTTTATTCGCCCGTCCTCCTCTCCCGCTGGAGCGGGTTTCTTTATCGTGGCCAAGAAGGACGGTACCCTTCGTCCCTGTATTGATTACAGAGGTCTGAATAACATCACCCGCCATAACTGCTACCCCCTTCCGCTTATCTTGGAGCTCCTGGACCGCCTCCGTGGAGCCAACATCTTCACCAAACTGGACCTACATGGGACATACAACCTGGTCCGGATGCGTGAAGGGGATGAATGGAAGACTGCATTCAATTCACGATCAGGGCACTACAAATACCTCGTCATGCCTTTTGGCTTGCGCAATGCCCCTGCGGTCTTCCAAGCCCTTATTAATGACGTCTTCCGGGATCTGTTGTCCTCTTTTGTTTTCGTGTATCTGGACAACATTTTGGTGTATTCCACCTCCCTTGCCGAGCACCGTCTCCATGTACGACAGGTCCTTGAACGTTTACGGACCAACCACCTGTATGCCAAATTGGAAAAATGCTTTTTGACCAGACCAGCCTTTCCTTCCTGGGTTACGTTGTGTCACCTAGAGGCCTGGTCATGGACCCTGTTAAAGTCTCTTCCGTTCTGGACTGGCCTCTTCCTCGTAATCTCAAAGCAGTTCAACGCTTTATTGGATTCGCCAATTATTATCGGCGTTTTATCAAGGGCTTCTCCAGGGTCATACAGCCTATTGTAGCCCATACTCGCAAGGGTGGCAACCCTTCCTGTTGGTCCCCAGAGGCTGTGTCAGCTTTCACCACCTTGAAACAGGCGTTTTGTACTGCGCCCATCCTGTCCTATCCGGACCCTCTTCAGCCTTTCATTGTAGAGGTCGATGAATCTGAGTCGGCTGCGGGAGCGGTTCTTTCTCAGCGGTCCCCCTCCACTGGAGTTCTTCACCCGTTCTCCTTCTTTTCCCAGAGCTTCTCTGCACCCGAGAGGAACTATGACGCCGGCAATCACGAGCTTCTGGCAATTAAATTGGCATTAGCTGAATGGTGCTACCTTCTTGAGGGTTCTCCCCACCGGATAACTGTATACACTGACCACCAGAACCTGGCATATCTGGCTACGGCCAAGCTTTTGAATGCCCGACAGGCCCGGTGGTCGTTGTTCTTCTCACGTTTTGATTTCACTATCTCCTATGTTCCGGGTGCTAAGAATATCAAGGCTGACGTCTTGTCGCGTCTCCAAGAGCCGTCTGCTGTCTCTGCCGTCCCAGACACCATACTGCCCTCTTCTTGCTTTTTAGCCTTCTTGGGTACCAGGATCTTGCGACGTATCCAGGATGCTCAGACCTCAACCCCAGCTGGAACTCCTCATTCTGCCGGGGCACTATTAGTTCCCTTGCAATACCGGACAGAGGTTCTTCGTTGAGCCCATCACTCTTCTGTTGGTGGTCATGCTGGCGTGTCTAGGACTTGTGAGCTGTTGTCTCGTCATTTCTGGTGGCCCTCTGTTTGAGCCGAGGTGGCTTCTTCTGTTTCCTCCTGCACCATCTGTGCCCATATGAAGACTCCCCGCTGCAGACCACCAAGACTTCCTTATCCCTTGCCTGTTCCTGCTCTTCTCTGATCCCGACTCGCAATGGATTCTTTTGTGCTCGCCTGAGTGTCACCCTACAGTTCTCTTCTGGCTACCACCCTCAGACGAATGGTCAGACGGAGAGGGTGAACCAATCTTTGGAGCACTTCTTGCGCAGTTACTGCAACCACCAACAAGACGATTTGTGTCGCCTTCTTTCCCTGGCTGAGTTCTCTTTGAACTCTCACTATCACTCCTCTTTGGGTGTTCACCCTTTTTTGCTGCTCTGGGTTACAACCCCAGAATCTTGCTTATCTCTCCGGGTACTGCCTTAGCGCCCACTGCCGAGGGTCATGTCCGGTCCCTAGTGGACCATTGGCAGCGCATTCGTTCCTCTTTGTTGGGGTCTCAAGTACGTCACAAAGTCCAGGCAGATCGTCGTGGCTCTTTGGCCCCCAGATTTGCTGTTGCTGACAGAGTTTGGCTTTCCGCCAGGAATGCTCTCCTACGTCAACCATCTGCCAAACTCGGTCCCTGTTTTCTGGGCCCGTTCTGGGTGCTACGTCGGCTCTCCCCGGTGGTTTATCACTTAGCTCTCCCTTCTTCTTTGCATATGCATCCGGTGTTCCACGTCTCTGTTGAAACCGTGGTCTCCATTGCACCCTTCACATCCCCGGACCCCAATTCCTAGGCCCGTGGTTCGTGAGGACCAGGAGGAGTTTGTCATCGATGCCATCCTTGATTCCCACCTGGTTCGTCGCCGTCTCCAGTATCTTGTTAATTGGCGTGGGTACGGTCCTGAGGAGCGCTCCTGGGTTCCGTCTTCAGAAGTTCATGCGCCTGCCCTTCTTCAGCTCTTTCATGCGCGCTTCCCCCATAAGCCCCATCCTGGCCTCCGGGGGCGGCCCTGGGGGGGGGGGGGGTGTCAGATTCCCCTTCCCCGTCGTTTGCGAGGCGGGTTCGGCCATCTTCCGGGTTGCCTCGCTAGTCACCACTTTAGCGTGGTGATGTCATCCTCGACCCACTCTTCTGGGTCTCGGTCCTTTATAACCGCTTGCCGCTTTGGTGCGGCGCGCGATTATAGCATTCCAGCGTCCAAGCGTTCCAAGCGTTTCAAGTGTTCCAAGCAGCCCAGTGCCTTTTCCAGTCCGCTCCTGTGGTGTCCCATGCCTTCCTGTCTGCTCCTGTCAAGCAGCCAGTGCCTTGTCCAGTCCGTCCTGTGGTGTCCCGTGCCTTCCTGTCTACTCCTGTTCCTTATATCCTGGGTCTGCCAGCTCTTGTCTAGGCTCCCTCCCTCTTCTGGCCTGATTATTCAGCTTCCCTTCCAGCATCTCTGAGTAGCCGGCCTCCCTTTCCTTGTTCAGCTAGCCACCCAGCATCTCTAGGCTGGATAAGCCTCCCTGCCATCTGCTGCTCTAGCTGCCCTGATCCTGCTCTCCCCCAGTTCTCTCTGTGACTTCACTACCTCTCTATCAGGGTTCCAGTGCTTCCCTGTCAATCTTGCTGGGTTACCTGTGCATTGGAGGAGGCTGATTGGCCCGCCCAGGATGTTCCTTTATATACTGGGTTATGGGCACTTGTCAGTTGCCCTTTCGTGGTGTTCCTGAGCCTGCGCCTTGTTGCTGTGTTTCTGTTCTCCGGTTTACCGACTCGGCTAGTCTGACCATCCCATTGTTCCTGCTCCGTGATTGACCCGGCTCTGGCTGACGTTCCTGCTCCGTGATTGACCCGGCTCTGGCTGACGTTCCTGCTCCATGATTGACCCGGCTCTGGCTGACGTTCCTGCTCCGTGATTGACCCGGCTCTGGCTGACGTTCCTGCTCCGTCATTGACCCGGCTCTGGCTGTCGATTCAAGCTCCGAGTACCGATACGGTACCGGTTGGGATCCAGTGCTGCATCTGTTCCTGTGTTCCTGCGTGTTCCAGGTCGCCGGCTGGCGACATTCTGAACTGTGTTTGTGTTGCTCTGACTAATCCTCTCTTGAGTACTGGACCGTTGCCTGAGCCTGTTCCTTGTAAAACCAGTTTTAACCCTTGCTGTGCCGGTTGCCTCTGATCTCTGAGCCTGTACTCTTACTTGCCAAGCCAGTGTATACCTTACGAGCCTGTTAACACTGAGTGTGCCTGTGCCTTCCTGACCAGAACTCCCTATTTGCACTAGCAGAGCTGTAGTCTTTCCGGTGCTGTTACACCGCAACCATGCCGGCTGGCGTTGGTACCTTCGTTTGCTCTTGCTGTTGTGCTCCGTTGGACACCAGTGAGGTGTTCCGGTCCAGGTCACCTTAAGCGCTCATTGTGTTACTACCGTATTACCATCCCGTTGGCTCACTATCGCTTGTGCAGTATTCGTCCGCTCTGGCACCCAAGGGGTGCGTACGGCTCTTCTCCCGTTGGCATAAGCAGGGTTATATCCGTGACAAGGTTAAGGGCGATTCCGATTCTGGTCCATCTACTCGCAGTGGCTCTACTCCAGATTATTCCACTAAGGCTCGGTTCTGGGCATTGCTGGTCTATCTGGGCATTAATTTCCAAAAGTTCTGAGAGTGATTAGTTCAGTCACACAATACACCCTTCTCTTCATCATCTAGAGACTGATATCTATTCTGGGCGTTGGCCAATTAGTGTACTTATCTAGTTCATTTTCTCCACATTTAACCCTGTGTTTGCTTATCTGTACTGATTACTCTTTTAGACATATTTGGGCCTGTATCACAGTTACCATTCTTGGCCCCCAGGGGCGCTGTTCTTTCATTTTATTTTCAATAAAACTGTGTTTTACTATATCAGTGTCAGAAAACCGTAACAGTATGAAAGGGCCATGACCTCAGACGGGAAAGGTGACAGTAATACACAGAACCTCCACTGGAGGATGGATATTCACGAGCAACGCTTAGATCAGTTGGCACTGGTCATGCAAACCTTACTAGAACGTACGGTACACCTTGGTAAACCAGATCAAAATCTGGTGGTCCCCCCAGTTATGACACCGGATAGTACCCATGGGCAAATGTTGGCTTCCTCTAGAAGTTTAACGGCGGCAGCACCGTTACCCCTAAGATATGATGGCGAACCCACAATGTGCAGAGGTTTCCTTAAACAATTAGAGATATTTCTTGAACTCACACCCCACACCTTTCCGAATGACCGTAGCTAGGTGGGGTTCATGATATCTCTATTAACTGGCAAAGCCCTGGCATGGGCTAATCCTCTATGGGAGCAGGCTAAACCATGTACTCTGAGCTTTAACAAATTTGTCAGGCAGTTTCGCAGAGTATTTGAAATACCTGGGAGAGCCACCTCTGCGGCCAAAAAACTGATGGTTATACAGATGGGCGATCGTACTGTGGCTGATTATGCAATAGAATTTCGGATTTTAGCTGCAGAAGTGGCCTGGAATAATGAGGCACTACTGGCAGTCTTTACCCAAGGGTTATCGGACCCCATTAAAGATGAGTTTGCGGCTAGGGAAGTACCCACAGATTTGGATGAGTATATAGATTACGTGATACTCATTGATACCCGCATGCGCGAAAGGCGCCTGGCTAAAAGGGCAAGGTCCAAGACCCATGGGCACGATAAGTCTCTCCTCCCATTCCTCCTGCCGGGTACCTGAAACAGGGGAGCCTATGCAAATCGGCTTCACCAGGCTGTCTAAGGAGGAGCGGGCTTACCGCAAAAGACAAGGGTTATGTCTATATTGTGGCAAAACTGGGCATTTACTACGCAAATGTCCGGTACGTCCGGGAAACGCACACACCTAGGGTACCTTGGGTGACAGGCCCTAGGTGGTGTACAATCGTCCCCAGATCCTTGTTCTAATAAACCCACCATACCGGTGAGTTTTCTCCTGGGCGACCAAGCTGTGGAGGTACTAGCCTTGGTAGATTCTAGCGCAGCAGGCTATTTCATGGACCGGGCATTTGCTGAAAGACACAATATTTTCTTGGGTTTTGTTATATCTAAAGATGGCATAGCTATGGACCAAGAAAAGTTGGCTGCAGTCTTACAATGGCCACGACCCAAGGGGTTAAAAGCTATCCAAAGGTTCTTGGGCTTTGCCAGCTACTACAGAAAGTTTATTCAGAACTTTTCTATCATTACAAAACCCCTCTCTGACCTTACGCATAAGGGCGCAAATCCCTCTCAATGGTTTGAGGCAGCTGAGATAGCCTTTGAAACCCTCAAGAAGGTGTTTGCATCTGCCCCTATACTATCCCACCCTAATCCCACCCTGCCTTTTACGCTAGAGGTCGATGCCTCCGAGGTTGGGGTAGGGGCAGTTCTCTCCCAACGCCCCAAGGAAGGGGGGAACCTGAGGCCCTGTGGGTTCTTTTCCAAAAAATGCCCAAAGCCATTACGAAATTGGTGACAGGGAATTGTTGGCTATCATCTTGGCATTAAAAGAATGGCGACATCTTCTGGAAGGCACAAGAACCCCAGTTTTGATCCTCACGGACCATAAGAACTTGATATACCTATCCGAGGCCAAAAGGCTGTCATCTCGCCAGGCTCGATGGGCCCTATTTCTGTCCAGATTTAACTTCATAGTATCGTACCTACCAGGGTCTAAGAACATAAGGGCAGATGCTCTTTCTAGACAATTCTGCACAGACATTGAGAGGGATGAGACGCTGGTTCCCATAATTCAGCCAGATAGGATTCTGGCCCCTATTCGTACCAGCATCACTTCGCCACTGGGAGAGCAAATCTTGGCGTCACAAGCACAGGCACCTCCTGAAACCCCAGTTGGTAAGTGCTTTGTGGATGAGCCTTTTCGTACCCGGTTACTCGAGACCTATCACTCATCTAAGGCAGCTGGGCACATTGGCAGGGATCAGTTGGCATGGTCATTGTCCCGTACATTCTGGTGGCATTCCCTGAAGGCTGACTGTTCTGCGTTTACCGCTGCTTGTGCCACCTGTGCCCGTGCCAAAACTCCCAAGCATCTCCCAGTGGGACTGCTCCAACCGGTGCCCAATGGTGATCGTCCGTGGTCCCACATCTCTATTGATTTTTTGGGAGAGCTGCCAACTTCCAAGGGCTTTACGTTTATACTGACGGTGGTAGATAGGTTCTCTAATATGGCTCATTTCGTGCCCCTCTCTGGCCTTCCTTCGGCTCAGGAATTGGCAACAATTTTTGCCAGAGAAGTATTCCGCTTGCACGGGGTTCCCAGAGTGATTGTATCTGACCGGGGGAGTCAATTCGTGTCGAGATTCTGGAGGGCTTTTTGTGGCCAGATGGGCATTCAATTGTCATTTTCCTCCACCTACCATCCCCAGACCAACGGGGCCGCTGAGCGTGCCAATCAGGGACTGGAACAGTTTTTGCGCTGCTTTGTGACTGATCATCATGATAACTGGGCCGACCTGTTGCCGTGGGCGGAGTTCGCCAGGAACTGTGCGGTTAATTCATCGTCTGGGAGTTCTCCATTCCTTGTCAATTATGGGTTCCAACCCTGTCTACTCCCAGACTCATTCCAGTCCCAACAGATTCCGGCTCTGGATGAGCACATGGAGCAGCTCCGCTCCACTTGGGCACAGGTACAATGGTCCCTCAGTCAGTCCTTCCACAGACATCAGCGGCATGCCAATTTCAGGCGGTTGCCAGAGGTTTCCTTCCAGGTTGGGGACAGGGTATGGCTTTCCTCCAGGAATCTCAACCTGCAAGTGCCTTTGAACAAACTGGCCCCCCGTTTCATTGGGCCTTTTAAGATTATTCGCAAGATCAATCCTGTGGCATACGCATTGGAGCTTCCTAATACTATGCGTATTCACAATGTGTTCCATGTGTCATTACTAAAGCCCTTGGTTTGCAACCGCTATACTACCACTCCGGTGGTTCCTGGGCCGGTGGATGTGCAGGGCCAAGAGGAATACGAAGTCCAGACCATTATTGACTCCAGGAGATTTAGAGGCAAGTTGCAATATTTGGTCCACTGGAAAGGGTATGGGCCTGAGGAACTCTCTTGGGTAGACCACAAGGACCTCCATGCTCCACGATTGCTGTGCAACTTTCACTCTAAATATCCTCAGAAACCGAGACCCTCCGGTAGGGGAGGGGGTCTTTGAGAGGGGGGTACTATCACGGTTCCCGTGCTACCCTGTCAATCTTTCTGGGTTACCTGTGCATTGGAGGAGGCTGATTGGCCCGCCCAGGATGTTCCTTTATATACTGGGTTATGGGCACTTGTCAGTTGCCCTTTCGTGGTGTTCCTGAGCCTGTGCCTTGTTGCTGTGTTTCTGTTCTCCGGTTAACCGACTCGGCTAGTCTGACCATCCCATTGTTCCTGCTCCGTGATTGACCCGGCTCTGGCTGACGTTCCTGCTCCGTGATTAACCCGGCTCTGGCTGACGTTCCTGCTCCATGATTGACCCGGCTCTGGCTGACGTTCCTGCTCCGTGATTGACCCGGCTCTGGCTGACGTTCCTGCTCCGTCATTGACCCGGCTCTGGCTGTCGATTCAAGCTCCGAGTACCGATCCGGTTCCGGTTGGGATCCAGTGCTGCATCTGTTCCTGTGTTCCTGCGTGTTCCAGGTCGCCGGCTGGCGACATTCGGAACTGTGTTTGTGTTGCTCTGACTAATCCTCTCTTGAGTACTGGACCGTTGCCTGAGCCTGTTCCTTTAGCACTGCTTAGCAAGTACCCTTGTAAAAACCAGTATTAACCCTTGCTGTGCCGGTTGCCTCTGATCTCTGAGCCTGTACTCTTACTTGCCAAGCTAGTGTATACCTTACGAGCCTGTTAACACTGAGTGTGCCTGTGCCTTCCTGACCAGACCTCCCTATTTGCACTAGCAGAGCTGTAGTCTTTCCGGTGCCGTTACACCGCAACCGCGCCGGCTGGCGTTGGTACCTTCGTTTGCTCTTGCTGTTGTGCTCCGTTGGACACCAGTGAGGTGTTCCGGTCCAGGTCACCTTAAGCGCTCATTGTGTTACTACCGTATTACCATCCCGTTGGCTCACTATCGCTTGTGCAGTATTCGTCCGCTCTGGCACCCAATGGGTGCGTACGGCTCTTCTCCCGTTGGCATAAGCAGGGTTATATCCGTGACAAGGTTAAGGGCGATTCCGATTCTGGTCCATCTACTCGCAGTGGCTCTACTCCAGATTATTCCACTAAGGCTCGGTCCTGGGCATTGCTGGTCTATCTGGGCGTTCATTTCCAAAAGTTCTGAGAGTGATTAGTTCAGTCACACAATACACCCTTCTCTTCATCATCTAGAGACTGATATCTATTCTGGGCGTTGGCCAATCAGTGTACTTATCTAGTTCATTTTCTCCACATTTAACCCTGTGTTTGCTTATCTGTACTCATTACTCTGTTAGACATATTTGGGCCTGTATCACAGTTACCATTCTTGGCCCCCAGGGGCGCTGTTCTTTCATTTTATTTTCAATAAAACTGTGTTTTACTATATCAGTGTCTGAGTGTCAGAAAACCGTAACACTCTCCAGCCCTGGGACCTGTTTCCAGGATCCCTGCTCAGGAGATCCTGTCTCTGTTAGTCCCCAACCTGCCCACTGTTCCACTAGCCTCTGGACTTACCTTAAGTGAGTCCCTGTTCTTTACTGGAAATAGACCTTCCCTGGGGTTGATGGTGGGTGTCCTCACTGTAGTGCGTTCTCCTGGGCCTTCTTCGGCTCAACCGAAGGAGGTCATCTGGCTTTGAGGCCAGCACTTCTACACGGCCTTGGCCGCAGCACAACGCACTACGGGGGGCCTGCGAACACCAGCCACGCTCCCCAGCGACGCACTCTAGCCTTCACTCTACCAACCTTTGTTGGAGGAGTCGCTGTACCCGTGATAACTCCTCTTAGGTAGAGCTTAGTCTCTGGGCATCGTGACAGATAAGGGAAAAAGCTGAAAAACTTGTCAAGGGGCGCAGGGCTTTCATTGTTCTCATAGGAAGAAGATTGTCCCCTTCTGTTATCTGTCTGGTCTATGGACTGCATTCCACATCTGAGAAGAGATGGCTTACACTAGGTAAAAGGGGTGGGAGGGGAAACTTTGCTTGTGATTTTCTCTCAAACCATAAAGGTTTGAGAGTTAAGACATATATCGTTCTTCATGTTTTTTTAATGCCTACAAAATAAAATAAAGATAAAATGAAGTATTGCTATCCCTTTAATTGCTGTTATGTCACCATCATGATAGTCTATTATATGCCTGGAAATGGGTTTCTAACATTGATTTCTGATGTCACCAATGTGTTCTAGAATACGCATCTTAAATCATCTCCTTTTTTTCCCTACATACTTTTTTAAACACCTGCAATCAATGAGATAAATAAAACCTATTGTCTTAGAGTTTACAAACTGTAGGAGCCACAGGGGAAGGTGCCATTGATATATTCTATTAGCCAGCACTCTCTTTGCACTTGCTCTTTTTTAAAATGGCTATGAACCAACATATCCTTCAAATTCTTGGCGCTTTTAAATGTTATTGAGGGATGTGGTGTGACAACCTTCCCTAGGTCTTCATCAACTCTTAATATGTGCCAATGTTTTTTTAGTATGTTATTTATTTGATATACTGAGCACTGTAAGTCCCAATCAGTCTGATCTAGGATGATTTGTCATTCCTAGGTTTTGGATTTAGTAGTTCTGCCCTGTCAGACTGTAGGGCTCTTTTGTATGCTTTTTTGAGGCATTTTTTTAAATGAGCAATCCCTGAGAAAAAAAATAAAATGCCCTACTGGCCTAGTGGCAGCAGGTCATGTTGAATTGGCCAGTGGCTACTGGCCATTGTCAAATCCCTGTCACGGTTTTCAAGAATACTCTGAGTCAGTACGGTTAATATAGTTTAGTTAAATAAAAAAATAATACAAAAAGAAGCAGCTAGGGTTGTGGCAGGCTCTACTACTAGAAATAATAGACTGAACCACTCCCTGGCAGCCTGGAGACTGAAACTTGAGCCCAGAAAAGCCTCCTTACAATAATAAACAAATAGACTGGAACTGTAGAGCTTGATCCGACGAAGAGACACTGGAAACACAGGAACTGGAGCCATCTGTAGGAAGACAGGAGGTATCAGTAAGTTCAGCCGACTTCAGGAACTCAAGAACTTTGGAGGTAGTAGCTGGAACCCAATGGCCATAGGAATGCCCTGAACCCACGGATAATGTATGGAGCGCAACCCAGTCCTCAGGTATGGGCTAAATAGGCACACCAAGAACCGCCGCACAGAACCTCTGAACAAACACCAGCAGTCAGAGTAGGACGCACATGGTCAGGATTGATTTGTCTAGGTGAGCCTCAGACTAAGCTGCAGCTTCCAAAAATAGACTCTATGGTTCAACCAGTACACACCATTCCGTAACTCAGAACGCACTCCAGCAGTTCAAACAGACCTTATTGGCAACCATCAAGTGCAACACCGGGCCCTCAATTATGTCATAGGAAGGCACACACTAGCGGTAGGAATGACACTGAGCGGCTCGGCCAAGGAACGGATAAGCCCAAAGAGTATAGCCAAAAATAGGTCAGGTATGGGAGCAGGACTATAGCCAATACAGAGTCATACAAGGACTGGTTCACAGCAAATCTCGGTACATACACGGAACTGGTATGCAACCAATGCCAGGTCATTTCCAAGGTAGGCTCTTAGCCAACCTCGGGTCGTGCGCCTAATCGATTCACAGCCAAGACCGGGTCACACACAGAGGTGGGTTCGCAGCCAAAACTGGGTCATACACAGAGGTGGATTCACAGCCAATACCGGGTCATACACAAATGGGTTCGCAGCCAATGCCGGGTCATACACAAGTGGGTTCGTAGCCAATACCGGGTCATACACAAGTGGGTTCGCAGCCAATATCGGATCATACACAGAGTAAGAAATAATAGGGTAATGCGGCCAGAACTGGGTCAGATACTGAGCAAGCACAGACAACACCAACGCAAGGGCGACTTGGAAGAAAGTGAGCCAGGCATATAAACCCTATCTGCCAGAAGTGGCAGGGCGGAGTTAACTCAGAAGTCGATATAAGAATCCTGGGCGACAAACAAGGTAAGTATAATGCCAATAACCCCGCGCCTAGCTGCTCCACGCTACTACAGCCTACTACAGCCCTTCACGTGGGCATGGACGCCACAGACACCCAGCCTCTGTTCTTCCAGGATCCCCACAGAACACCGGCAATGGCCCAGCACCCTTCGCTGTCCGGATTTGGGTAATTCGCTGTCAGGAACTACCAGCTGGAACCTAGGTACTATGACAATCCCCCTGTGTAATTGCAAAGTTTGCCACTGCTGTTCTTGCTGCTGCTGCTGTTGAGTTGTTTAAACAGCATGATGATTAGGCAGCTCAAAGGGAATGAGATCAACAACAGCAGTAACATGGGAAATGGATGATGAAGGTTTCACTTGCCACTA
This sequence comes from Rhinophrynus dorsalis, assembly GCA_037306005.1. Classification (NCBI taxonomy): domain Eukaryota; kingdom Metazoa; phylum Chordata; class Amphibia; order Anura; family Rhinophrynidae; genus Rhinophrynus; species Rhinophrynus dorsalis. The sequence continues at coordinate 525,585,806 of CM074721.1, forward strand.
CTAGCTCCAGTGATGCACCTGAGGCAGTAGCAGCACCATAACTAGCCCCCACCACTTCATGTATATGTGGAGAAAAGAAGAAGTTGGCCAATAATGCTTCTCCACCTGTCCCAAAATCATGGGTGTGTTGTTAGAGTATAGATTTTTCCATTGAGAGCAGGAACGGTGCCTCTCATCAGTAACTGCAATGTGCACAGCGTGTGTTATAAATAACACCTGGTACAACTCCAAAACCATGACACCAGAAACCAAGTACTGCTGCTGTCTCTATGCTCCTTGTCCATACCCCGCTAAGGACACATGACAACTTGCTGACAGTTTAACAGTAATGATGACCCTTCCCTGCCACCATCTTAGGATATTCTGTGGGATGGAATATCCTCAGATGCCGATTGATGCCCTGTTTGTGATTCTCCTCCACCACACTGCCATGTGTGGTCAGTGCACCACACAGTATGCAATGGGTAGAGACGAACTGCCACATCCTAACATCTACAGAGTGGCTATCATTTGGCAGGGGAGGTAATGATGAATGAGGAGGACTGGCAGAAGGTGTAGTTACCCTAGAGGAAGAAGGTGATGGCAAGCTAGTTGTTATTTCATCATCAAACTTCCGGCCACTGCTTGGGATTCTCTATTCTTTCTCCTTTTTGATCTCCATATTGCCTATTGTTGCCTTTCTGGAGAGTCAGGGTGTACAGCAACAGTGGTGCTCAATTTCAGTGGTGGGTGTTTGGCTTTAACATGTTTGACATAAATGTCATGGTATCTGTTTTTAATGTGTGATATCAGGGCGGTTGTGCCAAGGAGCGTTCCCTCCTTCTCACCGACTTGTCATAAATTGTATACACTTCCATTGTTGATGACTGCACTGTTACTGCCCCAACAGAAAAATAGTCCCACACCCATGACTTCAGGGAGGAGGGAAAAGATGGAGAAGAATGGTCTCTTTCTTCTTTTCCTCCACATTCCCCTTCACTGTCTGGGGCAGAGGATGATGTTGCTGCTGTTGTTTCTACGGCCTCATAATCAGCACTGCAACCAAGACCGGGAGTATTGCTGCTGCTGGCAAGTATAACCTGTCCTGCATCACTTGTTGACTCTATTCCCACTGTGTCCACGGTGGTCTGTTGCACACGAGCCTGCTGCTCAGCATCCTGCTGCCCTTACTACTCAGCAGCATCAGGAATTAGAGCAGTTGCAAATTCCGCAAATTCCAAAAGCTCACTGCTGCTGCTGCTGCTGGTGGTGGTGGTAGTGATGCCCATCCCCTTCCCCATGCTAACAAGCTGCTGGACCTTCTTAGTAGTATACTAGCACTGGCGGGACTGCATGGGGATGGCAAGTATGACTTAGGGTCCCCTGCTGTCACACTTGGCATCATCTTCTCCTTCCCCCTCCTGAGTATTACAAGACACACTGGCAGCAGGCACAACACTGGTGGCACAGGTTCAGCACTGGCAGCAGGCACAGCACTGGTGTCAGCAGGGGCAGCAGGTCTGACAGCAGGCACAGCACAGGTAACAGCAGGGCCAGCATGTCTTGTAACAGGAGCAGCACGTTTGGCAGCAGACGCAGCACGTCTGGCAGCAGACACAGACAGCTGACCTGTCCTGCTCTCACTACTACCCTCTTCTTCCTCCCTTGACAATAATTTCCCCAAGATCCCTATGGGTGATTTAGGTGGACTGCCCAGCAGTGGTCACTTCCTCCTCCTCCACAGACTCAGACACATAAGGGTCCTTCCAGTTCCTCCTGTTATTAGTTTTAAACTTTTTCATAGTGATAGCAGTCACTATGAGCCCCTCCTGCCTCAGTTTTGCAAAACGATCACAGTAGAACAGCACAACATGTCTACCTCGCTCTGTAGCTGCTTCTGTTTTGTTTCACTTCCTGGAATATGTCACTTTTTATATCGAAATGTCTTTATCAGACCTTCCTGTTTTGCCTACTAATACACAGTATAACGCTGTATGTTCCCTTTTGAAAGAACTGTATATAATCTTCTCTTAAATGTATCCATTGTATCTGCCATAACCACCTCCTTGGGCAAGGAATTCCACAATTTAACAGACCTTACTGTAAAAAAACCCTTCCTCTGCTGAAGTCTAAGTCTCCTTTCCTCTAATCTCAAGGGCTATCCCCTGGTCACCTGATCAGGCCTTGGAATGAATAGATCACCACATATATCCCTGTATTGACCTCTCATATACTTGTACAATGTGATAAGGTCTCCTCTTAGTCATCTTTTCTCTAGAGTAAATAAACCAAGTTTGCCTAGTCGTTCCTCATATGTCAAGTTCTCCATTTCCTTAATTAATTTTGTAGCTCTTCTCTGTACCCTCTCTAGTTCTAGCATATCCTTTTTCAGAACTGGTGCCCAAAACTGGACTGCATACTCAAGTTGATGTCTTACCAATGATTTTAACAATGGCAAAATAATGTTATCCACTCTTGCTTCAATACCTCTTTTTATGCAAGACAGGATTTTGTTTGCTTTTGCTGCTGCTGTTCGACACTGGTCACTGTTTCCAAGTTTGTAGTTTACAAGTATATGCAGGTCTTTCTCTAGCTAAGAGTCCCCTAAAATTTCATAAGTAGCCTTGGGATTATTTCCTCCCAAATGCACAACTTTACACTTCCCCACATTAAACTTTGTATTTCATTTGTTTGCCAAATCTGACATTTTATGTAAATCCCATTGTAGAGAGCAAATATCATGTTCTGAATTAATTACCCTGAATAATTTAGTGCCATCTGCAAATACTGATATTTTGCTTTCTAAATCTATTTCCAGGTCATTTATAAACATGTTAAAAAGCAGTGGACCTAATACTGAACCCTGAGGTACTCCACTCTCCACTTTATCTGTATTGGAGAATTTTCCATTTACAACCGCACACTGTTCCCTATCCTTCAACCAATTTTGTATCCAATTGCAAAGGCTATCTCCTAGCCCCAATTTCCTTATTTTATACCCCAGCCTTCTGTGTGGCACTGCATCAAATGCCTTTTTTAAAATCTAGATATACTACATCAACTGCATTACCATTATCTTAAACTTATGGCTGTTTAAACACATGCACTACACTTGCTTGTGCTCCAAAACTGTGACTAAATAATAGCAACAACAGCAAAATATGATGCACAGTGTATATGAAATAGGCACAAGGCTAAAGTTAAGTTAACACAAGCATTGAACTTACACCCACAATAAGTTATTTATATGTGCAAAAGTCCATGCAGTCGCGACCAAACTGGTGCTTGTGTGACACGTGGCTGACACACAAAGTTATACACAGAGAAGTTTGATCTGATGACCAGTACCACAACTGACACAATACCCCACAGTACTAGCAAAAACCAATAATATTTAATAAAAACAATAATTATTATAACATGAATAATACACTGTATATTATCAAATATATTCTAGCTAAACACCTAATAATACTAACTAGACAGTAGTGCAAATAAAACGCAATAGGCAACAATTATAACAGAAATGCTAGTCTTTGTTACTGGGGTGGTTTCCTAGAAATATGGTATAAAAAAGAGCAGAAAGCGATACAGTTTTATACTTAATTATCCTAGGACAATCTTACGATGATGGTGCAGCAGGAAAGGATGCAGACGAGGAGAACTGGTTGCATAGCGCGATGTACTTGGCTGTGTCAACTGGAGGAGGTCAGGCGTTGAAATTACTCTCAGGCTCTGGCTTCTGGAACAGTTCTCCCCAGCTCTCCCTGGCTCTGTCTTTTATTTTTGCAAGTTCTGCCCCTCACCAGCCCACTTCACCTGCACTGAACAGCCCCCTTTCCCTTCTCTTTAGCAGTAAAAGAGGGGAAGGGAACTGGTCTATTCTGGTCTTCTCTGGTCTTTTGCCCACCACAACAGACAATAAAACCAGGGACAGGGTCTGCAAAATGGTTACCTGGTGGTCTGCTACTCAGTGTGTTTTATGACATAAGAACATAAAAATAGGCGCAAATGTTGTCACAAAAGTGTTGCAAGGTCACACCATGTAATGGACGCAGTTTTGTTGCAAAATTGCAGCAACTTTATATGTGTCCATAACATTCCAGCTCTTGGTCCCATGCCATAAACTGCACTAACGTTACTCACTGGATAGGTAGCTATCTGACTCTATTAAACATACAACTTGTATACCGCAGGAAGACATACAAAGAAATACACAATAGTACTGCAATTAGCATCTCATGTACAGTAGTATTTCGCAAATAGTCCAACATCTGGTGCTTTGTGGAGTTTGTCTTTTACTGCTGTCAGTTTGGCACTCTGCTAACCTAACCCAGCACATCAAGGATGTGTCTGAAGTTTTGCTCCATTTACGCAAGAATAAACTGTTCTGTAAGCTAGAAAAATGTGAGTTTCACAGGTCCAAAGTACCCTTCCTGGGGTTCGTGATATCTAAGGATGGCATTGCCATGGACCAAGAGAAGCTGGCCGCAGTCCTACAATGGCCACGTCCTATCCAACGTCCTATCCAACGCTTTTTGGGCTTTGCCAATTATTATAGGAAATTTATCCAGAATTTCTCTACAATTGTTAAACCTCTGTCTGACCTTACGCATAACGGCGCTAATCCCTCTCAATGGTCCGAGGCAGCTGAAAATGCTTTTGAGACTTTAAAATCCGCTTTTGCATCTGCTCCTATACTGTCCCACCCTGCCATTTACATTGGAGGTTGATGCCTCCGAAGTCGGGGTAGGGGCAGTTCTTTCCCAACGCCCTGCCGGAGGTGGTACCTTGAGACCTTGTGGGTTCTTTTCCAAGAAACTCTCTAGTGCCCAAAGTCATTATGAGATTGGTGACAGAGAACTCTTGGCCATTATCCTCACATTGAAAGAATGGCTCCATTTATTGGAGGGCACGAGAACCCCGGTGTTAATCCTTACGGACCACAAAAATTTGACTTATCTCTCAGAAGCAAAAAGGCTGTCCTCTCTCCAGGCTAGGTGGGCACTGTTCCTATCTCAATTTAATTTCATAGTGTCCTACCTGCCAGGTTCTAAGAATGTTAGGGCAGATGCTCTGTCCAGACAATTTAGTCCTGATATTGAGAGAGATGAAGACCCTGTACCTATCATTCAGCCAGATTGCATCCTGGCGACAGTGAGTACCAGTATCACTTCGTCACTGGGGGAAGAGATTTTAGCATCTCAGGCGAGGGCACCCCCAGAAACCACAGCTGGCAAGTGCTTTGTGGATGAGCCATTCCGTATCCGTCTGCTTGAGACTTACCACTCATCTAAGGCGGCCGGGCACATTGGGAGGGATCAATTAATATGGTCTCTTTCGCAAGTATTTTGGTGGCCCTCCCTTAGAGCCAATTGCTCCGCATATACTGCAGCCTGTGCTACCTGCGCTCTTGCCAAGACCCCCAGACACCTCCCAGTGGGCTTACTCAAACCAGTGCCTAGTGGTGAACGCTCATGGTCCCACATATCCATCGATTTCCTGGGAGAATTGCCTGTGTCTAGAGGGTATACTTTTATCCTAATGGTGGTTGACAGGTTCTCTAAGATGGCTCATTTCGTGCCCCTCTCTGGTCTTCCTTCAGCCCAGGAATTGGCATTGGTTTTTGCCAGAGAGGTGTTCAGCTTGCATGGGGTTCCCAGAGTGGTAGTGTCGGACCGAGGGAGTCAGTTCGTGTCTAGATTCTGGAGGGCATTCTGTAGCCAGATGGGCATACAATTGTCCTTTTCCTCTGCCTACCATCCCCAGACCAATGGGGCCGCTGAGCGTACCAATCAGGGACTGGAGCAGTTTCTGCGCTGCTTTGTGACTGATCATCATGACAATTGGGCTGAACTGTTGCCATGGGCGGAGTTTGCCAGGAATTGTGCAGTTAATTCATCGTCCGGGAGCTCCCCGTTCCTTATTAATTATGGGCTCCAGCCGTGCCTGCTCCCAGACTCATTTCAGTCACAGCAGATTCCAACTCTGGACGAGCATATTGAGCAGCTCCACTCCACTTGGGCACAGGTTCAGAGGACCCTCAGCCAGTCATTCCAGCGACATCAGAGGCATGCCAACCATAGACGGCTGCCAGCGGTCTTCTTCCAGGTTGGGGACAGGTGTCAGCCCCTGGCGGATTGCCCTGCTGGTTGCTTTGGGCGGCCTTGCCTTGGGCTTCGGCACCTCTTTCCCCTCCCACCGGTCTCCTCATTGGTGGATCAGGATTTTTAGAGCGAGTCGGTCCTTGGGCCCTCGCCCGATTATTGAGCTCGCTCAGTGTAGTGGCTTGCTCCCTGTTTCCTTCCCCTGGTAGTTACCTGCTGTTCCAGTTGTGACTCCTGGGCTGTCTGACGCTGCTTCCGGATCCGTTCCTGGGTACTCGGCGCTCCTGTCTCCCTTGCGAGCCCTCCTTGTTGCCCCGTGCGCCTGTCTTCACCCTTTCCCTGCATTTTGGCCTCGCATTCCTGCTGCTCGCTCTGGGACTTCTCCTCCGGCGGGTCTTATGCCGCGAGGAGTCTGGCCTCTGGGAGCGGCGCTATTGGCGCCTTTCAGGTGGGTGTTCCCGGGGTTCCCCCTTCCCTCTCTCAGGGCCTGGCTGGGTGGAACTGGTGGGGGTATTCCTTCCTGTGGGTAGTTGGTCCGCTGCTCTTGCCCAGTCGTCTTCACCTGCATTGGCGGCGGTTCGCTTGACGGACTTCCTTCCCCGCTGGGAAGCGCCGCTCCCAGAGGCCGGACTCCTCGCGGTGCAAGACCCGCCGGAGGAGAAGTCCCAGAGCGAGCGGCAGGAACGCGAGGCCAAAATGCAGGGAAAGGGTGAGATTATTACGCAATTTCCACTCTAAATATCCCCAGAAACCTAGACCCTCTACCAGGGGAGGGGGTCTTTGAGAGGGGGGTACCATCACGGTTCCCGTGATCTCGCTGTCACTCTCTGCTGTGGTGTGCTCCCATTGCCGGAGCTTGTTTAAGCCTGCCCAGTGTGGCCTTCATATACCGGGTTTCTGGCACCTGTCAGGTGCCCTTTCATGGTGTTCCTGTACCAGTGCTTCCGTTGTTGTGTTCCTGCGATCCTGTGTACCGACTTGGCCCGTCTGACTATTCTTGTTCGTTCCTGCTCCGTGATTGACCCGGCTTGGCTGACGTTCCTGCCCTGTGACCTGATTCCAGTGTTCCTGTTGTCCAGGGAGTTTCCTGCGAGATCCTGATTTTATGTCGCCTGGCGACATTTTGAACTGTAGAGTACAGTGCTGTGCAGACTGATCATCCACTTAACCTTTGCAGAGCTTGTTGCCTCCGATACTGAGCCTGTCCGTTAAACACTTGCTGAGCACCGTTGCCTCCACTGCTGAGCCTGTCCGATAACACTTGCAGAGCTTGCTGCCTCCATTACTGAGTCTGTCCATTAACACTTGCAGTGCTTGTTGCTGAGCCTGTCCATTAACACTTGCTGAGCTTGTTGCCTCCGATACTGAGCCTGTCCGTTAACACTTGCTGAGCTTGTTGCCTCCGTTACCGAGCCTGTCCGTTAATACTTGCAGAGCATTTGTGGCCTCCGTTAACTGTGCTTCCATCTTACACCTTACGAGCACAGGGTAGCAGTTGTCGCACCGCGTGGTGCTATTGGGCAATACCGTTCAGCTCTTGCAGTGTTTGTGACTCCGTTAACGCACCGGAAGGGTGCTATTGGCTCTGGTCCCATTCAGCTCTTGCAGTGTTCGTGACTCTGTTACCGCACCGGAAGGGTGCTATTGGCTCTGGTCCCATTCAGCTCTTGCAGTGTTTGTAACTCCGTTACCGCACCGGAAGGGTGCTATTTGCTCTGGTCCCATTCAGCTCTTGCAGTGTTTGTGACTCCGTTACCGCACCGGAAGGGTGCTATTGGCTCTGGTCCCATTCAGCTCTCGCAGTGTTTGTGACTCCGTTACCGCACCGGTAGGGTGCTTTTGGCTCTAGTTCCATTCAGCTCTTGCAGAAGTGTTGGGTATCTCACTTATTGCCTGTCCTTGGAGTGTTTCAGCTCTGCCTCACTGCTAAGGTGCTTCCCAACTCGCACCACAGTCTCTTTTTTCTCTTACTATCTACTGGGTGTTGTCTAAACTGTTGTCTAAACTCACCACAACAGAGACTGATTACTTGCATTGAACTTTAACCCTTGTGCTACTACTGTTTCTTTGTATATGACAGTATTGCTCCTAATCCATACTGTGCCTGCAAAGACATGCATTATCTTGATCCATTTATGTGTCATTACCTATTTTAGCCCATAGGGGGCAGTGTTCCTTGTTTCTCTCAATAAAAATGTGTTTTATTCTAACCTCTGGTCTGAATGTCTTACAAAACCGTTACAGGCGCCCAGGAGACCAACCTCAATTAAGGAGTAGTGACAAGCCAGCGTATAGTGTGCCAATAGAATAGCTCCTACCTGGGTGAGCACCGGACAGCCCTGGTAATAGACACTCAGGCTTGATGGCGACTGACAGGAGTGGAGAATAACTGAGGCTCCCAGGAGACCAACCTCAGTGGCAATGCGATAACAAGCCAAGCGTATAGTGAGCAAACGAGATCTGCGTCAGCCCTGGGTAAGGAGGAAGGAGGCAGCAAGGCACAAATGGGTCACAGTCACGGAACAGTAATGCAGTACACGAGGCAACCAACTGGGCCAGCACACTCAACACAGAGCACAGGAGATACGCTCTACCGGACTACCGGACGCGGAAGTGCATCGGGCTGGAGGCATAAGAGCAGGAACTGAAGCCAATTCGGGTCGATGCACAGAACTGGAACATCAGCCAGGCCGGGTCAGTACATGGAGCAGGAACGTCAGCCAATCCTAGTCGGTACACAGAGCAGGAATGTCAGCCAGGCCAAGTTGGTACACGGAGCAGGAACGTCAGCCAATTCAAGTCGGTACACGGAGCAGGAACAGAATCAGAGAGAGTAGTCAGGCAGTCCGGGTCATACACAGGATTTCACACATAGCGACAGCAAGCTCTTAGTAATGGGAGCACCACAAAAGGGCCCTGTAGAAATGACAGGGCTCAGTACTTAAAGGCTACCACTGGGTGGAGCCATATCACGCTAGCTAATAAGAGAACTCAGGCACAATGCTGTAAAATGTCGCCAGCAATACACAGGCATTTGCGCCCATTTGCGAGCAAAAACACCTCCAGAACCGGGACACAAACTGGCTCCCCCTGTCAGACACAATCACTTTGGGTATACCATGGGGTCAGAATATTTCTTTAGCGAAGACCCTGGTCAGGTCTGGAGCAGAAGGGAGACCTTTGAGTTCTACAAAGTGTGCCATTTTCAAAAATCTATCCATGATCATAAGGATAACTATGTATCCCATGGATACTGGAAGTTCCACCATAAAGTCTATGGACAAATGAGACCACGGACGTTCCCCATTAGTAATAGGTTGGAGAAGTCCCACAGGCAGTTTTCGTGGGGATTTGGGTACAGGTAGGACAAGCTGCCACAAAGGCAGAACAGTCTTTTCTAAGGCTCGGCCACGAAAACAATCGAAAAATCAACCATACCAACTGATCTTGCCCAGTATGACCAGCCATTTAGACGTATGATATGTCTCCAGGAGTCTGGTGCATAACTGGACTGGCACAGAACACCTCCCTCTGGGTTTCTTAGCCGGGGCAGAGACTTGAGCCACCAAAATCTCCTCTTCCAAAGGAGAGGTGGTACTGGTTCGAATGGTGACCAGAATCTGATCAGCCTGAACGATCGGTGTAGGAGGAGACTCTTTCCTAGAGGCGGAGCAATACTGGCGAGGTAGGGCCCGAATGTTTTTAGAGCCGGGAAGATACGAAACGACAAAGTGGAACCTAGACAGTAATAGTTCCCATCTGGCCTGATGAGCCGACAATCGTTTTGCTTCCGACAAGTAAGTCACATTTTTATGATCCGTAAGGATCAGGATTGGGGCACTAGTTCCTTCTAGGAGATAACGCCACTCCTTCAAGGCCAGCAGTTCCAGATCACCTATGTCATACACCCTCTCTGCCTTAGATAGTTTCCAGGAAAAATATCCACACGGAAGCAGAGCCTCCCCTGGAGCTGAGCGCTGGGACAGGAGGGCTTCTACTCCCATCTCAGACGCATCAACCTCTAGTGTAAAGGGGAGGGCGAGGTTGGGATGTACGAGTATAGGAGCTGCCTTCAATGCTGCTTTAAGGTTTTTGAAGGCCAACAGTGCTCTGGGTGACCAGTTAGATGCATCCACACCTTTACAAGTCATGTCTGTCAGTGGCTTGACCACCACTGAGAAGTCCTTAATGAACCTTCTATAGTAGTTTGTAAAGCCCAAGAACCTTTGAATCAATTTTAGTCCCACCAGACAGGGCCACTGTACTACAGCAGATAGTTTTTGAGGGTCCATAGCAAACTCAGACGCGGATATCACATATCCCAGAAAGGTCACTTGTGTCCTGTGAAACTCACATTTTCCCAGCTTGCATTATAGGCCATTCTCTCTCAATAACTGCAATAGCCTAGACACATCAGCGTGATGAGTCTCCAAAGTGGGTGACTTAATTAGAATGTCATCCAAATATATGACTACCGAGCTTTGCAACAAGTCATTAATCAATTCCTGGAAGATAGTGGGAGCGTTGCACAGCCCGAAGGGCATAACCAGATATTCCAAATGTCTGCTCCTGGTGTTTCATGCTGTCTTCCATTCATCTCCTTCTTTAATATGAACCAGGTTATATGCTGCCCTCAAATCAAGCTTAGTGAACACCTTCGAACCCTTTAATCGGTCGAATAGCTCAGTAATTAAGGGTATAAGGTAGGCATTTTTTATTGTCAATTTATTCAGTCCTCGAAAGTCAATACAGGAGTGCAGCTCCCCATCTTTCTTTTTGACAAAAAAAACCCTGCACCGGCCGGTGAGGCAGACTTGCGTATTATGCCTCTAGAAAGAGCATTCGACACATATTCCTCTATGACCTTCATCTCCTCCAGTGAAAGTGGATAAACATGGCCCCTAGGAGGAGTCGTCCCAGGAATCAAATTAATAACACAATTGTAAGGTCTATGGGGAGGTAACGCACCTGCTTGTGTCTTGTTAAATATGTCACTGAAGACCTTATATTCCTCAGGCAGGACTGAGGATGATGTACAAAGTAGTCTTCTAGGACGTGCGAGACACAACTTAGAGCAATTAGGAGCCCAGGACACAATGTCACAGTTGCGTCAATCAATCCTGGGGTTGTGTCTGTAGCCATGGAAACCCCAGGACAATGGCATAGTGGGGTGAGTTAATCACTTGGAACTGCAGGGTTTCCGTGTGAAGGGCCCCTACTCTTAGGGTTAATGGAAGTGTTTCCTGAGTGATATAGGAGGGTTGTAGGGGCCTCCCATCAATGGCTTCAATCTCCAAGGTTGAAGAATGAGACTGTAATGGGATAGCATGTTTCTCAGCAAAATCCGCATCCATGAAGTATCGTGCAGCCCCTGAATCCAGCAATGCAGCGGCAACTGTAGAAGAGTTGTTCCAAGACAGGATAACTTCCAGGATGGGTTTACCCTTTATCACCTCCGGGGACTGGGAAATACCACCTAATATCTATCCCTGACAGGATCTTAGGTGCGGGTGTTTCCCGGACGCACAGAGCAAGACTTCAAGACATGTCCGGGTCTCCCACAATATAAACAGAGACCTTCTCTCCACCGGAAGGCTCTCTCCTCCTCCGAAAGGCAAGTGGCCCCCAGCTGCATGGGTTCACTGCCATCAGAATCAAGCCCGAGAGGCGTGGGAGGCGAGGGAGGAATGGGTGGATGTGTAAAGCTGGGTGCCAGTTGAGATGGAAGCCAATGCAGGCGTTCCCTAAAGGATGGTCTCTCCCTGATCCTAGTATCGATCAGTGTAGTAAATGAGATTAACTCCTCCAAATCTCTCTGTATATCACAGGCAGCAATTTCATCTTTAATTGTGTCACAAAGCCCCTGGCAGAAGGCTGCCACTAAGGCCTCGTTATTCCAACCCACCTCCGCTGCCAGAGTACGAAATTTAATTGCGTACTCTGCCACAGTTCAAGCTCCCTGGTGAATGGTCATAAGGTGTTTGGAGGCCGAGACCTTTCGACCTGGCATATTGAAAACTCTAGGAAAGGAGGCCACAAATGCCAGAAAGTCATGTATGATTGGTTTGTCCATCTCCCACAATGGATTGGCCCAAGTCAAGGCCTTGCCAGACAATAGTGAAACCAAAACTCCGACCCTACTGCAATCATTGGGGAACGTTTGTGGTACCATCGCCATATAAATGCCCATTTGGTTTAGGAACCCACAGCACACTGCTGGGTCCCCTTCATATCGCTGAGGAAGTGGAGTGGGCCCAGAGAAACTCCTGATCATGCCTGCATCAGGGGCGGCTGGCGCTGCCATTGCCGGGTTCGCAATGGGAGGGGCCACCGGTTGCCCGACAGGGCAGTTAAGGTGTGCAGTTCAGTTCAACAGGGTTTGCAAGGCCATTGTAATCTGATCAATAAGTTGCTCTTGAACCTCCATCCTGACTACGAGGTCTTTGGCAGAAGGGTTACCAGTACCGTCCATAGACATGGCCCTTTCATACTGTCACAGTTCATACAAATGAGATCTGGACAGGTACTGTTAGGTAACACAATTTTATTGAAACAAACAATTAAATAGTAATACACAATATTATACAGTATGAGCACACACAACAGAGCAAGCGACACAGTGAGGATAGGAGACTGCTTCTGTGTGGTACTTTCACGTAGACCCCTTATCAGAAGATAGGGAATGGTAGGCAACCGCAGGTCCGCACCTGCACTTATACCAACGAAACACAGAGCGAAGATTATCTGAGCCACAGGTCTGCACCTGAGGGGACATCAGATACTCAGAAGGCAACCAGGAATGAGTCTGCAAGAGCCACAGGTCCGCACCAGAATGGATATCAGACTAACGGGAGGCCACACAGAGAATAGTCAGATAGAGCCACAGGTCGGCATCAGAATGGATAGTCAGACGAGCCAAGGGTTGATACACAACGGGTAGTCAGAAAGAGCCGCAGGTCTGCACCAGATTGGTTATCGGACAAAGCCAGGGTCATACACGGAGCGGGTAGTCAGACAGAGCCACAGATCAGCACCAGAATGGATAGTCAGACAGGCCAGGGGTCATACACGGAGCAGGTAGTCAGACAGAGCCACAGGTCCACACCAGGATGGTTATCAGACTAAGCCGGGGTCATGCACAGAGCGGATAGTTAGACAGAGCCACAGGTCAGCACCAGGACGGGTAGTCAGACAAACCAGGTAATACACAGGATACAACTCAAAGAACTGCACTGAACACCAACAAAAGTGCAACTGAGCCCTGTGTCCAGGTAGTATTTAAGTGCCTGCCCCAGGAAGAGGAGGAGCATGAAATAGGCGACTGCCCCTTTAAATGGACGCACATCCGTCTCCCTGGACGTGCGCCCGTATGTGACATCACCTGGCATCAGCCGGGCCATCTACAACGAAGCGTCTGGAGCCACAAGACAGAATGCGTCTGAGCCGCAAGGAGCGTGGATGCGGCTGGCCCGCTTGCTGAAGCATGCGGCCGGCACCGCATGAGGTACAAAATGCGGAGCTCGAGCAAGCCGCCGCCAACTATGACACACACTTTACAACTGTTTCATTATGCTTATGGCTGAACTTGCGCCATAAATGGACACAGGCAGCGTCTAATAAAGAAAAACATGGGCATGAACACAATAGCACTCACGCTACAGGCTTGTGCGCCAACAACATCGCCTGAGTGTTAGGGCCCACTGCAATGTAAATGGATGCAATTGGCCTCCACACAAAACAGCTAAATCAAGGCAAAAATGGTGCTTGTGTGACACGTAGCTGACGCGGAAAGGTATACCCAGAGAAGTTTGTTCTAATGACCAATACCATTAACCCCCAGAGTACTAGCAATAAGCAATAATATTTAATAAAAACAATAATATTATAACATGAATAATACACTGTATATTATCAAATATATTATAGCTAAACACCTAATAATACTAACTATACAATTACTTACTGCACTGCAAGTAAAACACAATATGCAACAATCATAACAGAAACACTATGAGTTGGTTACTGGGGTGGTATACTAGAAATATAGTATAAAAAAGAGCTGAAAGCAGTTTTATACTTAGCTATCCTGGGACAATCTTACGATGACGGTGCTTAAAATTCAAATTTATTGATTTCAAGGGGTCAAAAGCCCAATTTATTTAAAAAGAAATTTGTATGTGTCTCGTATGGCACCCTTGGTTTAGTTTATTTTACTTTTATAAATATGGGCCAAAGTATTTGTTGTTTGACTGAGTGCTCTGTGGTCATTTTCACCAACTTGCTTTTCTATGTTGTTTCACTATCTCTTTTACAAGGTATATTTTTTTACACTACATCACTATACCTGCTTTCATACTCCCAGACAGAAAGCTCCCCAAAAACATATTCTAAGAGCTGCTTGTCAAAGAAGTAATAGCGTTTAAAAAAAAAGAAGATAAAACTACAAATAAGAAAGCTTATAAGCAATTTAACTTTACATACTATGCACTTTCAGACTATATACAGTCAAAAAGGAGGTTGTCACTTTAAAATAGCAAAGTGTACATCAGAGCTACCACATTATTGAGAGAAGAAAAAAAAAAGCATTAACCCTTGGGGTGCCAAAGGAGTGTCAACGCATTGCTTTGCAATGAGATGCACAGCCTTCTGGCACTCAAAGGGTTAAATCTACCCTTCAGTTATCAATGTGTCTCTCCAGCACAATGCATTGGATTCCTCTCCATTACTTAGGGTTAAATGGCTTCTTTTGTCTGATCAGTGGCATCTCATGGGTGATTCTGACCTTTTTTGTCCTTCCGGATCCACAGGCTTCATGCTGTACATGTGTTTATCTTACAGAAAACTGTCTGATGCAGCAGCATGTAGAAAAGGAAGAGATCACGGTGCCATTTAGATTGACCAAAGCATGTGAGCCAGGAGTGGACTACGGTACGTAGAGGTTTCTGTTCATCACACAGCATGATTCCCGTGTTACTGAATTCACTCACTCATTAGGATGAGGGAGACACAGAAAGAGAGAATAACAGTGTGGTAGAGGCGAAAGGGAGAGCATGAGAAAATGCAAGTGCATAAAAGGGAGAGCTTTAGAGTGTGATAAAAAGACAAAGGGGGAAAGTGCACTAAATGTTGAAAAGAGCTCAAAATGTCAATGTCCTGTCAGAATAGTGTCGAAGGCACATCAACAGTATGCACTAAAGTGTCTTCAACATCACATCCGCATTAGTCTGACAAAAAAATCTGCCCACACCGATATCCATCCGACATGCCTTCGCCCAGTTTAATAATTTTCACTCATCACATCAATAATGGCCTATTTTGATATGGAAATGCAGCATAATGAATCATTTCCACATGGAAATGCAGGATAATGAGCCAGTATCTTATTCAAGGGGGGTGTTTATGTGTTAATGTGGCACTTCACCACATTCGCTAAACTCCGATAGTAGCCTCTGCTGATGGAGTTCACAGTCTTAACTTCACCTGCCTGAGGCTGTTGAAGTTGGGATCTGCCTGTAGTTACCAATGAATAATCCTCAATCAATCAGAAGCAGGGAGGGTTGTGAACTGCTGTCAGTGTCGAAGGGATGCTCTCCTTCACACATCACCAGCAATACAAAAACCCTGAAGTCTTTCTGCTGCCCTGCTTGGTCAGTAGGGGAGTGGAGAAGATCCTTTCAGCATCACGAACAGCATCACTCCCTTAACCTTTTGAGTACCATACGGATGTGCCTTGAGCACCTCTGTGGCACTCAAAAGGATAGAAAAAGTACACCAAGTAGTACCTAATCATCCCTCAGCTCTGTATCATATTTTATACGTGTCGTGCACGCCCAAGCGAACAAGGCTGGGGGTCAGGCAGCATCCATGGGGTTTTGTGGCTACCAGCTGTCCTCCAGCCTTGTTCCTTTGCCAACTGATAGTCACAGATCCCCATGTACACTGTCTGAAACCCTCTCCAGGCTTGTTCCCTTAACTACTGGTAGGCACAAATCCCCATTGACACTGTCTGGGCATGGGAACAAGGCTGGGTGTGTCAGTTAGTGTATGTGGGCTATCACACAATGGGGATGTTCCCCATGATGACCCATAATAATTACATTCAGCATACTGCCCCACAGTTAATATTTGACATTTACTGTCCCCCAAACACAGTTACACGTTGACAAATGATGCCACACAGTTCCACTTTGACATATACTGCCCCCCCACATTTCCACATCAACAATTACTGCCCCCCCCACAAAGTTCCACATCAACATATACTGCCCCCCACACAGTTCCACATTTACATATACTGCCCCCTCACAGTTCCGCATCAACATATACTGCCCCCCACACAGTTCCACATTTACATATACTGCCCCCCCACAGTTCCACATTTACATATACTGCTCATCCACAGTTCCACATTTACATATACTGCCCCCCCACAAAGTTCCACATCAACATATACTGCCCCCCACACAGTTCCTCATCTACATATAATGCCCCCCCACAGTTCCACATCAACATATACTGCCCCCCCACAAAGTTCCACATCAACATATACTGCCCCCCCACAGTTCCGCATCAACATATACTGCCCCTCCACACAGTTCCACATCAACATATACTGCCCCCCTCACAGTTCCACATTTACATATACTGCCCGTCCACACAGTTCCACATCAACATATACTGCCCCCCACACAGTTCCTCATCTACATATAATGCCCCCCCACAGTTCCACATCAACATATACTGCCCCCCCACAAAGTTCCACATCAACATATACTGCCCCCCCACAGTTCCGCATCAACATATACTGCCCCTCCACACAGTTCCACATCAACATATACTGCCCCCCTCACAGTTCCACATTTACATATACTGCCCCTCCACACAGTTCCGCATTTACATATACTGCCCCTCCACACAGTTCCACATCAACATATACTGCCCCCCCCACACAGTTCCATATCAACATATACTGCCCCTCCACACAGTTCCACATCGACATATACTGCCCCCCACAGTTCCACATTTACATATACTGCCCCTCCACACAGTTCCGCATTTACATATACTGCCCCTCCACACAATTCCACATTTACATATACTGCCCCTCCACACAGTTCCACATCAACATATACTGCCCCTCCACACAGTTCCACATTTACATATACTGCCCCTCCACACAGTTCCACATCTACACATACTGCCCCTCCACACAGTTCCACATTTACATATACTGCCCCCCCACACAGTTCCACATTTACATATACTGCCCCTCCACACAGTTCCACATCAACATATACTGCCCCCCACACAGTTTCACATTTACATATACTGCCCCACACACAGTTCCACATTTACATATACTGCCCCTCCACACAGTTCCACATTTACATATACTGCCCCTCCACACAGTTCTGCATTTACATATACTGCCCCTCCACACAGTTCCACATCCACATATACTGCCCCTCCACACAGTTCCACATCCACATATACTGCCCCCCCCACACAGTTCCACATTTACATATACTGCCCCTCCACACAGTTCCACATTTACATATACTGCCCCTCCACACAGTTCCGCATTTACATATACTGCCCCTCCACACAGTTCCACATCCACATATACTGCCCCCCCCACACAGTTCCATATCAACATATACTGCCCCTCCACACAGTTCCACATCAACATATACTGCCCCCCACACAGTTCCACATTTACATATACTGCCCCCCACACAGTTCCACATCGACATATACTGCCCCCCACAGTACCATATTTACATATACTGCCCCTCCACACAGTTCCACATTTACATACACTGCCCCCCACACAGTTCCACATTTACATATACTACTCCTCCACACAGTTCCACATCAACATATACTGCCCCTCCACACAGTTCCACATTTACATACACTGCCCCCCACACAGTTCCACATTTACATATACTACTCCTCCACACAGTTCCACATTTACATATACTGCCCCTCCACACAGTTCCACATTTACATATACTGCCCCTCCACACAGTTCCACATCAACATATACTGCCCCTCCACACAGTTCCACATCAACATATACTGCCCCCCACACAGTTCCACATCGACATATACTGCCCCCCACAGTACCACATTTACATATACTGCCCCCACACAGTTCCACATTTACATATACTGCCCCTCCACACAGTTCCACATTTACATACACTGCCCCTCCACACAGTTCCACATTTACATATACTGCCCCCCACACAGTTCCACATTTACATATACTGCCCCCCACACAGTTCCACATTTACATACACTGCCCCCCACACAGTTCCACATTTACATATACTACTCCTCCACACAGTTCCACATCAACATATACTGCCCCTCCACACAGTTCCACATTTACATACACTGCCCCTCCACACAGTTCCACATCAACATATACTGCCCCTCCACACAGTTCCACATTTACATATACTGCCCCCCCACACAGTTCCACATTTACATATACTGCCCCTCCACACAGTTCCACATTTAGATATACTGCCCCTCCACACAGTTCTACATTTACATATACTGCCCCTCCACACAGTTCCACATCGATATATACTGCGCCTCCACACAGTTCCACATTTACATATACTGCCCCTCCACACAGTTCCACATCTACACATACTGCCCCCCACACAGTTCCGCATCAATATATACTGCCCCTCCACAGTTCCGCATCAACATATACTGCCCCTCCACACAGTTCCACATCAACATATACTGCCCCCCCACACAGTTCCGCATCAACATATACTGCCCCTCCACACAGTTCCATATCGACATATACTGCCCCCCACACAGTTCCGCATCAACATATACTGCCCCTCCACACAGTTCCATATCAACATATACTGCCCCTCCACACAGTTCCACATCGACATACACTGCCCCCCTCACAGTTCCGCATCTACACATACTGCCTCCACACAGTTCCACGTCAACATATACTGCCCCCCACACAGTTCCACATTTACATATACTGCCCCCCACACAGTTCCACATTTACATATACTGCCCCCCACACAGTTCCACATTTACATATACTGCCCCCCACACAATTCCACATCAACATATACTGCCCCCCACACAATTCCACATTTACATATACTGCCCCCCCCACAGTTCCGTATCAACATATACTGCCCCTCCACACAGTTCCACATCAACATATACTGCCCCCCCACACAGTTCCACGTCAACATATACTGCCCCTCCACACAGTTCCACATCAACATATACTGCCCCTCCACACAGTTCCACATCAACATATACTGCCCCCACACAGTTCCATATCAACATATACTGCCCCTCCACACAGTTCCACATCAACATATACTGCCCCTCCACACAGTTCCACATCAACATATACTGCCCCCACACAGTTCCACATCAACATATACAGCCCCCCACACAGTTCCACATCAACATATACTGCCCCCTCACACAGTTCCACATCAACATATACTGCCCCTCCACACAGTTCCACATCAACATATACCGCCCCTCTACACAGTTCCACATCAACATATACTGCCCCCACACAGTTCCACATCAACATATACTGCCCCTCCACACAGATCCACATCGACATATACTGCCCCTCCACACAGTTCCACATCAACATATACTGCCCCTCCACACAGTTCCACATCAACATATACTGCCCCCACACAGTTCCGCATCTACACATACTGCCCCCACACAGTTCCACATTTACATATACTGCCCCCCACACAGTTTCGCATCTACATATACTGCCCCCCACATAGTTATAATTTGACAAATGCTGCCCACATACAATTAACCCTTTGAGTGCTGGAGTGGTATGCCACACATTGCTTTGTAATGCATTGCATACCCCTCTGTCACTCAAAGGGTTAATATCACAAACATGCTGCCACATAACTTGTAGATTAATGTAAAAAAAATGTCCGTTTTGTTTACACTAAAATCAGACCTTGCTGGGGGCATCAGGACACCTCCTTGTCCCCCTGGCATTGACCACCTGTCTAATAGGATAGGTGATCAATGCGTTGACCAGGAAGGCTTTAACGAATTAACTCCTCAGCCGGCTTGATCCTCTTACTCAAGCACTCATTCATAGAAAGCCGGCTTGGGTAAGATAGGAGCTAGAAGGGGATGGTGCTGATCGTCTTCCTGGTCGCAACATTGATCACCAGTCCTATTGGATAGGTGACCTTCCTCCAGCTGAGGATGATGGGAACTGTAGTCTAAGAGCTGGAAGGATGCAAGTCTATACTCAGGTAGCTGCACTGACTTTTGCGTGCAGTAGAAAACTACAGTAGAAATTGTAGGTCAGCTGTAGTCCATTATTATACTACCAGCTTTTTTTGAGACTACAACTCTCTTATCATCCCTAGCCAGCCATTGGCTGTAATCCTCCACAGCTGTATTGTGACTGGATACTTAATTTACATTTTATTAACCCCCTATTTGGAAATCTTGAATGTGCCCTTGTTTGTTATATCAATTTGTTGATTGATTGATTGTTTTCTCTCATAGTATTCAAGGCGACAGTTACAGACATACAGCACAGTCACAACTATGATAACTACGTGATGAACATTGTCTCGGTCATTAAGGAAGGTAACATGAAGAGATTTCTGTAGTATGGAAAATTTACATTTAGAATCTACATTTAGAACGTTGTTTAACCCCTTAACAACCCTTGACATGTCAGAACCTTTACTCTGGTTCAGGCGCTTATGGACCGGTGACGGTGCTGGCACGTCATAGAATTCCAGGGTTGCCACATGGCTGCATGCTGCTTGGTGACCCCGGAATCCATGGAGCCAAAAAATAAAATAAAATGCCTTAATGGCCGCCTACGCTCCGGATCGGACGGTCGTTAAGGAGTTAAGGTAGATTATCCCCACGTTCTTCATTTTACATGATATCAGCCTTGAAGGAGCTGGCCAATTAGCCAAGTGCCAGGACTGAAGTTGCCATGACAACCCTAACCAGCAATCATATAAGACACTTGCCTGTGTGTGAATTATTTAAATGATATCTGAGTACTTGTTACAGTACTGCTAGTGCTGAGGACGCTAACACACAGAAAAATGTCTCAACCAAATGATTACTTGGTAACGTTGTCATGGTAACAATGCTGGTTAGGGAACCAGCCAGCACCTTCAAAAGAGAGTGGGGAAGAATCATAAATGTATATTCTTTCTTTAACCTTATCCAGAGGAGGGCTGGCAATTTGTGGCCCAGGGGGCAAATATATTCAAGTGGCCCATTTCTATTATCGTTCCAGGCCACTGTTCCAGCCCACCCCCTGTTGTTAATTTTAAAATTGGCATTGATGTTGTGACGTAAGTCACATGATACCATATAGCTTACAGTTGAAATGGGGCTACACTAGTGCGCCACTACAAAGCTTGCAATTTAAGTAAAGCTTACCTGATACTATAGAGCTTACAGGGGAAATGGTTTATGCTACTAGTGTAGCTCCATTTGGATTGCACCTCTGTGGTATCACTAGTGTGGATCCATTTACAGCAGCAATCAGGAGATTTAGTGAGATGCAGTGGCCGACCAGCACAGACATATGACCAGCCCAGGGGGCAATTGCCCCCCTGCCCCCCAGGCCAACCCTCCCCTGACCTTATCGGTTGAGCTAGCCAAGCCTCCCTTTTAACTGGAGCACATAACACAATCTGCATATTGATTGGCTACACTGAGATCAAAGCAGCCCTGGACATGCATTTTTCTATATCACCCTTTGGGAAACACAGGGTCCATGTGGTTAATCTCAGAGCTAGATCATCCATTATAGCAACATGGGCTACTGCCTAGGGCCCATGGTAATATAAGGGACCCTGCGTGAAAGTGATGGGTCACAGACAGAGGACCTGCTGTTGTTGCCGCTAACATCTTGTGTCAGATGCCCTTTTTTGCTGAAAGATACCAACATCATCCAGTTGCTCCCATTTCCATTAAAGCCATAATACCAGTACCTGCTAGCCATCTGTGTCAGAAGCACCAGATCAAGAGATGTAGGGCCCCAAACTGGTACATTACCTAGGACCCTATGAATCCTTAATCAGTCTCTGTTTAATCTCCATTCACTAGGAGTCAAAGAAAAAAAAATTCTAGAGGAGGTACCCCCCCCCCCCGTGAGCCTGGCTTAACTGTCACCCAGCTTAGAAGAGATTACGGAGTGGAAGCGCTCCAGGTCTGCGGTATGATAAAGATCAAAAAAGTATGCACACTGTTGGAACTACGGTGTGTGCAGATATGTCTCTTCAATATTATATTCAGTGAATAGACAGGCAAGAAAAACAGCTTGGTCTTGCAGCTATAAGCAATGCAGATCCAACCTCTCCCGCTACTCCTCTTCCTCCAAACCAACAAGATATAATAATATACAGCTTAAGCGCTGACCATGCCTTGAAGTCCGCCAACCTGAATCAAAGGAAAGTATACATAGAAATCAGGCAGGGATATGTTCTAACTAAAATATCATATTGGACTGTCAATAATATAAAATATATCAAATACACAACCACTTGGTATATAAAAAATAAAAATATATCTTTATTTTTTATATACCATGTGGTTGTGTATTTGATATATTTTATATTATTGACAGTCCAATAGAACTTTTTGGGATATTTTAGTTAGAACATATCTCTGCCTGATTTCTATGTATCCTTTCCTTTGATTTAGGTCGGCAGACTTAAAGGCATGGTCAGCACTTAAGCTATATATTTGTTATGTCACCCAGCTTAACAAGCCTTTGTTTTAGTGTCCTATTTCAAAAGGAGGTATCAGGCTGGCCTCTATCTGAGGCCATTTATTTTTTTACATTTTTTTCACTATAGAAGTGGACTTGGGGTGTGAGAAAGAGGACCACTGCATACCGTCCCCACCCAAATATGAACTCTTATCTGTCCCCTGGATCTAAACATCTAGTCTTTGTGCAGCTTCCAGTCTGACTTTACTGGAGTAGTAGTGTTCAGAGTGGTGAGGAGCTACCAGCAAGCTTCTAGTCCAGAGGTTCTCAGCCCGTGCCCTCAGTGGCCACTAACAGGCCAGGACTTAGGAATTTCCGTGCTAGAACACGTGTGTTGATCAGAGGCTCAGTCAAATTGATTAACTCACCTGTGCTCTTAAAAGGAAATTCTCAAATCCTGGCCTGTTAGTAGCCACTGAGGGCAAGGGGTGAGAACCACTGTTCTAGTCCACCACTGTAATGGACCATGGACCTTTACTTGGGACTCTTTTAAGAGCCATGGAAAATACCCCAAAAGAGACTGAAAGGTACTGGGTGAAGTCCCAGCTCTGGCTGGCTGGACAACCACAAAATACATCCAGGCATGCTAAATTCCATGCCATACATGTTGAAATGTAGGCAGCATTCAGCTACCTACCATTCTATGTTAAATGTTATATGAATATTTAATGTGTTGCCATGTACTGTAATACATGCTGGACCCCTGTGTTATTTGGGGGACTACAATCTTACATGGGCCTTGGATTTTGGCAAGGCAAGCCAAATGGTAGATGTGTCCCACTCTATTCCAGATGTTGATTAGGTTTTCACTGTACTATCCCCCCTCACCTCTGTTGTGTATACACTAATATCTTCTGTGTGATAGGATTAGTCTGGTGTCATGATTGTCTCTATTGTACAGCTTTTGTTGATTGTATCAATCCCACTGTATTGTCCCATTGTCTTGTGTGTACACTCTATTGTTCCATTGTCTGGCCCAGTGTTTACTGTATACACCAACATTGTTCACCATTGTTGTATTGTACCTGGTTTTCCTATAAAATGTCCCCTGCTCCTTCAATAAAGTCAGTGTAGTCACCCTGGCACAAACCAGCGATGGTAAACCAGCAGACTTGACAAAGATCACACGGCTATGCAGCTGTGTAGTTACAACAGAGGCACCAAAAAGCAGACGAGGACCGATCATGTGCTACAACTGCCAGCGTATCGGCCACACATCCGCCTTCTGCCACCAGGAGCCACGCTGCGTGCGTTGTGGGGAGAATCACGCATCACAACACTGCACCCGAGAACGAACAAAACCAGCAACATGTGCCAACTGCAAAGGGCCTCACCCTGCCAGCTACCGCGGATGCCCAGCCCTGACCAAGGCAAAACAGGACGAGCATCAGAGGAGAGTACCACGCCCAGCGCAAGCGCCACAGAACCCAGCTACTACTGCAATTGACTCAAAGAGAAACAGCGGACAACGCCACCAACAGCAAAGCACCACACATCGCCAGGAGGCAAAACAATCTACCACGCGGAAGAACAACCAACCTGACCCACCATCAGGGTAAGGCCCAGCACAGACCCAGAAGACACCCACTACATCCGGGCTGAGCTACGCGGAAGTCCTAAACCCGCCACCCAACCCACCACGAGCTTCCACCCCGGCACAGGAAGAGGAAACTGCAAGCTCCATCAACTGGAAGACCATGATTTTGAAGATAGCAGCTTTTGTCGCAGAGCTGAATATTGACCCCACCATAACGATGGTGGCAAGGCTCGTCCTGAGCCTATTCCCGGGCGAAGAAGCAAACCAACATGGTATCTAAACCTAGCTATGCCATCGTGATGTGGAATGCCAACGGGGTCAAGAAGAAGACAGACGAACTTCTCCACCTTATGGAAACAAGAAAGATAAGTGCTGCCTTACTGTCAGAGACCCACCTGCAAGGAAATCAGAAGCTAAGCCTGGCAAACCACAGAGTGTACCGGACCGACTGACCAGCAGGGGCCAAAGGAGGGGGTACAGCAGTGATAGTGAAGACTACGATCGACCACCACAAGATTGCAATCCCACCCCTCAGAAGCATTGAAGCTACTGGAGTGCAAGTCAAGATTGCAACAGGACCACTCCGGCTGATTGCAGCCTACTGCCCTCCGAAAGCAAAGCTAGACCTTGGAGACCTGGACATTTTGCTGGATTCCGCTGTTCCAACAATCATTGGAGGAGACCTCAATGCCAAACATCGATGCTGGAACTCCAGGACTCCTAACAAGAGAGGACTGACACTGCTGGCGTATTCCAGGAAGAACGATTGTGTGGTAGCAGGCCCGACTGAGCCCACACACTACCCAAGTGCAGCAAGCCACAACCCAGACGTGCTGGACATTGTGCTACTTAAGAATCTGCAACACTCTGTGGAGCTGGAAACACTGGCGGAGTTGACCTCAGACCACAACCCAGTAGCAATCACTGTGGGGGATGAGATGGAACCCTACCAGCAAGTTGAGAAGTACAACTTCAGAAGGGCAGACTGGACCCGCTACAAGGAAGAGCTGAACAGCAAGGTCACACCAAACCCGCTGAACACCAAGGAAGACATTGACAATGCTGTGGAAGACTTCACGATAGCAGTCCAGCAAGCAATCAAGAACAGCTTTCCAAAGCAGAAGACAAGTCGATGCTCCATCTACGACCTACCGAGAGGAATCCAGCAGTCAATTGCTGAAAAGAACCGGGCCCGACGCCAGTGGCAAAAGTTCCGCACACCAGATCTCCTGCAGAAGTACAACACGCTTGCAAAACTCCTGCAGGAGCAAATCAGACAGCACCGTGGAGAGAAATGGGAGGCTGCAACAGCCAAACTAAAGGAGGCGGACAATTCTGTATGGAGAATGGCTCGACGCCTAACTAGGAAGAAGGAACCAAGCCCCCCAATCCAGGGAAGAACTCACCTTGCATGCAGCAACAAGGACAAGGCAGAGGTCCTCGCCGAGACACTGGAGGCTTCTTTCACCCCAAACAAGGCAAGCAGGCTCACGGACAGAGTGGAGGAAGAAGTTGAGAAGCATCTCGCAGAAGACCAAACCGGGTTGGGAGCAGAAGACATTGAGGAGTGCACAAGCGCTGAGGTAGCAGGGCTTGCAGAGAAGCTGACAAACGGCAAAGCACCAGGGAGTGATGGAATAACGAACCTAGCAATCAAAAACCTCCCGACAACATCAATAGAACGCCTTACAAACATCTTCAATGCATGCATGAGGCTCCAGCACTTCCCAAAATGCTGGAAAGAAGCAAGGGTCATTGTTTTCCCAAAGGCTGGCAAACCACTGAGGGATCCTGCGAACTACCGCCCCATCAGTTTACTCTCTGGACTATCGAAGCTCCTGGAGAAGGTCCTCCTTGCCCGACTCAGTGACTTTGCCTCCGAAAGAAACCTACTAGCAAATGAACAGTTTGGATTTCGAAAGGAGCATGCAACAACCCATCAGCTGTTGAGAGTGGTAGACACCATCAGCCACGGGTTCAACATCAAGAAATCCACAGGAATTGTATTCTTGGATGTCGCCAAAGCATTCGACAGAGTCTGGCACAAGGGACTGCTGCACAAGATGATTGGCCTGGGATTTCCAAACTACCTGGTAAAGACAATTGCAAGCTACCTGGGAGAGCGCACCTTCCATGTCGCCATGCGGTCGGAGATGTCCTCATCACACCCCATCCGAGCAGGCGTGCCACAGGGATCGAACCTCGGACCCTTTCTGTTCAACATCTTCACCAGTGACATCCTGACAGATCTGCACAAGACCGACCTGGCACTGTATGCGGATGATGTCGCAATCATCTCCCAGTCATTCAGCGAAAAGGAAGTGGCGAAGAATCTGCAAGCATCACTAGATACCATCTCAACCTGGTACAGCGACTGGCGAATAGAACTCAACATCAGCAAGACAACTGCAACACTGTTTACCAGAAAGAAGATCAAGGAGCACCCGCACATCAGCCTCAATGGGGAGACCATCAAGTGGGAGAGCAGCAGCCGCTACCTCGGTGTGACCCTGGACAGCAAGCTCAACTGGGGAAGCCATATTGAGAATACTCAGCAGAAGGCAACAGGAAAGATAGCGGCACTGTACCCACTCCTGAAGACCAAGTCCATGCCACTACGGACAAAGATTAACGTCTACAAGGCAATCATCCGACCTACCCTGACGTATGCCTCCCCAGCATGGATCACTTGCCATGAGCGACACCGGAAGAATCTTCAGAGAGTCCAGAACAAGGCCCTGCGGATATCGTCTGGAGCTCCAAGATTCGTAAGGACAGCTGACCTTCAAAGGGAGCTGGACATCGAGATGTTGGACGAACACCTAGAGAAGCTGAGTAAGAACTTCTGCCAAGGACTGGATCAGAACCCAAACCCTCTGATCAGAAAACTCACTGCCACCACTGCAAACCCCTTCAACCGCTACCCGCGACCCATCACAGCGAAGACACTGTGAAACTAACCCAACTGTGACAAGTCAACACAGACCAAGAAGAATCCAAACCTGCGACTTAAAACCCAACCCGAGAAGATGGAGTAGTGAGGCACAAGCCTCGGTATCCAAAAATCACAGCTGATGGATAAAATCTATCAGCAAGAAGAAGACGACGGCGGGAATAAAGTCATTAGTCGTTTTGGACTAAGAACTGTGCACTGCTGTTTTATTCCTGGATGGTTTAAAGGGTCCCCTTTGACCCCCATTCAGGAGAGCTATGTTCTAGTGATCCAGCCTGCTTCATCCATCTACCAGGACCTGCTAGCCATCTTGTAGCTGACATCTGGAAAGCTATGTTTCAGTAATCAAGCCTGCTTCATCCATCTACTGGACCAGCTACCCATTTGTAGCTGCTTCAAAGAGAGAGGACCCATGGAATGATAGCTAAGGACAACCCAGCGTCCTTAGCGTCTGTTACAACCACCACAGAAGGAGACATGAAAGCTGTAAAAACTGGTTCCACAGAAGCCGTCAGTATGATTCCCCTACCTTACTCTTTTCTCTTCAACAACCTGTGGTATTGAGGGCCTCTGTAGCCCAGTGAATGGTTAACAGTTCACTGAACTATATACAGGAGAGACTGTAATACCACTCAGCATACCCTCCTACCCCTCACATTTAGTTTAGTTACATGGGCCTGAACAATGTATGTATGTATGTATGAATACAATGAATACATTTGTTTAAGGGAGCACATCAAAAAAAATTATCTAACTGACAATAACTGCATATATCATATGCAGGGTGCAGTGATCCCTTAATAATTAATTAAGGAATAAAAAGAAACATAGAGGGATCTACTCAGCACTCAACTGTCATCACAAAATAAGTACATATAAACAAAATTATTTGAAAAATTATATCAAATTTATTAAATATGATGTAAAGACAATGGACTCCAGAACCAAAAACCCATCCTTCAAAAAAGAAGGCTTCCAGATGTCCCAGTATCCCAAAACCTAAAAGTCATGAAAACATACAATAAAACTCAAAGATCTAAAAAAACCATCCCTGAAGAGCTCCATAGAGCCAAAAGCAGATATAGCTAACACCAGTACATACACACAAAATGATGATGTTATAATGAAAATGACATGAGAGAGTGTCCATTGAAAAGTCATTAGTAACTGTCAGATGGAAAGGTGGTGGATTAAGATGAGTGATGCCAGAATGATGAATAGAACAAACGTAATGAAAATCAAATAGAGTGTATGATATGTTCAGAGCATCCAATTCAATGACATATAGCACCACAGCATATAATGCCAACTTGATAAACTCACAGTACCCCGTGACTCCAGCTTCCTTTAGTCTTCATGACACATAGCACTTCCAAAGATATCATAATAAAAATCAGCTATCGTGTCAAGCTTCAATGATTCCGGACCTCAGTCCTCTTCTATGTCACCTTCTGGGATGTCTGTGATCAATAAATGCTCCTTCCATGAGACATAAACACTCAATTTTCTCTTAAATCAGGCTCCTCAAATATAAATCATATCCACATAAACCATTCCGAATAGTACTGGCGTCGCTTCTGCAACTTCGGGATCTCCTCCAACGCATTTCATCCGCTCACCCACGGACTTCGTCAGGGCAAACAGATCATCACCTTCCGTGTCATTAAATACACCTCAATCGGAAGTACAAACAAAGTAAACATAGTAACAAATAAACTTAACCCCATAAATCCCCTACGGTCCGGAGCGATCACCAAACCACAGCACAGCCTATAAAGAGCTCCACAGTGACACGAAATCACTCCACACCGTGGGGGACAGACTCCACTCATCAAACGGCATAAAGGAGGCATCCCGGAACGGATGGCTAACCCGCAACAAAAATGCCGCAAGTCAGCCATCCAACCCACAGATAACCCTCCTCAACTGAAGATAAGATCAACACCTTCATTGTTACCTTAAATACACAACCAATAAACTTAGAGAAACCACATCATATTGGACCAAGGCTGAGGGAGAGTGTCAAGCCAATTCTCGGCCCAAAAATATAAAAATAAACCAAAATTACCCAATATTCTTTGTTAACATATTATAGAAAGGCCCTATATGATATTTCCTCATTTAACCAATTAGGGGCCATAGCTCCCAAAATATAGATCCATCTAGCCTCACGTTGTAACAGTTTTCTATCCAAATCACTACCCCTTGCACCGAGAGTGACCTTTTCCACTCCCACAACCTTGAGTCCATCACTATTTTCATTGTGACATTCCAAGAAATGGCGAGCTACTGAGCTATCCACATCTTTTCATTGAATGTCACATTTATGCTCCAAAATTCGTCTTCTCAGTTCTCTATATGTTTTACCAATGTATATTTTCCTACACGGACAAATTAACTGATAAATCACACCCTTAATGCGACAATTAATAAAGTCACGCATATAATAATATTTCGAACCGTCAAAATTATAGAAGGTATTACTTTTGCAGATAAATCTACAGGCTTGGCATGATCCACAACTAAATGTTCCCTTTATCTGGCTTATACCTAGCCAATTTGATCTTACATTTCGTGGTTCCCATACAGTATGTACTAATTTATCCTTCAAATTTAGTTACATGGGCCTGTTTTATAGGGTTTAAGGGAGTTTAACTGATTTGTTCTCTGCCTTTTGCATGACCAGTTCCCCGTTACTGTACCCAAGAATTACTAAGGGTAAAAAGTGTTTTGAAACTGTACAGCAGCCCTTGAGCTTTAAGAAGTATGTTAGCTGTCTTCTGACAGACTCCAAATGGATGCAGTACACCTCAGCATTGGCACGGCATCACCTCATTCAAACCATGTGGCAGCCTGCTTCTCTGACCTCATGGTTCATTGTTTTGCCTGGAGCAAAGAGGGGGTAACATTTCTAGCCACAATTCCTATCTCCTAGTAACATAGTAGATAAGGCTGAAAAAAGACATGCGTCCATCAAGTTCAGTCCATGCCAATAACACCCCTGTTGATCCAGAGGAAGGCAAAAAAATGCCCTCTGGAGCAATTTCCAATGTAGTCCCAAGTGTGTCTGTGTGTGTGGGGGGGTTATTCCTTCCTGATCTCCTCCCCAGTTATAGAGGCCCCCACTCCTCTTATGATACCTTATTTGTCTGAATAAGACTGAGAGATAGGAGGGGCATAGACTGCCCACTCTATCTCCCTTCTCTGTAAAGGGCATTGTAATTGGCACACAGCTGGGTTTTTTTCTCCCATGTGAGCCTGGTGGCCTGTTCTTTGGTGGACTGTGATGTTGATGGCACACTGCTTGGGGTCTGGAAAACTTGCCACTCTCTGGATTGCAAAGTGTGTGGTGCCCCAGTGCAGCTATCTGGACCTCAGATGACTGTTTACCCCGCATCTTGATATAAGGTCTTCACAATTCTGTCTGTAAGGTAGGAAGGAAGTAGGAAGCTTTCTCTCCACCTGCCTTCAGATTATTTTCTCATTTGATAACCAGTTGAGCAATGGAGAGTCCTAGATGGGGGGGATTCCTCTCCTTTCCTATTAGATGACTTTCTCGATCAGAGCTATAAGGGTTGGTTCCTTTTTGATGTAAGGACTTGTCCTTCATGCAACTATGGTGGGTAAAACCATTTTATTTTACCATACTATCGTACTGAACCATGTCACTGGAAGGGGGCTGAAATGGTTCTG
Source organism: Rhinophrynus dorsalis (assembly GCA_037306005.1). Taxonomy (NCBI): domain Eukaryota; kingdom Metazoa; phylum Chordata; class Amphibia; order Anura; family Rhinophrynidae; genus Rhinophrynus; species Rhinophrynus dorsalis. The sequence goes on from CM074721.1 coordinate 525,616,879, forward strand.
GAGATGCAACTGTGTTAGCCTAGCAACTATTCACATGTACTCTATTATGTCATGGGGTGGAAAGTCTTGTTCCCCATTATAAGTAAAGTATCCATTCTTATTTACTATAAGGGTTATTCTGTGTGTAATGGTTATCATTATAAAGTATTATGTAATGATGTTTTTGTAATGGTTTGCCCCTCCCATGATTCTTGTGCCCCCTATGGACTAAGAGAAGAGGACTTATTGGCAAGTAACATGAAAATCTTCTTATACTCTTTACTATGTTTCTATAGGTATTTTGCCTGAGTGGTTCACTATTTAAGCATTGTTGGACTGATTGTATCTATATATGATATAATTGTTTCTTTTAAGGGGTTGATCCATCCAATCCTTATATACTGTGGTACTGAATGGGCATCCTTTCCTTCCTAGCAATAGTATGGAAGGCAATACTGTCCTCTCCCATTAACTTTAAAACTAACATGTTTGTCTCTTAGCCCTATTTTTGTTGACTTACCCATCTCTCTTTTGGCATTGACATGGTTGCTATTTTGTAGAGTTAGATCGTTGTATCCTATTTTTTTAGAACAGAAATATAGTTTTCTGGTATTCCACTTTTTCTGAAAAATATTTCACTCCTGAACTATTTCAGTCATCGGGTGCTATATTCAGAAACATATAGGTGAATAATGTCAATGTTTTGCTCCATATTCATCATATGGGAAATCCCAGATGTGGACTTGATACTGTCTCATAATAATCATAGGAACTCAAGATTTAGCATAGATGCTAATAGTCTGATGATGTTGAACAACAGATTCTATGAAGATACACCGGCAGTTCAGTCTCATGATGAACCTGTTTCCTTCTTTTCTTCTGTCACACTTGTGGGATTGTTAGATCTGGTTGGGCAGATTCCATTCCTTTCTCATGGCTATGGTGTGGTGTGGTGACTGGTGAGAGCTTGGTTTAAGGAACTCATCTATCTAGTCGTCAATGGTGACTATTGTTCCAGGTCTTTTTCTTTCTCAATCCACTGTGACATGCATAAATGGGCAAGTTGATATAGTCTTCATGATATCTGATGCCACTGTTTTGATCTACAGCACCTATTCTATGCTGGTCATCTCACCTGTTCTTACTCTTGCAAATTGGCTTCATTCTTGTGGTCTCACAGGCTCTGATTTCTTTTCTTTGATTGGTTTGAGGATAATGAATACACAACTACTTTTTCTCTTAACCAAAGACTTTATCTTTTTCTCAAGAAGGGGTGCAGAAAGAGTAGCACTTCCATTCTTTCAAGGTGCACTTTTTCGCTTGTTCTACCCTTGCATTCTAGGACTCACTGAAGTTTCATTAATCCTAATAAGCTATGCTACCTAGTGTCTTGAATTTCATTCTGGGGGTATCTCTGTAGGAACCTCTGGATGTTCCTCTGTGGGGGTCATCCAATAGCTTACCTGGATGACCATTTTTTTGTATTTTTACATTTGTTTTATCAACTGAATAAAATATCGGTGCACTTCACTTTAAATCAAAATGACTTCTTCCACTGGAAAAAGAGACTGATATATTCAGATTTTTGGATCACTGGCCCACCAATATTTGATTATGAAATACAAGCATATCATCTTTGATGTTATTTAAGATGCATGAGATTGAATGTGCTGTTGTTAAGTATGCTGGGGGAACCAGTGCAGTCTTGGTCGGGTGGCTGTACTCTACTCTGTCTAAGATATAGCAGGAAGACCACCTTCTTCATGGCTGTTGCATGTTTTGTAATGTTCTTCTCTTCATTATAGGTAAAGTGTGGTACTGTGTTAACCATAAAAGAGCAGGAGACTAAGTATAGATATGTTAGAATACTAAACGAGAATCCAAGTGCTCATATAGTGATATGGAATGAGACTAAGGGTAGTGAAAAAAGTGAAGATAACAATGATTTTTATGCATGCTAATTGCCACTAATTCTAAATAACAGTGGGACAAGCTGTATGCCTATTAGCCTTCCCTGATCACTAGTGGATTTATATTATCGATTTAGTGTCTCTATCCCCTCAACTCTCTCACCTACCCCAAGAGCCACATTCTCACTCTCCAGTAATTACATGTTCACCAATCCATCCCGTCTCTCACCACTGACACCTCCACAATTCCCTGCCCATATCTATTCAACCTTATAGTTTCAGCTGCACTTTCGCTGCCCTTAGTCTCATACTATTTTTCAGTTCACTATATAAGCACTTGGATTCTCTAGTAGTATTCTAATATATCTACACTTATATGTTCCGCCGTGCTGTCTTTTATATTCTTTTATCTAAAAAGACACTCTGGTGGAGCCTAGGGAAATAATTATGCTATACTGATAAGAATATTCACTGACTGGAATTTATATGTGTAAATATATGTATTCAATCTGCTATCTATTGTTTAGTCAGGCTTCATTCTTATTATGTCTGAACAAGAGACCTAATTGTCTTGAAAGCTTGCATCCAAAACCACTCAGCCAATAAATGCATCATTTTTACTCTACTAATCTCTTGCTCTTTATTATAAGCACTCTTTTTTATTGCTGAAGATTGTGTCTGATTTTCTTATGTTTAGGGCATTGCCCTCATCATAATGCTCTTCAGGGAATAACAAGTGTGCTCTCTGGATGTGTTTTCACTGTATTGGATGCTACATTAAAGGGATAGTAATACTTCGTTTTAACTTTATTTTATTTTGTAGGCATTAAAAAAACATGGAGAACGATATATGTCTTATCTCTCAAACCTTTATGGTTTGAGAGATATTCACAAGCAAAGTTTCCCCCTCCCGCCCCTTTTACCTATTGTAAGCCATCTCTTCTCAGATGTGGAATGCAGTCCATAGACCAGACAGATAACAAAAGGGGACAATCTTCTTCCTATGAGAACAATGAAAGCCCTGCCCCCCTTGACAAGTTTTTCAGTTTTTTCCCTTATCTTAATTGAAGATTGTCCCTCACTGCAGTCTACCTGGGCACCTCCCTTCTGATCTGGCTAAACAGGGGGGGATACTTTGCTTGTGAATATCTCTTAAACCATAAAGGTTTGAGAGATAAGACTTATATCGTTCTTCATATTTTTTAATGCCTACAAAATAAAATAAGATAAAACAAAGTATTACTATCCCTTTAAGCAAGATCTGTCCATTCTCTGGACTTCTTTTCCTGGCTGTATGAAGAGGTTGAGATATAGTCAGGCTACTTTGCCCTACATTGGTCATAATGAAGAATGATGGGACTTGTAGTGCAAGAATGGCTGGATAAACTCAGGTGGAGCATCTCTGATATGGGGCCACAGTCAGAAGAAAGTCACTCACGAGTGAGTTAGGACTAATCATAAATATGGGCAATGCTGGTGCACTATACATGAGAAATAAATACCTGTGTTGTGTTAAATTAGACTTTCAATGCTTTGAATGTCAGAGGGGTACACATTGCATTCCAAAGCACTCAAAGGGTTAACCCCATGAATGATAACTCCCCAGAATTGCTCCAGTCTCTAGTGTTTAAGGTTTTAAAACCCTGTTAAATTAATGGGAATATCTATTTATTCCCTTTGGAGGAGTTTGTTTACCCCAAAATTGCTCCAATTTTTGTTTGCGTGTGTTGTATGGTAGGGTGAATTGACCTCACGTATGGAAGGTCTATCCTGCAGGGCTGCTAGGTTTTATGTGCACCCATGAAATATGCATACTTCTTGTGTATCCTTGGTTAAAGGTAAGGTCTGGTCAGTTTATGGCCATCATTTTGTTTATCTTTCTTTCACGACCTTTTTCCCAATCTTTTATATTTTCTTTACAATCTTGACTGTGTTTTTCTTTCTTTCTGCCCCCAGGTACAGATGCGGCTCCACTTGGCCAAAATCGTAATTTTATCAGTCACAAGAAATGTCGGCATTTACTAGATTTAAAAATCGGAAAGGATTATCTGATCTGGGGTGTGACCAGTGACCTCTGGAACCAGCCTTCTGGGTAAGCCAGGCAGCTTTTTTAAATATGGTGGATAATTATCATACCTGCAAACCTTCAAGTCTATGCTCCTGGGAGTATCAAGAAGGTATGGGGATGGCAGTGTTTAAATGAAGAGATTCACTTCATAATGTGGGCAGTGCTTAATAGGAGAGCAGCGGGACAGGGAGGAGGAAAGGTAGGGTTTGCCATGAATTGGGTGGTAAAGTGGGCAGAACAGAGCACGAGTGAGCAGAACCAGGCAGGGAGTGGGCGGAGAACCTGGAGAAGCTAAGCAATCAGCCTCTTTTCTTGGAGATCCTGTAGATTCTCCATAGATACAATGGCAATCTGACAGATCAAACCTTGGTCAGCACTTATCAACTGCAATGTAATCTAGACCTGCCTCTGAAATCTATGCAATAAGTAAACACCAACATCTGAACTATGTCACATGGGATATAGTAATACAATTAACAGTTTAAGGACCAGAAGGTTAACATTTTTTATAGGCACCAGAGAGGTCTCCAGCTTCTTAATAATATACCCTGTACTCACATTTATTTTAATATGACTACAAAATCATTATTACTACTATGAATTTTTCCCTTGAGCCATGCTTTAAGCAATAGCACCTTCATTTAGTCCTGGATTAGGTAAGGATTCTGATATAAAATCTTCTGGTCAAATTCCTGGACTGTGAACACACAGTAAATTCACTTCCTGTCAGTTAGAGCTATCAGGAAGTAAACACAGTAAATTCACTTCCTGTCAGTTAGAGCTATCAGGAAGTAAACACAGTAAATTCACTTCCTGTCAGTTAGAGCTATCAGGAAGTAAACACAGTAAATTCACTTCCTGATTATTTAAACTGCTATAAATTTTGAATAAAACATCTGACAGCAGTGGGAGTGACCTTGTTTTATTCAGCAGGAAAAGCTCTGTAAAATTTGTGTTTTCATAAAAAAAAAAGTTTACTACTCCTTTAAATTGCAGACAGGAATTTCATTTCAGATTGTGTTGAAAGAAGTTTTTTAAAGAAAAAAAAAACAGATTTACGTAAATCTGGTATAATTAATCTAAGAATGCCAGTTAGTGAACAGTGTATTTCGAATTGTAAAATTATAAGCAGGTTAAACATGACAGGGGCATAGTCAAGTCATCTAGCTACATATATTCCCCTTCCCCCTTTACAAATACTCACGGACACCTGGGATGGGTTGAAAAGGCCACAGCAACATTATTATAAATACATAACAAATATTAAACCTTTATATAACAGTTCCAACAATGGTATTCCACCACACAATGTGCAGTTGGTGGACACGAACTGCCACATCCTCTTATCTACAGAATTGCTATTAGCTGGTGGGAGAGGTAACAATGACAGAGGTTGATTGACAGAAGTTGTTGCTACTTCTTCCCACACCCAGACCCTAGAGCAAGAAGCTGATGGCGAGTCAGGTGTTTTACTCACCCTGGAACTTTCAGGCTCTGTTCTTCCTCCTCTTTGATTTCTGCCTTGCCTCTAGGGCTGGGCCAAAAAAGTGGACAATATTTCCTCCATTACTTTTCGTGAAAACTTGCAGATTTTTCACTTTTTTTTCATGAAAGTTTTCTCCTTTTTGCCTATGCAAAATTTTCCTCCTTTTTGCCTATTTTAACAAACATTTTGCCTATTTTAACAAATTTTTGCCTATATTTCCTATAGGTACTACATTTTCCACTGCAATATTACTTCATCTGAGGGCTGAAGTTTAGAAATAAGTGGCTAAAAGTAAAAGCTGTGAGTCCTAGAGGAACATATGCCTTGAAAAATGTGTTAGCATGCAGAATGCATTTGTCCTTTGCCACAATACTAACTTCCTTCTTAAGTGACACTGGCACGTATTCATGATGATGTCAAGAGATTAAAAAAAAAAAAAAAACACATCCTGCAATGTAGCAGATGTGTATTGCAGTGGTGATTTATTTATTTATTTATTTAGAAAATGTTTTACCAGGAAGAATACATTGAGATTTCTCTCGTTTTCAAGTATGTCCTGGACAGTTTTCAGTAGAGGGTTGCTTATTTATACAAATTGAGAAACACTATATATTACATGTTATTAAATATACATACAAATATTCATATGGGAATTATAAACAGTTACACTCTGTTTTTAGATAAAGAGAAGCATTTACTTTTAAGGATTTTAGACTGGGAGCAGATCTGGTTATTTCAGGCAGCCAGTTCCAGGCCATTGGCGCTCTGTAGGAGAAGGCGGCTCTTCCTGCTTCTTTCTTGTATTGTGGTATACGTAGCGAGTAGTTTGCGGTGGAGCGGAGGTTATACTTAGTATGTAGAGCAGGAGTGAGCATACTGCTCAGGTAGTCTGGTAGTTTTCCAGAGAAGTGGTTGTGTACTAAGCAAGAAAGGTGAAGGGCACGTCTAGATTTGAGTGTTAACCAATTTAGTTCTTTTAACATATCACAGCGATGAGTAGTGTAATTACATTGAAGGCTAAAGCGGCATATTGAATTATACAGGGTGTCAAGTTTACTAAGATGGATTTCTGGCGCTGGAGCATAAACTACATCACCATAGTCTATGACAGGCAGCAACATCTGTTGCACAATACGTTTTCTAACCAGGGGACTTAAACATGATTTGTGTCTAAAAAGAGCACCGATTTTGGGATAAAGCTTGGAAGTTAACTTGTCAATATGATGTCCAAAAGTGAGGCTGGGGTCAAGCCACATACCAAGATATTTGTAGGAGTCCACTGGGGCCAAATTACGATTAGACTCCGTTACAATGGATATGTGGGTATTGCCGAGATTACGCAGTTTGTGTTTTGTGCCAAATATCATTGTGACAGTTTTGTCTGTGTTTAAGAACAGTTTGTTCCTTGCTATCCATCTTTCAACCTCGCAGAAATCATGTTGTAATATGGCCTCAAGGTGTGATATGTTTGAGTTTTTAGTATAGAGAATGGTGTCGTCTGCATACATGTGTACTGAAGATGATTTGCAAACCTTGGGAAGATCATTTATGAAAAGAGAAAACAGAAGCGGGCCAAGAATGGAGCCTTGAGGAACTCCACTTGTTACTTTGAGAGGAAGGGAGTCATTGCCAGCAACTGACACATACTGCATTCTGTCTGATAAATAGGATCGGAACCAGTTTAGAGAATTATTACCCAGTCCTGATCTTTGGAGTTTATTTATAAGAATATTATGGTCTACTGTGTCAAAGGCCTTGGCAAAATCTAGGAAAATGGCTCCTGTGAGGTCACCATTTTCCATGCCCGTCTGGATATCGTTGGTTACTTTTAGGAGGGCCGTGACTGTTGAGTGATTTGGTCGAAAGCCTGATTGAAGAGGGGTGAAAAAACTAGTCTGTTGGTAATATTTATTTAGTTGCACATGTACACATTTCTCTAGGATTTTGGATAAAGTGGGGAGTAGGGATATTGGTCTGTAGTTTGATACTACACTTTTATCCCCACTTTTGTGGATAGGCACAACTCTAGCCACCTTCCAGGATTTGGGCATGTACCCTGTTGCCAAAGAGGTATTAATTAAAGAAGCAATCGGTTTGCCCATTACCATAGCACTGAGCTTTAATAGCATTGTTGGTAGATTGTCAGGGCTAGATTGACATTTCATTTTTGGATTGAGGAGGTGATCATATATTTCGCTTTCATTTACTGGCATGAAATTGAATTCATATTCAGAACTGGGCCGGGCAACAGGTGCCAGTGAATGTTCTGTAGATGGCTGAACTTCTGAGTTATCTTTGTTTTGTGTAATCAGGGTGGTGGCACATCCAATAAAGTAGCTGTTAAATGCATTGGCTATGGCTGTGGGGCATTGTATTGTTTCATTATCTATGATTATAGTTGATGGGTGAGTATGATTAGGAGGGTTATAAAGGTTTTTAATAACCTTCCAAAAGTTGGCTGGCTTTGAAATGTTACTGTTTAAGTTGTCAGTAAAATATTGTGCTTTTGCTAATTTTGTTTGTTTTGTACATGTATTCCTTAATTGTCTGTATGCAGTGTGATCATATGCGGAGCCAGTTTGTTTAAAATTTTGTCCATAAGGCATCTCTGAGACTGTATAATTGAATCAAGTCAGCTGAGACCCAGGGTAGATGTGCCCCCCTAACCCTGATCTTTCTTAGTGGGGCATGTGTATTACAGACCTGTAAAAATTCAGAGTTAAAGAATTCTATCGCTGAGTCTAGGTCTGGTATTAGCTGTATTCTCTGCCATGAGCAATTTCTTAAGTCATTTAGGAAGGACTGAAGATTAAAATTTCTAAATGATTTCGTGAGTATGACTTTGGAACATGACGACTGGTTTTATTTTGCGGACACAGTAAACTATGGAGTGATCGCTAAACACATTTGCTAGTACACCTGAGTCTTGGATTCTGCTTGTGCAGGATGAAAGGATCCAGTCTAGCAGAGTATGGTTGGATGTTTTAGGATTTATGCGAGTAGGGGAGGAGATTAGTTGTGATTAATTCAATGTTTTAAACAATGAACAAAATTTTTCATTCCTGGAGTCTAGCCAATTTATATTAAAGTCACCAAGAACCACCAGCTCGCTTTTCTTGTTTTGAGTGGCAATCTCCTTTAGGTGTTGTGCTATGTCTGAAAGGGTATGTGCTGGGGTATTTGGTGGTCTGTAGATGCCTACAATTATGATTTGTTTTGAATATGGAAGACAAATTTTGCCAGCAATGTATTCATAAGAATCAGAGTTATGAGAGTCATTTAGAAGTGTAAAGTTTACTGATTCCTGTATGTATATGATTACCCCTCCTCCTCACTTTGCACGGTCTTTTCGAAAGCATGAGTATCCATCTATGGCAACAGCAGTATCAGGTATTTTTGGGGATAACCAGGATTCAGTAAGAATAAGAATTTTAGGTTTGTATGCATAACACCATGCTTTTAGTTCATCCATTTTGGGCAGTATACTGCGTATGTTGCAGTGCACAAAAGACAGACCCTTTTTAAAGGGGAGGTTGCCATTTATTGCTATTTGAGGGCCAGGGTTGGTTTCTATGTCATTTGCCAAAGCAAGTAATAGAATGCATAAAAATGTGGTGTTTTGTTTTCTGTGAGCATATAGTGAGAGGGTGCGTCTGTTGCTATAATTACTGGGGGAGGGTGAGCTTGTGATGGTAGGGGACTGGCTGGTATGGTGTGCTTTGTATATATATATATATATATATATATATATATATATATATATATATAGTTTTTACTATTGCTATCCTCCTTCTCAGATTATTGACATACATTACTTGTCGCTCATAGCAGTGGTCCCAAGTGGGGTAGATGGTGGCAACCCTTCTTCATATCTCTCCTCCACCTCCTCATTTGTGCTTCTGTTAATATATTTGTCCTGGCTTTGTCTGTCATGTGTGGTTTCTGCTACCTGACACTCAGATGGTATGAGATGTTGGTTCATTTTTAATAATGATAGTCTCCCAACATTGCTACTTAATAGCCATGTCCTGCGGTCATTGACAAAGTAACCAGCTACACTGAAAACCTTCTCAGACTCAATGCTTGGGGGAGGATAACTGCGGGTTTCCACTACAGTATGTGTCAACACTGCTTTGTTTGCCAGTACTTCATGGGGTCATTGTTTCTGCCGAGAATGCAGCTAGCCTGCAAGTATGCAGAAACCATCTCATTTGCAGTGGGACCACTTCTAGGAGCTACACAGTGTTCCTGTGTGGCAGTTACAAACCCATACTCAGAGAGCAAGTCCCAAAGAGATGTGCTGCCACCACCCCCACCACCAATGCTGGGTTTTTGCCGCCCCTGCTGAGACCCCCTGAATTGCCATGTGTTCCTAATGGGATATTCTGGTTGATGATGTAGCTGCTTCTGCTGGTTGAAATGCTTTGCTGCCTTCATTTTGCCTATACTGTCTAGATATTTGTTGTGCCCTCACTTTCTCCCTCTCATCCTCCACAACGCAATCCTCCACTCGATCAGTAAGCATGTCTCGATATTCCTTGACAGAATCTGATTCCTTAGAGAGTTGCTGCTGATCATCATGACTCCTTATTGTGAAAAACTGCTGATGGTCCTTTGGCAGAAATTCTGAAATTATGTGTTTGAAGTGGGGGTCCAGCAAAGTGTCAAGAATGTATTCCTCATTGCTTTTACTGGACACTATGAAAGGACCTTCTTCAAAGCACGCTAACATGTCCTTTACCAGCTGGTGCATGTCTGTGTTGTCATTATGGTAAGCATCCTCAGCCATGCTCATTAGTGTTGAGCGAGCATGCTCGGCCGAAGCTCGGTTCGGCTCGAGCATCTCTCTGCTCGGCACATGGCGGTACTCGTACGAGTACCGCATGTGCTCGCCCGCCATGTTCGGGTCTCCTCCCCGCACGTTTCGCGGCTGCTACGCAGCCAATAAACGTGCAGGGAGGCTCTGACATCTGGCTGCTGGCATTACACTGATTGGCTGGCCAGAACCCGTGGTCGGGTGCTGTATAGCACCTGACCAGCGAGTTCGGCTCAGTCTTAGCCAGGGAGAGATGAGGATAGGAAGGGAAAGTCAGTGTAGGGAGAAGAAAAGCAATTGTGAAAAAAAAAAGACCCAAAAGTCCTTTTTAGGACTACTGTGTGTGGGGGCAGCAGTTTATTTTGTGTGGGGGGGCAGAGAAAAAAAAAAAAAATCTTCATATATTCTGTTCACTGTGCCTAGCCGCAGATTAGCAGCACATTCTGTTTAGTGTGCAAAGTTGCAGATTAGAGCACATTCTGTTCAGTGTGCAAAGTTGCAGATTAGCAGCACATTCTTTTTAGTGTGCAAAGTTGCAGATTAGAGCACATTCTGTTTAGTGTGCAAAGTTGCAGATTAGCAGCACATTCTTTTTAGTGTGCAAAGTTGCAGATTAGAGCACATTCTGTTTAGTGTGCAAAGTTGCAGATTAGCAGCACATTCTGTTTACTGTGCAAAGTTTCAGAATAGGAAAACATTCTGTTAAGTGTTCAAACTGTAAAATATCAAAGTCACATATTCCATTCACTGTGCGTAGCCGCAGTTAAGAAGCAAATTCTGTTTACTGTGCAAAGTTTCAGAATAGGAGAACATTCTGTTAAGTGTTCAAACTGTAAAATATCAAAGTCACATATTCCATTCACTGTGCGTAGCCGCAGTTAAGAAGCAAATTCTGTTTACTGTGCAAAGTTTCAGAATAGGAAAACATTCTGTTAAGTGTTCAAACTGTAAAATATCAAAGTCACATATTCCATTCACTGTGCGTAGCCGCAGTTAAGAAGCAAATTCTGTTTACTGTGCAAAGTTTCAGAATAGGAAAACATTCTGTTAAGTGTTCAAACTGTAAAAGATCAAAGTCACATATTCCATTCACTGTGCGTAGCCGCAGTTAAGAAGCAAATTCTGTGTACTGTGCAAAGTTTCAGAATAGGAAAACATTCTGTTAAGTGTTCAAACTGTAAAATATCAAAGTCACATATTCCATTCACTGTGCGTAGCCGCAGTTAAGAAGCAAATTCTGTTTACTGTGCAAAGTTTCAGAATAGGAAAACATTCTGTTAAGTATTCAAACTGTAAAATATCAAAGTCACATATTCCATTCACTGTGCGTAGCCGCAGTTAAGAAGCAAATTCTGTGTACTGTGCAAAGTTTCAGAATAGGAAAACATTCTGTTAACTGTTCAAACTGTAAAATATCAAAGTCACATATTCCATTCACTGTGCGTAGCCGCAGTTAAGAAGCAAATTCTGTTTACTGTGCAAAGTTTCAGAATAGGAAAACATTCTGTTAAGTGTTCAAACTGTAAAATATCAAAGTCACATATTCCATTCACTGTGCGTAGCCGCAGTTAAGAAGCAAATTCTGTTTACTGTGCACAGTTTCAGAATAGGAAAACATTCTGTTAAGTGTTCAAACTGTAAAATATCAAAGTCACATATTCCATTCACTGTGCGTAGCCGCAGTTAAGAAGCAAATTCTGTTTACTGTGCACAGTTTCAGAATAGGAAAACATTCTGTTAAGTGTTCAAACTGTAAAATATCAAAGTCACATATTCCATTCACTGTTCGTAGCCGCAGTTAAGAAGCAAATTCTGTTTACTGTGCAAAGTTTCAGAATAGGAAAACATTCTGTTAAGTGTTCAAACTGTAAAATATCAAAGTCACATATTCCATTCACTGTGCGTAGCCGCAGTTAAGAAGCAAATTCTGTTTACTGTGCAAAGTTTCAGAATAGGAAAACATTCTGTTAAGTGTTCAAACTGTAAAATATCAAAGTCACATATTCCATTCACTGTGCGTAGCCGCAGTTAAGAAGCAAATTCTGTTTACTGTGCACAGTTTCAGAATAGGAAAACATTCTGTTAAGTGTTCAAACTATAAAATATCAAAGTCACATATTCCATTCACTGTGCGTAGCCGTAGTTAAGAAGCAAATTCTGTGTACTGTACAAAGTTTCAGAATAGGAAAACATTCTGTTAAGTGTTTAAACTGTAAAATATCAAAGTCACATATTCCATTCACTGTGCGTAGCCGCAGTTAAGAAGCAAATTCTGTTTACTGTGCACAGTTTCAGAATAGGAAAACATTCTGTTAAGTGTTCAAACTGTAAAATATCAAAGTCACATATTCCATTCACTGTTCGTAGCCGCAGTTAAGAAGCAAATTCTGTTTACTGTGCAAAGTTTCAGAATAGGAAAACATTCTGTTAAGTGTTCAAACTGTAAAATATCAAAGTCACATATTCCATTCACTGTGCGTAGCCGCAGTTAAGAAGCAAATTCTGTTTACTGTGCAAAGTTTCAGAATAGGAAAACATTCTGTTAAGTGTTCAAACTGTAAAATATCAAAGTCACATATTCCATTCACTGTGCGTAGCCGCAGTTAAGAAGCAAATTCTGTTTACTGTGCACAGTTTCAGAATAGGAAAACATTCTGTTAAGTGTTCAAACTGTAAAATATCAAAGTCACATATTCCATTCACTGTGCGTAGCCGCAGTTAAGAAGCAAATTCTGTTTACTGTGCGCAGTTTCAGAATAGGAAAACATTCTGTTAAGTGTTCAAACTGTAAAATATCAAAGTCACATATTCCATTCACTGTTCGTAGCCGCAGTTAAGAAGCAAATTCTGTTTACTGTGCAAAGTTTCAGAATAGGAAAACATTCTGTTAAGTGTTCAAACTGTAAAATATCAAAGTCACATATTCCATTCACTGTGCGTAGCCGCAGTTAAGAAGCAAATTCTGTTTACTGTGCAAAGTTTCAGAATAGGAAAACATTCTGTTAAGTGTTCAAACTGTAAAATATCAAAGTCACATATTCCATTCACTGTGCGTAGCCGCAGTTAAGAAGCAAATTCTGTTTACTGTGCACAGTTTCAGAATAGGAAAACATTCTGTTAAGTGTTCAAACTATAAAATATCAAAGTCACATATTCCATTCACTGTGCGTAGCCGTAGTTAAGAAGCAAATTCTGTGTACTGTACAAAGTTTCAGAATAGGAAAACATTCTGTTAAGTGTTCAAACTGTAAAATATCAAAGTCACATATTCCATTCACTGTGCGTAGCCGCAGTTAAGAAGCAAATTCTGTTTACTGTGCACAGGTTTAGAATAGGAAAACATTCTGTTAAGTGTTCAAACTGTAAAATATCAAAGTCACATATTCCATTCACTGTGCGTAGCCGCAGTTAAGAAGCAAATTCTGTGTACTGTGCAAAGTTTCAGAATAGGAAAACATTCTGTTAAGTGTTCAAACTGTAAAATATCAAAGTCACATATTCCATTCACTGTGCGTAGCCGCAGTTAAGAAGCAAATTCTGTTTACTGTGCAAAGTTTCAGAATAGGAAAACATTCTGTTAAGTGTTCAAACTGTAAAATATCAAAGTCACATATTCCATTCACTGTGCGTAGCCGCAGTTAAGAAGCAAATTCTGTGTACTGTGCAAAGTTTCAGAATAGGAAAACATTCTGTTAAGTGTTCAAACTGTAAAATATCAAAGTCACATATTCCATTCACTGTGCGTAGCCGCAGTTAAGAAGCAAATTCTGTTTACTGTGCAAAGTTGCAGATTTGCAGCACATATTCCGTGTAATATGAAGAAGGCGGGTAAAAAGGGACGGGGAAGTGGACGTGATCCTGATAGTTCAGGGCGCGGGTCAGGACGCGTAGAAACTGCGCCTGGTGCCAGAGCACAAGACAGAAAGACATCCACCATACCTTGCTTCATGTCTCATTTTACAGGGTGTCGCAGGACATCACTCTCGAGGTCCGACCACTGCGAACAGGTGGTCGGTTGGATGTCAGCTGATACTGCTTCCAGTCGGTTAAGCACCACCCTGTCTTCCACCAAGTCCACTCTCAGTAGCCAAGAGTCTGGTCAACATAATCCTCACTCTGATCATCCTTCCTCCCACCATAGAGGATCTGGTCAAAGAAGTGATCCCACACTGGGATATAGTGAGGAGCTCGTCTCATCACCAATCCTTAATTTGAACCTCTCTCCAAGCACGCTTGCAGAGGAACATGACATCTTGTGCCCTGATTCACAACCTCTAGAGGGTACCCAATCACAAGAAGATGACAGAGGTGAACGGCATTTAAGGTCAAAGGAAGTGGATGATGATGATGATGAGACACAGTTGCCATTAAATCAACCACTATTACTGTCTCAAGACCTTGATGAGGAGGATGATATACAGTTGTCAATGACTGAGTATGTGGTGGGATCAAGACATGAGGAGGATGATCAGAGTGAGGAAGTGGAGGAGGACTTGGTGGACGATAAGGTGACTGACCCCACCTGGGAAGGTGTAGAGCCGAGCGATGACAGCAGTCCTGAGGGTGAGCCATCTGCAGCACCGCAACAGGCTGGAAGAGGCAGTGGTGTGGATACAGAAAGAAGGCGGACCGCACCAAACCGGCCCGCAAATGTTCCACGGAGCACCCCCTTGCGTAAATCTCCCTTGCCAAGGGGTAGGTGTTCCGCGGTATGGCGTTTTTTTAAGGAAAGTGCGGACGACAAAAGAATTGTAGTTTGCAACCTGTGCCACACCAGAATGAGCCGAGGCATGAACACTAGAAACCTCACCACCACCAGCATGATCCGACACATGGCATCCAAGCACCGTAATAAGTGGGAGGAACGCCTGGATCGCCCATCTGTGTCTGCAGGCCACACCACTGCCTCCTCTTCCCCTGTTTTCGGTGCCGGCCAATCGCCTGACGAAGGCGCAAGCCCGCATACCTCCCGCCCTGCACCTGTACCATCTGAAGCACCATCAGCGACCACATCCACTTCCCTGTCCCAGCACAGCGTCCAAATGTCGTTACCCCAGGCATTTGAGCGCAAGCGAAAATACCCAGCCACCCACCCACAGGCCATAGCACTAACCTCACACCTTTCCAAATTACTGGCCATCGAAATGCTGCCATTTAGGCTTGTGGAGACTGAGTCCTTCCGCAGCCTGATGGCAGCAGCTGTCCCTCAGTACGCAGTCCCCAGCCGCCACTATTTTTCCCGGTGTGCCGTCCCCGCCTTACACCACCATGTGTCCCGTAACATCACCCGTGCCCTGACCAACGCAGTTACTGGGAAGGTCCACTTAACGACTGACACATGGACAAGTGCTTGTGGCCAAGGACGCTACATTTCCCTGACGGCACACTGGGTGAATGTCGTGGAGGCTGGGAGCGAGTCGGACCCTGGGATGGCACAGGTGCTACCCACGCCGAGGATTGCGGGCCCTACCTCCATCAGGGTTTCCGCCAGCACCTACGTTATTGGCTCCTCCTCCTCCGTTTCCACCTCCGAATTCTCTGCGAGCAGCGCCACTCACCCAACAGCCGGTAGCTGGAAGCAGTGTAGCACTGCAGTGGGGAAGCGTCAACAGGCCGTGCTGAAGCTGATCTGCCTTGGGGACAAACAGCACACGGCCTCAGAGCTGTTGCAGGGGATTAGTCACCAGACCGAGCAGTGGCTCTTGCCACTCAACCTGCAACCAGGCATGGTTGTGTGTGATAATGGGCGTAACTTGGTGGCGGCTTTGGAGCTCGGCAAGCTCACACACGTACCATGCCTAGCGCATGTATTTAATTTAGTGGTTCAGCGATTTCTAAAAACCTACCCCAATTTGCATGATCTCTTGACCAAGGTGCGCCGCGTGTGTGCAAATTTCCGTAAGTCATCTACAGCTTCAGCCGGCCTGTTGAAGCTGCAGCAGCGCTTACAATTGCCAGCTCACCGGCTGCTGTGTGACGTGAGCACGCGCTGGAACTCCACCTTCCACATGTTGGCCCGGCTTTGTGAGCAGCAGAGGGCAGTAGTGGAGTACCAGCTGTTACACGGTCGTCGCCTCTCCGTTCAACTTCCTCTAATCAGAAGTGAGGAGTGGGAATGGATGTCAGACCTCTGTGAGGTTTTACGCAATTTTGAGGAATCGACACAGATGGTGAGCGGCGATAACGCTATTATCAGTGTAACCATCCCACTTCTGTGTCTACTGAAACGCTCGCTGCTCACAATTAAAACCGACGCTTTGCATGTGGAAGAGGTGGAAATGCGGGAGGAAGAACTTACACAAGGTGATAGCCAGAGCACCCTCACTTCGTCTTCTCAGCGACAATTGGAGGAGGCGGAGGAGGAGGAAGACACGGTTGCCTCCGCTACAGAGGGTAGCCATGGAACTTTAGTTCCATCTCTTCAGCGTGGGTGGGCAGAAGAGGAGGAAGAGGATGAGGAGATTGAGAGTCATCCTCCTGGTGAGGACAGCGAAATCTTGCCTGTTGGTACTCTGGCACACATGGCTGACTTTATGTTAGGCTGCCTTTCCCGTGACCCACGCGTTATACGCATTTTAGACAACACGGATTACTGGGTGTTCACCCTTCTGGACCCCCGCTACAAAGAGAATTTCTCATCTCTCATTCCTCCGGTGGAGAGGACAAGCAAAATGGTGCAATACCAGAAGGTTCTTGTCGAAAAATTGCTCCAAAATTTTCCATCTGACAACGCTGGCGGCAGAGTACGTGCTACCTTGGCCAACCGAGAAGGGGAGAAAAGGGGAGCACACAGCAGTTCCGACAAAGGCAGGTCAACACTCTCCAAGGCGTGGGACACCTTCATGACACCCCGCCAGCACCCTCACCCTGATGCGCAGCCTAGTGTCACAAGGAGGGAAAAGTTTTGGAAGATGGTGAAGGAGTACGTAGCAGACCGTGTCAGCGTCGTCAATGATCCCTCTGTGCCTTACAACTACTGGGTGTCCAAGCTGGACACGTGGTATGAACTGGCACTCTACGCCTTGGAGGTGCTGGCCTGCCCTGCCGCCAGCGTTCTGTCTGAGCGGGTATTTAGTGCTGCTGGTGGCATCATAACAGATAAGCGTATCCGCCTTTCCACCGAAAATGCTGATAGGTTGACACTAGTGTTGAGCGAGCACCCCGATGCTCGGGTGCTCGGGTGCTCTGACCGAGCACCCCCTGAGGCTCGAGTGCTCGGCAGAGCACCCGAGCCCCATTCAAATGAATGGGGCGACACGAGCATTACACCAGGCACCCCCTGCTCTGATGAGGGGAGGGTGCCTGGTCAATGCCCCCCTTCATCTCCGCTATGCCCCCTTCATCTCTGAATGCCCCCTTCATCTCCGCAATGTCCCCCTTCATCTCCGCAATGTCCCCCTTCATCTCCGCTATGCCCCTCTTCCACAATGTCCCCCTTCATCTCCGCTATGCCCCTCTTCCACAATGTCCCCCTTCATCTCCGCTATGCCCCTCTTCCACAATGTCCCCCTTCATCTCCTGAGGAGATGAAGGGGGACATTGTGGAAGAGGGGCATAGCGGAGATGAAGGGGGACATTGTGGAAGAGGGGCATAGCGGAGATGAAGGGGGACATTGTGGAAGAGGGGCATAGCGGAGATGAAGGGGGACATTGTGGAAGAGGGGCATAGAGTCTATGCCCCTCTTCCACAATGTCCCCCTTCATCTCCGCAATGCCCCCTTCATCTCCGCAATGCCCCCGTACCTCCAGTCCCTGGTGGTCCAGCGGAGCGTCTTCTGATCTGTGCCTCTTCCGGCACAGATCCCCGCCACCCGAACATGGCGGGAGAGCACATGGCGGTACTCGACGAGTACCGCCATGTGCCGAGCAGAGCGATGCTCGAGACGATCCGAGCATCGGCTGAGCACGCTCGCTCAACACTAGTTGACACTTATAAAAATGAACAAGGCCTGGATTTCCCCTGACTTCTCCACTCCACTGGAGGAAAGCCCCGGAGGAACATAAAGTGACTTTATATATGTTATTTACATTGATGGGAATACTCTGTATTCCCATTCACCCCTTCCACCCAAAAAACGGGTATATGGTTGACTCTCTTCCATATACCCTGGGATATAATTTTTATATAGGGCCAGCTCACCAGCGGGCCCTGTGATATAATTTTTATATAGGGCCAGCTCACCAGCGGGCGCAGTTTGACAATTTTTGTATAGGTCAGCTCACCAGCGGGCATTCTCATATAATGTTTTATTGGGTCAGCTCTCTAGCGGGCCCTCTCATATAATGTTTTATAGCGTCAGCTCACTAGCGGGCCTTCGCATATAATGTTTAGGATGGTCAGCTCCGCAGCAGACCCTCACCCATAATGTTTTGGATGGTCGGCTCAGTGCACGTTTCCCTCTTAATCATGGCCCCAGTTCAGAAAAATCGAGGAAATTTTTGGGAGAATTTGCCTTTGCGCACGTTTCCCTCTTAATCATGGCCTCAGTTCAGAAAAATCAAGGAAATTTTTGGGAGAATTTGCCTCTGCGCACGTTTCCCTCTTAATCATGGCCTCAGTTCAGAAAAATCAAGGAAATTTTTGGGAGAATTTGCCTCTGCGCACGTTTCCCTCTTAATCATGGCCTCAGTTCAGAAAAATCAAGGACATTTTTGGGAGAATTTGCCTCTGCGCACGTTTCCCTCTTAATCATGGCCTCAGTTCAGAAAAATCGAGGAAATTTTTGGGAGAATTTGCAGATGATATACAAGTAAATATACAGCAAATACTGTTTGGTAACAATTTTTCGCCTAAAGTCGTTTTTATCTGCCTTTTTGTGTGTTTTACGGTCAGTCTGTAAAAATGGCGTACTACGGGCGAAAGATCGTTCCCAGCAGCGATGTTGGAGTCCAAGATGCATCCAGACATCCTCCCTATGCTGTCCCTGATCCATTTCTGTGGTGTTTCCATCATTTTCTGCCCTTTTCCTATGGACCAGGCACCCTCCCCTCATCAGAGCAGGGGGTGCCTGGTGTAGTGCTCGAGTCCTCCCATTGACTTCAATGGGGCTTGGGTGCTCGGCCGAGCACTCAAGCCTCCGGGGGCGCTCGGTCAGAGCACCCGAACACCCGAGCATTGGGGTGCTCGCTCATCACTAATGCTCATCATTTTTTTCTGCAATAAAAATATCAGTGGTAGAATTTCACTAATTTCTGCCCCAATTCGACTCACCAGCATGGTTGCCTCCTCAAAGGATTTCAGATCACATACATTGCACATTAGTTGCCATTGGCCAGGTGACAAAGAGTCTCCCTCCAAAGCCTTCCAGTTTTGCATGGATTACTCACTAATGACCTTATTCTGCTTGTACAAATGCTCTAGGATGCACATTGTAGAATTCCACCTGGTAGGGACTTCCATTTTCAGCTGGTGTTGGGGCAGGTTGTTATGTTCTTTTATGGAATATAGAGAGTCGTGTGCACTGTAGGAGTGACTAAAATGGGCACAGATTTTGCAGGCAATAGTAAACATCTCTTTGAGGGTTTTGGATTCTGCCAGGAATCTGGTCACAACTAAATTTAGCACATGGGCAAAGCAGGGCACATGCACCATACCACCTATTCTCAAAGCAGCAATTATGTTGGAGCCATTATCAGCAAACACAAAGCCAGCTTTTAAGGAGTGGGGTACAAACCATTCCTCTATCACCTGCTCTAGCTTACTCAGAACATCTACAGCTTTGTGGAACTGTCTATCGAAACTCTGCATGCAGAAGGTGGAGTGACGATGGTATGGGCTATCCTGCTGCTGCCACCTTTTAATCACACTATCACAACCGGAAGCACGATTACTGGCTTTCACCTGATGCTGTAAGCTAGTGTTGTCCACTGTTGGTGCTGGGAGGGAAACCTAGTGAGCAGTCACAGTCATATAGTCTGTGCTCTGCCCACTTGCCCACATATCTGTTGTCTGGTGGCTTTTCTTGCCATACGCAGTTTTCAGCCCTTTGTTCACCGCATTAACCACCTGCTTGTCCAATTCAGGCACAGTCGTCCGGGAAAAATAACTGCAGCTTGGGATATTCCAGTGTGCAGCTACACATGAAATCAGTTCTCTGAAACCTCGGTTTTCTACAAAAGAATATGTCAGCATGTCCATTGCCAACATCTTGGCAACCTTGCCATTCCACAGGCGTACTTTGGGATTGTTTTTGTGACATTTTTTACTCCTTCCCAGGAACTCAGTCAGTGTGGGTTAGCAGGACATGGCAGAAGAAGCCTGAAACTTTATTGCTTTAACAACATGACTAGAGGAGGTGGTGGCAGTAGAGGCAACATGTGTGGGCAGTCTATGACTCTTGCCATCTCCTACAGCAAAGCCAGAATCATCATACTCATCTGCAGCAGGAACAATAGGTGTTATTTGGACTGAACTAACTGTTGGCACTGGCAGTAACACACTCTCTGATGCATAAATAACTTCACTACTTCTTTTTTCTGCCCTAGAGCCCTTGGAATGTTTTAAAGTGCTTCTGCTGCTGATAGTTGTGGCACCTTTGGCCTGCTGATAGTGTGTCTCACAGTCAGACCTGTGGTTGTGCTTCAGGTGGTATCTCATAGAGGAAGTGCCTAGGTGTGAGCCTGCTTTCCCCCTGCTCATGTACTTTTTGTACAGACAACAGATAGCAACATGCTTAGCTTTAGGATCCTGAGTGAAGTATCTCCATACTGTGGACTTCATGGACTGAGGGGTTCCTGAAGCGCTGCTGCTACTACTACTGCTGGGGCTAGATGTTGATGCAATTCTACTGCCTCTACTACTAGGTGTCAAAGGTGCAGCACTTACAGCAGCAGCAGCAGAGGCACTCATCATATCTAAAAATGTGGATGTTAATAACTTGTGTTTCTGTTGTTTTTGCTGCTGCTGGGTACTCAAAACAGGTGTGTGTGGCTGAGTGGGACTTGGAATTTGAAGAGGTGATGATGCTGATGATGATTGATAGGGTGACTGTGTGCTTTTTGACATCTGTGCTTGTCCAGGGTCAGACTTTCCAATGACTTTCTCAGTTTTTAGACAGGCAGAGCGCTCCTTAAAAGTGTTGGAAGAGTCAGCCTTGACTGTGTGATAACCTTATAGCCCTATCATCATCTCTCTCACTCTCAACTTCATCTGTAACAAGAAGAAAAGAAAAAAGAGACAGCGCACCAGAGATCTAAGCGTATTATTGTCAGTCTCTGAGAAGGGTCAAGCCAGGTGATAGTTCGAGAATGAGTCAGGGTAAACCAGTCCTCAGTACTGCAGAGTTCGAGACTGAATCTGAGGGAGTTTGGAGGTTCGAGGAGGTTCAAGACAGTATAGTATGGTAGAAAGACTACAGGACAGAGTTCCCCTAAATCGAAGGTTTATTGGGGTATCGAAAAGGTTCGAGGCAGGTTCGAGGTCGACGGACTACGAGTCCTCTATTCTCCATTGGCTCGAGGTCGAGATGTATGAAAGGTTTGAGATAGAACCGGAGGTCGGCAGGCTTCGAGACCACAGATTCCCTTACTCGAAGATGGAAGTTGAACCAACCAGATGTCGGGGTTGGACCTGGGGCCCAGTAGAGCTGGAAGCAGGTAAGGGGTATTCGAGTTCCTACACCCTTGACTGGCCGGGGCAGTCACCGGGACAACCGGTGATGGCAATCCAAACCAATTGGAGCCCCAGAGGTGTTGGATCGAGTTGTCTGGGACCAAACCTTGAGAGCAGCTTGAGGGACTCTCGTTGTGAGGCAGAAAGTTCCGAAGTAGAAGCGTGGTCCGGAATAGCAAAGTTCCAGCCGGAATCGAATCAGGAGCCAGAGGGACATACAGAGACGTGGTCAGGCAAGGCAGGGTCAAGATCCAGGGGCAGAAGACAAGACTCGTCGGTATTCATGCAGGGTTCCGTACACGGAATCAGCAAACACGGGAACTCGGCAACAAAGGTTTCTCTCAGACTTTTGGTGCTAAAATTGAGCGAGGCTTGATGGTAGATCCAGGTACATAAAGCCTGCAGCCGCCAATACAATTGAAGGTAGGAGGAGCGGTCAGGAGCAGCGTGACAATTATATCTTTAGTGAGTGAAATACAAAGTAAATACAGGACAGTGATAACCAAATATTTTGTTAAAGTGAGGTAAAAGGTAAAAAGGATAAAAAAAAGGACAAATAAAAATATGTACGATATACAATATCAATATAAATTATTAACATGGTCACAAGTGCCTAAAAGGTGGTGCAAAAAGGTGGTATGAAAAGATAAACTATATAATAAATATATATAAATATAATGACATATAGCCCAAGCGGATACTCGAGTTAACAAAATCCTAGGACGACAGAGGCTGTTAAGTATATAGCGGAGACATCTGGCATATGATGCAAGTAGATAATGTTCATTAGCAAAAGTATATGGGAATGTGATCACTCTAGGGGTATTACTGCCCCCCCCCAAGGTAAGGTGCTCACCAGAAGTATTTTTGTTACAAAACATGTAGTATATAGTTATAGTTGGCTGCTCACCAGATTCTTTCTTGTCGTCAGGCACATCAGTCAACAGGTGATGGGTCCGTAATTCCACTGCAGCAATCAGCCTCAGTAGTAGTATTGTTCAGTCTCCCGATGGATGCAGTATGTATTTTGTCCCGGTGTGCAGTGTTTCTCCTTATAGGCTTATGTCAGTTCAGTGACAGATCTTAGTCTCTTGGGTCAGAGACTAAGAGACTAAGATCTGTCACTGAACTAATATAAGCCCATAGGGAGAAACACTGCACACCGGGACGATATATATATACTGCATCCATCGGGAGAAGGAACAATACTACTACTGAGGCTGATTGCGGTAGTGGAATTACAGACCCATCATCTGTTGACTGATGTGCTGTCACGGTTTGTTAAGACTCTCAGACACAGAGTTAGGTAAAAAATCAACTGTATTGAAAAGTTAATGCAACCCCTTAGGGGAATATACACGTACACACATATATCTTTATTAGGATAGAAATACAATACAAACAGAGTAATATTGGCTCTACCGGTCCTGCCAATATACCGGGCAGGAGAGCCAGGGAACTGGAACTTAAGGTGAGGCTTTACCGGCCTTGCCAATACCGGGTAAGGCAACCCACGAAAACAGGACTGGTTCTACCGGCCTTACTATATACCGGGAAAGGCAGCCAATTAACAGGGAATGCACAGGCTCTACTGGCCTTGCTAATACCGGGTAAGGCAACCCAGGGAAACAGGACTGGTTCTACCGGCCTTACCATATACCCGGGCAAGGCAGCCAATTGACAGGAGATTAAACAGGCTCTACCGGCCTCGCCAATACCGGGTAAGGCAACCCCAGGAAACGGGAGAGGTTCTACCGGCCTTACCGTATACCGGGCAAGGCAGCCCATAGACTAGAGGAATGCCAAATGTTCAGTATAGTGACTGAGAGGTTAGGTCAGTACATAAGCCGCCAGCAATAGATATAGTGAGGATGTGAAGCTAGCAATGCTCTCCCAGATGGAACGACATAACACATAGAGCAGTCAGGGGTGAATGGAGCGAACCAGTACCCTGTACGTGGAACGCTGTAATACTGGTACAGCCGGGTGGCTGGTGGAGCGAACCAGTACCCTGTATGTGGAAAGCAATTGATAAGATACGGCCGGATGGCTTATGGAGCGAACCAGTACCCTGTACGTGGAACGCTATACACTGAGACAGCCGGGAGGCTTGAGGAGCGAACCAGTACCCTGTACGTGGAACGCTATGCACCAGAGACAGCCGGGTGGGCTTGAGCACTGAAACAGCCGGATGGCTTGAGGAGCGAACCAGTACCCTGTACGTGGAACGCTTTACACATGAGACAGCTGGGTGGCTTGAGTACTGAAACAGCCTGATGGTTTGAGGAGCGAACCAGTACCCTGTACGTGGAACGCTATCCTTGGAGGCAGCCGGATGGCTTGAGGAGCGAACCAGTACCCTGTACGTGGAACGCTATACTTAGAGGCAGCCGGATGGCTTGAGGAGCGAACCAGTACCCTGTACGTGGAACGCTATACACATGAGACAGCCGGATGGCTTGAGGAGCGAACCAGTACCCTGTACGTGGAACGCTATACACATGAGACAGCCGGATGGCTTGAGGAGCGAACCAGTACCCTGTACGTGGAACACTATACACCTGAGACAGCCGGGTGGCTTGAGCACTGAAACAGCCAGATGGCTTGAGGAGCGAACCAGTACCCTGTACGTGGAACGCTATACACATGAGACAGCCGGGTGGCTTGAGGAGCGATCCAGTACCCAGTACGTGGAACGCTATACTCAGGAGACAGCCGGGTGGCTCGAGTCTCTCAAAAGGATAGCTGGCAAGATAACAATGTCTCCAAGGTGACTCAGGAACGTCTTGAAGGCAAACAGGACTGGACAGGCACCAGCAGAAGGAAGCAGGAACCCTCAGGCGGACTGTCTACCGGAATCAGGACGCCGGTGGAGACTGGCAGCAGGAAGCGGAGGCTCAACTGGATCAAACGTCAGCAGGAACTCTCTAACTGGAAGCACTGGAACGGGTAGACACTGGTCACAGGAATACAGCAAAGGCCCAGGATACTCAGGAACAGTGACAATCACAACAGCAAAGAGACAACACGAAAGGGCAACCAAAGGGTGCCCAGGCTAGGTTTAAATAGGCAATACGGGGCGGGCTGAAGACAGCCAGCCAATGGAGAGCCCCCTACTGGTGACAGACATAAAAAGAGAGCAATCACAGGCACCGTGATATGTTCCTGACAACAAGAAAGAATCTGGTGAGCAGACAACTATAACTATATACTACATGCTTTGTAACAAGTATATTTCTGGTGAGGACCTTACCTTGAGGGGGACAGTAATACCCCTAGAGTGATCATGTTCCCATTTCTTTTGCTACAGAACATTATCTACTTGCATCATATGCCAGATGTCTCCGCTATATACTTAACAGCCTCTCTCGTCCTAGGATTGTGTTAAATCGAGAACCCGCTTGGGCTACATGTCACTATATTTATAATATCTTTTTATTCCACCTTTTTGCACCACCTTTTAGGGACTTGTGGACATATTTATAATTTATATTGGTATTGTATATCGTACATATTTTTATTTTGTCCTCTTTTTTATCCTTTTTACCTTTTACCTCACTAAAATATTTGGTTTATCATTGCCTTGTATTTACTTTGTATTTCACTCACTAAAGACATACTACACTTAGATCTCTGGGGTGCTGTCTCTTTTTTCTTTTCTTCTTGTTACTATATGTACTGACTTGGGGAGACTCCGAGCAGCTGATGGCAGCACAGGGGAAAAAGTGTGAACAACGCTTTCCATGAACTAACTTCGTCATCCATTATTCATCAACTAATCTCTATTTCATCTTTACTAATACCATCACCTCCATTCTCATCCTCATCCATCACTGACTATCTAAACTGGAACTGCTTCATCCTCATGGACTAAATATAAAACCAGGTTTTTCATTACTTATTTGACTAATGCTTGTTAATATAAGTAATCTATTATTGTAATTGTGGTCGGGGCTTCCAGCGACTGGAAATGGGGAGAGGTTTGCCATAACCCGGAGCTTTACTGGAAGCTCGGGTAAATGTCGACGAGGTAGGCCTGAATAGAGGGCCACCTGTGATAAACATTGAAATAATGGGGTGATGGAGGGGGGGGCGCATTGATGATGCGTCCCGTGGGAGAGGCTGCGGACGGTATTTATGGCTTGCAGCCCCTCCCACAAATTCAGGCCCAGCCTTCCACTTATCATAGAGCACTACTGTATTGCTACATATTATTTGATTATTCAGTATATACCATTTTCATGTATAGCCATAACAAGGTAACTGTTTGGTGTCTAAGGTGGTATTAGGTATCACCTGTAAGCTGTCCTTCCTTTTCTCCACCAGGGACTCACACACAGTTAGCACACAAATCACCTATTTCCTTTATCAATTTCATCTGTATCTGAACAAGAGAAGGATGCTGAAGGGATATATTCTACATCTGCATCATCATCATCAGTCATCATCAGGTCATCCTCAACAGCATCAGCATCACCTGACAGTTTTTGCCCACTACTACCCTTATATTCCTCTAAGCTTTTAGAGGTCTCAAGCAATTTCTTTTTACTTTTACTGTAACAAAGTTCACTACTACTTTGAGGACAGGTGTTTTGGTGCTTGTTTGTCTCACTATCTGATTCAGCAGGTGGTTCAGCTGCTACACCTTCCTCTATTATGCTATTGCCATCATCAACACTTGAATGCGACTTGTTGTCATCTTCAGTGTTCTTCTTATATGGTTCTTTATTTGTACTGGCACTGGTGGTGCTGGAAGTTTTGCTGGGACCATGACAAACTGCATCCTCCCTTGGAGTAGAGGGATCGTCATAATTTATTGCACACGCTGCAGAAACTATTGCTGCAGTCAGTTTTCAAATATCTACTTTATGCTTACGTCACTGCAATGCTTCACCTTTCCCCCTCCCCCTGCCCCTTGTGCATTTGCTGGACATTAGTCAACTACTCTGTGTGTTTTTTTTTACTCTACAGTACACAACACAACTGATGGAGTATGATGTCTTGCCTAATCCCAGTCAGCTGTCTCTCACTGTCACCTAATATATTTAGTTCTTTGTTTATTTCTTTACTCTTTTTTTATTTTTGTTTATTATTATTTTTAAGTTGTCCACCCTGTCTTATCACTGTCACAATCTGTCAAAAAAAAAATTATAGCTGAAAAACAAAATCAACAACTTCTTTCCCCAGACTTCCCCACCCAGCACAGAGACAATAACAGCAAGGTCAGCAAGCAAATAGGTCCCCAACTGCCTGTGTCTTGCCATTCAGTAAATGTGAATTTTGGGGTATTATTTTAGGTCAAGCCTCTCCCTCTCTTCTTCTCCCCAGAGTGCCCCACTGACTCTCCTAATACAGGGAGCAAATGCCCTACATAAAATATTCCCTAAACTAAACTTCAACTCCCCTATCTTCTCTAGCTCAAACAACGTGCTTCTCTCTCCTCTCACAAACACAGAATGGGATGCTGTGAGAGTCTGACACACTTTTATACGGCTGTAGAAAAGTTTCGTGTGATGGAGACATTGATTTCAATGCACAATTAGCTAGGCGAAAAAAGCATGAAAAAGCAGAAAATCAGCACTTTTCGAGTGAAATTATTTTATCAAGCAGAAAGTGCCATTATATGCCGATTTCAGTTTGAGCCAAAACTTTTCACCCAACCCTACTCACCTCTTGTTGCCTTTGGGGAAAGACGGGTTATAGCAACAGCGGCTACCAATTTCTTTTGTAGGGATTTGGCTTTAATATGATTCAAATAAATGTCATGGTGTCTGTATTTCATGTGTATGATTAGGGCGGTTGTGTCTATGTGCATTCCTTCCTTTCCCCTTTGTGACTTTGTGACTTATCACAAATCTTGCACAGTGCCTTCGCTGATTACTGCACTTTGCCTGCCCCAAGAGAAAAATAGTCCCACACCCATGACCTCAGGGGACGGGGAAAGGTGGAGAAGAATGGCCTTTTTTCTTCTCCACAGTCCCCTTCACTGGCTGGGGCAGAGGAGGATGTTGCTGCTACTGCTGCCTCAGAATCAGCACTAAAAATAGAACCAGGAGTATAGCTACTGGCAAGTGGAACCCATCCTAGTCCCACATCACTACTGCTGGCCCCCATTCCCACTGTGTCCACCATGGTCTGTGGCACACTAGCCTGCTTATCATACCGCTGCCCTTGCAACTCAGCAGCAGCAGCAGGAATTACAGTAGCAGAAAACTCCACAATGTTACTGATGGTAGTGGTGGTGATGCCCACACCCATTTGTATCTCCGTATCCCATTCCTTCTTGCTTTGGGCTACAAAGGCCCTCTTGATCTCCTCCATGTCAGCTGCTCCACCAACACCCTCTTCACCACCACCACCAGTATTTCCTTGCTGCTGCTCTAGTCGAGTCTCTCTGGGTGGCGAAGATGACAAAAGTGACAGAGGGTTCCCTACTGTCACACTTGCCATCTCTACAGGTGAAGAAGGCAGACTGGCAGCACGAGCAGCAGGCAGCTGATCTGTGCTAACCAGTTCTCCTGACCTTACAAACTAGATCATCCCCCAAGCCCAACCATATCACATCTGTCGCTAAGCCAATCCTGAAGGAATGAGAACCAAAATCATCCACCACCAACCTTAACCGCCCCAAGCCTTTCTTAAAAATTGGAACAAACTGAAACAGTGATAGTGAGGAACACTCCAGGAAAACCTGTCCCATAGAGAAACACCAGTTCCCCCTTACCTGCCTGATCCATTTTTTTAACTCTGCAGTGTCACCAAAACAGTCACTCCCGGGGTTCACCCATATGTCTCCTGGAGCCAACCACCTCTTATTACTTACCAGCTCCCCAATGTGAAATGCTCTAAAGAGAAAGCAGCCCAGAAACAGCTTGAATGTCTATCAATGGCAAGACTCCCAATGACTCACAAAGAACCTCCAGCGACACTGGCCGCAGTGAGTCCCTCACCATTCAACCACCAAACACAACCCCTTTAAGTCTTGGTGCACCAAAAAATCCATTTTAACATCCTGTCAGCCCTTCTCCTTGAATAGAAAACCCAAAGCTGCCATCCTCCTATCCATCGATGCCAGAGAATGTCTTTCTGCATTAAGTGCTGCAAAAAACTATAGCAACACCTTCAAACGGCAGGCATCCGAGACAATGCCACCACTTCCACCAAAGCAAACCATTCTTCCCAGCAGTGTTGATATGTCATCCAGGTCTCTGGTGCTACTGATCTCCTCAACAAACCACCAAGGAGGTGAGAAATGAAGACCATAGCTGATCCGGGCAGGACTCCCCCTTCACTGTTTCCTCTGGAGCTACCTCCCTGAAGCGATCAAGCCAAAAATGGGAAATGGAATCAACGATTACATTCATATACCCTGGCACATGCAGCTCCCTGCACTACATATTCAGCTCCAAGCATTTGAAAGCCAACATCCAAAGCAAACATAGCACCAGAGGAGAAGAAGCCAATTGATTGCTTGAACCACTGCCAAATTGTCAGAATAGAAGCAAACCTTCCAGTTCCACAACTCATCCCTCCCGCAGGAAAACCTCCACCACCACCAGAAAAACTCCTGGAAGCCTAAATTACGGACCAACCCTGAGTTGTTCCATGACCACGGCAAAGTCTCAGTGGACCACTGCCCCAGAAAATAGGTCCCAAACCCTAAACTCCCTTCCACGTTGGTAAACAGCTCATGATCATCTGCCCAGACCTGGTGTGACTGAAAGAGGGACTATCTGTTGTAGCTGTCCAGAAAGGAGTCCCACACAGCCAAATCCTCCTTCATCCCTCTGGTGACCCACACAAAATGATGAGGATGGGAAACACCCAAAGAACCCACCAAAACCCCGACCCATGAGAATGATGTGACAAGCTAAATTTAATTTGCTCAAAAGCGATTGCAGGTGTTGCAGAGTGACCTTCTTAGCCCTTTGCACGGTGGCCACTAAAACCTTAAGATCCTCCAAATTATCTACTGGCAACTGACATTCCATCACCACTGAGTCAATCTCAATCTCCAGGAATGCAACCCCAAAACCCACGGCCACCCATCCAGCATGCTCAGAAGTTACCGACAAACCCATGAATCCTTGCTGCCCACAGTCATCCAGGTAGTACATCACCAAGGGGAAACCAGACACCTTCCTAACCACCCATTCTAAGAATTGACTGAATGGCTCAAAGTATGAGCAGGACATTGAGCACCCCATTGGCAAAAGAGAGATCCATGCAAAACTCACCCTAAAATTAGCAGCCCAGTAGATTATGCTAATCTGGATGAACCAGAAGCAACCAAAAAGTAGATTCAGTATCAGCTTTGTCCATGAGCACTCCCCTACCCACCTTCCAAACCAATGACACAGCACAATTAAACTAAGGGTATTGAACTGAACAAAGATCTTGATCTATCCCATCGTTAACCGAGTCCCCCACTGGGAAAGAGAGGTGATGGATCATCCCCCCTCTATCGAGAGAAAAGAAATCAATTTTACTTACCATGATATCTGCAGATAAATCACAATACCCATTAATTGGAGGGGCTTCTCCCCCCAACTATGGCCAAATGGCATTCGAAGGTCAGCAACCTTTTACTATTGACTAAACTTTCTTGGTATAAAAAAGGTCTAGATACAGCTTACCTTCCTGAGATTTTGAATCAATGGCACTGGACCTCTATGGTGGCACTTTTGCTCTAATACAAGCCTCAGCTCACTATTTGACCACAACCGACCAGAACTATCTACTCCCCTTTCTTTCTCTCTCTCTCTCTCTCTCGACTATGTTACTCTCCTTTCAACAAACCTATCCCTCATTCCTCCTTTTCCCCCTTCTCTCTTTCTCTCTCATCCCCGCTTCCCACCAGGACTCCCCCTTCTCCTTTGGCTGATTACATAACTGTGACAACTGCAGTACATTATTCTAACCCATGTAATTTCAAGTACTGATGCATATGGATTAATATGATTACAATTTGCTGTCAATTCTTTATTAATCTGTTAAATGACTATACACTATTGTATCTATACACACATACTCTGTATATTGCTGCATTTGTCCTAATAAAAAACTATTTAAAAAAGAAAAAAAAACAGCAAGCAGACTCCTTGTTTCTCACCCACCTATGCCCCCCTGGAAAGGACAATGATTGTTGATGGCTGTGTGCATGGCCTTACGTTGACAGAAGTGCTCATCATAGCTCCACCACGCCTCCAGATGTCGTTGACATAACAAAAAAGTGACAAGCACTGCTCGGACACCTTCTGATCCAGGATGTTAGTGTATATACAGGATGCGTGCAGCCGGTTCCAAAATGTCTTGGGAATCCGTCCATAGTGACACTTCCCCTCCTCCCTCTTCCTATCCTTCTCCTTGTCCTCTTGTACATCCACAAAATCCTCTCAGGTAGAAGTTCTATTTACTCATCTATCCAGATCCATTCCTTCAACTCCTCATGGACATGATCATCCAGAGGCCCTGCAAAGCAAACATATGAGCCCATTCTAGTGTAGACAGCAACTACATACCCAGTCATCATACTGCGCTGGCCCCTTGACCACCCAATACCTTTTCAACCCCCACCACATGCCTGGGGAACCTACCACAACAGTCATGGAAACAAGACCGCTGTTGTCCTGCGCAAAAACACTCAACACCTCTACCTTTGCCCCATTAGCCGCCTCCCTCCACACACCAAGTGGACTAGTGCTTGTTCCACTCCTGCCAGCTGTCCTGCCTCCCATTTCCTATAAATTTCTTCAAACCTGCCAGGAATCAGCCTTACTCTGCAACCTGCCCGCCCCCCCGCAGGCACCCCCAAAAGAACTGGTAAAGAATACTCACCAGAGGCTCTAGAAGGTGGCTGTATAGCTACAGATCCAGCTCCTGGGACGTCCCCCACGGCATGAAATCCTGTTGCTGAAAGCACAGTCACCACACTGTGAAACCTGCTGCTCAAGGAAAGATGGGCCCAGTGGCCATACTGCCATCCACGTCATCTTCCCACGCCTCAATCAGTTCATTTTCCCTGGTCCACAGACACCACAAACCTGGGGCTATCCGCCTGAAGGCCATCACCATACTACTCTAGATAACTGCACCCAGCCAGTGAACCTTGGTTCTATGCTCCTGCTACTCCAGAAGTGCTGGGTGTCACCTCAGCTCATGCCTCCATGGACTCACCCCCTTCAGTAGCCAAAACACTTCCAGAAGTCACCTCCCCTGATCCAATGGTCACCCCAGGACAGTGACTGTGCCCATGATCTGCCACTGGAACAGGAGACTCAGGCCCCACACCAGGGACCTAAGAACCCTACCCTAGAAGGTACAAGTGAGGGCACCCATGGTAGTGCTGGACTGGACCCCATGGGGAGGGAGGACTGAAGGAGCCCGCCACCCAACCCCCCTTGAGGCCACCATGCTGATGCGCTTAATAGCTCTCTTCAGCCCAGTAACTCAACACTGAAGGGCTGAGGGATTGAACAACCAAGGAGGCCTGGACTCCCCCGGTGATATTGCGAGGTGCCGCTTAAGCCAACCTGCGCATCTCTTCTGCACCTTCTGCCTCATCACTGTAAGGAGGACCTCTATCTCCCTGCCATCCGACATCCTCTGTCAAAGGTACCCAGCACAGGGAACTCCTCACTCATCACCGAGCTCCTCACTTCCTTCATCACAAAATGGCTGCTGGACTGGAAGCCCTGCAGCCAGTTACAGCTAGAGTTACCTTCCCATGAGCCCCCATGCTGTCACCTTTCTTCCTGCCTTAGCCTTGTCAAGCCCCTACTCCTGAGCTGCTCTTTGCTCTGGGGGCCCCGATCTCATAGGGGTGAACATCTTGTCACGTGTTTGAACAGTTCGATCACTTGTTCCAAGGGGTGTACTGTTGTAGCAACTGTGAGCATATTATTATCTTTTTTATAATATAAGATATTGGGTTTAGAAAGAAATACTACAACACTACATGATATTGGAAACCAGAAAAAGGAGCTTGTAGCTCACTGAGCAGGTAGTATGTGGGGTTAGTGATTAGGAAGAGGGTGGAGTTATAGATGAGGAGCAGCGTGTTGGAAGCTGGGTAACAGTAAGGAGAGGAAGGCAGTGGGCAGGGTAAGAGGAAGGCCAGCTCTGAGTTGACTCAATCCAACAGAATTCCGTGATTGTGTGAAGATTTTGATGAGGATAACTCAGAACTGACAATATTGGAGAGGGCTGATTCCTCTAGCAGCCAGGAGAACAGCCCTTCGTCCAGTTTAGATGGGCGGCAGAGTAAGCAGAAACCAAGAGAGTTGCTGGTTAGCTAGGGAAATCAATCAACGGGAACATGAATAGGGGTGGGCAAAAAGTGGGGAAAATTTCCAGCATGACTTTTTGTGAATACTTAACGATTTTACGTTTTTTTTGCGAAAGTTTTCTCCTTTTCGCCAATGCAAAATTTTCCTCCTTTTAGCCTATTTTACCAAATTATTCACCTATATTTCCTATGGGCACTACATTTCCCACTACAATATTACTTCTTCTGTGGGTTGTAGTGGAGAAATGTCAAAACTGTGAGTCCTACAAGAACATATGCCTTGATAAATGTGTTAGCATGCAGAGTGCATTTGTCCTTAGCCCACAACACTAACTTCCTTCTTAAGTGACACTGGCACATATTCATGATGATGATGTCAAAAAAAATTAAACCTACAATGTGGCAGTTGGTATTGCAGAGGTGGTGGGGGGGACTGACTGATATGGTGTGATTTGTGTATGTATATAGTTTTTACCATTGTCATGTTTACATCAAATCGCTGTCCTTCTTCTCAGATTATTGACTCACGTTACTTTTCAGTCATAGCAGTGGACTGGTTCCGAGTAAGGTAGATGTTGGCAACCCTTCTTTATATTCCTCCTCCACCTCCTCGCCCGTGCTGCTGTTAATATGTTTCTCCTGGCTTTGTCTGTCATGTGTGGTTTCTGCTACCTGATACTCAGAAGGCATGAGATGTTGGTTCATTTTTAAGAATGTTAGTCTCCCAACATTGCTGCTTGATAGCCGCGTCCTGTGGTCATTGACAATGTAACCAGCTGCACTGAAAACCCTCTCAGACTCAACGCTTGCTGGAGAACAACTACTAGGTGTCAGAGGTGCATCACTTACAGCTGCAGAGGCACACGTCATATCTAACATTGTGGATGTTAATAACCTGTGTTGCTGTTGTTCTTGTTGCTACTGCTGGGTACTCAAAACAGGTGTATGTGGCTGAGTGGGACTTATACTTTGAAGAGGAGATGATGCTGATTATGACTGATAGAGTGACTGTGTACTTTTTGACATCTGTGCTTGTCCAGGGTCAGGCTTTCCAATGGTTTTCTCAGTGGTGGAAGATTCAGCCTTTGCCTTTCTGCTAATTGTATTGCCATGTCATCATCATGCTCACTCTCAACTTCATCTGTATCTGAACAAGAGAAGAATGCTGGAGCGATATATTCTAGAGCTGCATCGTCATCAGTCATCATTAGGTCATCCTCAGCATCATCAGCATCACCTGCCACTTCTTGCCCACTATCCTTATATTCCTCTAAGCTTTTAGATGTCTCAAACTATTTCTTTTTACTTTTACTGTAACAAAGTTCACTACTACTTTGAGGACAGGTGTTTTGGTGCTTGTTTGTCTCACTATCTGATTCAGCAGGTGGTTCAGCTGCTACACCTTCCTCTATTATCCTGTTGCCATCATCAACACTTGAATGCGACTTGTTGTCATCTTCAGTGTTCTTCTTATATGGTTCTTTATTTGTACTGGCACTGGTGGTGCTGGAAGTTTTGCTGGGACCATGACAAACTGCATCCTCCCTTGGAGTAGAGGGATCGTCATAATTTATTGCACACGCTGCAGAAACTATTGCTGCAGTCAGTTTTCAAATATCTACTTTATGCTTACGTCACTGCAATGCTTCACCCTTCCCCCTCCCCCTGCCCCTTGTGCGTTTGCTGGACATTACTCTACAACTCTGTGTGTTTTTTTACTCTGCAGTACACAAGACAACTGATGGAGTATGATGTCTTGCCTAAACCCAGTCAGCTGTCTGTCACTGTCACCTAATATATTTAGTTCTTTGTTTATTTCTTTACTCTTTTTTTATTTTTGTTTTATTATTATTTTTAAGTTGTCCACCCTGTCTTATCACTGTCACAATCTGTCAAAAAAAAAAAAAATTATAGCTGAAAAACAAAATCAACAACTTCTTTCCCCAGACTTCCCCACCCAGCACAGAGACAATAACAGCAAGGTCAGCAAGCAAATAGGTCCCCAGCTGCCTGTGTCTTGCCATTCAGTAAATGTGAATTTTGGGGTATTATTTTGGGTCAAGACCCTCCCTCTCTTCTTCTCCCCAGACTGCCCAACTGACTCTCCTAATACAGGGAACAAATGTCCTAAAAGATTCCCTAAATGAAACTTCAACTCCCCTATCTTCTCTAGCTCAAACAACGTGCTGCTTTCTCCTCTCACAAACACAGAATGGCATGCTGTGAGAGCCTGACACCCTTTTATAAGGATTTTAAAAACTAGAGAAAAATTTTCGTGTGGTGGAGAAAATGTTTTCCTCCCATTGATTTCAGTGCACAATGAGCTAAGTGAAAAAAGCAGGAAAAAGTGTTCTGACGCACATCCCAGCCAATCATATTTGTGACGTTGTTCTTTAAACTGATTGGCTGGGATGTGCATAAGAACATCCCAGCCAATGGCTGCGAGGGAAATGGAAGTGAGCCTGCCCATATATAAAGGCAGGCTCATTTCCAATTCCCTCAGTATGCAACGGTCATTGGCCCATTCAGGACTGGGGGAATTTGGTGTTACTGCTCTGTGTCTCTGACGCAGCCATTCCACGGCCACACAAAGAGGTGGAGACTTCTACGTATGAGCTATGTTAATTTACTTAGCATTGCTGCATTATATATTTCTCTACTCTATGTATATATATTATTTATATGGAATATTTAAACATTGGGGCACTAAATGGAGGCATTTATGTTGTTCAATATTATGGCACAATACAGGGTAACCCTTTGAGTGCCAGTGAGGTACGCAACACACAAAACAGACGTTTGAACATAACACCAGTTTTGTGGCCTAAAGTCCGTTGTGCTTAATGCCGGTAGGACATTTGAATACCAACTTAGACATTTTTTTTTGTCGGTCGGTATCCATTTTGTCCTACCAGCATTTTTTACTCCAACATTTAGATCGAGCCCTAAATCCTTGGATACTCCTTGTGAAGCAATACACTGGAGAAGTCTCTATCATCCACAGAGATCATAACTGCATCAGTCATACCTTATTCTACTCAAAGTGAGGATTTTTATAAGTGTATTGTTTATTTGTACCTTTCGATGTGTGTTTACAGTGGTTTCCACTATGTGTATGCAATGGGCTACAATGGATTAATCTGTGTTTGCTTTGTTTGCTGTGAGAACTTTATTTGCTTACCTATCTATTCCCCCTTAGTTTCTGGAACAAAGGGCTGGTGCAAAGATGTGATGTTATGTGGCTCTGCTGAGGGCTGCTGAGGGCTCTCAGGGCTGAGGGCTGCTTCCTGCCTGCATCTGACTCTCTGGGTCACTTGAGTGGCTCCTCCTGGCTGCCAACTTCCTGCATGGTCACCGCTCCTCCTTTACATTAACCATCTCCAGACCATGCTCTGTTGAGCAACAGAGCTGCGCCACATCACACACACATACAGGCATCCAATGACAGAGGAGTATCCTGTCAAAGCACTCCTCTCTCATTGGCTGCAGTGCAATATTATCATCCAACATGCTAGGACCATATTCCGTTCGTACCTTGGCTTTCACAGTCAGACACAGCAGCCGCCGAAGTGCGTTTGTGCAGCTCGGCTCTGCCTAAGCTCCCCCAGTAGATGTGCACCCTAGGCCGGTGCCTACCCTGCCTATAGGTGGCGCCGGCCCTGTAGTTAGATAGTGTAGGTAGAGTTCAGGGAGCTTAATGCAAGGCTTAAGTATTGGTGTAGGTTTTGGGATTTTATAGCACTGTGCTGACTTTGCTATTGGGCACAATCTGTATGGTAGTGATGGACTGAACCTAAATGATAAACAGAAGAATAAAATACATTTATTGGCTAACTAAATGGCTCAAGGATTGGCACAGTTAATAAAATTAAAGTACCCTCGGTAATTTCAAGTCACAGTTAGGTATTCTATTACCTGCTGTCGAGGATATACAGAAGAAACAGAAGAGGAGAAGGGGGCGTGATGACGTAGACGCGCTCACCCGGGATAAGGAGGACACTGGGGCCTGCTGGAGGATCTCCGAGACAAGACGGGGGATGACGCCGGATGGTTGAATGCAGTGCGGGCGATTGGGATGACGCGGTGCAAATGAGGTGGAGGAGGCATTGAAACAAAGCAGAGCATGGCGTGTGGCGTGTTCTGGCCCTATATGTGGTGGACTAGGTCGCCCGGTAGAACACTTAAGCCCGAATGAATGTGGTCCATCTGGATAATGGAGCCCTATGGACTGAAGTCTTTCCTGTGAGTTTTAGGTGACACCGAAGGATGGAAGTAAGACTGGACTCTGAGGGATGGTGCCTAGGATTGGCCTTGTGAGTACTGGAAATTCGCTGTGTATTTGGGCGAGTGTATGAGAAGTCTGGTGAATAAGGAGGAAAATGAAAACCATTTCCCAGTTGTTAAACACCGGTAGCACAGCTTTAATAGGAACAAGGTCAGAAATGGTATACACCTATATGTTTTACTCACGGTGATTTTGTGGCTAATTAGCAGGCTGTAGGGTGATGGGCGGACCACGATAAATGGGTCAAGAAGAAACTGGGCTTATAGAAGTAAAAAGGGCCAGACCAGCTGATTTATGACGTATATAAAGGTGCTCTTGTGCTATCATAATTGTGCCCGGGAAGTAAGGATGTCCTCCAAAAAGCGATCTACGAGGGAATCGAATAAAAAGGACAAGAAAGTGCAAAAAGAGCCCCAGGGGCCTAGGGTCTCGGACTTCTTTGTATCTACTCCTGAAAAAAATGATGGGGGATCTGTTGGGAAGCCCAAAGGGACCCCTCAGCATTTGGAGTCTCAGGAAGTCATGGAGCCGCAAGGTTCAAGTCCCGCTTTTATGGTGTCCCAGGAATATTTAAGAAATGAATTTATAGAGATTAAGGTGGAAATTGTGAAGAGCTCTATGGATATTAAGCAGGCGTTAAAAACTTTAGCTTGCAAGTTATCCTCAATGGAAGAGAGGATAGAGGACCTTGATAACAGATATACAGTAGGTCCCTTAGCAATATAATGGAGGGGCTAGCTCAACGAGTTCTTAATTTGGATCAGAAGCTCCGAGAATTAGAGGACAGATCTAGGAGGATGAACCTCAGATTTCAAAATATTGATGAAACTATAACGGAGGAGGTCTTGAAAGACTATTTATTGGAGCTATATAGAGATATGTATCTTAAATTCTCGGATTCTGAAGTTATAATGGAAACATTTCATTGGCTCGGGAGGCCCAGGGGAGTGGCGGAGGAACGGCCTAGAGATGTTCTGGTCTGTTTTCACTCTTTCGTGTTCAGGGAACAGGTCCCTAGAGCTGGGAGGGAGTTGGACCGCAAGTTCCCTAAATACGATAGATTGCAGATCTTTCAGGATTTATCCTTCCAGACCAGAAGCTGGCGGAGGGGCTTTGCCACTGTTTTGGGTCTCCTGAGGGAGAAAAATGTAAAATATTGTTGGGGATTTCCAACTTGTGTAAGGGTTTGGCGGCAGGGACACCAAACCCTGTGGTGGGGGGCTCAAAATGGGTAGGGGTGGTTGTAATGCTTGTTCTTGTATGAGATTATGGGTAGATGGTAGCGTCGACCCCGGCCGGGGTATCCCGATCGGGGGAGTCGCTGAGTTCCTGATATATTTTGATGGCATGCCGGGTGGGTAGATGCATATAATGGGTGAAATTTTTCTTTCTTATTAATTTTGGGGTAGTAGCAGTCCCTGATGGTGGGGGTCGGCAGCCCAACTGCGGGATCGGAATGGCGGTATAAAGGGGTGGGCTGTTCTTGGTCCTGCAGGGGGGTCGCCGACGCTGACTATAGGGCCTGTTGATTTTGAGGCCCCTTCGGGAGCGTAGTGTTAGGAGCCCTTTGGGGTTGGACAAGGTGGCTATGGATGTTTGGCCGTGGGGGCAACCGGGTGGGTTGGTCCCCTGTGCCCTTCCTGGCTCCTCTTATCACCCCTATACGCAGTCGGGGATATTTCAGTGGGTCCAGTCTAGTCTCTACCACATGTCAATCGTTGACATGAATATCGTGTGTGGAGGGGTAAGCACGAAGGTAGGGCTCCGGGGGGGTCCCGGAAGACCCAACCAATTATGGCTGTGAGTGGGTCATTCCGAATTTCCAGTTAGGTGTTTGGATTGAGTGTGTGGTGCATATGGATGGATAGGGTGTTAGTGTGTGTTGTGGACGGAGGGGATGAGGGCCACAAAGAGGCTGTGGGAGAGTATGGTTAGGTTGCTCTCCGTCAATGTACAGGGTATGAACTCACCTCATAAGTGCTCCATTGTTCGTAACTCCCTGGCGAGAGATAGGGTGGACATAGGATTCCTTCAGGAAACCCATTGGAAGCATATGGATAAAAGGTGGGGTTGGGGTAAGAAGTTCCCGTTAATCATACATGCATCTCATGCTTCAAAAAAGAAAAAAGGGGTTGCTGTAATCTTCTCAGAATCAGTTACAGTTCAAGTTAAATATACATTCAGCGATCAGGAAGGTCGTTATTTAATAGTAGTATGTTTAATCGATGGAATAATGTTCACATTGGTCAATGTTTATTTGCCAAATAAAAGACCAACAGGATTGTTGGGCCAAATTCTGGAGGAAGTTGATAAGGTAAAAAAGGGGTCCTGTATCATAGCCGGGGATTTCAATTGTGTGGTGGACCCTAGGCTGGACAAGAAGAGGGGTAAGGGAGGGGAGCCTGATAGGGGTACAGAGACTCAGTCTAGAGCTCTGAACAGCATATTGAATTCTTATGCCTTGTATGATACATAGAGGGTTCTCCACCCCTTGGAAGTAGATTTCACTCATTTGTCTAGGGTTCATATGTCGTATTCCCGTATCGATATGATCCTGGGAGATTGTACCCTTTTGAACAAGATAAAGCAGATAGAAATAAAAAATAACACTTGGTCTGATCATAGTATGGTGATTGCGGATTTCTTAATAGGTAAGAGGAGTAACTTTAGACCTACGTGGAAATTAGAGGATTGGCTGCTTCATAATATAGATAACAGTCCCATATGTTCTGGCAACCAGCTGCATCAGGAGACGCCACAGATAGAGTCCACAGTATACTGGGCCACTGAGGAAATCAGGAGAGCTACTGCTGCTGACACGGAGGCAACAATAGCAACCGGTTATGACAGAGTGGAGCAGAACCAATGGCAGAATACTGGTTCTAAACGGAGGCAACATTTGCAACCGGTTTTGACAAAGTGGAGCGCAACCAATGGTAGTGTACCAGTGCTATAACGGAGGCAACACTTGCAACCGGTTTTGACAGAGTAGAGCAAACCAATGATAATCACTGAGGCAACACTTGCAACTGATTTTAACAGAGTGGAGCGAACCAGTATAATATACTGGTACAATCACGGAGGCAACACTTGCAACCAGTTTTGATAGAGTGGAGCGAGCCAGTGCAGTATACCAGTGCAATCACGAAGGCAACACTTGCAACCGGGTAGCAGAGTGTAGCCAAAGGCAATGTACCGGTGCTATAACGGAGGCAACACTTGCAACCGGTTTAGACAGAGTGGAGCAAACCAATGGCGGTATACCGGTGCACTCACGGAGGCAACACTGGCAACCGGTATGGAACGGAGGACTAGGCCAGAGGCACTCTGAGCAAATGGAAGATAGGCAAGCCTGCAAGGCAGAGGTGCCAAACAGTAAGGCACCGGAAGTCAGAAAGTCGCAGAGGCGACTAGTACCACAACGGGGAACTGCCAAGTCGGGATCCAGGAGCAGGAACGTCAGCCAATCCGGGTTGGTACACAGGAGCAGGAACGTCAGCCAGGCCGGTTTGGTACACAGGAACAATCACTGGAGAGTAGTCAGGCAGTCCAGGTCGGTTCACATGCGCAGGAACAAGAGAGTAGTCAGGCAAGCCAAGTCGGTACACTGGAAACGTCAATACAAATGTAGAACTGGCACAGGAACACCATGAAAGGGCAGTGATAAGTTGCAGGAGCCCAGTATATAAAGGCAATACTGGGCGGGCTACACACAGGGCAACCAATGAGGACCTCATACAGGATAACTGACAGAAAAATAAAAAACAAGGAATCTCAGGCACCGTGATAGTACCCCCCTCTCAAAGACCCCCCCCCTCCTAGAAGAAGGACCTGGCTTCTGAGGATATTTAGAGTGGAAAATACGCAGTAATCTAGGAGCATGAAGGTCCTTCTGCTCAACCCAAGAACGTTCCTCCGGACCATAACCCTTCCAATGTACCAAATACTGCAATTTTCCTCTAAATCTGCGTGAATCAATGATACTTTGAACTTCGTACTCCTCCTGACCCTCTACCTCTACTGGACCGGGAACCACAGGAGTAGTTGTGTAACGGTTGCATACCAGAGGTTTCAGGAGCGATACATGGAACACATTATGAATGTGCATGGACGCAGGGAGATCCAAGGCATATGAAACAGGGTTAATTTTATGGATCACCCTGAACGGACCAATAAACCGGGGAGCCAGTTTGTTAGACAGAACTTGCAACTTGAGGTTTCTGGAGGATAGCCATACCCTGTCCCCAACCTGGAAGGAGACCGCTGGCAGCCGTCTACGATTGGCGTGGCACTGATGGCGCTGGAATGACTGACTGAGGGCCCTCTGAACGTGTGCCCAAGTGGAGCAGAGTTGCTCTATGTGC
Organism: Rhinophrynus dorsalis; assembly: GCA_037306005.1. Classification (NCBI taxonomy): domain Eukaryota; kingdom Metazoa; phylum Chordata; class Amphibia; order Anura; family Rhinophrynidae; genus Rhinophrynus; species Rhinophrynus dorsalis. The sequence goes on from CM074721.1 coordinate 525,658,685, forward strand.
TCGTCCAGAGCTGGAATCTGTTGTGACTGGAAGGAGTCCGGGAGCAAACAAGGCTGGAACCCATAGTTGATGAGAAACGGGGAGCTCCCGGACGATGCTTTAACCGCACAGTTCCTGGCGAACTCTGCTCATGGCAACAGGTCAGCCCAGTTATCATGACGATCTGTGACAAAACAGCGCAGGAACTGCTCCAATCCCTGATTGGCACGCTCAGCGGCCCCATTGGTCTGGGGGTGGTAGGCAGAGGAGAAGGACAGTTCAATGTGCATCTGTTCACAAAATGCTATCCAAAATGTGAACACGAACTGGCTCCCACGGTCGGACACCAGAACTCTAGGTACCCCATGCAACCGAAACACCTCTTTAGCAAAAACAACAGCCAATTCCTGGGCAGAGGGAAGGCTATGGAGGGGTGGCACGAAATGAGCCATTTTAGAAAACCTGTCAACCACCATCAGTATGAATGAATACCCTCTAGATACTGGCAACTCTCCCATGAAATCAATGGATACGTGGGACCAGGGACATTCACCATTGGGCACTGGTTGGAGTAGGCCCACCGGGAGGTGTCTAGGGGTCTTGGCACGGGCACAGGTGGCACAGGCTGCAGTAAATGCGGAATAGTCAGCCCTCAGAGAGGGCCACCAGAAAACTTGTGAGAGAGACCATATTAACTGATCCCTACCGATATGCCCAGCAGCCTTAGACGAGTGGTATGTTTCAAGTAATTGAGTACGGAATGGCTCATCAACAAAATACTTGCCCTCGGGGGTTTCCGGTGGTGGGGGGGGGTGTAGCCTGGGTGGCCAAAATCTCTTCCCCCAGTGGTGAAGTGATACTACTACGTAGGGTAGCCAAAATGCGGTCAGGCTGTATAATGGGTACTGGGACCTTGCTCAAATTGTCTAGACAGGGCATCAGCCCTAACATTCTTGGAACCCGGCAAATATGATACAATGAAATTGAATCGGGAAAGAAACAGGGCCCATCTGGCCTGACGAGAGGACAATCTTTTAGCCTCTGAAAGATAAGTCAGGTTTTTGTGATCAGTCAGAATCAATAGTGGACTTCTGGTACCTTCCGATAGGTGATGCCATTCCTTCAGGGCGAGAATGATAGCCAGTAGTTCTCTGTCACCTATCTCATAGTGACTTTGGGTGCTTGACAACTTCTTAGAGAAAACCCACATGGTCTGATGGTGCCCCCTGCCACCGGGCGTTGAGATAGTACTGCCCCCACCCCAATCTCTGAGGCATCGACCTCAAGCGTAAATGGAAGAGACGGGTTGGGGTGATATAGCACAGGAGCAGCTGCAAAAGCGGATTTCAGTGTCTCAAAGGCCTGTTCGGCTGATTCAGACCATTGGAAAGGATTAGTGCCCTTGTGTGTGAGGTCAGACAGTGGTTTAACAATAGTAGAAAAGTTCTTAATAAACCTTCTATAATAATTAGCGAACCCCCAGAAGAGGTGGATCGCTTTTAACCCTTTGGGCCGTGGCCATTGTAGTACTGTCGCGAGTTTCTCCTGATCCATAGCAATACCTTCTTTAGCAATCACGAACCGCAAAAAGGATACTCTTGATCTGTGAAACTCGCATTTTTCCATTTTACAAAATAGTTTGTTTTTACGCAAGCGGAGCAACACCTCAGACACATCCTTGATGTGTTGTGACAAATTAGCCGAGTGTATAAGTATATCATCAAGGTAGACAACAACACAGGACTGTAGCATATCACGGAGGATATCATTAATAAATTCTTGGAAAACCGCAGGTGCATTACAGAGACCAAACGGCATAACTAGGTTTTCATAATGTCCGGATCTAGTATTAAATGCCGTTTTCCACTCATCCCCAGCTTTTATCCTGATCAGGTTATAGGCCGTATGTAGGTCTAATTTCGTAAAGATGGAGGAACCCTTTAACCTGTCAAATAATTCAGTGATGAGTGGTATCGGATAGGCATTCTTGGGCATTAACTTATTTAGGCCACGGTAATCAATACACTGTCTTAACTCACCATTCTTCTTTTTCACAAAAAAGAAGCCAGCACCAGCAGGCGAGGTAGATTTCCTAATGATCCCTCTCTTGAGGGCATCCTCAATGTATTCCTCCATAGCTTGATTTTCATCGCATGACAGCGGGTACGTACGTCCCTTAGGGGGTACCACCCCCGGGGGCAAATCAGTGGCACAATCGTAAGACCTGTGCTGAGGCAGGGTGCCAGCCTCTCCCTTACTGAAAACGTCACTGAATTGTTGGTATTCAACTGGCAATGAGGGAGAGGCACACAGGATCTTAACCGGGTGAAACACACAATGCTTCATACAAAATTGAGACCAAGAAGTGATCTCACAATTCTGCCAATCAAACTTGGGGTTATGCAGCTGCAACCAAGGGAACCCCAGAATGACTGCATGGTGAGGGGAATGAATTATCTGGAACTGTTGTTCTTCCCTGTGAAGAACCCCAATCGTCATAGGTAGTGATATGGTTTCAAAAGTGATCTGAGCTGATTCTAATGGTCTGCGTCAATGGCTTCAATGGCTAGAGGTGATTCCCTTTTAACCAGCGGAATTTTGTGCAGTTCAGCATAGGCACTATCCATAAAGTAACCGGCCACGCTGGAATCAATCAGGGCCAGAACCTCCACTGAGCGATCTGCCCACGAGAATCATGGGTTTCTGTATGATAGGATCTGAGGACGGTTGAACACCACCTAGGGCCTGTCCCCCAAGGTACCCTAGGTGCGTTCGTTTCCAGGACGTACGGGACAGATTCTTAGCATGTGCCCAGCTTTGCCACAGTATAAGCATAACCCCTGCCTCCTGCGGTGTGCCCGTTCCTCCTTGATTAACCTGGTAAACCCTAGCTGCATAGGTTCACAGGATTCTTGTATACGGTCATTAGGTTTAGGCAACGAGGGAGGGGTGGGTGGGCACAATGAACTACTGAACCCACCACTTTTAGGCCGTAGCCTACGGTGTTTTGCCACAAGTCTCTCAAGGATCCGAGTGTCTATCAGAATGGCATAATCAATATATTTGTCTAAATCGTTAGGCAATTCTCTAGCTGCGGTCTCATCTTTGATATGGTCGGCCAGACCTTGAGCCAAGCCTGCCGCCAATACCTCATTACTCCAACCTACCTCAGCTGCTAATGTGTGGAATTCTGTGGCGTAGTCATCCACCTTCCGATTGCCCTGTTGTATTTCCAACAGACGTTTAGCAGCAGAGGCGGTTCTACCAGGAATTTCAAATACTCTCCAAAATGTTTGCACAAATTCCCTCAAATTCTTGGTGCAAGGTTTAGCACTCTCCCATAAGGGATTAGTCCATGCCAGGGCTCTGCCGGTCAGTAAGGATATCATAAACCCCACTTTACTGCGATCATTAGGAAAGGCATGAGGGGTTAATTCTAGAAATATCTCAAGTTGGTTAATAAACCCTCTGCATAGACTGGGTTCGCCATCGTATCTGAGTGGCAACGGTGCGGAAGCGGTTAACCCTTTGACTAAGGCCACAGAAGTCACAGATAAACTCTCTGGTGTCGAAACTGGGGGGACCACCGGACTCGGGACAGGCTTATCAGGGAGCACTGTATGCTTGAGAATAGTTTATATAGCAAATGCCAACTGAGCCAGGCGTTGCTCATGTACATCCATCCTCCAATGGATGTTCTGTGCATTACCCTCACCCTTATTGTCTGAGGTCATGGTCCTTTCGTACTGTAATGGTTTGTTTGACTCACAGACACAGAGTTAAGATAAAAACACAGTTTTATTAAATACAATAATACATAAAGAACCCTCACAGGTTCTGTAGTATAAATCTTATAGTACAGACACACAACAGGTTAATTATGCTCACACAGGTCCAGCATATGTATAGGAGACAAACAGTTTATGCTGACACGGTTCAGGCGAATGATGAGGTTTCCAGGTTACAGCAATGCAGGAGTTAACGTTCATCAAGAAAGGAAAACAGTCCCATGTGTTCTGGCAACCAGCTGCTTCTAGAAGATGCCACAGATAGCGTCCACAGTATACTAGTCCACTGAAGTAATCAGGAGTGCTACCGGTGCTGACACGCAGGCAACACTTGCAACTGGTTTTGACAGAGTGGAGAGAACTAGTGCAGTATTCCGGTGCTATAAGTCAGAATGTCGCCTAGGCGACTAGGACCACAACGGCAGACTGCCGAGTTGGAATCCAGGAGCAGGAACGTCAGCCAGGCCGGGTCAGGATACAGGAGCAGCAACGTCAGCCAATCCGGGTTGGTACACAGGAGCAGGAACGTCAGCCAGGCTGGGTCGGTACACAGGAACAATCACTGGAGAGTAGTCAGGCAGTCCGGGTCGGTACACAGGCGCAGGAACAGGAGAGTAGTCAGGCAAGCCAAGTCGGTACACTGGAAACCTCAATACATACGTAGAACTGGCACAGGAACACCACGAAAGGGCAGTGATAAGGTGCAGGAGCCCAGTATATAAAGGCAATACTGGGCGGGCTAAACACAGGGCAACCAATGAGGGCCACACAATGGATAACTGACAGAAAACTAAAAACAAGGAATCACAGGCACCGTGATACCCACTCCCTAAATCTTATTGAATTACAATTCAAGTTGATAAATAAGTGGTATTTGGTCCCAACTAGGGGGAGTAAGATGTCGGTTTATGGCTCAACAACTTGTTGGAGATGTGGTGGGAAGACGGGATCGTATCTTCTTATGTGGTGGAGCTGTGGCAGGGTTAGAGCAATTTGGGGCAGTATCTTTGATCTGATAGATGGGATGACTGGGTTTAGGTTGGAGAGATCCCCTGGGACAGCTCTGCTACATCTGAGGTGGCACCAAATGAGGTCTGATGATATATATAGTAATAAACAGTGATGGCGTGACACTGGAAACAACCAGAAGCAATCATGTGGAAAGATGTTATGGTTCAGCTGAGGATGGAGGAATTACTGTGTAGGGTGTATATGGGCAAGCCCGGGAGGAGTGAACAATGGGCAGCCAGGCTGGCTGCACTGAGTGAGGTGGAGGGTCTTGCCACTGTGCAAGGGGCGGAGAGGTTTGAGATAGTGTAGAGGGAGTGGGGTCCTTTATCCTGCATTCGTCAATAGTGTGGTTGTGTGTGTGGATGTATATGGGTTTGTTCATTGATGGTATTATCAATGGTTGGGAAATGTACTGGGATTGATGAGAGTACAATGTATGTTTTATGGTAGAAATATTTGTAATAATGGAAAAATGTAATAAAAAGAAGAGAAAAAAAAAAAGAAACAGAAGACCAGGCACTTTATATCTCGCATAAAATAAACAAACAATATAAATAAATACATTTGAGATCTTGTACACAATCTAGGTATGACACACTTTTTCACAGTTGACAGAATTGATTAAAAAGAATCAATTACTCCTGTTGGAACCATTTAGTTTTAGGACATCTTCTTAGCACTACAAATTAATTCTCCTTTCATATAGCTCTGCCCTCTCCCTGGCCAAACAGTCATACTTTTCCTCTCTAATTTTTAATCTTTCCTCTAACCCAAAATGCCTTTTTTTCAACCTTCAAATCACTTCTACACCCACCAACACAAACACCTTCCACTAACTTCTCTTGCCACCCACTTCAAGGACAAGATCGAATCTATTCCTCTAGACTGTAAGCTCTGACGAGCAGGGCCCTCTGATCCTTCCATTCTCCACATTTGATCTGTACTATTTAGTACCTCTGTATTTCTATTCCCAATTGAACAGCGTTGCGGAATTAGTTGGCGCTATATAAATAAAGAATTATAATAATAATAATAATCAGACATGACATTTCATCACTCCCAACCCCACCTAGCCAGCCCAGCCCAGCCCTGTCACCTCTGCCACATACGCACTAAGCTCCTTCTCACCCATCACCAAGGATGAAGCTTCCCTTCTCCTCACTTGCTCAAACCTAATCACATGCCCTCTCGACCCAATCCCATCTCAGCTCACTCAAGAACTTTCCCCTCTACTAACACCAATCCTTACTCACGTATTTAACCTCTCTCTGTCAACCGGCACCTTCCCATCCTCTTTCAAACATGCACTAATCACACCCATCCTAAAGAAGCCCTCCCTGGACCCAAACTCACTGTCAAACTACCGGCCCATTTCCCTACTCCCGTTTGCCTCCAAACTCCTTGAGCGTCTCACATATAACCGGCTCACTAAATTCCTCTGCTCCCATTCCCTGCTAGATCCTTTGCAATCTTGATTCCGCCGTCATCACTCCACTGAGACTGCCCTCACTAAAGTGGCCAATTACTTGCTCTCCGCCAAGTCAAAAGGCCACTACTCCATACTCATTCTCTTGGACCTGTCAGCCACCTTTAACACAGTAGATCACCCGCTCCTCCTCCAAGCCCTCCACTTCCTAGGTCTCTGTGACACTGCACTCTCCTGGTTTTCATCTTATCTCTGCAACCGCTCCTTTAGTGCTTCCTACTCTGGCGCCACTTCCCTACCCATCCCACTGTCTGTTAGAGTGCCTCCAAAATCAGTCCTGGGACCTTGGTCTTCTCAATTTACACTGCATCCCTTTGGGTTTCACCATCATCTCTATGCTAATGACACTGAAATATATCTTTCCTCCCCTGACCTCTCCCCTTCCCTCCTGTCCAGTGTATTTGACTGTCTGTCTTCTGTGTCTTCTTGGATGTCCTCCCGTCAGCTCAAACTTAACTCTTCCCTTCCTACACAACCAGCCTTACCCCAAATATTACCCTCACCATTAACAATGCTACCATCACACCAATCCCTACAGCTCATTGCCTGGGGTCACATTTGACTCTGCCCTATCCTTCATTCCTCACATCCAGACAATCTCCAATTCATGCTGCCTCCACCTCCACAACATCTCTAGAATCCTACACTTTCTCACACATGACACTACCAAAATTCTAATCCAAACACTCATCATGTCCCGTCTTGACTACTGTAATTCATTACTAATTGGCCTTCCTCTCACCCGACTAACCCCACTACAGTCCATAATGAACTCTGCTGCAAGACTAATCTACCTCACTCACCCCTTCTCTGACACCAAACCCCTCCGTCAATCCCTACACTGGCTCCCAGTAGCATACAGAATTAAATTCAAAATTCTGGTGCTAACTTATAGAGCCCTCACTAACACAGAACCACCCTATATTTCATCTCTCTCGCCATCTTTGCTCTGCACACGACCTTCTTCTCTCCACAGATCTTATCACATCCTCCCACTGCCACCTACAGGACTTTTCCCTTGCTGCACCTCAATTCTGGAACTCCCTCCCCCGCCCAATCAGATTCTCCCCCAGCCTTCAAATCTTCAGACGATCCCTGAAGAATCACCTCTTCAGGGAAGCCTATCAACTACCTCCATAAACATTATTACCAAGATTCACCCCTTGCCTGGACCACTGCACTCAACAGCACTTCTCACTCCCACCCACTGACTGGCAGTTCATGTGGCAGGAAGCATTTACACCCAATAGCACTTACTCCTTCTGTGTGAAACCTATCTTCCTCTAGACTGTTAGCTCTCACGAGCAGGGCCTTCTGATCCTTCTGTTCTCCACATTTCATTTTACTATTTAATATCTCTGTATGTCTATTCCCATTTGTAAAGCGCTGCGGAATTAGTTGGCGCTATATAAATATAGAATAATAATAATAATAGCACCTGGCATGAGCTCAACAGGATGGGCTCTCTCTCCGTACCTCCCTCACCACTTAACTCACTAATTGGAATTTCCTGCTGGAATATCCCCATCTACTTTTACCTGTTGGGGTAACTTTGGCCTAGACACTCTCTTCTCTTTGGATTCGATTCCGAAGGTGATTACCAGAGAATCTCTACTTTCGTAACACCCCTCTGGACATATCGTGGTGGTCATATCTCCAAGCCAGAGACTGGTGGCAGATCTATCTCTCACCTACTTCTGAACTGAGGGATTTATCTCTGTTAGAAAAATCCATCAAATCACCCTCCACTGTACGCAGACCCCTATACTTCTCTTACGCTTTACTTAACTCAATTGCCCTCCACCCAAAACCTTCCTCTCACTCTGGGAAAATGATTTTAATCAGACATTGGAAATATCATTGTGGTCAAGTATTATACGAAAATCTTATTTGAACTCAAGATCTATAGCTGCCAAAGAAATGAATTACAAACGGCTGACAATGTGGGATATCACGCCCGACAAGCTTGCCAAAGCCTCACTTATAACTTCCTCTATATGTTGGAGATGTAACAATGATACAGGTATCTTATTCCATATTTGGTGGACCTGTCCTAAAATAACAACTTTCTGGAAAAGAGACATTTGCTTACCATAATTTGTATTTCTTCAGTGTCCCTACATGGTATTTAAGTCGGGTTAATGTCTCCACCCTACAGCTGGGTAGGACCTATCAGCATTCTTTAAAGGTGTGCTCCTGGTTACTTCTCCAGTTTCCTTTTGGCCAAGCTGAAAAACAGAGAGCATAAGACATGTTATAGAGATGGTAGGGTATGCCATGTAGGGACACAGAAGGATTACAAATAACAAAAAAGTTATCTTTTCTTCTGTGTCCCTCCCCGGCACTTAAGTCAGATCTTAATAAGCAGTGTCCAAACAAATATAAGGGGGGATAGGAAGAGTGTATAGAAGAATTAAGGTATCACCCAAGTGACAATAATGCATGTAAAGATCCTACCGGATTAGGTTGGGGCTATTGCTTCCAGGACCTTTCTTCCATATTTTGCATCTGCTGAGACCTGGACGTCATGTTGGTAATGCTTGAAAAGGTAGAAGGAGAAGACCATGTGGCAGCCCTGCAGATTTCGGAAGGAGAAGCCTCAGCTTTCTTTGCTCTTTGGTAGAACGAGTTTTCAAATATTTTGGAATTTGTTGCCCTGCCTCCACATATGCCATCCTAATGCAATCTGAATTCCACTTGGCAATTGAGGCTTTGGAGGCCACAGTGCCTTTAAATCTACGCTGGAAGTAGATAAACAGGGAGTCTGATTCAAAAATAAGCTCTAACCAAGTTCAAATTGTGATTGTATTTCCTTGATGGCCTTGGGATTAGGGCAGAAGTAAGGCAGAATAATATCCTGGTTAAGGAGAAACACAGAGGTGACCTTTCCCTGAAAGGATGGCTTCGGCTTTAAGACTACCTTGTCTTGATGAAACACCAAGAAAGGACTCTTGCAGGATAGAGCTTGTAAATAATTTACCCTTCGTGTCGAGGTGATGGCTGTAAGGAAGACTACTTTTAAGGTTAAATTCTTCAATGGTACATTGTCCAGGGGCTCAAAGGACTGAGCCTTGGATAATTGGTCCAAGACCAAATTTAAATCCCATGGGGGAAATAATGCTACATATATTGGGCCTGATCTCAGACAGTGCTGGCAGATACTTCTTTGTGAGATTATCATCTGTCAACTGTATCGCCAATATGGCTGATAAGGCAGAGACTTGTCTCTTAGGTATGCGGACCTAAGCATGACCTGAAAACCATCCTGAAAGAAATCCAAGAACCTAGGAACTGAAACTGAACAATGTTGAGGGAATTTGGATTTAAACCAGGAGGAGAATTTAGACCATACCCTGTAGTATACGTTGGAAGTTGATTTCTTTCTGCCAGCAATAATGGTACTAACAACTGTCTCTGATAGGCCCTTATTCTTTAACATGAACCACTCAACCTCTGAGTCAGCAGATTGGATAGTAGAAGAAGCTGCCAGGGAGGGACCACTGACATGGCTACTTGGAAAGAATACCAAGGTCTTCTGGTTCACTTGGGAGCTATCAGGATAACATCTGCCTGATCCTTTTATGATCTTCCTGATAATGTCCATTATGATTGAAAAGGGAGGAAATATGTATGTCAGACTGTATTTCCAAGGCATCTTCAGAGCATCGTGGCCTGAGGCTTCCTGGTCCTTCCATCTGGATAGGTAAAGTGCGCATTTCATGTTGTCCTTTGAGGCCATCAGATTTATATTTAGGTTCTTTTCTGCCCATAGAAGGATCTTTAGACTTCCTTGTAAAGCTTGTGACTCTTTGTTCCCCCTTGATTTTTGAGGTACATGGGAAAGTTGTCTGACTTTATCAGAGCCGATTTTCCTCTTAGACTTTTCTTTAGGTGCAATACGCAAAACCATACTGCTCTCATCTCAAAAACGTTGATGTGGGGAGTTTTCTCCCAAGCCTTCCACTTTCTTTGGATGAAAACTTTGCTCCATGTGCCGCCCCAGCCATTCAGGCTTGCATCTGTAGTTAAGATTTGCAGTTTGTGCTCCTCCAGATATGTCCCCTTCATTGAATTTTATTTATGCAGCCACCAACTTAACTCTTTCTGAGCTGAATGGAGAAGAGGTATTCTCTGGAGGGAACTGCCAGAATCTTGTTTCCAAAACTTTAAGAAATTGAGTTGGATGGGGAGCAGGTACAGATTTGACCAGGGAACAACCTGAGTATCACGGTGCCCGTTCTTCTGTTGCTGAGCGGCAATATTGTTAATCTCTGCTGCCTTTTGATTGGCTGGTCTGAATTGTTTACACTGGGCTTGCCTTTATATACCCTGGGATGTCCTCCCTTAGGCGCCCTTTCGTGGTGTATGAGTTCCTGAGTCTATTCTATGCTTTGCTGATTAGTGTATGACCTGCCCTGCCTGACTACGAGTTTGTTCCTGAAGTTCCTGTTGGTACGCTTCCTTGCTGACCGTATCTGGCTGAGAACTCGCTCCATTACTGACCGTATCTGGCTGAGAACCCGCTCCATTGCTGACCATATCTGGCTGAGAAACCCGCTCCGTTGCTGACCGTATCTGGCTGAGAACCCGCTCCGTTGCTGACCGTACCTGGCAGAACCCGCTCTGTTGTTGACTGTATCTGGCTGAGAACCCGCTCTGTTGCTGACTGATCTGGATGAAGAACCGCCCTGTTGCTGACTGTATCCTGCTGTGAACCCACTCCGTTGCTGACTGCTGCTGGCTGGAGAACCCGCTCTGTTGCTGACTACATCTGGCTGTGTGTTGCTCCTTGTCTGACCACTTCAGACTGTGACCCGCTCCGCTGTCGACTGTATCTGGCCATTGGACTCATTCCAGGGCTAACCGCTGGTGGCACTATTCCTGCTGTTACTAACTCCGGTTAGGTTACCGGCTCTGGTACCAACCGTGTCTGCTCGTGCCCTGGGTGATCCCTGGTGGCCATCATGATACTGGACTTTGCATTATCTGTGGTGGTGCGCTGCTTGGCGCTGTTTCTTCTTGACCAAAGGCTAAGCTTGGGCTTAAGCTGCTCCTATAACCGCAGCTAGCGGTGTGCACATTCGAAGTACCAGTACAGGTGTTCTTACACTGACTGTGTTACTCTGATCTCTCTCTGTGGCCTTCCTACATGATACGCTGTGCTCACTCCCTCTGGAAGTTTTTCAATAATTCGCTGGGCATTTCCATTAACCCTGTGGATACCTGGATAGACCAGGTAAGGGCTTACTCTGCAGTAACGCGAGCTAAAGCCAGCGTTACACATTCCATACTGCAGGTTGTGTGGTCACTGATTGTATTACAGTTGCCTATTGTCGCCTCGATTCACCCCTAGCATTCTAGGGTCTGTCTGTAGCAGCTACCTTGGTCTCAGTTACCCTTCCTGAGGGTAGCATTGCCACTCCACGGTTGCCTGGTAGTTGAGGACTGAGTCTGGTCCTAGTTGCCTTTTTGCCATACAGTCTGGGTCTAAGTTGCCTAGTTGCCATTCCATACAGTCTGGGTCAGAGTTGCCTCGTTGCCATTTCCATACAGTTTGGGCCAGTGTGGTTTTGTTCCTCAGGGTTTGGTGCCCAGGTGTCTGGGCAGTGCCAGTTCCGCTTCACGTGCACCCTGGTGTACGTTCCTGGTCAGCTCTCCAACTAGTGGTCCTCAACCTCACTATCCTGTCAAGAGTCTCTCTACTGGTGGTTAACCTGCTGTTCCAGCCCACCTATTCTAGCACCGCTGTATTATTGTTATTGTGTATTTGTATATCACTGTGTGATTTGCATCGTGGGCCTCAGGGCCTTATTCCTTGTTTGCTCTCTTTCAATAAAGTCATTTTAACCTTACCATCCTGTCTGGATGTTCATCTAAAAACCGTGACACTGAGTGGTCGAAGAACAGTTACCTGGGAGTTCCATGAAGTCTTGTGTGGTATGAGAAAGACACCTCCTGAATTGTCAAACTTTCCTGATAATTCTTTTGATTTTTTCCTCTGTCAGCCAAAGGATTCCGCCTTGAGTTCAGATTCTATCCCAGGAAGCTTACTGTTCTGGAAGGCAAGAGCTGGCTTTTTTCCTTCTTTATCAGCCAACCTCGTTGCTGAAGGTGTTCCAAGGACCTTGAGTTGTGCTGGATCACCAGATGTTGTGATTCTGCCATGATCCTTATATCATTCAGATAAGCTATGATGTGAATCCCTTTTTTCCTTAAGGGTTGAAGGGCTGCAGCTAGAATCTTTGTAAAGACTCTGGGGGCCATGGACAACCCAAAGGGCAGAGTCGTGAGCTGGAAGTGGCTGTCCCTGACTGCGAAACTTAGGAACATTCGATGCGTTAGTCTGACAGGAACATGGTGATATGCATCCCTGAGACCTATTGTGGACATGAAGGCTCCTGGAAATACTGTCTTCATTATGGATGATCCAAGATGATTCCATCTTGAAATGGGTTACCTGGAGTAGCTTGTTTAATGCCTTCAAGTCTAGGATGGTCCAAAAACCTCCCGGGATCTTTGGCACTTTAAATAGAATGGAATAATTGCCAGAACCCTGCTGGTGGTGGTGTGTGTGTGTGGGGGGGGGAGGTACAGACTCTATCACCCTGTTCGGTAGCAGGTTCCTGATTAAGGATAACAAAGATGTCAGCTTTGCTGGATTGGAAGGAATTCTGAATCGCAAGAAAAGATGGTGACTTAGGGCACTGTGGAACTCTAGCGCGTTGTAACGGTTTGTTTGACTCACAGACACACAGTTAAGATAAAAACACAGTTTTATTAAATACAATAATACCTAAAGAACCCTCACAGGTCCTGTAATATAATACAGACACACGACAGGTAAATTATGCCCACACAGGTCCAGCATAAATATAGGAGACAAACAGTTTATGCTGACACGGGTCAGGCGAATGATAAGGTTTCCAGGTTCCAGCAATACAGGAGTTAATGTTCCGAGAAAAGGAGAACAGTCCCATATGTTCTGGCAACCAGCTGCATCAGGAGATGCCACAGATAGAGTCCACAGTATACTGGGCCACTGAGGAAATCTGGAAAGCTACCGGTGCTGACACTGAGGCAACAATAGCAACCGGTTTTGACAGAGTGGAGCAAACCAATGGTAATGTACCGGTGCAATAACGGAGGCAACACTTGCAACCGGTTTTGACAGAGTGGAGCAAACCAATGGTAATCACGGAGGCAACACTTGCAACTGATTTTAACAGAGTGGAACGAACCAGTGCAATATACCGGTGCAATCACAGAGGCAACACTTGCAACCGGTTTTCATAGAGTGGAGCGAACCAGTGCAGTATACCGGTGCAATCACGAAGGCAACACTTGCAAATGGGTAGACAGAGCGTAGCCAATGGCAATGTACCGGTGCTATAACGGAGGCAACACTTGCAACCGGTTTAGGCAGAGTGGAGCAAACCAATGGCGGTATATCGGTGCAATTACGGAGGCAACACAGCAACCAGTTTTGACAGAGAGGAGCAACCAATGGCAGAACACCGGTGCACTCATGGAGGCAACACTGGCAACCGGTATGGAACAGAGGACTAGGCCAGAGGCGCTCTGAGCAAATGGAAGACAGGCAAGCCTGCAAGGCAGAGGTGCCGAACAGTAAGGCACTGGAAGTCAGAATGTCGCGGAGGCGACTAGTACCACAATGGGGAACTGCCAAGTCGGGCTCCAGGAGCAGGGATGTCAGCCAGCCCAGGTCGGTACACAGGAGCAAGAACGTCAGCCAGGCCGGGTCGGAACACAGGAACAATCACTGGAGAGTAGTCAGGCAGTCCGGGTCGGTTCACAGGCGCAGGAACAGGAGAGTAGTCAGGCAAGCCAAGTCGGTACACTGGAAACCTCAATGGCACAGGAACACCACAAAAGGGCAGTGATAAGGTGCAGGAGCCCAGTATATAAAGGCAATACTGGATGGGCTATACACAGGGCAACCAATGAGGACCTCATACAGGATAACTGACAGAAAAATAAAAAACAAGGAATCACAGGCACCGTGATAGTACCCCCCTCTCAAAACCCCCCCCCTCCTAGAAGAGGGACCTGGCTTCTGAGGATATTTAGAGTGGAAAATACGCAGTAATCTAGGAGCATGAAGGTCCTTCTGCTCAACCCAAGAACGTTCCTCCAGACCATAACCCTTCCAATGTACCAAATACTGCAATTTTCCTCTAAATCTGCGTGAATCAATGATACTTTGAACTTCGTACCCCTCCTGACCATCTACCTCTACCGGACCGGGAACCACAGGAGTAGTTGTGTAACGGTTGCATACCAGAGGTTTCAGGAGAGATACATGGAACACATTATGAATGCACATGGACGCAGGGAGATCCAAGGCATATGAAACAGGGTTAATTTTACGGATCACCCTGAATGGGCCAATAAACCGGGGAGCCAGCTTGTTAGACGAAACTTGCAACTTGAGGTTTCTGGAGGATAGCCATACCCTGTCCCCAACCTGGAAGGAGACCGCTGGCAGCCGTCTACGATTGGCGTGGCGCTGATGGCGCTGGAATGACTGACTGAGGGCCCTCTGAACGTGTGCCCAAGTGGAGCGGAGTTGCTCTATGTGCTCGTCCAGAGCTGGAATCTGTTGTGACTGGAAGGAGTCCGGGAGCAAACAAGGCTGGAACCCGTAGTTGATAAGAAATGGGGAGCTCCCGGACGATGAATTAACCGCACAGTTCCTGGTGAACTCTGCCCATGGCAACAGGTTGGCCCAGTTATCATGATGATCTGTGACAAAACAGTGCAGGAACTGCTCCAGTCCCTGATTGGCACGCTCAGCGGCCCCATTGGTCTAGGGGTGGTAGGCAGAGGAGAAGGACAGTTGAATGCCCATCTGTTCACAAAATGCTCTCCAAAATGTGGACACAAACTGGCTCCCACGGTCGGACACCAGAACTCTAGGTACCCCATGCAATCGAAACACCTCTTTAGCGAAAACAACAGCCAATTGCTGGGCAGAGGGAAGGCTATGGAGGGGCACGAAATGAGCCATTTTAGAAAACCTGTCAACCACCATCAGTATGAATGAATACCCTCTAGATACTGGCAACTCTCCCATGAAATCAATGGATATGTGGGACCAGGGACGTTCACCATTGGGCACTGGTTGGAGTAGGCCCACCGGGAGGTGTCTAGGGGTCTTGGCACGGGCACAGGTGGCACAGGCTGCAGTAAATGCAGAACAGTCAGCCCTCAGAGAGGGCCACCAGAAAACTTGTGAGAGAGACCATATTAACTGATCCCTACCAATATGCCCAGCAGCCTTAGACGAGTGGTATGTTTCAAGTAATCGAGTACGGAATGGATCATCAATAAAACACTTGCCCACTGGGGTTTCCGGGGGGGCTGTAGCCTGGGTGGCCAAAATCTCTTCCCCCAGTGGCGAAGTGATACTAGTACGTAGGGTAGCCAAAATGCGGTTAGGGTGTATAATGGGTACTGGGACCTCGTCCCTATCAGTCTCGGGCTCAAATTGTCTAGACAGGGCATCAGCCCTAACATTCTTGGAACCGGGCAAATATGATACAATGAAATTGAATCGGGAAAGAAACAGGGCCCATCTGGCCTGACGAGAGGACAATTTTTTAGCCTCTGAAAGATAAGTCAGGTTTTTGTGATCAGTCAGAATCAATAGTGGACTTCTGGTACCTTCCGATAGGTGATGCCATTCCTTCAGGGCGAGAATGATAGCCAGTAGTACTCTGTCACCTATCTCATAGTGACTTTGGGTGCTTGACAACTTCTTAGAGAAAAACCCACATGGTCTGATGGTGCCCCCTGCCACCGGGCGTTGAGATAGTACTGCCCCCACCCCAATCTCTGAGGCATCGACCTCAAGCGTAAATGGAAGAGACGGGTTGGGGTGATATAGCACAGGAGCAGCTGCAAAAGCGGATTTCAGTGTCTCAAAGGCCTGTTCGGCTGATTCAAACCATTGGGAAGGATTAGCGCCCTTGTGTGTGAGGTCAGACAGTGGTTTAACAATAGTAGAAAAGTTCTTAATAAACTTTCTATAATAATTAGTAGTGATGAGCGAGCGTGCTCGGCCGATGCTCGGATCGGCTCGAGCATCGCTCTGCTCGGCACATGGCGGTACTCGTCGAGTACCGCCATGTGCTCGCCCGACATGTTCGGGTGGCGGGGATCTGTGCCGGAAGAGGCACAGATCCCAAGAAGCTCCGCTGGACCACCAGGGACTGGAGGTACGGGGGCATTGCGGAGATGAAGGGGGCATTGCGGAGATGAAGGGGGACATTGTGGAAGAGGGGCATAGACTCTATGCCCCTCTTCCACAATGTCCCCCTTCATCTCCGCTATGCCCGTCTTCCACAATGTGCCCCTTCATCTCCGCTATGCCCCTCTTCCACAATGTGCCCCTTCATCTCCGCTATGCCCCTCTTCCACAATGTCCCCCTTCATCTCCTCTATGCCATAGAGGAGATGAAGGGGGACATTGTGGAAGAGGGGCATAGCGGAGATGAAGGGGCACATTGTGGAAGAGGGGCATAGCGGAGATGAAGGGGCACATTGTGGAAGACGGGCATAGCGGAGCTGAAGGGGGACATTGCGGAGCTGAAGGGGGCATTCGGAGCTGAAGGGGGCATAGCGGAGATGAAGGGGGCATTGACCAGGCACCCTCCCCTCATCAGAGCAGGGGGTGCCTGGTGTTGCCCCATTCATTTCAATGGGGCTCGGGTGCTCGGCCGAGCACTCGAGCCTCAGGGGGTGCTCGGTCAGAGCACCCGAGCACCCGAGCATCGTGGTGCTCGCTCAACACTAATAATTAGCGAACCCCAAGAAGCGCTGGATCGCTTTTAACCCTTTGGGCCTTGGCCATTGTAGTACTGTCGCGAGTTTCTCCTGATCCATAGCAATACCTTCTTTAGCAATCACGAACCCCAAAAAGAGTACTCTGGATCTGTGAAACTCGCATTTTTCCATTTTACAAAATAGTTTGTTTTTACGCAAGCGGAGCAACACCTCAGACACATCCTTGATGTGTTGTGACAAATTAGCCGAGTGTATAAGTATATCATCAAGGTAGACAACAACACAGGACTGTAGCATATCACGGAGGATATCATTAATAAATTCTTGGAAAACCGCAGGTGCGTTACAGAGACCAAATGGCATAACTAGATATTCATAATGTCCGGATCTAGTATTAAATGCCGTTTTCCACTCATCCCCAGCTTTTATCCTGATCAGGTTATAGGCCGTACATAGGTCTAATTTCGTAAAGATGGAGAAACCCTTTAACCTGTAAAATAATTCGGTGATGAGTGCTATCGGATAGGCATTCTTGGGCATTAACTTATTTAGGCCACGGTAATCAATACTCGGTCTTAACTCGCCATTCTTCTTTTTCACAAAAAAGAACCCAGCACCAGCAGGCGAGGTAGATTTCCTAATGATCCCTCTCTTGAGGGCATCCTCAATGTATTCCTCCATAGCTTGATTTTCATAGCATGGCAGTGGGTACGTACGTCCCTTAGGGGGTACCACCTCCGGGGAAAAATCAATGGCACAATCATAAGACCTGTGCTGAGGCAGGGTGTCAGCCTCTCCCTTACTGAAAACGTCACTGAATTGTTGGTATTCAACTGGCAATGAGGGAGAGGCACAGAGGATCTTAACCGGGTGAAACACACAATGCTTCATACAAAATTGAGACCAAGAAGTGATCTCACAATTCTGCCAATCAAACTGGGGGTTATGCAGCTGCAACCAAGGGAACCCCAGAATGACTGCATGGTGAGGGGGATGAATTATCTGGAACTACTGTTCCTCCCTGTGAAGATCCCCAATCGTCATAGGTAGTGATATGGTTTCAAAAGTGATCTGAGCTGGTTCTAATGGTCTGCCGTCAATGGCTTCAATGGCTAGAGGTGATTCCCTTTTAACCAGCAGAAGTTTGTGCAGTTCAGCATAGTCACTATCCATAAAGTAACCGGCCGTGCCGGAATCAATTAGGGCCAGAACCTCCACTGATCGATCTGCCCACGAAAATACCACCTGGATCATGGGTTTTTGTATGATAGGATCTGGGGACGGTTGAACACCATCTAGGGCCTGTCCCCCGAGGACCCTAGGTGCGTTCGTTTCCCATAAGTATGGGACAGGTTCTTAGCATGTGTCCAGCTTTGCCACAGTATAAGCATAACCCCTGCCTCCTGCGGTGTGCCCGTTCCTCCTTAGTTAACCTGGTAAACCCTAGCTGCATAGGTTCACAGGATTCTTGTATGCGGTCATTAGGTTTAGGCAACGAGGGAGGGTTGGGTGGGCACAATGAACTACTAAACCCACCACCTTTAGGCCGTAGCCTACGGTCTTTTGCCACAAGTCTCTCACGGATCCGAGTGTCAATCAGAATGGCATAATCTATATATTCGTCTAAATCGTTAGGCAATTCTCTAGCTGCGGTCTCATCTTTGATATGGTCTGCCAGACCTTGAGCAAAGGCTGCCACCAATGCCTCATTGTTCCAACCTACCTCTGCTGCTAATGTGCGGAATTCTATGGCGTAGTCGCCCACCGTCCGATTGCCCTGTTGTATTTCCATCAGGCATTTAGCAGCAGAGGCGGTTCTACCAGGGATCTCAAATACTCTCCGAAACGTTTGCACATATTCCCTGAAATTCTTGGTGCAAGGTTTAGCACTCTCCCACAAGGGATTGGCCCATGCCAGGGCTCTGCCAGTCAGTAAGGATATCATAAACCCAACTTTACTGCGATCATTCGGAAAGTCATGAGGGGTTACTTCTAGAAATATCTCAAGTTGGTTAATAAACCCTCTGCATAGACTGGGTTCGCCATCATATCTGAGTGGCAACGGTGCGGAAGCGGTTAACCCTGACTGAGGCCACAGAAGTCACGGATAAACTCTCCGGTGTCGAAACTGGGGGGACCACCGGACTCAGGACAGGCTTGTCAGGGAGCACTGTACACTCGAGAATAGTTTGTATAGCCAGTGCCAACTGATCCAGGCGCTGCTCATGTACATCCATCCTCCAATGGATGTTCTGTGCATTACCCTTACCCTTCTTGTCTGAGGTCATGGCCCTTTCGTACTGTAATGGTTTGTTTGACTCACAGACACAGAGTTAAGATAACAACACAATTTTATTAAATACAATAATACTTAAAGAACCCTCACAGGTCCTGTAATATAACGTATATAGTACAGACACACGACAGGTTAATTATGCCCACACAGGTCCAGCATAAATATAGGAGACAAACAGTTTATGTTGACACGGGTCAAGCGTATGATAAGGTTTCCAGGTTCCAGCAATGCAGGAGTTAATGTTCCGAGGAAAGTAGAACAGTCCCATATGTTCTGGCAACCAGCTGCATCAGGAGACGCCACAGATAGAGTCCACAGTATACTGGGCCACTGAGGAAATCAGGAGAGCTACCGGTGCTGACACGGAGGCAACAATAGCAACCGGTTATGACAGAGTGGAGCGGAACCAATGGCAGAATACTGGTGCTAAACGGAGGCAACACTTGCAACTGGTTTTGACAAAGTGGAGCGCAACCAATGGTAGTGTACCGGTGCTATAACGGAGGCAACACTTGCAACCGGTTTTGACAGAGTGGAGCAAACCAATGGTAATCACGGAGGCAACACTTGCAACTGATTTTAACAGAGTGGAACGAACCAGTGCAATATACTGTGCAGTCAAGGAGGCAACACTTGCAACCGATTTTGATAGAGTGGAGCAAACCAATAGTAATGTACCGGTGTTATAACAGAGGCAGCACTTGCAACCGGTTTTGACAGAGTGGAGCAAACCAATGGTAATGTACCGGTGTTATCACAGAGGCAGCACTTGCAACCGGTTTTGACAGAGTGGAGCAAACCAATGGTAATCACGGAGGCAACACTTGCAACTGATTTTAACAGAGTGGAACGAACCAGTGCAGTATACCGGTGCAATCACAAAGGCAACACTTGCAACCGGGTAGACAGAGCGTAGCCAATGGCAATGTACCGGTGCTATAACGGAGGCAACACTTGCAACCGGTTTAGACAGAGTGGAGCAAACCAATGGTGGTATACCGGTGCAATTACGGAGGCAAAACATGAACTGGTTTTGACAGAGAGGAGCAACCAATGGCAGAATACCGGTGCACTCATGGAGGCAACACTGACAACCGGTATGGAACAGAGCACTAGGCCAGAGGAGCAAATGGAATACAGGCAAGCCTGCAAGGCAGAGGTGCCAAACAGTAAGTCACCGGAAGTCAAAATGACGCCGAAGCAGCTAGTACCACAACGGGGAACTGCCAAGTTGGGATCCAGGAGCAGGAACATCAGCCAGGCCGGGTCAGGACACAGGAGCAGGAACGTCAGCCAATCCGGGTCGGTACACGGGAGCAGGAACGTCAGCCAGGCCGGGTCGGTACACAGGAACAATCACTGGAGAGTAGTCAGGCAGTCTGGGTCGGTTCACAGGCAGAGGAACAGGATAGTAGTCAGGCAAGCCAAATTGGTACACTGGAAACCTCAATACAAATGTGGGACTGGCACAGGAACACCACGAAAGGGCAGTGATAAGGTGCAGGAGCCCAGTATATAAAGGCAATACTGGGCGGGCTAAACACAGGGCAACCAATGAGGACCTCATACAGGGTAATTGACAGAAAAATGAAAAAACAAGGAATCACGGGCACCGTGATATGCGTCCCCTAGCTCCAAAACCTATGGGCCCAGCGATCTGGTTTCTCCAGATTCTTCCAAGCATGGAGAGAGACCCAGTCTGGCCCCTACTAGGTCTTGCGCTAGGGCCCGTGTGTCTTCATTGGGATTCTTTCTTAGTTTGGGGCCTAGGTCGCTGTTTCTGTGGCAATGTACTCTTTCCTCCAGATGCCTTCCTGATTATCTCCTCAAGGTATTCTGCAAACAATGAGGTCCCATTGAAAGGTAGGGAGACAATCTTACTCTTAGAGGATGTGTCCGCATTCCAGGGTTTGAGCCATAAAGCTCTTCTAGAGGCTATAGTAAGAGCAGATGATCTAGCCAGGAGGCGGATGATGTCCAGGGATGTGTCACAAGAGAAATGTGTAGTTTTTTTCATGACTGAAACTTCCTTTAAAAGCTTCGATCTGGAAATATTGGATTCAATTTCCTCCTCCAGGCCTGTTAGCCAGATTCTCATAGTGCGGGCCAGGCAAGCCACTGCTGTGGCTACTTTGAGCTTATAACCCAATACCTCAAACTGTCATTTAAGAATACCATTGAGCTACCACTCCATAGGATCCCGCAGTGAGCTTCCATCTTCAAGGGGAAGAGTAGTGCTTCTAGCTAGCTGGGTAGGACAAAAGAAACTGGCGCAGTAAGCGGGCACACACCTGTAAAGAATCCTGATAGGTCCTACCCAGCTGGAGGGCGGAGACATTAACCCAACTTAAATGTTCAGGAGGGACACAGAAGAAAATTGCAGTTTCATTTTAAACATACAGATTTGAGCTGTAATAACTTTTGAATGAAAACTCTTTCAGCAGTGGGAGTCTCCTTGTTTTACTCAGCATGAAAAGGTATTTAACATATTTTAATAATACAAAGTTTACCACTAGTGATGATCGAGCACCCCAATGCTCGGGTGTTCGGGTGCTCTGGCCGAGCGCCCCCGGAGGCTCGAGTGCTCGGCCGAGCACCCGAGCCCCATTGAAGTCAATGGGAGGACTCGAGCATTACACCAGGCACCCCCTGCTCTGATGAGGGGAGGGTGCCTGGTTCATAGGAAAAGGTCAGAAAATGATGGAAACACCACAGAAATGGTTCAGGGACAGCATAGGGAGGATGTCTGGATGCATCTTGGACTCCAACGTCGCTGCTGGGAACGATGTTTCGCCCGTAGTACGCCATTTTTACAGACTGACCGTAAAACACACAAAAAGGAAGATAAAAACGACTTTAGGCGAAAAATTGTTACCAAACAGTATTTGCTGTATATTTACTTGTATATCATCTGCAAATTCTGCAAAAAATGTCATCGATTTTTCGGAACTGGGGCCATGATTAAGAGGGAAACGTGCGCAGCGTAAAGCAGGTGTTCAACGTGGTTATGGCCCAGGTAAGGTACAGCATTCAGGAACGGAGGCCGCAGCTACCACAGGTTTTACAACATGTCCGTTTGCCCTTGTTAAGTCCAAAATTTATAGTCGGAACAGTGGGGTCTGATCCATTGAGTAAAAGTGACAAAGTGACTTAGTGGATGAAGCCAAGAACTACCTTCTGCTCTGTCGAACACCCCAGCCCTATTTAATTCAATGGGAGGACCTGAGGCACTCCGATACAACCTGTATATCACAAAATGGAGGGCCTCATTCACATTGTGGTACAATAGTTCAGGTAGTGGTCCAACACTCATAAAGCCTATGCACTAAGTGAAAGGGCTGCCAAAAATTAGACTGAAATGTCACTCCAATACACCCTTTATTACACATAAAGGAGGGCATCATACACAGCCTTGAAAAATTAGGATTAATGGCCTGCTGGTGACCCTCTAAAACATTAGGGGCGAGGGCATACCGCTAAGCTGACCATCTAAAACATTAGGAATGAGGGTCTGCTGCTGAGCCGACCATCTAAAACATTATGGGTGAGGGTCTGCTGAGGAGCTGACCATCCTAAACATTATATGCGAAGGCCCGCTAGTGAGCTGACGCTATAAAACATTATATGAGAGGGCCCGCTAGAGAGCTGACCCAATTAAACAATATATGAGAAGGCCCGCTGGTGAGCTGACCTATACAAAAATTGTCAAACAGGGCCCGCTGGTGAGCTGGCCCTATATAAAAATTATATCACAGGGCCCGCTGGTGAGCTGGCCCTATATAAAAATTATATCACTGGGTATATGGAAGAGGAGGAGGAGGATGAGAAGATTAAGAGTCAACCATATACCCGTTTTTTGGGTGGAAGGGGTGAATGGGAATACAGAGTATTCCCATCATTGTAAATAACATATCTAAAGTGACTTTATGTTCACCCGGGGCTTTCCTCCAGTGGAGTGGAGAAGTCAGGGGAAATCCAGGCCTTGTTCATTTTTATAAGTGTCAACTAGTGATGAGCGAGCACCCCAATGCTCGGGTGTTCGGGTGCTCTGACCGAGCACCCCCGGAGGCTCGAGTGCTCGGCCGAGCACCCGAGCCCCATTGAAGTCAATGGGAGGACTCGAGCATTACACCAGGCACCCCCTGCTCTGATGAGGGGAGGGTGCCTGGTCCATAGGAAAAGGGCAGAAAATTATGGAAACACCACAGAAATGGTTCAGGGACAGCATAGGGAGGATGTCTGGATGCATCTTGGACTCCAACATCGCTGCTGGGAACGATCTTTCGCCCGTAGTACGCCATTTTTACAGACTGACCGTAAAACACACAAAAAGGCAGATAAAAACGACTTTAGGCGAAAAATTGTTACCAAAAAGTATTTTCTGTATATTTACTTGTATATCATCTGCAAATTCTCCCAAAAATGTCCTCGATTTTTCTGAACTGAGGCCATGATTAAGAGGGAAACGTGCGCAGAGGCAAATTCTCCCAAAAATTTCCTTGATTTTTCTGAACTGAGGCCATGATTAAGAGGGAAACGTGCGCTGAGCCGACCATCTAAAACATTATGGGTGAGGGTCTGCTGCGGAGCTGACCATCCTAAACATTATATGCGAAGGCCCGCTAGTGAGCTGACGCTGTAAAACATTATATGAGAAGGCCTGCTGGTGAGCTGACCTATACAAAAATTGTCAAACAGGGCCCGCTGGTGAGCTGGCCCTATATAAAAATTATATCACAGGGCCCGCTGGTGAGCTGGCCCTATATAAAAATTATATCCCAGGGTATATGGAAGAGAGTCAACCATATACCCATTTTTTGGGTGGAAGGGGTGAATGGGAATACAGAGTATTCCCATCATTGTAAATAACATATATAAAGTGAGTTTATGTTCCCCCGGGGCTTTCCTCCAGTGGAGTGGAGAAGTCAGGGGAAATCCAGGCCTTGTTCATTTTTATAAGTGTCAACCTATCAGCATTGTCGGTGGAAAGGCGGATACGCTTATCTGTTATGATGCCACCAGCAGCACTAAATACCCGCTCAGACAGAACGCTGGCGGCAGGGCAGGCCAGCACCTCCAAGGCGTAGAGTGCCAGTTCATACCACGTGTCCAGCTTGGACACCCAGTAGTTGTAAGGTACAGAGGGATCATTGAGGACGCTGACACGGTCTGCTACGTACTCCTTCACCATCTTCCAAAACTTTTCCCTCCTTGTGACACTAGGCTGCGCATCAGGTTGAGGGTGCTGGCGGGATGTCATGAAGGTGTCCCACGCCTTGGAGAGTGTTGCCCTGCCTTTCTCGGAACTGCTGTGTGCTCCCCTTTTCTCCCCTTCTCGGTTGGCCAAGGTAGCACGTACTCTGCCGCCAGCGTTGTCAGATGGAAAATTTTGGAGCAATTTTTCGACAAGAACCTTCTGGTATTGCACCATTTTGCTTGTCCTCTCCACCGGAGGAATGAGAGATGAGAAATTCTCTTTGTAGCGGGGGTCCAGAAGGGTGAACACCCAGTAATCCGTGTTGTCTAAAATGCGTATAACGCGTGGGTCACGGGAAAGGCAGCCTAACATAAAGTCAGCCATGTGTGCCAGAGTACCAACAGGCAAGATTTTGCTGTCCTCACCAGGAGGATGACTCTCAATCTCCTCATCCTCTTCCTCCTCTTCTGCCCACCCACGCTGAAGAGATGGAACTAAAGTTCCATGGCTACCCTCTGTAGCGGAGGCAACCGTGTCTTCCTCCTCCTCCTCCTCCGCCTCCTCCAATTGTCGCTGAGAAGATGAAGTGAGGGTGCTCTGGCTATCAACTTGTGTAAGCTCTTCCTCCCGCATTTCCATCTCTTCCACATGCA
Organism: Rhinophrynus dorsalis; assembly: GCA_037306005.1. Lineage (NCBI taxonomy): Eukaryota > Metazoa > Chordata > Amphibia > Anura > Rhinophrynidae > Rhinophrynus > Rhinophrynus dorsalis. Next base: position 525,683,901 of record CM074721.1, read on the forward strand.
AAGCGTCGGTTTTAATTGTGAGCAGCGAGCGTTTCAGTAGACACAGAAGTGGGATGGTTACACTGATAATAGCGTTATCGCCGCTCACCATCTGTGTCGATTCCTCAAAATTGCGTAAAACCTCGCAGAGGTCTGACATCCATTCCCACTCCTCACTTCTGATTACAGGAAGTTGAACGGAGAGGCGACGACCGTGTAACAGCTGGTACTCCACTACTGCCCTCTGCTGCTCACAAAGCCGGGCCAACATGTGGAAGGTGGAGTTCCAGCACGTGCTCACGTCACACAGCAGCCGGTGAGCTGGCAATTGTAAGCGCTGCTGCAGCTTCAACAGGCCGGCTGAAGCTGTAGATGACTTACGGAAATGTGCACACACGCGGCGCACCTTGGTCAAGAGATCATGCAAATTGGGGTAGGTTTTTAGAAATCGCTGAACCACTAAATTAAATACATGCGCTAGGCATGGTACGTGTGTGAGCTTGCCGAGCTCCAAAGCCGCCACCAAGTTACGCCTGGTTGCAGGTTGAGTGGCGAGAGCCACTGCTCGGTCTGGTGACTAATCCCCTGCAACAGCTCTGAGGCCGTGTGCTGTTTGTCCCCAAGGCAGATCAGCTTCAGCACGGCCTGTTGACGCTTCCCCACTGCAGTGCTACACTGCTTCCAGCTACCGGCTGATGGGTGAGTGGCGCTGCGTGCAGAGAATTCGGAGGTGGAAACGGAGGAGGAGGAGCCAATAACGTAGGTGCTGGCGGAAACCCTGATGGAGGTAGGGCCCGCAATCCTCGGCGTGGGTAGCACCCATGCCATCCCAGGGTCCGAGTCGCTCCCAGCCTCCACGACATTCACCAAGTGCCGTCAGGGAAATGTAGCGTCCCTGGCCACAAGCACTTGTCCATGTGTCAGTCGTTAAGTGGACCTTCCCAGTAACTGCGTTGGTCAGGGCACGGGTGATGTTACGGGACACATGGTGGTGTAATGCGGGGATGGCACACCGGGAAAAGTAGTGGCGGCTGGGGACCGCGTACCGAGGGACAGCTGCTGCCATCAGGCTGCGGAAGGACTCCACAAGCCTAAATGGCAGCATTTCGATGGCCAGTAATTTGGAAAGGTGTGAGGTTAGTGCTATGGCCTGTGGGTGGGTGGCTGGGTATTTTCGCTTGCGCTCAAATGCCTGGGGTAACGACATTTGGACGCTGCGCTGGGACAGGGAAGTGGATGTGGTCGCTGATGGTGCTTCAGATGGTACAGGTGCAGGGCGGGAGGTATGCGGGCCTGCGCCTTCGGCAGGCGATTGGCCGGCACCGAAAACAGGGGAAGAGGAGGCAGTGGTGTGGCCTGCAGACACAGATGGGCGATCCAGGCGTTCCTCCCACTTATTACGGTGCTTGGATGCCATGTGTCGGATCATGCTGGTGGTGGTGAGGTTTCTAGTGTTCATGCCTCGGCTCATTCTGGTGTGGCACAGGTTGCAAACTACAATTCTTTTGTCGTCCGCACTTTCCTTAAAAAAACGCCATACCGCGGAACACCTACCCCTTGGCAAGGGAGATTTAAGCAAGGGGGTGCTCCGTGGAACATTTGCGGGCCGGTTTGGTGCGGTCCGCCTTCTTTCTGTAGCCACACCACTGCCTCTTCCAGCCTGTTGCGGTGCTGCAGATGGCTCAACCTCAGGACTGCTGTCATCGCTCGGCTCTACACCTTCCCAGGTGGGGTCAGTCACCTCATCGTCCACCAAGTCCTCCTCCACTTCCTCACTCTGATCATCCTCCTCATGTCTTGATCCCACCACATACTCAGTCATTGACAACTGTATATCATCCTCCTCATCAAGGTCTTGAGACAGTAATAGTGGTTGATTTAATGGCAACTGTGTCTCATCATCATCATCATCCACTACTTCCTTTGACCTTAAATGCCGTTCACATCTGTCATCTTCTTGTGATTGGGTACCCTCTAGAGGTTGTGAATCAGGGCACAAGATGTCATGTTCCTCTGCAAGCGTGCTTGGAGAGAGGGTCAAATGAAGGATTGGTGATGAGACGAGCTCCTCACTATATCCCAGTGTGGGATCACTTCTTTGACCAGACCCTCTATGGTGGGAGGAAGGATGATCAGAGTGAGGATTATGTTGACCAGACTCTTGGCTACTGAGAGTGGACTTGGTGGAAGACAGGGTGGTGCTTAACCGACTGGAAGCAGTATCAGCTGACATCCAACCGACCACCTGTTCGCAGTGGTCGGACCTCGAGAGTGATGTTCTGCGACGCCCTGTAAAATGAGACATGAAGCTAGGTATGGTGGATGTCTTTCTTTCTTGTGCTCTGGCACCAGGCACAGTTTCTACGCGTCCTGACCCGCGCCCTGAACTATCAGGATCACGTCCACTTCCCCGTCCCTTTTTACCCGCCTTCTTCATATTACACGGAATATGTGCTGCAAATCTGCAACTTTGCACAGTACACAGAATGTGCTGCTAAACTGCGGCGACGCACACTGAATGGAATATGTGACTTTGATATTTTACAGTTTGAAGACTTAACAGTATTTCTTCCTATTCTGCAACTGTGCACAGTACACAGAATGTGCTGCTAAACTGCGGCGACGCACACTGAATGGAATATGTGACTTTGATATTTTACAGTTTGAAGACTTAACAGTATTTCTTCCTATTCTGCAACTTTGCACAGTAAACAGAATTTGCTGCTTATCTGCGGCTACGCACAGTGAATGGAATATGTGACTTTGATATTTTACAGTTTGAAGACTTAACAGTATTTCTTCCTATTCGGCAACTGTGCACAGTACACAGAATGTGCTGCTAAACTGCGGCGACGCACACTGAATGGAATATGTGACTTTGATATTTTACAGTTTGAAGACTTAACAGTATTTCTTCCTATTCTGCAACTGTGCACAGTACACAGAATGTGCTGCTAAACTGCGGCGACGCACACTGAATGGAATATGTGACTTTGATATTTTACAGTTTGAAGACTTAACAGTATTTCTTCCTATTCTGCAACTGTGAACAGTACACAGAATGTGCTGCTAAACTGCGGCAACGCACACTGAATGGAATATGTGACTTTGATATTTTACAGTTTGAAGACTTAACAGTATTTCTTCCTATTCTGCAACTGTGCACAGTACACAGAATGTGCTGCTAAACTGCGGCGACGCACACTGAATGGAATATGTGACTTTGATATTTTACAGTTTGAAGACTTAACAGTATTTCTTCCTATTCTGCAACTTTGCACAGTAAACAGAATTTGCTGCTTATCTGCGGCTACGCACACTGAATGGAATATGTGACTTTGATATTTTACAGTTTGAAGACTTAACAGTATTTTTTCCTATTCTGCAACTGTGCACAGTACACAGAATGTGCTGCTAAACTGCGGCGACGCACAGTGAATGGAATATGTGACTTTGATATTTTACAGTTTGAAGACTTAACAGTATTTCCTCCTATTCTGCAACTTTGCACAGTAAACAGAATTTACTGCTTATCTGCGGCTACGCACAGTGAATGGAATATGTGACTTTGATATTTTACAGTTTGAAGACTTAACAGTATTTCTTCCTATTCTGCAACTGTGCACAGTACACAGAATGTGCTGCTAAACTGCGGCGACGCACACTGAATGGAATATGTGACTTTGATATTTTACAGTTTGAAGACTTAACAGTATTTCTTCCTATTCTGCAACTGTGCACAGTACACAGAATGTGCTGCTAAACTGCGGCGACGCACACTGAATGGAATATGTGACTTTAATATTTTACAGTTTGAAGACTTAACAGTATTTCTTCCTATTCTGCAACTGTGCACAGTACACAGAATGTGCTGCTAAACTGCGGCGACGCACACTGAATGGAATATGTGACTTTGATATTTTACAGTTTGAAGACTTAACAGTATTTCTTCCTATTCTGCAACTGTGCACAGTACACAGAATGTGCTGCTAAACTGCGGCGACGCACACTGAATGGAATATGTGACTTTGATATTTTACAGTTTGAAGACTTAACAGAATGTGCTCTAATCTGCAACTTTGCACACTAAACAGAATGTGCTCTAATCTGCAACTTTGCACACTAAACAGAATGTGCTCTAATCTGCAACTTTGCACACTAAAAAGAATGTGCTGCTAATCTGCAACTTTGCACACTGAACAGAATGTGCTCTAATCTGCAACTTTGCACACTAAACAGAATGTGCTCTAATCTGCAACTTTGCACACTAAACAGAATATATGAAGTTTTTTTTTTTTTGTTTTTTTTCCCCACACACAAAATAAACTGCTGCCCCCACACACAGTAGTCCTAAAAAGGACTTTTGGGTCTTTTTTTTTACAAATTTGCTTTTTTTCTCCCTACACTGACTTTCCCTTCCTATCCTCATCTCTCCCTGGCTAAGACTGAGCCGAACTCGCTGGTCAGGTGCTATACAGCACCCGACCACGGGTTCTGGCCAGCCAATCAGTGTAATGCCAGCAGCCAACATGGCTGCTGGCATTACACTGATGTCAGAGCCTCCCTGCACGTTTATTGGCTGCGCAGAAGCCGCGAAACGTGCGGGGAGGAGACCCGAACATGGCGTGCGAGCACATGCGGTACTCGTACGAGTACCGCCATGTGCCGAGCAGAGCGATGCTCGAGCCGATCCGAGCATCGGCCGAGCATGCTCGCTCAACACTAGTGTCAACCTATCAGCATTTTCGGTGGAAAGGCGGATACGCTTATCTGTTATGATGCCACCAGCAGCACTAAATACCCGCTCAGACAGAACGCTGGCGGCAGGGCAGGCCAGCACCTCCAAGGCGTAGAGTGCCAGTTCATACCACGTGTCCAGCTTGGACACCCAGTAGTTGTAAGGCACAGAGGGATCATTGAGGATGCTGACACGGTCTGCTACGTACTCCTTCACCATCTTCCAAAACTTTTCCCTCCTTGTGACACTAGGCTGCGCATCAGGGTGAGGGTGCTGGCGGGGTGTCATGAAGGTGTCCCACGCCTTGGAGAGTGTTGCCCTGCCTTTCTCGGAACTGCTGTGTGCTCCCCTTTTCTCCCCTTCTCGGTTGGCCAAGGTAGCACGTACTCTGCCGCCAGCGTTGTCAGATGGAAAATTTTGGAGCAATTTTTCGACAAGAACCTTCTGGTATTGCACCATTTTGCTTGTCCTCTCCACCGGAGGAATGAGAGATGAGAAATTCTCTTTGTAGCGGGGGTCCAGAAGGGTGAACACCCAGTAATCCGTGTTGTCTAAAATGTGTATAACGCGTGGGTCACGGGAAAGGCAGCCTAACATAAAGTCAGCCATGTGTGCCAGAGTACCAACAGGCAAGATTTCGCTGTCCTCACCAGGAGGATGACTCTCAATCTCCTCATCCTCTTCCTCCTCTTCTGCCCACCCACGCTGAAGAGATGGAAATAAAGTTCCATGGCTACCCTCTGTAGCGGAGGCAACCGTGTCTTCCTCCTCCTCCTCCTCCTCCGCCTCCTCCAATTGTCGCTGAGAAGACGAAGTGAGGGTGCTCTGGCTATCACCTTGTGTAAGCTCTTCCTTCCCCATTTCCACCTCTTCCACATGCAAAGCGTCGGTTTTAATTGTGAGCAGAGAGCGTTTCAGTAGACACAGAAGTGGGATGGTTACACTGATAATAGCGTTATCGCCGCTCACCATCTGTGTCGATTCCTCAAAATTGCGTAAAACCTCACAGAGGTCTGACATCCATTCCCACTCCTCACTTCTGATTACAGGAAGTTGAACGGAGAGGCGACGAGCGTGTAACAGCTGGTACTCCACTACTGCCCTCTGCTGCTCACAAAGCCGGGCCAACATGTGGAAGGTGGAGTTCCAGCGCGTGCTCACGTCACACAGCAGCCGGTGAGCTGGCAATTGTAAGCGCTGCTGCAGCTTCAACAGGCTGGCTGAAGCTGTAGATGACTTACGGAAATGTGCACACACGCGGCGCACCTTCGTCAAGAGATCATGCAAATTGGGGTAGGTTTTTAGAAATCGCTGAACCACTAAATTAAATACATGCGCTAGGCATGGTATATGTGTGAGCTTGCCGAGCTCCAAAGCCGCCACCAAGTTACGCCCATTATCACACACAACCATGCCTGGTTGCAGGTTGAGTGGCGAGAGCCACTGCTCGGTCTGGTGACTAATCCCCTGCAACAGCTCTGAGGCCATGTGCTGTTTGTCCCCAAGGCAGATCAGCTTCAGCACGGCCTGTTGACGCTTCCCCACTGCAGTGCTACACTGCTTCCAGCTACCGGCTGATGGGTGAGTGGCGCTGCGCGCAGAGAATTCGGAGGTGGAAACGGAGGAGGAGGAGGAGGAGCCAATAACGTAGGTGCTGGCGGAAACCCTGATGGAGGTAGGGCCCGCAATCCTCGGCGTGGGTAGCACCTGTGCCATCCCAGGGTCCGAGTCGCTCCCAGCCTCCACGACATTCACCCAGTGTGCCGTCAGGGAAATGTAGCGTCCCTGGCCACAAGCACTTGTCCATGTGTCAGTCGTTAAGTGGACCTTCCTAGTAACTGCGTTGGTCAGGGCACGGGTGATGTTACGGGACACATGGTGGTGTAATGTGGGGACGGCACACCGGGAAAAGTAGTGGCGGCTGGGGACTGCGTACCGAGGGACAGCTGCTGCCATCAGGCTGCGGAAGGACTCAGTCTCCACAAGCCTAAATGGCAGCATTTCGATGGCCAGTAATTTGGAAAGGTGTGAGGTTAGTGCTATGGCCTGTGGGTGGGTGGCTGGGTATTTTTGCTTGCGCTCAAATGCCTGGGGTAACGACATTTGGACGCTGCGCTGGGACAGGGAAGTGGATGTGGTCGCTGATGGTGCTTCAGATGGTACAGGTGCAGGGTGGGAGGTATGCGGGCCTGCGCCTTCGACAGGCGATTGGCCGGCACCGAAAACAGGGGAAGAGGAGGCAGTGGTGTGGCCTGGTGGTGAGGTTTCTAGTGTTCATGCCTCGGCTCATTCTGGTGTGGCACAGGTTGCAAACTACAATTTTTTTGTCGTCCGCACTTTCCTTAAAAAAACGCCATACCGCGGAACACCTAGCCCTTGGCAAGGGAGATTTACGCAAGGGGGTGCTCCGTGGAACATTTGCGGGCCGGTTTGGTGCGGTCCGCCTTCTTTCTTTAGCCACACCACTGCCTCTTCCAGCCTGTTGCGGTGCTGCAGATGGCTCACCCTCAGGACTGCTGTCATCGCTCGGCTCTCCACCTTCCCAGGTGGGGTCAGTGACCTCATCGTCCACCAAGTCCTCCTCCACTTCCTCACTCTGATCATCCTCCTCATTTCTTGATCCCACCACATACTCAGTCATTGACAACTGTGTATCATCCTCCTCATCAAGGTCTTGAGACAGTAATTGTGGTTGATTTGATGGCAACTGTGTCTCATCATCATCATCATCCACTTCCTTTGACCTTAAATGCCGTTCCCCTCTGTCATCTTCTTGTGATTGGGTACCCTCTAGAGGTTGTGAATCAGGGCACAAGATCTCATGTTCCTCTGCAAGCGTGCTTGGAGAGAGGTTCAAATCAAGGATTGGTGATGAGACAAGCTCCTCACTATATCCCAGTGTGGGATCACTTCTTTGGCCAGACCCTCTATGGTGGGAGGAAGGATGATCAGGGTGAGGATTATGTTGACCAGACTCTTGGCTAGTGAGAGTGGACTTGGTGGAAGACAGGGTGGTGCTTAACCGACTGGAAGCAGTATCAGCTGAAATCCAACCGACCACCTGTTCGCAGTGGTCGGACCTCGAGAGTGATGTCCTGCGACGCCCTGTAAACTGAGACATGAAGCTAGGTATGGTGGATGTCTTTCTTTCTTGTGCTCTGGCACCAGGCACAGTTTCTACACGTCCTGACCCGCGCCCTGAACTATCAGGATCACGTCCACTTCCCCGTCCCTTTTTACCCGCCTTCTTCATATTACACGGAATATGTGCCGCTAATCTGCGGCTAGGCACAGTGAACGGAATATGTGACGTTAATTTGTGAATTTGCACACTAAACAATATGTGCCGCTAATCTGCGGCTAGGCACACTAAACAGAATGTGACGCTAATCTGCGGCTAGGCACAGTGAACGGAATATGTGACGTTAATTTGTGAATTTGCACACTAAACAATATGTGCCGCTAATCTGCGGCTAGGCACACTAAACAGAATGTGACGCTAATCTGCGGCTAGGCACAGTGAACGGAATATGTGACGTTAATTTGTGAATTTGCACACTAAACAATATGTGCCGCTAATCTGCGGCTAGGCACACTAAACAGAATGTGACGCTAATCTGCGGCTAGGCACACGAAACAGAATGTGACGCTAATCTGCGGCTAGGCACACGAAACAGAATGTGACGCTAATCTGCGGCTAGGCACAGTGAACGGAATATGTGACGTTAATTTGTGAATTTGCACACTAAACAGAGTGTGACAATAATCTATGGCTAGGCACACGTTTAAAATGGCCCTTTTTGTCGCTGCGTTGTACAATATTTGTCCCTGTGCACCTAGTACAATGTCACCTTACTAATATCCCACCTTAAAAAAAAAAATGAAATTGTGCCCCCCCAAACAAAATATAAATGCTGCCCCCACACACAACAGTCCTAAAAAGGACTTTTGGGTCTTGAAATACTACCAACACTTTTATTCTCCCTGCACTGACTTTCCCTGCCTGATCGCATCTCTCCCTGGCTGAGAATGAGCAGAACTCGCGAGTCGGGTGCTATACAGCACCCGATCACGAGTTCTGGCCAGCCAATCAGTGTAATGCCAGCAGCCAACATGGCTGCTGGCATTACACTGATGTCAGAGCCTCCCCGCACGTTTATTGGCTGCGCAGCAGCCGCGAAACGTGCGGGGAGGAGACCCGAACATGGCGGGCGAGCACATGCGGTTCTCGTACGAGTACCGCCATGTGCTGAGCAGAGCGATGCTCGAGCCGAACCGAGCTTCGGCCGAGCATGCTCGCTCATCACTATTTACTACTCTTTTAAAATCACCTTATGCACTAAAGCAGGAGTAGGCATCCTTTAGGACTTCAGCTGTTGGGGACTGCAACACCCATGATCCCCAACCAGCCAACAGCTGGTCAAGGATGATAGTAAGTGTAGTTCTCAACAGCTGGAGGGCCTCAGTTGGCCTGGAGTAACATCTCTCTGACTTTGAAAAAGAGTCTCCATAGAGCAGGAGTAGCCAACCCAGGTCCTCCAGAGCTACCAAAAATGCATGAATCAGCACAGGTGGATTCAATAGAGTGACCGAGCCACTGATTGATTCACCTGTGTTCCAGCAGAGAGAGATAAAAAATATGCAATGATGGTAGCTCTTAAGAAACATGGTTTGCTAACCCTGCCATGGAGTAATATAGGAATTATAGAGATTTTTCTGACAGGAGAGGTATCGTTCATATTAGTGCATATATTTTTCATTAAAAACATTTCCTTTAATAGCAATAAGGAGACTCCCATTGGTACTTCACTGTATTCACCTGCACCTAACTCATTTGCACCCATCTCAATTGCACCCAACTCAATTGTACCCAACTCAACTCAACTGTACCCAACTCAACTGCACCCAACTCACCTTCACCCAACTCAATTTCACCCAACTCAATTTCACCCAACTCCCCTTCACCCAACTCAACTGCACCTAACTCACCTTCACCCAACTCAATTTCACCCAACTCCCCTTCACCCAACTCAACTGTACCCAACTCAACTGCACCCAACTCACCTTCACCCAACTCACCTTCACCCAACTCCCCTTCACCCAACTCCCCTTCACCCAACTCAACTGTACCCATCTCGCCTTCACCCAACTCATTTTCACCCAACTCATTTTCACCCAACTCCCCTTCACCCAACTCAACTGCACCTAACTCACCTTCACCCAACTCAATTTCACCCAACTCCCCTTCACCCAACTCAACTGCACCCAACTCAACTGCACCCAACTCAACTGCACCCAACTCACCTGCACCCAACTCCCCTTCACCCAACTCAACTGCCCCCAACTCACCTTCACCCAACTCAACTGTACCCAACTCAACTGCACCCAACTCACCTTCACCCAACTCACCTTCACCCAACTCAATTTCACCCAACTCCCCTTCACCCAACTCAACTGTACCCAACTCAACTGCACCCAACTCACCTTCACCCAACTCAATTTCACCCAACTCCCCTTCACCCAACTCAACTGCACCCAACTCGCCTTCACCCAACTCATTTTCTCCCAACTCCCCTTCACCCAACTCAACTGTACCCAACTCAACTGCACCCAACTCGCCTTCACCCAACTCATTTTCACCCAACTCCCCTTCACCCAACTCAACTGCACCCAACTCACCTTCACCCAACTCACCTTCACCCAACTCAATTTCACCCAACTCCCCTTCACCCAACTAAACTGTACCCAACTCAACTGCACCCAACTCCCCTTCACCCAACTCAACTGCACCCAACTCCCCTTCACCCAACTCATTTTCACCCAACTCACCTTCACCCAACTCAACTGTACCCAACTCAACTGCACCCAACTCACCTTCACCCAACTCACCTTCACCCAACTCAATTTCACCCAACTCCCCTTCACCCAACTCAACTGTACCCAACTCAACTGCACCCAACTCACCTTCACCCAACTCAATTTCACCCAACTCCCCTTCACCCAACTCAACTGCACCCAACTCACCTTCACCCAACTCAATTTCACCCAACTCCCCTTCACCCAACTCAACTGCACCCAACTCGCCTTCACCCAACTCATTTTCACCCAACTCCCCTTCACCCAACTCAACTGTACCCAACTCAACTACACCCAACTCCCCTTCACCCAACTCAACTGCACCCAACTCGCCTTCACCCAACTCATTTTCACCCAACTCCCCTTCACCCAACTCAACTGTACCAAACTCACCTTCACCCAACTCAACTGTACCCAACTCAACTGCACCCAACTCACCTTCACCCAACTCACCTTCACCCAACTCAATTTCACCCAACTCAATTTCACCCAACTCAACTGTACCCAACTCAACTGCACCCAACTCACCTTCACCCAACTCACCTTCACCCAACTCAATTTCACCCAACTCCCCTTCACCCAACTCAACTGTACCCAACTCAACTGCACCCAACTCACCTTCACCCAACTCAATTTCACCCAACTCCCCTTCACCCAACTCAACTGTACCCAACTCAACTGCACCCAACTCACCTTCACCCAACTCAATTTCACCCAACTCCCCTTCACCCAACTCAACTGCACCCAACTCGCCTTCACCCAACTCATTTTCACCCAACTCCCCTTCACCCAACTCAACTGTACCCAACTCACCTTCACCCAACTCAACTGTACCCAACTCAACTGTACCCAACTCAACTACACCCAACTCGCCTTCACCCAACTCCCCTTCACCCAACTCAACTGCACCCAACTCGCCTTCACCCAACTCATTTTCACCCAACTCCCCTTCACCCAACTCAACTGTACCCAACTCACCTTCACCCAACTCAACTGCACCCAACTCATTTTCACCCAACTCGCCTTCACCCAACTCATTTTCACCCAACTCCCCTTCACCCAACTCAACTGTACCCAACTCACCTTCACCCAACTCAACTGCACCCAACTCATTTTCACCCAACTCAACTGTACCCAACTCACCTTCACCCAACTCAACTGTACCCAACTCAACTGTACCCAACTCAACTGCACCCAACTCAACTGTACCCAACTCAACTGTACCCAACTCAACTGCACCCAACTCGCCTTCACCCAACTCGCCTTCACCCAACTCCCCTTCACCCAACTCAACTGCACCCAACTCGCCTTCACCCAACTCATTTTCACCCAACTCCCATTCACCCAACTCAACTGTACCCAACTCAACTACACCCAACTCGCCTTCACCCAACTCATTTTCACCCAACTCCCCTTCACCCAACTCAACTGTACCCAACTCAACTGCACCCAACTCACCTTCACCCAACTCAATTTCACCCAACTCCCCTTCACCCAACTAAACTGTACCCAACTCAACTACACCCAACTCTCCTGTACCTAATACACCTGCTTATAACTCATCTGCACCTAACTCATCTGCATTTAACCCACCTGCATGTAACTCAGTTGTACATCACTCACATGCAACTAATTAATCTGCTTGTGGCAGCTCTGCTGCTGTTACCCCATCAATACACACATACATATATGCACACACAAACATTCATATAAACACACACACACACACAAAAGCAGAATGATTTTCCTCCAGTCAGGTTCCTTTCACACCCATTCCAATCCCTTAAGGGCCGAGCTGTCCAGGGGTGCGTGATCGGCTTTCTCAGTAATCACAGCACATCTTGTAGGTGCGCTGTGATCACGAAATGTCATGATGTGCCAGGGCTGTCACCGGTCCTTAACCCCTTAGGACTGGCTCTGCATGCACGTGGCTAGCACTTAAGGACCACAAACAATTTTTTTTTTTTGTGCATCTGGTACAGGGCTCCCTGAACGGCGTGCAGCCACACGGTGAGCCCTGAAATCCATGACGGTCCTGATATGTCATGGGTCCTTATGGCTCGCAAACCCATGATGTGCCAGGAATGTCATGGGTCCTGAAGGGGTTAACGGTGGGACAGTTGTGACAGTCCTGGCACGCCATCCGTTGTTAGAGAGTTATGAATTGACTAGCTGACACCTACAGTTTGCTGTATTTTTTTCCATACATGCTAAAAACAGGTCTACATTAATTAAAACAAAGGACATCCCTCAAAACTTAATTAAAAGCAACAGGATGAAACTGGAAAATCCCAAAATGCTTTTTCTGCTACTACTACTACCACTACTACAACTAATAATTATAATACCATTCAGGGTCTCAGAAGCAGTCAAGATATGTAAGTTATGTCCCACTCTGGGCCTAAGCTGATAGACTTTCTGGTCTGAAGTGTCTAATTCCAAAATGTCTATTAATAAGGAGGAAAAATATTACCACCCCCACCGTGCAGAGTTTTTTTTTTTAATATATTTTAATACTTTCAATACCGGTAAACCAGATGTTACTGATATCCGATGAGCGCTCCTCTATGATATGACGGGCTACGACTGATTCCATTACCCTATTGACCCTTTTCATTAAGTGCTCACTTAACATTACTTTAACCCTTCGAATGCCAGAGGGGTACGCAATGCATTGAGGTTGTGTTATTTTAAAACCATACTTCCCAACATTTCAAATGGCCAAAGGGGGACAATTTGTTTTAGGTGATATTGCTGGGGGCCAGGGCATTACCAGGAAATTTTAGGTTATTTTATGACCTACTAATGCCTCTTTGTGTAACTGAAAAAATGATTTAGAACAAGACCAAAGTATTTTGTTTACACAGACATTTATAAACACAGATACTGACATTTACAAAAACATTAATGTGAGTTTTATTGCTGTGGAGCAATTTGATACACTTATATACACACCACATATATACACACCAAACAGTCTGATCTGCTAAAAGAAGGACAACAGGGTGGGAAAGAGGGACATGGGGATTTGGGTCTCAAAGAGGGACTGTTTCTCCTAAAGAGGGACACAAGGTATGAACCCCTAATGTCTCCTAAACAGGGACACTTGGGAGGTATGGACCCCTAATATCTCCTAAAGAGGGACACTTGGGAGGTATGTACCCCTAATATATCCTAAAAAGGGACACTTGGGAGGAAAGGATCCCTAATATCACCTAAAGAGGGACAGTTGGGAGATATGGAGCACAATATCTCCTAAAGAGGGACACTTGGGAGGTAGGGAGCCCTAACATCGCCTAAAGAGGGACACTTGGGAGGTACAGACCCTAATATCTCCTAAAGAGGGATATGGGAGGTATGAACCCCTAATATCTACTAAAGGTAGATACTGGAGTAATGTACCACTAATGGCTTCTAAAGAGGAGAAACAGGGGACAGAGGTATTTGGATCTCAAATAGGGACTATCCCATCTGAAGAGGGACATTTCGGAGGTATGTAAATCATTATTTATTTTAATGCAATCATTGTATTCGTTTTTTACAGCTACTCCTACATCATCGGGGGGGACACATGGATCGAGTGGTGGCCAAATCTCACAGAATGTCAGGATCCACAGCACCAGAAAATCTGTAATGAATTCTTCACTTTGTCTGAAATACTGGACCTCGCAGGCTGCCCCAGCTAAGGAACCCAAGTGTTGATCTCTCTCCACTCACCAAAATACCAACTTCAGTTCCTCATCCTATAAAATGCTGTTTCTGTTATATTCACCACCGAAGAGAAGCCACTAACCCTGACTGGCTAGTGTTTCACAACATTGCGTTTTCTCTCTCTCTAAGATCAGCTAAGATTACTGGCTTAATGACCAACCTTCTCAGCAACTGGTACATTCAAGGCTAGACCAGTTTTAACCCTCTGAGTGCCAGAGAGGTATCCAAAACATTGAGCTGCAATGTGTTGTATACCTCTTTGGCACTCAAAAGGTTAAAGTGATAGTCAACCTCCATGTTTGAAATTACGTATCCTGCAAGCACATAAAATGTGAAGTCAAATTGCTTATGCTTTTTATTATTTTTTTCATCAACATATTGCTCCCTTTAACACTCAAAAGGTTAACCTATTGTTTAACCCTTTGAGTGCCAGAGGGGTATGCAACACATTGTAAAGCACTCAAAGGGTTAATTTTATACCCCTGAAATTTTATGCCCTAAATTTCTGTTTCTAGAAAGCTTTCTGTCAGGCACTCTGAAATCAGGGACAGTGAGACAATGTAACACTATCCCTACTGTAGAAAAGTCCCCTCCGCTATAGCATACAAAGCACTCTTCTACAGAGATAGTGCAACATTGTGTCACAATCACTGATTTCATGGTTCATTATAGAAAGCTCTCCGGAAACATTCACTGAGCTTCCTGTCAGGGTCTTATAGTGTAAAAAATTAGGCGAAGATAAAAAAATAATAAAGCTGGGCTTTCAAATCTGGAGAAGAGGGTCTCTTGGGACAAGAGACTGAACTGTGAGACTCTGGTTTCTTTTCATGGGACCAATGAGGGTGTAATGTGTGGTCTCTTTGCAGACCATCGTTCTGCTTTCCCATTGGTCAGCTGGAGATCACAATGCATCTCTGGCTTCACTGGCAGGTCTGTTACCAGGGGACCAGATCTGCTGATAGGGCACCGATCTATGTGATACTTGCCCTTTAAGTAATGCTCTTGCTATCATGAAGTCCATCTTACCAGTTGTTATATTGACTTTGCATTGTCCCCTACACTCATTGCTTACCCTCAGATTGTTACTATTTTCCCTTGTTTCTTGCAACAATAAAGATCACTTGAATGATAGAAAAAAATATTTTCTTTCTTTTTTTGTTTTAATTTTTTTTTTCTCAACTGTTGTGTTATTCAGGCAACGGTCATTTTAAAGGAGCAGTATACCTTTTTTGTATGGATAAAATTATGCTATAGGCCAGCAATGCCAAACTCCAAAACAATCAAGAGCCACATATGTGACATTTTGAATCATCATGTCAAACAGGGTGGCCCCTTCCCTTGGCCACTTCCTTTTTACCATGGGGAAAGTTGATGTGTATCTGTTTGGCTGCGGAGTCAGGGAGATTTGCCCCCTGCCTCCTCAGCTAACTTGCACTGTGTATTTGGTTGACAGTGGTGACTCAGGGGAGCTTCCATTCTACCCGGAGCTGGGTAGGAGTGAGCGGGATTAGGAAACCCTTGCATGTCAATGAGGGAGGCTTTCCACGTCCTACCCACTCCTACTCAAGTAGCTGGGGGCATCAGATGAGGTCTGACTTTTAATGCAATAAAATAGAAAAAATTCACAACACGGACAAAGCAATACCACACACCTGCTAGTATATGTGTATATATAAATATATATTTTTATATATATAAATAAAATCTACAGGGGTAAAGACTGGCACTCATGTGGCCTATTAGCCCTTGGTTAAAGGTAAAAAATATGCACTCACAGGTAAAGCATCAATATCAAAATCTCTTTAAAATACATATATAACACCATGTGGAAAGGAATATGCAGCAATGTTTCGGTCTGCTATCCAGGACCACTGTCAAGCCAAAAGAATGTCTGCAATAAACCATCTTTATATAGAAAAATGTAATAAGCACATGTGAGAATGAACATGCTAACAGCTGTGGCACCACGCTGAGAAACAAGTGATGCGGCACAACGGAAGTGATGAAAGACTGTGACAGTGAGGTGACTGAATATTCCAAAATGCTTTACATACTTACGTCACTTGCGTTCCAAGAGATCATGTATGGCAAAATAGCATCAGCCCATATTAAATGTTATGCAAAGTGCAATATAACTTATTAAACGTGAAATGGTGAAATAATCCCATCAGATATTCAAACACATTTTGAACACATATCAATAGAACACCAATTGATCATGTCAAACAAAATATCATTAACCCATTGTTTCAAGGATTCTTTTGGATTCCAAAGTAAATAAATAGAGACACAGATTTTATTATCAATAAGCAATAATCATAACAAAAATCATAGAATACTTATCAGCCAATGATCTCAGTGCATATGGGAGAGTTCCCTGTATGGTCTGACCACTGCTCATACAGTTCTTGCACAAACACACAGCAGGACATGTCTCATGTTCCTGATGAAGCTCTAACCAGTCCCCGCATATCTCAGCTCTTTTAAACCCTTTATCCCCCCATGATCAAGATGCTTTAACCTATCAGATTACACAGTTAGTGTCAATAACCTGCATCACCATTACATGCCTAGCTCGTGCTCTGCGGCTGCAAGAGTTAACGCAGTCTGCAAAAATCATAATTTCTATTAGTGTTGCTTGGCCTTCAAAATGTAACATAATGAACAGAAAGTAGCAGAAACATGTTATGAGCAATTGGATAAACATGTTATACCCCTGATTAAGAAACACAAATCCCTTATTAACCACTGATTAACCCCTTCTTGCTTGGGATTGGACTATATTTTCTACATCCTCATACATTCCACCCTTGGTCACATCACAATAACTGAGACTCTGTGTATCAATCAGTACGAATCAACATGCTCAGGCCTGTGCAACACCTGTCTTTTTCAGTCATATGGTGTTATTTAGTCCCACTAGTGAGGCTTTGGACTCCCAAGGAAAGAAGAAATCTCTGGGAAACAGTCCTCCTAGGTACAGGCCCAACAAAACCAGTAAGAAACATAGCACCCCAAACAGTAAGCCTTTTGGCAAAGATTCATCCATTCTAAGATCACCAGGGAAAGGGCCCCTGCATGGCGTCTCATTGGGAGCCAATGGTCTTCCATTTAAGAACAGCTTATGTGTGCTCACGGGATCAACAGCAACATGTCAGTAGGAACATACACCGGGCTAGATTACTCTTCCAGTAATACCAAAAAAGTAGCACCCTGTCCCTTGGCCAGAATTTCACCTGTCATTTTCTTACTATGTTCCCCTGTTTGCAATACCTTAACCTTGCACCTACGTCTAACAGCTGTAGTTTCTCAGAAAAGTACTGATCTGTTACCACAATGGTTATCCAACCATTAACCTCCCCCTGTTTCAGGGTCCCTGGCTTGGTAGGCTTAAGAATGATCACATTTTCACCGAAATCATCAACCCATGCATCCTCATTCCAGGTACAGCAGGTGATGATATTAGGGTGTGGAGTAAATCTTAGTTTGTACATGGGAGAAACATCAAGAATCCCAGTATAACAGTCCACAGCTCCAACACCATCAGCTGTGCCTGTCACCTCAGTGGGTGCAGTACCTCTATCCTTTACTCCTGGTAAAACCTTTTTTTGTGCAAATATCCACCCGTGGCTGTTGATCCCTTGTGTCCTGACCCAACATTCTCTCCAACAGGATACCTGCATCATCCAGCACCCTATCCCACCTCCCTAGAGTGTGTGTGGGAGTCAGCTTGCGTATTTGTTCCTTCAGCAAACCAGTCATTCTTTCAATCAGACCCCATGGCCTGTGGGTGATAAGGGACATGGTACACCCAGTGTACAGCCCATGTCTGAGCCCACTGCTTGACCATTTTGCCAGTGAAATGGGTCCCATTATCAGTTTGTATATGCACAGGAATTCCATAGAATTTAGTGATCAGATGTAACAGTTTCAGTGTTGTCTTTTGATCTCCCTGTGGCAGGGGGCCAAGGAAATCCATCTGCCAGACTTCACCACCAGGTGTCCAGGTGTGGACTTCAACTTTCTCTTCCGTACAGCCTGACCAATTGGACACTTGACCACAATGTCCTTTGCTTGATCCATAGTCAGAGGGATCCCCTTCTGGTTGGTCCACTGATAGGTAGTCAGTGTCCCTCCTGGGCATGAGCCCATTTCCCCAGCTGCAAGAGTTCATCCATAATCTGGGTGGAAATCTGTGCCAAGCTGTCAGACATTTCATTTCCTGGATGACCAGTTATCACGGTGCCCATGCTCCCTTGCTTTTGTTTTTCTGTCAGTTATCCTGTGTAATGCTCTCATTGGTTGCCCTGTGTTGAGCCCGCCCAGTATGGCCTTTATATACTGGGCTCCTGCACCCATACGGTGCCCTTTCGTGGTGTTCCTGTACCAGTGCTAACTAACTGCTCAGAGTTCCCAGTGTACCAACTTGGCCTGCCTGACTACTCTTCAGTTCCTGCTCCTGTGTACCGACCCGGGTTGCCTGACTACTCTTCAGTATCTGCTGTGTATCGACCCGGCCTAGCTGACGTTCCTGCTCCTGTGTACTGACCCGGACCGGCTGACGTTCCTGCTCCTGTGTTCTGACTTGGCCTGGCTGACGTTCCTGTGCACCGACCCGGCTTGATCAATGTTGCTGCTTCCTTGTCCTTGTCGCCTCGGCGACATTCTTAGTCCTCTGACAATCCAGTTACCATTGGCTTGTCCTCCTCCTCTGTTCCGGCAGGTTGCCAGTGTTGTCTCAGTTACTGCTCCAGCAGAGCGCCTCTGGCGTAGTCCTCCGCTACTGTCATACCGGTTGCAAGTGTGTGCCTCTGTGATTGCTCCGGTAAAGTGCCATTGGCTTGTCCTCCGCTACTGCTCCGGCAGGTTGCCAGTGTTGTCTCAGTTACTGCTCCGACAGAGCGCCTCTGGCCTAGTCCTCCGTTACTGTCATCCCAGTTGCAAGTGTGTGTGCCTCTGTGATTGCTCCAGTAAAGTGCCATTGGCTTGTCCTCCGCTACTGCTCCGGCAGGTTGCCAGTGTTGTCTCAGTTACTGCTCCGGCAGAGCACCTCTGGCCTAGTCCTCCATTACTGTCATACCGGTTGCAAGTGTGTGCCTCTGTGATTGCTCCGGTAAAGTGCCATTGGCTTGTCCTCTGCTACTGCTCTGGCAGGTTGCCAGTGTTGTCTCAGTTACTGCTCCGGCTTAGTCCTCCATTACAGTCATACCGGTTGCAAGTGTGTGCCTCCGTGATTGCTCCGGTAGTGCTCATACTACCTCAGTTTGGATGGCAGTTCACGTATGTTTGCTGACCTTGGCTTGTTAAAGTATCATTCCAGTACCTTCACACATGGGACTGTTTACCATCATTGATGAACTTTAACTCCTGCAGTGCCGGAATCCTGGGAACCTACTTCTCTTGCCTGACCTGTGTCAGTATATACTGTATGTACCTTCATGTTATGCTGGACCTGTGTGGGCATTGAATAAATTTACCTGTCGTGTGTTTTATTCAATAAAACTGTGTTTTTATCCTAACCACTGTGTCTGTGAGTCAAACAAACCGTTACACCAGTATATCCATCAGCATGTCCCACAGTAATAGGCCGCTTGTTGCCTTGTTCCCACAGGGTCTGACACAGCTCAGCACCACACCATAGGGGTTTTCCTTTGATTGTCCATTGGTCTTTCTGCCAAGTAGCCATCCAGGCAGTCCTTTATACACGGCCCATCTGTCTGTGTACAGAATCAATGGTCCAGTAGTCTCTTCAATGACCATAGCCACAGCTTTCAACTCCACCAGTTGGCTCGACCCTCCTTTTCTGGTCACATGAATGGAGGGTGTCAGTTGAGGGCTGGTATGCAGCAGCCATCCAGATCCAGCCTTTAGTAGTGACTGTTGCAGAGACATCTGTGAATCAGAAATAGCACTTCTGCTCATGAGTCAGCTATTACCAAACTTCTGCCTCATTATAAGGCCCACCACACACACACTTGAATGGGAGGTAACTCTGGCTCTACTGATTCACAATACACAACACCTGCCAACCATTTATTGATAGCAGCAGTGTCTTGTCCAGTCAGGTTGCCACTTTCTGCTAGATACCACTTACATTTCTGTAGGGTAGATCTGTTTCACTGCTGGGATGGGGCATAATTTTTTGTTGACATGTACAGCCTCCTTGACTGAAGCCAATGCTTCTTCATGCTCTTTGCCCCTATAGTATCAATCTTTTTCCAGGTCACATAATAGATGGGGTGCAGTATCAATTCCAGGTGGGGCACAAAAGACTTCCAGAAACTGAAAAAGACCAGCAGGGCTTGTGCTTCCTTAATGTTTTCCTACAGACTAGTGATAGTATCCAAGTCTTTGGCCACTTGCTCCTCTGTATCAACAAACATCATCAGTGTAATGGTATACTTGATACTGGAGTTGCCCCATGGCCTGTAAGTCTCTGGCTATTATTCCATGACGATTAGTCACTGACTGTAAATATCCTTGTGGCAGAACTACCAGTGTGTATTGCCGTCCATCCCAGGTGAAGGTGAACTGGTCCTGGGACCCAGGGTAATGGATATGGAAAAGAAAACATTGGCCAAGTCTTTGGCAGCATGCCATTGTGCAGCAGTCTGTGCAGTCCTCTCCACCAATCATATTATGTCTGGAACAGCGGCTGTTAGCGGGGGGTGCCACTGTGATAAGTCCTCTGTAGTCTGTGATTAAACGCCAGCTCCTGTCTGGCTTCTTCACAAGCCAGAATGGACCGTTGTAGGGGCTGGCTGCTTGGAGTAGGCCTTGAATAGTCTCTGTCACTTCTGTATGTCCTCCAAGAATGGACTGACCACTTCTGCTGGTGGTGGATGTACACTGGAGTCCATTTATCATGCCCCCGGACTATTGACTGAAGTGCTGAAAGGCACAAAGTATGGACTGCAGTGCCGAAAGAATAACACCCTGCCTCAGTGTATATATTTTGTCCCTTCAAAATATCCATTACCAGAATATTATCTGGAGGTTCAGTAATCAGGATCTCTGCTGGGAATATGGAATCTTTCCCCATCTGCTTTCGGCACTGCACCCGGTACGCAAGTGTCTTCCATCCTCGCAATCCCTCAACCATAACACAACCCTTAGTGTACTTTGTGTTACCCGCGTTGCTGTGAAACAGAGGCACTTCTGCCTCGGTATCCAGCAAGGCTGTTACATATGGTGGTATCCTAGGATGTCCCCAATGCAATGTCACTCTTACATATGGGAGGTAGTCCCCCAGTAGGGTCTGGGGATGGGGACCGGACGTTGTTTCATAAGGGCTTGGGAAGTGTCAATGTCTGTTGGTGTTCATTTAAGGCATTGTTGTCACGGTTTATTATGACCCTCAGACACAAGTTTTAGGTAAAAATCAATTTTATTGAAATAATAAATTGATAACGTAGGATGGCAATCACATACATACAGATATATTCAGAATATAACAAAGACAGAAGGCAGACTCTACCGGTCCTGTCAATATACCGGACAGGACAGTCTGAAGTAATAGAATGTTAGGCTCTACCGGCCCTGCCAATACAGGGTAAGGCAACCTCAGATGGAATGTGGCAAAAGGTTCTACCGGCCTTACCAATACCGGGCAGGGCAGCCCAGAGATAGTAGCAGCAGTCAGATGGTAATGGCAAATTGACAGGATCGTAAGCAACCCAGTGTACACACACTGAGACCAACAGGGGAATCGTAAAGCCGCAAGACTTTGGAGCAAACCAGCGTCCGCACGCTGGGACCAACACTGAATTGTATAGCCGATAGGCTTTTGAGCAAACCAGTGACCGCACACTGGTGTAACAAGTGCGTTTGTATAGCCGCAAGGCTTTGGAGCAAACCAGCGTCCGCACGCTGGGACCAACACAGGATTGTATAGCCGATAGGCTTTGGAGCAAACCAGTGACCGCACACTGGTGTAACAAGCGAGTTAGTATAGCCGCAAGGCTTTGGAGCAAACCAGCGTCCGCACGCTGGGACCAACACAGGATTGTATAGCCGATAGGCTTTGGAGCAAACCAGTGACCGCACACTGGTGTAACAAGCGAGTAGTATAGCCGCAAGGCTTTGGAGCAAACCAGCGTCTGCACACTGGGACCAACACAGGATTGTATAGCCGATAGGCCTTAGGAGAAAACCAGCGTCCGCACGCTGGGACCAACACAGGATTGTATAGCGGATAGGCTTTGGAGCAAACCAGTGACCGCACACTGGTGTAACGAGCGAGTTGGTATAGCCGCGAGGCTTTGGAGCAAACCAGCGACCGCACGCTGGGACCAACACAGGATTGATTAGCCGATAGGCTTTGGAGCAAACCAGTGACCGCACACTGGTGTAACAAGCAATGTCGCCGACGCGACCAGGCAGGAGGTCGCCAGGATACAGGAGCCAGGCGATGAGATGACAGGAACCAGCAACGATCAGTCAGGTCAGGAAACAGCAGAGAAGAAGT
Source organism: Rhinophrynus dorsalis (assembly GCA_037306005.1). NCBI lineage: Eukaryota > Metazoa > Chordata > Amphibia > Anura > Rhinophrynidae > Rhinophrynus > Rhinophrynus dorsalis. Next base: position 525,706,652 of record CM074721.1, read on the forward strand.
TCAGCAAGAACTGCAACACCAGAGACTAGGCCGGAACCAGGACTGGAACAACTCAGCAGGCAGGAAACACTGGAACAGTAGTGATCAGGAACTCAGGAACACATGAGATCAGGAACTCAGGAACACTGGAACAGAGGCCCAGCTATCACTGGCATAGTGATAGCAAGAAGGTCAGAAACAACACGAAAGGGCACTCAAAGGGTGCCCAATCCAGGTTTAAATAGGCAATAAGAGGCGGGCTATCTGCAGACAGCCAATAGAAGCCCCCTACTGGTGACAGACAAGGAACTGCAGCAATCACGGGCACCGTGATAGTACCCCCCTTTCAAAGACCCCCTCTCCTAGAATAGGGTTTAGGTTTCTGTGGGTAATTGGCATGAAAGACCCTAGTTAGCCTAGGTGCATGAAGGTCCTTACTATCCACCCATGATCGATCCTCAGGACCGTACCCTTTCCAATGTACCAGGTACTGTACCCTTCCTCTAAGCCTACGGGAATCAATAATGCTCTGAACCTCGTACTCCTCCTGGCCCTCGACCTCAACAGGTCCTGGCACCACAGGTGTGGTAGTATAGCGATTGCAAACCAGAGGCTTAAGAAGGGACACATGGAACACATTATGGATACGCATTGATGCAGGTAGTTCTAGTGCATAGGAGACAGGGTTAATTTTGCGAATAACTCTGTATGGACCAATAAACCGGGGAGCCAACTTATTAGACGGAACCTGCAACTTGAGATTTCTGGAGGAAAGCCATACTCTATCCCCAACCTGAAAGGAAACCGCTGGAAGCCTTCTGCGATTGGCATGGTGCTGATGACGCTGAAATGACTGACCAAGTGCCCTCTGAACTTGTGCCCATGTGGAACGGAGTTGCTCGATATGCTCATCCAGAGCTGGAATCTGTTGCGTCTGAAATGAATCTGGAAGCAAACAGGGCTGGAACCCATAATTAATCAGAAACGGAGAGCTCCCAGATGAAGAATTGACCGCACAGTTCCTGGCGAACTCTGCCCAAGGCAACAAGTCGGACCAATTATCATGATGGTCAGTAACGAAACAACGGAGAAATTATTCCAAGCCCTGATTAGCTCGTTCAGTGGCTCCATTGGTCTGGGGATGGTAGGCAGAGGACAAGGACAGCTGTATGCCCATCTGTTGGCAAAATGCCCTCCAAAATCTAGACACAAACTGGCTCCCCCTGTCAGACACCAGTACCCTAGGCACTCCATGCAACCGGAATACTTCTCTGGCAAACACCATTGCCAATTCCTTAGCTGAAGGAAGGCCACGGAGGGGCACGAAATGAGCCATTTTAGAAAACCTGTCCACCACCATGAATATAAAGGAATACCCCTTAGACATAGGCAATTCTCCCATAAAATCAATGGAAACATGAGACCAGGGGCGTTCGCCATTAGGCACCGGTTGAAGCAAGCCCACTGGGAGATGTCTCGGGGTTTTAGCGCGGGCGCAGGTGGCACAGGCATTCGTAAATTCAGCACAATCGTTTCTCATGGAAGGCCACCAAAATAACTGAGAAAGGGACCATAACAATTGGTCTCTACCAATATGTCCCGCAGCCTTAGAGGAATGGTAGGTTTCGAGCAACCTAGTACGAAATGGTTCAGCGACAAAACATTTGCCCATTGGGGTTTCATGGGGAGCGGACCCCTGAGAGACCAGGATCTCCTCCCCTAAAGGAGAAGTAATACTCGTGCGTATAGTAGCCAGTATTCTATCAGGTTGGATGATAGGTGCTGGTGCTTCCACTCTGTCACTGTCGGTCTCAAATTGTCTTGACAGTGCATCAGCCCTGATATTCTTTGACCCCGGTAAATATGATACAATGAAATTAAATCGAGACTAGAACAGTGCCCACCTGGCCTGACGAGAGGACAATCTCTTGGCCTCCGAGAGATAAGTCAGATTTTTATGATCTGTTAGAATTAAGACAGGATTCTTAGTACCTTCAAGCAAATGACGCCATTCCTTAAGAGCGAGGATAATGGCCAATAATTCTCTGTCACCTATCTCATAGTGGCTTTGAGTGACAGTCAACTTTTTTGAGAAAAACCCACAAGGTCTGAGAGTTCCACCTTTATCGTGTCGTTGCGAAAGTACTGCCCCGACCCCAATATCTGAGGCATCAACCTCTAACGTAAATGGAAGGAGGAGGATTGGGGTGGGATAACACAGGAGCCGCAGCAAATGCCAGCTTCAAATTCTCAAAGGCATTCTCAGCAGATAGCGGCCAACAAGAAGGATTAGCACCCTTGTGCGTAAGATCGGACAGAGGTTTGACAATGGAAGAAAAGTTCTTAATAAACCTCCTATAATAATTAGCGAAACCCAGGAAACGCTGTATGGCTTTAAGACCCTTGGGTTTTGGCCATTGTAGGACAGCTGACAACTTTACTTTGTCCATGGCAATGCCATCATTGCCAATAATGAACCCCAAGAATGGCACACTGGTTCTATGAAACTCACATTTTTCCAATTTACAAAATAATTTGTTCTCACGGAGTCGTAGCAATACTGCGGATACATCTTTGATGTGCTGTGCCATGTTTTGGGAGTAAATCAATATATCGTCAAGGTACACCACAACACATGTCTGTAACATATCTCTCAGAACATCGTTTATCAGTTCCTGGAAAACTGCGGGGGCATTACACAGACCAAATGGCATTACTAGATACTCGTAGTGCCCAGCTCGAGTATTAAAGGCAGTTTTCCACTCATCATCTGCTCGAATGCGAACCAGATTGTAAGCGGCCCGTAGGTCCAATTTGGTAAAAATCGAAGCGCCCTTAAGCCTGTCAAAAAGCTCGGTGATGAGTGGTATTGGGTATGCGTTTTTTGCCATTAGTTTATTCAAGCCCCGGTAGCCAATGCATGGTCTTAATTCGCCATTTTTCTTTTTTATGAAAAAGAACCCAGCCCCAGCTGGAGAGGTAGATTTTCGTATGATCCCTCTAGCAAGGGCATCAGAAATGTAATCCTCCATAGCCTTATTTTCCTCACAAGATAATGGATAAGTGCGTCCTTTGGGAGGTACTGCCCCAGGCTGCAATTCAATGCAACAATCATAAGGTCTATGCTGGGGTAGCAAACTAGCCTCTCCTTAGCTAAAAACATCGCCAAACTGTTGGTACACATCCGCTATAGCCGAGGAGGTGCACAGGACCTTAATAGGCTGGATGACGCACTTGTCCATACAAAACTGGGACCAAGCAGCAATTTCACACTTTTTCCAATCAAATTGTGGGTTATGTAACTGTAACCACGGAAATCCCAATAATACCGCATGGTGCAGAGAATTAATCAGTTGAAACTGCTGCTTTTCTCTGTGACGTGCCCCAATAGGCATAGATTCAAATATAACCTGAGGCGGTTCTAAGGGTCTGCCATCAATCGCTTCAATAGTCAAGGGGTTTTCTCTTTCAAAGCATGGAACTCCGTGCAATTCAGCAAAGGTATTATCCATAAAATACCCTGCTGCACCAGAGTCAACCAAGGCCAAAACCTCCACAGAGCGTTGTACCCAAGATAATACCACCTGTATGGTGGGTTTCATTGTGCCCGACACTGGGGACGATTGTACACCACCTAGGGCCTGTCCCCCAAGGTACCCTAGGTGTGTGCGTTTCCCGGACGTACCGGACAGGAATTTAGCAAATGCCCTTTTTTACCGCAGTATAAACATAACCCCTGTCTTTTGCGATATAGTCTCTCAGCCTTGGTTAGTCTAGTGAAGCCTATTTGCATAGGTTCACTTGTCTCCCGTACTGGTTCACTAGACTTCAATGCCAGGGGAGGGATGGGTGGGCAAAACATGCTACTAGGCTCATTATTTTTTGACCGTATCTTAAGATCTCTGGCAATTGATCTCTCACGTATTCTGGAGTCAATTATCATAACATACTCAATGTAGTCATCTAGATCAATAGGTAGATCTTTAGCAGCGATTTCGTCCTTAATGTGGTCATTCAGGCCTTGAGAAAAAGCTGCCAATAATGCCTCATTATTCCAACCTACCTATGCTGCCAATGTGCGGAATTCGATGGCATAGTCGCCCACAGTACGCCTGCCCTGATGTATCTCCATAAGGCGTTTGGCAGCAGAGGTGGTTCTACCAGGAGGCTCAAACACTCTTCGAAAGGATTGCACAAATTCTCTAAAGTTCTTAGTACAAGGTTTAGCATTCTCCCACAAGGGGTTAGCCCAAGCCAATGCTCTGCCAGTGAGCAATGATATCGTGAACCCCACTTTACTACGATCATTGGGAAATGCGTGTGCCGTCAATTCCATAAAGATTTCGAGTTGGTTGATGAACCCTCTGCAGAGACTAGGGTCACCATCATATCTTAGCGGCAAGGGTGCAGAAGCCGTTAACCCTTTAACAGTACCCCCTAGGGGTCTGGTATCACTTTCCGGTGTCTGACTTGGCGAGACCACCGGGCTAGAGCTAGATTTGTCAGCAAGTACCGTGCGTTCAAGGATCGTTCGAATTGCAACTGCCAACTGATCCAAACGTTGCTCGTGCACATCCATCCTCCAATGGATATTCTGTGCGTTACCTTCACATTTGCTGTCTGAGGTCATGGCCCTTTCGTACTGTCACGGTTTATTATGACTCTCAGACACAAGTTTTAGGTAAAAATCAATTTTATTGAAATAATAAATTGATAACGTAGGATGGCAATCACATACATACAGATATATTCAGAATATAACAAAGACAGAAGGCAGACTCTACCGGTCCTGTCAATATACCGGACAGGACAGTCTGAAGTAATAGAATGTTAGGCTCTACCGGCCCTGCCAATACCGGGTAAGGCAACCTCAGATGGAATGTGGCAAAAGGTTCTACCGGCCTTACCAATACCGGGCAGGGCAGCCCAGAGATAGTAGCAGCAGTCAGATGGTAATGGCAAATTGACAGGATCGTAAGCAACCCAGTGTACACACACTGAGACCAACAGGGGAATCGTAAAGCCGCAAGACTTTGGAGCAAACCAGCGTCCGCACGCTGGGACCAACACTGAATTGTATAGCCGATAGGCTTTGGAGCAAACCAGTGACCGCACACTGGTGTAACAAGTGCGTTTGTATAGCCGCAAGGCTTTGGAGCAAACCAGCGTCCGCACGCTGGGACCAACACAGGATTGTATAGCTGATAGGCTTTGGAGCAAACCAGTGACCGCACACTGGTGTAACAAGCGAGTTAGTATAGCCGCAAGGCTTTGGAGCAAACCAGCGTCCGCACGCTGGGACCAACACAGGATTGTATAGCCGATAGGCCTTGGAGCAAACCAGTGACCGCACACTGGTGTAACAAGCGAGTTTGTATAGCCGCAAGGCTTAGGAGCAAACCAGCGTCCGCACGCTGGGACCAACACAGGATTGTATAGCCGATAGGCTTTGGAGCAAACCAGTGACCGCACACTGGTGTAACAAGCGAGTAGTATAGCCGCAAGGCTTTGGAGCAAACCAGCGTCCGCACGCTGGGACCAACACAGGATTGTATAGCCGATGGGCCTTAGGAGCAAACCAGCGTCCGCACGCTGGGACCAACACAGGATTGTATAGCCGATAGGCTTTGGAACAAACCAGTGACCGCACACTGGTGTAACAAGCGAGTTTGTATAGCCGCAAGGCTTAGGAGCAAACCAGCGTCCGCACGCTGGGACCAACACAGGATTGTATAGCCGATAGGCTTTGGAGCAAACCAGTGACCGCACACTGGTGTAACAAGCGAGTAGTATAGCCGCAAGGCTTTGGAGCAAACCAGCGTCCGCACGCTGGGACCAACACAGGATTGTATAGCCGATAGGCCTTAGGAGCAAACCAGCGTCCGCACGCTGGGACCAACACAGGATTGTATAGCCGATAGGCTTTGGAGCAAACCAGTGACCGCACACTGGTGTAACGAGCGAGTTTGTATAGCCGCAAGGCTTTGGAGCAAACCAGCGTCCGCACGCTGGGACCAACACAGGATTGTATACCCGATAGGCTTTGGAGCAAACCAGTGACCGCACACTGGTGTAACAAGCGAGTTGGTATAGCCGCGAGGCTTTGGAGCAAACCAGCGTCCGCACGCTGGGACCAACACAGGATTGATTAGCCGATAGGCTTTGGAGCAAACCAGTGACCGCACAGTGGTGTAACAAGCAATGTCGCCGACGTGACCAGGCAGGAGGTCACCAGGATACAGGAGCCAGGCGATGAGATGACAGGAACCAGCAACGATCAGTCAGGTCAGGAAACAGCAGAGAAGAAGTTCAGCAGGAACTGCAACACCAGAGACTAGGCCGGAACCAGGACTGGAACAACTCAGCAGGCAGGAAACACTGGAACAGTAGAGATCAGGAACTCAGGAACACATGAGATCAGGAACTCAGGAACACTGGAACAGAGGCCCAGCTATCACTGGCATAGTGATAGCAAGAAGGTCAGAAACAACACGAAAGGGCACTCAAAGGGTGCCCAATCCAGGTTTAAATAGGCAATAAGAGGCGGGCTATCTGCAGACAGCCAATAGAAGCCCCCTACTGGTGACAGACAAGGAACTGCAGCAATCACGGGCACCGTGATAATTGTATGCTTCTGCATATGGGGCTGTAAAGGGGCGGGGCTGTCAAGTCAAGCGGCGGGGCAACAGGGTAGCAGTAGATGTCAACCTCCATATCCCCACCCCCTTCCACATCACTAGTCACCACCCTCTTTGGTGTGGCTGTTTGCAGCTTCCCTTTTTTGATTCAGTTCTTGCCAGCACTTCAGCAGTGTGTTGGTAGGTGCTCCGTCTGTCTCATCCTTTTTCACAACACTGGCCAGCAAGTCCAGAAACAACTTTCGCCTAGTGATTTGTAATCAGTGGTCTATGAGTAAGCACATAGTGCGAAACATGTGAGACTGTATTCCCCGGTGTCTTGTGTTACATTTTTCCAATAAAGACGGTGGTTTTATGAAGAGTTGAGTGCAGAGAACCTCTTTTCATTATTGTCTCAGATTCAATGATGGGTTGACACATCTTTTTTCACTCTGCACCGCTTCATTGTTTCTGATCGGTGAGTGAGTTGCAACATTTTTACCAGGATATTGTACCAAGTTTAGTGCCGCTTATGATATGCTGTGTTACATACTGTACTACTGTACTGAACCAATGATGTCCAGTCCCCCTAAATCACCCCAAGGTATCTTGGGGAGTTTAATGGGAAGGGAGGGAGAAAAGGGAATGGGAAGGAAGGGAGAAAAGGGTAGTACTAGTGAGAGCAGGACAGGTCAGTTACTTGTGCCTGCTGCTAGACATGCTGCCCCTGCTGCCAGTGCCGCCATTTCTGTACCTGAAGCCACTAGTGTACCTGCTGCCAGATGTGCTGCCACTAGTGTTGTACCTGCTGCTGTGCTGAACCTGCTGCCACCAATACTTTGTCTGCTGCTAGTGTTTCTTGTAGTACTCAGGGGGAGGGAAGGAGAAAATGATGCCAAGTGTGACAGCAGGGGACCCTCTGTCACATTGCTCATCACCTCCTCCAAGCAGCAGTGAGATGTCTGGAATAGAGCAGCAGCACATAGGGACTAGTGGGGGTGGTAATGATGATGCCGGAGAAACTGGAGTGAAAGAGACATTGATGGCCTGTTTAGCAGAAACTGAGAAGGAATGGGAGACAGGGATGAGGATGGGCATCACCACCACCACTAGCAATGAGCTTTTGGAATTTGTGGAAATTGCAAGTGCTCTAATTTCCGAGATGAAAGGGCAGCAGGGTGCTGAGGAGCAGGCTAGTGTGCCACAGACCACTGTGGACACAGTGGGAATGGGGACAACATGTAATGCGGGACTAGGACAGGTTCTAGTTGCAGTGCTAAATCTGAGGCAGTAGCAGCAAAATTATCAGCTGCCACAAAAAGTGAAGTGGAATATGGAGGACAAGAAGAAAGAGGCCATTCTTCTCCACCTGTTCCCTATCCCTCCCCCCAGAAGTCATGGGTGTGGGACTAGTATTCTCTCCCGGCAGGCACAGTGCAGTCGTCATCAACAACGGTACAGTGCAAAATTTGTGACAAGTTAGTGAGAAGGGGAAAGGAGGGAACACACCTTGGCACAACCTCCCTGATAACACACATGAAACACAGACACATTTATGTCAAATGTGTTAAAGCCAAACACCCATTACAGAAATCTAGCCCCTGCTGTTACTGTACCCCCTGACTCCCCAGAAAGGTGGAGATCAAAGAGGAGGAGGAATAGAACAACCCAGGCAGAGGCTAGAAGTTCCATGACGAGTGAAACAACTAGCTCGCCATCACCTTCTAGGGTAAATACATCTTCTGCCAATCCACCTCATTAATTTCCTCCCCTACCAAATGATAGCCACTCTTTTGATGTTAGGATATGGCACACATGCCAGTGTGGTGGAGGAGAATTAATCTGAGGAGATTCCATCCCGCAGAATATGCTAAGATAGAGGCAGGAAGGGTTCATCATTACTATTAAACTGTCAGCAAGTTGTCATGCGTCCTTAGTGGGGTCTGGACAAGGGGTACAGTGACAGTGGCAGTACTTGTTTTCGGGTGTCATGGTGTTTGGATACAGTTGTGCCCCCAGATGTTATCTATCTCACAAACACACTGTTCACATTGCAGTTGCTGATGGAAGCCACAGTTCCTTTTCTCAAGGGAAAAATATATATTCTAATACCAACACACCCATGACAATTTTGGAGGAGGGGCAGGTGGAGAAGATTTAATGGCCAACTTGTTCTTTTCTCCACATATAATGGGGGCTACTTATTCTTCTGCTACTTCCTCAGGCGCATCACTGGAGCAAGTCGTGGCAAATGGAACCTTCATCATCCATCTTCCATGTTACTGCTATTGTTGATCCCATTCCCTTTCAGTTGACTAATCATCCTGCTGCTTAAACAACTCATCAGCAGCAGTACAAACAGCAGTTCCAACTCAGGACTCAGGAGGACATTTGATAATGGCCAGTGGCTGTAATGGATCCTACACCGTAACTGGAGCCCTTGTCTGGGCCTGAGACTGTTAAACAAGGAACACCAGGGACTGTGGACATTTTGCCCTTATCCTGGATTAAAAGACTGTGTTGAGCCCTTATGTGAAAAGGCAGCTGGGTCAAACAAGGACTAAATACACAGAACTGCCCTGTGCTAGGAATATCAAATGTGTTTAATGTATTGTCGTGTTCGAGTGGTTTACACGTTCGTCGACACAGCATCAAACATGCGGTGGCGGGGACACTAGGCGAAGGCTTTTTCGATTGAATCTCTGAGGCAGACATGCAAAGAACTTCCATAGTTTAACATGGAGGACGGTAGGCAGCTGTCACGGTTTTTGAAGACTCTCAGACTTAAGGTTTGGTAAAATAACTTTATTAAAAGTTAAAGGCAGTCCCCGTAGGGTAAACATACATAACAATACAACAGTAATAGAACGTACAATAGGTTCTACCGGCCTTGCCTAGATACCGGGCAAGGCAATCCAAGTGACAGTATTAATGACAGGCTCTACCGGCCTTGCCTATACCGGGTAAGGCAACCGTGAGATGACGTATACCGGTTCTACCGGCCTTACCAATACCGGGCAAGGCAGCCCAATGCAATGCTGAATGTAGGCTCTACCGGCCCTGCCAATACCGGGTAAGGCAACCTTAAAGATGGTGAATTACAAGGTTCTACCGGCCTTACCAATACCGGGCAGGGCAGCCCAAAGGAGCACTGTAGTAGGCTCTACCGGCCCTGCCAATACCGGGTGAGGCAACCTACAGGATGGTATTGTCAAGGTTCTACCGGCCTCACCAATACCGGGCAGGGCAGCCTGAGCAAGTAGACCAGCTGTCAGGTGACTAAAACAGCAGAGAGCATAAGTATAGAGGTCTTAATCAGCAGAAGTCTATTGCCAGGGATAATCAGACAACTGCAAGGAAGTGGACAGCGACTGACCACAGTACAGGATGTTCAGGAGCAAACCAACGTCCGCATGTTGGGACTAATGGTAAATAGCGCCACCAGGTTTAATGGAGCAAACCAGCGACCGCACGCTGGAACCAACAATGTATATCGCAACCAGGTTTATTGGAGCAAACCAGCGTCCGCACGCTGGAACCAACAATGTATATCGCAACTAGGTTTAGTGGAGTAAACCAGCGTCCGCACGCTGGAACCAACAATGTATATCGCAACCAGGTTTAGTGGAGCAAACCAGCGTCCGCACGCTGGAACCAACAATGTATATCGCAACCAGGTTTAGTGGAGCAAACCAGCGTCCGCACGCTGGAACCAACAATGTATATCGCAACCAGGTTTAGTGGAGCAAACCAGCGTCCGCACGCTGGAGCCAACAAAGTATCTTGCAGCAGTTTAGTGGAGTAAACCAGCGTCCGCACGCTGGAACCAACAATGTATATCGCAGACAGGTTTAGTGGAGTAAACCAGCGTCCGCACGCTGGAACCGACAGTGTGTTTTGCAACCAGGTTTAGTGGAGTAAACCAGCGTCCACGCGCTGGAACCAACAATGTATATCGCAACCAGTTTAGTGGAGCAAACCAGCGTCCGCACGCTGGAACCAACAATGTAACTCGCAACCAGTTAGTGGAGTAAACCAGCGTCCGCACGCTGGAACCAACAATGTATACCGCAGACAGGTTTAGTGGAGTAAACCAGCGTCCGCACGCTGGAACCAACAATGTATATTGCAACCAGGTTTAGTGGAGTAAACCAGCGTCCGCACGCTGGAACCAACAATGTGTATGCAATAGCGAGGAGAACAATGTCGCCGGAGTGGCAGCTGGAGCGCGAGACTCAGGAACTCGTACAGGTTAACCCGCACAGGAACCCCGGAATACAGGCAACAGGAACGCTGGAACACTGGAACACCGGAACGTTAGCATACAGGAACACTGGAACGCTTGAGTACCGGAACATTAACGTACAGGAACACTGGAACGTTAAAGTACAGGAACACTGGAACACCGGAATGTAGCATACAGGAACACTGGAAACAGGCCCAGAGATCTGACAAGCAGGTCAGGCAGAGTGGAGTCAGAAACACCACGAAAGGGCAACCTGGAAGTGCTCAACCTGGGTTTAAAAAGGCTGTGTGAGGAGGGCTAATGACAGACAGCCAATCACGAATACTCAGCAAGTGACAGACACAGAGCAGCACGAATCACTGGCACCGTGATTGCAGTTCAGGGATTGGTCAACAGGGCAGTCAACAGGCCCCTGCAGATGTGTATTCTAGCCACTCCAGCCCTTTGTGTATTATAAGATGTATTGAGACTCCCTGCCGTGTGTTAATTCCTTCACACCCCTCAAGTCTTTGTGTCCATTGTATACCCTAGTCAACCCTTTTGTATTAGTAATGCAATCATGTCATGTGTTATTGTCCTTGCTGGGACCATTTGCTGCTGGTCTTTTGTCTTGTGTTTGGATTGTATTATCCCTGCCCCTCACCCATTATATTAGGACTGCTCATGTATTTCAGTGTAGGTCCTGTGTATAAATATGTGTGGTTTGTTACATAGTAACATAGTAACATAACATAGTAGATAAGGCTGAAAAAAGACATGCGTCCATCAAGTCCAGCCCATGCCAATAACACCCCTGTTGATCCAGAGGAAGGCAACAAAAAAGCCCTCTGGAGCAATTTCCAATGTAGGTGTGTGTGTGAGTGTGTCAAATAGTTCCCCGGCTCAATATCCTATTTGCTTTGAAGCCATCTGTCATAACTGTCAATATTGTTCTGTGCTAGATAGGCATCCATTGCTTTTTTGAATGCAGTTACATTATCTGCAAGCACAGCGTCCCGAGGCAAAGAATTCCATAGCCTTACCGCCCTTACTGTAAAGAATCCCTGCCTGTGTTTTAGTCGAAAGCGCCTTTCCTCAAGTCTTAATGGATGACCTCTTGTTCTTAGCTCAGCTCTTTGGATAAATAATTCATTGGATAGTTCTTTGTATTGGCCTTGAATGTATTTGTAAATGGTAATCATATCACCCCTTAGACGTCTCTTTTCTAATGTAAACAAACCCAGTTTGGCTAGTCTCTCTTTGTAACTCAGATCCTCCAATCCCTTTATCAGTTTTGTTGCACGTCTCTGCACCTTTTCCAGTTCAGTAATGTCTTTTTTTAGAACAGGCGCCCAAAATTGTACTCCATATTCTAGATGAGGCCTAACCAAGGATTTATACAGAGGTAGGATAATATTAGCATCCCTTGCTTCTACACCTCTTTTTATGCAGGCTAGTACTCTATTTGCTCTTGCAGCAGCTGAGTGACTCTGCACACTGCTGTGAAGACTATTGTCTATCAGTACACCTAAATCTTTCTCTAATGAGGATTTCCCAAGTTGTTTCCCATTTAGAGTATATGTAGCAAGTTTGTTTCTACAACCCAAATGCATAACCTTACATTTATCTACATTAAATGACATCTGCCACTTTTCTGCCCATTCACTTAGTTTATCTAAATCCTTCTGTAGGGAAAAAACATCGAGCTCTGTATGTATTTCCTTACATAGCTTAGTGTCATCAGCAAAGATTGAGATGCTACTTTCAATTCCCACTTCTAGATCATTAATAAACAAATTAAAAAGCATTGGGCCCAGGACTGAACCCTGCGGTACCCCACTTATAACCCTAGACCAATTTGAAAAAGTTCCATTTACAACAACTCTCGGCCATCTATCATTTAACCAGTTCTCAATCCATGTACAGATACCACCACCCAAACCGAAGCCTTTTAATTTATGCAGTAACCTGTTGTGAGGCACTGTGTCAAAGGCTTTTGCAAAATCCAAGTATACTACATCAACAGCAATTCCCCTGTCCAAATTACTACTCACTCTTTCATAAAATGCAAGTAAATTAGTCTGACATGATCTGTTCTTCATGAAACCATGCTGATTCCTACTAATGATATTGTTTGTCTTCACATAGTTCTGAATACTATCAGTTAATAACCCTTCTAGTATCTTACCCACTATGGAAGTCAAGCTCACAGGTCTATAATTTCCTGGTTCGGATCTTGCTCCCTTTTTAAACAATGGAACTACATCAGCTTTCCTCCAATCACAGGGCACTATGCCTGATGAAAGCGAATCAACAAATATTAAGTATAATGGTTTTGCTATTACTGAACTAAGTTCCTTAAGTACCCTTGGGTGTATACCGTCCGGTCCAGGCGCTTTATTCACTATAACCCTTTCCAGTCTCTTTTGGACCTTGTCCTCAGTAAGCCATGTAGATGTTGGAGGAAATTCCATGGTTTTGTCTGTTTGCCCATAGCTTGTAATTTCTGCTTCCTTTGTATATACTGAAGCAAAGAACGTATTTAGGGTCTCAGCCATAGCTTTATCCTCACTAATCAATTCACCTGTTTCAGTCCTAAGAGGACCAATATCAACCTTAACTTTTTTGTTGTTAATATACTTGTAGAATTGTTTAGGGTTTTTCTTGCTCTCGTTTGCAATGTTTAGCTCATTTTCTATTTTAGCTAGCTTAATTGCTTGTTTGCAGATTTTTACATTCTTTATATTTTTTAAATGATGCATCTGACCCATTTGACTTAAACACCTTAAAAGCCTGCTTTTTATTTCTCATTTCCCTGCTAACCACATTATTAATCCACATTGGTTTTGCTTTACTTCTCTTGTGCTTATTCCCCAATGGTATATATTGACGTGTATATTTGCCCAAGAGCATTTTAAATACATTCCATGACTCTTGTGCATTTTTATCTTTGAAAATTACATCCCACTGGATATCCTTTAAAGCTTCTTTTAACTTTGTAAAATTAGCCTTTTTGAAATTGAATGTTTTGGTTAAACTCTTGCTATTGGGTTTCTCATAACAAACTTCAAAGGATACAATATTATGGTCACTGCTGCCCAAATGTTCCCTTACCTGCACACTGTTTACAATGTCAGAATCGTTTGAGAGCACTAGGTCAAGCAAGGCCTCTTTTCTAGTTGGCTCCTCTACTAGTTGGGACATAAAATTATCATTTATCATACTTAGAAAAATATTTCCCTTTGTTGTGCCTGAAGTCATATTGCTCCAGTCAATTTCAGGGTAGTTGAAATCTCCCATTATAATTACCTTTGCTGACCTAGCAGCCTTTTCCATTTGCAGTAAAAGTTGGGCTTCCTCCAACTCCCCAACATTAGGTGGCTTATAGCAAACCCCACCAATATCTTTTTATTATGTGTGCCCCCAGTGTGTATTTCAACCCACAAGGCCTCTACCTTTTCATTGGACCCTTCATTTATATCTTCCCTTAAACTAGGTTTTAAGGCCTGCTTTACATATAGGCATACCCCTCCTCCCCTTTTATTAACCCTGTCCCTCCTAAAAAGTGAATAACCCTCTAGATTGACTGCCAAGTCATACGTATCATCTAACCAGGTTTCAGACACTCCAATCAGATCATACTGCTCATGTACTGCAATCATTTCTAGTTCCCCCATCTTACCAGCCAGACTGCGAGCATTTGCATGCATACATTTTATCTTTTTGCCATTCTTAAAGATTTCATTCTTTTTCAGATGTATTTGTCTTTTATCAGGCTGTAACAATGGCAACTCCCTATTAGCTGAACTAGCCCATTCCCCCTCTCCACCCCCATGACCCTTCTCTAATCCCATTCCCTCAATTATACTATCTTCCCCAGCCTGTGTTGCAGCTCCCTCCCCCCCCCTTTCTAGTTTAAAGTCTCCTCCAGCCTTCTAACCATCCTATCACCCAGCACCGTGGCCCCCCTTCCACTAAGGTGCAATCCATCACTACTATAAAGATTGCTCCCAAGGGAAAAGACTGACCAGTGCTCTAGGAACCCAAACCCCTCCTGCTTACACCAAGTCTTTATCCACGCATTTAACTCCCTAATCTCCTGTTGCCTTTCTAATGTAGCGCGTGGCACAGGTAGAATTTCAGAAAATACTACCTTAGAGGTCCTCTGCTTAAGCTTATATCCTAGGTCCCTGAAATCATTCTTAACGGACCTCCATTTTCCACTGACTTTGTCATTAGTACCAACATGTACCATGACAGCCGGGTCATGCCCAGCCCCTCCCAACAATCTATCAACCCGATCAGCCACATGTCGAACCCGAGCTCCCGGGAGACAGCAAACTGTACGATTGTGGCGATCTTGGTGACAGATTACCCTGTCTGTCTTCCTAATAATAGAATCCCCTACCACCACCATCTGTCTAGGTCTGCCTGAGTCCTGGATCCCATCCGTGCTAGAGGGGCTGTTCACTCGGCTGTTAGAGAGAACAGTCCTCTCCAGCAAAGACATTCCTGTGTCAGCATCCCCAACATCATTACTTAATGTAGCAAATCTGTTAGGATTAGTAAACACAGGAGTGTCCTCCCTATTTCTCTGTCCACCCCCCTTGCTATGTCTAACTGTAACCCATCTGGCTACCTGCTCTTTCTTTGTGCAGTCTCCACCCCCAGAACTACCTACCACCGCTTCCTGCTGCTCAGTCAGCAGACCCCTCTCAAGATTGTCCGTCTTTCTCAATGTTGCAACCTGCCCCTCCAGATCTCTAATACGAGCTTCCAGAGAGACCACTTGCTCACATCTGCCACAGAGGTATGCACCCTGGAACGGTTGTTCCAGGTGTGCAAACATATGGCAGTTTGTGCACTGAGTTAAATGGACAATCATGCTACCACTCATATGTGCCAGTTACCACAAGATAAAAAGGCAGGCAGGCAAAAATAGCTGCACAATAAGTTTGATAATGTGTTCCCCTGTGTAACCCCCTGTGTTTGAATTCCCCTGTTTTAAATTCCCACACTTACCACCCTTCTGCACTTACACAATGAGACAAGATTCACACGTTCAAGTATTCACTATGTATCTGCTATATAAGCCAGGAATCCACCAATTACAAACACAGCAATTAGTCACTCCCACCACACCAGACTTCAATTATTTATCACAGCAAAGAGGGAAAACAAAACTCAGAGAGATTTGCTTTTAACCTCTCCCTTACCACACCACACAATATTCTTATGCTATTGTTCCAGCAAGTATCCAATCTCACAGGGCACAGGGCACTGATGAACTTACAGAGCTCTCTCACTCCTTGCTTACAATAAAGTTAGAGTTATTCTTGAGTGAACAAGGAGTCCTGGAGTCTTATTGCTGTCTGGTCTAAAGTATCCACTGTGATACCCATTGAAGCTGAGTATCCTGCATTGTTTGACTGCCTGCTGCCAGCTACCTGCGACCCAACTTCGGATGCTGTCAGGCAGTGACGTGGACTCCATCTTCTCCTTCCGGTGTTCCAAGAGATCCTGCGTCTAAGAGCTAAGCCAATAAGTTCTCAGTGGTTTCCTGCTTAAACTTAACCCCTAACTCAGACAACTAACTGGCAGAATAAGAGCATGTCTCCTCAGTATACTGTTCTTTGGCTGCAGTGGAGGAGGTACCAGCAGCAGCAGCTCTAGCAACAGTGCCCCCTTCAAGTTGCTGCTGAAAGTGGGGCAACGAGATTGGTAACCTCCTTCCTTTATTTCTGAGTAACAATGGGTCTAGCTAGAAACTCAATTGCCCCACTATCCACATCCTCCTCAACAGTGTCAAACCCATGCCAGGCCCACTGTTCTGATTCAACAAGGGTGTGTACATGCACTGTACTAGAGGGAGGAAGATCTGTTTATCTGTAATATTAGAACATATTAATGTGGGCCAAAAGAAAATTATAGCCAGACGTAAGATAGTGGAACAAGCTTAAAAGGAGTCCCCAGCTAGGTGACAAGCCATCAAAAGAAGGCCCTGTCCAATGTAAGGGCCCCAATCCCAATATAAGTTTGCCACATAAAATCAAAAACTATCCTTCTGGCAAAATAAACAAGAGAATATTGTTTTCATTTAAACCATTGGCATATTGAGTGTTAAGCAGGAACACATTTTTCACTGCATATGTTGCTGTAGGACTCCCAACTTTGACTTTCAGATACTTATTTCTCCAACCCAGCCCTCAGAAGAAGTAATATTATGGTGGGAAATGTTGCACCATAGGAAACATAGGTGAAAAATGTGCTGGAATAGGCAAAAACTTGTTGGAATTGGTGAAAAGGAGAACACTTTCACGAAAAAAGAGAAAAACCATCTGTTTTTTAAGAAAAAGTCATGCAGGAAATTTGTCTCACTTTTCGCACACCCCTAGTCATCATTAGGTCATCCTCAGCATCGTCTGCCACATCTTGCCCATGACTACCTTTATATTCCTCCTAAGCTTTTAGAGGTTTCAAACAATTTCGTTTTACTTTTACTTTCTCAAAGTCTGCCACTACTTTGAGGTGCTTTGGTGCTTGTTTGTCTCACTATCAGATGCAGCAGTTTGTTGAGCTGCTATACCTTCTTCCATATGCCATCATCAATGCTAGAATGTGACTCGTTGTTGTCTTCAGTGTTCTTACATGTTTTTTTTTATAGTACTAGCACTGCTGGTGGTGGAAATTTTGGTGGGACCTTGACAAACTACATCCTCCCCAGGAGGTAAAGGATCATCATCATTTATTGCACATTTATTGCACATGCTGCAGCAAACATGGCTACAGTAATTTACTCACAAGTCCCTTCACTGCTTCTGCTCTTTTCCTCTTCCCCTTGTGCGTCTGCTGAACACTATTCAACTATTATGTGTGTTTTTTACTGTAAAGTACACAATAGAACTGATGGAGTGTGATGTCTTGCCTTGGCCATCAACAAAACACTAAATCTCGTCTACTATCTATCAAGTCTGCCTCAGTCACACAGCTCACATCAGGGTCCCGGTCAGCCGTCACCTAATTTTTTTTTTACAGTTGTCCACCCTAACTTGTTATCACTTATTATTATAACTGAAACAAAATCAAGAACTTCTTTCCCTAGACTTCCCCAGCACAGAGATAATAACAGTAAGAACAGCAAGGAACGTGGACCACAGCTGCCTGTGTCTTTCAAATAAAATTGCTCAGACAGAATGTTGGGTATTTTTTGGGTCAGCCTTCTTTGTCCTCCTTCTCACACCCCTAGACACATATAACACATAGATAATAACTGTGACATATGCAAGGAACTTGAACCCCAGCTGCCTGTGTCTTTCAAATCATTCAGACAGAATGTTGGAGTATTTGGGGTCTACCCCCAGTCACATCTAACACAGAGATAATAACAGCAAGATCATCAAGGAACTTGAACCACAGTTGCATATTTCTTTCAAATCAGACTGGTCAGATAGAATGTTGGGGTATTTGTGGCCAACCTCCTTTGCTCCCTTCTCACACCCCCAGACTCATCTAACACAGAGATAATAACAACAAGATCAGCAAGGAATTGGACCACAGCTGCCTGTGTCTTTCAAATCAGTCAAACAGAATATTGGAGTATTTGGGGTCTACCTCCTTTTCTCCCTTCTCACTCACACTCCCAGACATGTATATCACAGAGATAATAACTTAAAGATCAGTAAGGAGCGTGGACCACAGCTGACTGTGTCTTTCAAATCAGTCAGACAGAAATTTGAGGTATTTTCTGATAAACCTCCTTTGCTCCTGTTACGGTTTTAATGACACTCAGACTCAGTAGATTTTTTTATTGAACAGGTTTAGCGAACATAACCCTCACGGGTCCAGCAGTATAGGTAACACAATACAGTACTGACACAGGACAGGTTATGGCAAAAATACAATGTATACTCACACGGGTCCAGTATATGTACTAACAGACCATACAATATACTGACACAGGTCAGGTTATGATCGTGTGAACTCAAACCGAGGCAACCAGGAACGGGTTACTATTAGGCCAATACAGCGAGCAGGCTCTAATAGTGCGAGGCCCTTGAAACTCCCACTCTGCACAGGGAGTGCTTAAATAGCGAGAAACGCCCAGGAGACAACAGAGGCCCAAGATAACTAGATCTGCCTTAGCAGTAACGGAGGACTGAGACAGTATGCCCGGATGGGTGCCCAACGGAGACTGCACTGTGAATGACCGGTGACAAGTAGCACCTTCCCCGAAGGGCTTAACGAACACCAAGACCAGCAAAGACTGCCTGATGGTAACACAGCTTGAGGAGCCCAACGAAACACCAACCTCAGCTAAAGGCAGTAAGGAGGGTCAGGTGTACCGTGGTGCACTGATGGAGTAGGCACCGGAATGTCCCCCACGCGACACTGACCGTATCGAGACTAGACTGCACAAGTGATATTGAGGCTCAACAGGGTAGTCCGGAGACTGAGCCACGAAGCGGAACCCCAGACCGAGGACCGGAATGGGACCGCAGATCGCACCAATAACAGGAGCAGTAGCCCTCCTGGGCCGGTACACAGAGCAGGAACAAGCCAATTCAGTCAGTACACAAAGCAGGAGCGTCAGCCGGGCCGGGTCGGTATGTGGAGCAGGAACGTCAGCCAATCCGGGTTGGTACACAGAGCAGGAACGTCAGCGGGGCCGGGTCGGTACACAGAGCAGGAACGTCAGCCAATCCGTGTCGGTACACAGAGCAGGAACATCAGCCGGACCGGGTCGGTACATGGAGCAGGAACGGATACAGCAGAGTAGTCAGGCAGTCCGGTTCGGTACACAGGCAGGAACAGATACAGCAGAGTAGTCAGGCAATCTGGGTCGGTACACAGAGATCACATGGAGAACTGGAACAAGAGCTGGCAACAGAAACACCACGAAAGGGCAACAGCGAAGTGACAGGACCCAGTATTTAACGACAAATACTGGGCGGGACAAGACGCTGCAACCAATAAGAGTTAGCTGTGAGTGAGACTGACAGAATTTTGCCAGGAAGCACGGGGACCGTGATAGCTCCCTTCTCACTCACACCTACAGACACGTTTAACACAGTGATAATAACTGCAAGATCAAAAAGGGATTGGGACCACAGCTGCCTGTGTCTTTAAATCAGTCAGACAGAATGTTGGGGTATTTGGGGTAAACCTCATTTACTCCCTTCTCACTCCCCCACCTCCTCTAACACAGAGATAACAGCCAGATCAGGAAGGAACTTGGATCACAGCTGCCTGTGCATGGGTACAGAGCCCAGCTCTCACTACTGCAGCTGAGCACAGAGTACAGCTCAAACAACAACAGCTTGGTACAGAGTCCAGCCCATACTACCGTAGTTGAGCAAAGAGTATGGGCATAGAGTCTAGCCCAAACTATTGCAGCCTGGCACATAGTCAGGACCATAGTTACTTTGGGTACAGAGTCCAGCACATACTACAGCAGCTTGGCAGAGTCCAGACCATGCTACCACAGTTGAGCACAGAGTCCAGCACTCTAATGAAACTGATTAGGGAGTCCAGCCCATAAAAGCACAGCTCCATAGAGTCCAGTCTATATTACTGCAGCTGAGCACAGAGTTCAGTACATTATAACCGAAACTGAGTGCAAAGTCTATCTAATATTACTACAGCTCGGTGCAGAGTCTGGACCACTCTACTGCACCTGAGCACAGAGTCCAGCCCATACTACTGCAGCTGTGCACAGAGTCCAGCCCACACTACTGCAGCTGAGCACATCATCCAGCCCATAGAACTGAAACTGGTTACAGAGTCCAGCCCATACTAACACAGCTGGGTACAGAGTCCAGCTCATACTAGCAAAACTGAGAACAGAGTCCAGCTCTAACTACTGTAGCTGGCCACAGAGTCCAGCCCCTATTGCAACAGCTGGCCATAGAGTCCAGCCCCAAATTACTGATGAATGGAACAGAGTCCAGTCCATACGTTTGCAGCTGGGCACAGTGTCTAGCCCATACTACCAAAGCTGAGCACAGAGTCCAGCCCATACAACTGAAGCTGGTTACAGAGTCCAGCCCATACTAGAACAGCTGGGTCCAGATCTAACTACTGTAGCTGGCCACAGCCAGAGTGTCTAGCCCCTACAGCAACAGCTGGACATAGAGTCCAGCCACACATTACTGCATCTGAGAACAGAGTTCATCCCATACTACCAAAGCTTGGCACAGAGTCAAGCTCTGTCGCGGTTTGTTACTGTTTGTAAAAGAACACTCAGTTTGGTAAGGTTAAAAGCTTTATTGAAAATAATGTACAATAACCCCACTCAGGTCCAGATAAGGTCCGTACTAAGTACTTTTCCAGATCTGACGCAGGTCAGGGAAATACTTGTAGGCAGATTCTCAGCAAAGTACAGGAACAATAATATCCTCCACAGTCCCACAACGCAATAGGTGGCACAGGCGATGGGTGACTGAAGGGCAATCCCTAGTGGACTAGGGTTCACGTGGGTAACACTGGCAAAACACTGGCAGAGGACTGACCCTAGGAGAGTAGGGTAGACTGAGGCAACAGGGGCAAGACTCTGGCAGTAACGGGACCCTAGCACACTAGGGTTAACTGAGGCAACACGGGCAGGACTCTGGCAGTAACGGGACCCTAGAACTCTAGGGTTAACTAAGGCAACACAGGTAGTACTATGGCAACGACAAAACCCTAGAGCACTAGGGTTAACGGAGGCAACATAACATGGACTCAGGCATCGACTAGGCCCTAGCACGCTAGGGTTAATGGAGGCAACACAGAAGTGGCACTTATAGTGTCTGAACCCTAGTATGCTAGGGTGAGCAGAGGCAACGCAGACTGGACTCAGGCAGTGATGGGACCCTAGCATGCTAGTGTTAACTGAGACAACAGACACCAGATGCTGGTGATGTAACGACCCTAGGTCACTAGGGTTAACTGAGGCAACATGGGCAACAGTGTGGCATTGGCTAAACCCAGGTATTATAGGGTTACCAGAGGCAACAAAGACACTGGTGAGTACAGGGACTCCCACAAGCTCCCGGAGACAGCAGGAGTGGCGAGCGAGCGGGAGATAGGCACTTAACATAACCGGTCCTGGACCGGTGTATGCTCGGATAGTATATGGAGGTAATAGACTAGTCCAGTACTTGATGGAACTAGCAGCACTATCAGGTCGGCACACATGGACTTCCCAGCCAGATCAGTGTAACGGATAGTCAGCCAGTCCTAGTCAGAAACGGAAACATATACTCAGCCACGCCGGTTCGGTACACAAGGAGTTAGTCAGCCAGTCCAGTCAGTAACGGAATCAGATACTCAGCCAAGCCAGATCAGTACACAAGGAGTTATTCAACCAGTCCAGGTCAGTAACGGAATCGGATACTCAGCCAGGCCAGTTCGGTACACAAGGAGTCAGCCAGTCCAGGTCGGTAACGGAATCGAATACTCAGCCAGGCCAGTACGGTACACAAGGAGTTAGTCAGCCAGTCAAGGTCAGCAACGGGATCGGATCACAGGAGCGTCAGATGCAAGCGTAGTCAGGCGAGCCGCGTCATACACAGAAACAGGAAACAATAAGAACTAGTCGCTAGATACGGGTACACCACGAAAGGGCACCGGTATAGTGACAGAAGGGCATTTTTAAAGGCAAGCCCTGGAAGGAGCAAAAGCCCAGAGCCAATAAGAGCACATCCAGTGTAAAGCAGGAAGTAAGAATGTCGCTCAAGGATCACGGGCACCCTGATAAGCTCATACTGGCACATGAGTCAGAACCATTCTACCGTCGTTGGATACAGAATCTAGCACATAATACCACAGCTGGGCAAAGAGTCTAGTTCATACTACTGCAGAAGTGTACACAGTCCAGCCTGTACTACAGCAGCTGGTTACAGAGTCCAGCCCATACTGACACAGCTGGGCACAGAGTCCATCCCATACTACTGCACCTGAACACAGAGTCAGAACCATACTACCATCATTTGATACAGAGTCTAACACATAATACCACAGTTGGGCACAGAGTCCAGCTCATACTATTGCAGCTGAGGACAGAACACAGACCATACTTGCATTGCTGGATACAGAGTCCAGCTCATCATACAACAGTTGGGTACAAAGTCCACCCCAAAGTAACACAAATGGCCAGAGAGTTCAGCTCTTACAACTGCAGCTGGCCACAGAGTCCAGCCCATATTACTGCAGCTTGGCACAGAGTACAGTCCCTACTAACTAACACAGCTGGGTACAGAGTCAATCTCATGCTAGTACAAAAGAAAGAAAAGGGTCAGTGCAACACTCCTCTAAGAGTGACCAGGATTACTCTTGATTATAACAAAGATATTTCCCCTTAGCCCTCCAAAGTTGGTACTCACAAGTAAAGAGGCCACTACTGCCTCTAGATTTCAGGCATTTTCTAGATCAGATCTGCTTCCCAGCCCTGCTTGCATTTTCTCAAAACTAACGAGTTGCACATGTAGTGAAATTCTGTCTATATACATGTCATAAAAGTGGACCAACAATCTGCTTGGGTTCTTTCCCTAAGGATTTATTATTTAAGGACTTGGGAGGAAAGACCCAGGAACACAATTGAAGGTGAGGTCCGTTCTTAAGGAAAAGGTATTTAAAGAACCTGGGAGGAGAGATCCTGATCCGAATTGGAGAAGAGGGAAGATCTATTACGAGGAGAAGAAAGAGGACGTGTGTGCAACCGACCAGGACTGGGGGTCTGACCCAGTCAAGGTCTTAAATCTAGAGGAGGCAATCTTTACTTGTGAGCACCAACTTTGGAGGGCTAGGGGAATATCTTTGTTATATATAAATAAGAGTAATCCTGGTTGCATTTAGAGGAGTGTTGCACTGTTCCCTTTCTTTCTTTTGTCTCTTTGGTCTATACATTTGTGTGGAGGGTGCATCCAAAGGCCCATGGGACGAGTTGTATACTCCAGAGAGAATGAGGGAACAAGGAACTGTTTGTTCTAACAACAAGAAAGCCTGATATTTACTCGAAAAATAATTGAGAAACTGTTCAATGTGCCTATGATATAACATCATGCCAATTTTAGGTATATGGTTTTATATTGTGCTTTTTTAAAAATGGTTTATGCTTTATATTATATACTTTGCATTTGATTGTGCTTTTGGGGTTCTTTATATGAAACCTTGGTTATGGTAGAGTTACAAAGTTTGATTTACAGTGTGTCAAAGAGATTAGTACTACATCTTGTAGTATATACTAACTAGTGCAGCTGGCCACAGAGTCCAGCTCATACTGCCACAGCTGGCCATAGTGTCCAACCCATACTACCACATCCGAGCACAGATTCCAGCTCATACTACCACAACTGTGCACACTGTCCAGCCTGTAGTAAAACAGCTGGGCACTGGGCACAGAGTCCATCCCAAACTACTGGCATACTGCCACAGCTGGGCACAGAGTCAGCACAATACTATTGCAACTGACACAGAGTCAAGCCCCTTATTACTGAAGCTGAGCACAGGGTCCAGTCCATACTACTGCAATTTTACTGGATACAGAGTCCTGCTCCTACTACCACAGTTAAGTACAGAGGACACCCCAAAGTAGCACAAATGGGTACAGAGTCTAGTTGTTACTACTGCAGCTGGCCACAGAGTCTATCCCACAGTACCGCAGCTGAGCACAGAGTCCAGCCTATACTACCACAGCTGGGTACAGAGTTCAGCACATACTACCACAGCTGGGTACAGAGTTCAGCACATACTACTGCAGCTGGGCCAAGAGTACAGCCAATTCTAACAAGACTAGTTGCAGAGTCTAGACAATACTAGCACAGCTGAGTATAGAGTCCAGCACATACTACCACAGCTGGACACAGAGTTCAGTCCATACTATCGCAGCTGGACACAGAGTTCACCCATGCTCCTGTAACTGGGCACAGGGTCCGGGCCATACTTCTTCAGCTAGGTACAGATTTGGTTTTAAAAAAACAAACAACATTTTCCTATCGAATGGCCCAAATGACCCTTATTCGTCTGAATTCCGAAATCGGCTGAATTGATTCGAACAAGTCTAGTGCATATCCTGACCTGCTGACCATCATAGAACTTGTAGGTGGAGGACACCGACTCAGCACTTCCTAAATGTAGGCATTGGGTATCATAATGGAATGCATTGCTGACCCCATCTGCCAGTTAAGGGGTTAATAAATGGTGGAATTTGTGAATTATTTAATTTTGTATTAAATGGATCACACAGGACACAATGCCAGCAGCATGGAGGGGGGGGGGCCTTAGTCCAACTTTTCACACCATACAATTCCATATCCTGCACAGAGAACCCACTGCAGCATGCAGGGAGGGTCTTACAAGTGCTCAGTCGGTGCTGCAGTGTTGTGTGTCTAGGATATGGAAGTGTATGCTGTCAAAAGTTGTGGTAAGCACCCCCAATGGTGCTGCCATCAGCGCTTTAGTGTGTTCTCTGTCCACAATATAGAAGTGACAAGTTAGACTAAGGCCCCCCCATGTTGCTGGCATTGTGCCAGAGGGGGTAAGCATGTTCTCCTCTGACACCTAAAGCCTTAATGTTGTCATGTCACCTTAAACTATGTAAAGTTGGCTATGCTGGATGACCTCCCATGTCATTAATGATTTTTTTACACAATGCCTAACCCATTGGGTGTGAGAGGGGTACACACATGGCCGGCGCTACCATAAGGCAGGACAGGCAGCCGCCTTAGGACGCCGCAACGGAGTGACGCCGAAAAGGGGGAAGCTGGGAATTTTTTCAATTTTTTTTAAAGATATATATATCTGCCGCGAGGGAGCACTGATTTACACTACCAAGCGCTCCCTCGCGGTGTCTATGTGACACTCACAATGCAGAGCGACCCAGGCTCTGTAGTAATACAGAGCGCTGGGAGATGACATCATGCATTCTGCATTACTAAGAACAGCGCACGCAAGCTTCAGCTCTGTGCTGAAGGAGGCACAGAGCTCTCTTATGGCACGCCACGAGACTACCAGGGAGTCAAGGTAGGGTATCAAGGGGCACGGCATGTGCTCCAACTTATGCCAACCTGTACCTCAGATGGTGGGAGCAGGAGATAGTTTTTGCTGAAAATATGGAAGAGTACAGCAATCATGTACTCATGCGGTATCGCTATATCGATGATATTCTATTTCTATGGCGAGGCCCACAGGAGAAACTGCACAGCTTCATAGACCATCTTAATGATAACCAACTGAACCTGAAATTAAAGGGATAGTAATGCCTGAAAATAACTTTATTTTATATTGTAGCCCTAAAAAAATCATGAAAAATGATATAAGTCTTATCTCCCAAACCTTTATGGTTTGGAAGATATTCACTTGTAAAATAAAGTATTGTTCACTTTTCCTTGCTGTTTCAGCCAAGTCTGCCATCTAGTGGACAGATTTGGAATTCGTCCACATAGCAACCGGCAGCTCTTTAGCAGTGCCGAGATCACGATCTTTTTGAAAAGAACTGCTTAACTGGAACGATCTACAAAGTGTGCCTGGCTTGAAAGCACACTTTGTAGACCATTCCAATTAAGAAATTCTTTTTAAAGATCATGATCTCAGCACTTCTGGAGAGGCACTGCTGGTCGGGCGACCGGATCCCAAATCTGAAGGGTGGAGCAATGACGTCACTCCAGGGGAAACTTTACTTCTGAATATCTCCCAAACCATAAAGGTTTGGGAGATAAGACTTATATCATTTTTCATGATTTTTTTAGGGCTACAATATAAAATAAAGTTATTTTCAGGCATTACTATCCCTTTAACCTTAGAATATAACCATGATTCCATCAACTTTCTTGACGTAACAATCAAAAGGCAACTGGAAGGCACATTGGGGAGCAAACTGTATCGGAAGATGACAGAAACAAACAATATTTTGCATTTTTCCAGCCATCACTAAACAACTGTAAAACACAATATTCCATTTGGGGAATATTTGAGGATTTGGAGGAACTGCTCTGATTTAGAGACCTTCAAAGTCAGAACAAAAGAACTAAAGGAACATCTACACCAAAGAGGATATTCAAATTCAAAGCTAAAATTGGCTTACAACAGAGCCTTACACGAGCCTAGACAAAACTTGTTGAAGCCCAAAAAAAGAAAAACTACATCTTTTGATATACGTCTTATCACTGGCTTCAAAAGTCAACATAAAAAACTTGAAGGTATCCTCAATAGACATCTCCTGAAACTAAAACAAGACGCAAAATTGTCTGAAATCTTATCTTGGGAGATAAAATACTGACTACGTACAGAAAAGCTCCAAATCTCTCCAACTATTTGGTTCCGAGTCATTTTCAGGCAAAACAGAGACAACTGCCAATTACTCAAGGTTCATTACCCTGTGGCAAATGTAAACAATGTCCATACATGAAAAAGTGTAAGAAATACTCAGATAGAACAGACAGCATTCATCATTTTAAAGATTTTATCACCTGCGATACCAAATGGGTCATATATTGCCTACTCTGCCCATGTGACATGAAATACATAGGTATGACCACCAGATTGCTAAAGCAGAGGGTCCTAGAACATCTTAGGAATATTCACCATGCCAGAGCCCATATGAGTGAAGGATAGACCCTTACAAGTGTTGCTAGACACTTTTTGTTACGCTGTAATTCTTACCCCAAAGATCTACAAGTTTGGGATTTGGAAAAGGTGACCCTTGGCATAAGAGGTGGTGATTTGGAAAGAAAACTTCTGCAGTTGGATAACTAATGCATATTTCCCCTCAATACCATGGTACCCTTCAGTATGAATGTGTCTGACTGCCCATATCCCACTCTTTATTGATCCTGGTGTATATTTCTTGATACATCAAAACTTAGTCTCTTAAGACAGTGTATATCCACACAGGGCCGGATTTACATCTCAGGAGCCTGTAGGAACAGATATCTGAAGCGCCCCCCCCCCCCCGGCCATCTCCACAATGCTCCAAATCTCCATATTGCCCTCACATTGCCCCCCTACACCTTCACATTGCACCCCATCAGCTCCACATTGACCTCACATTTCCCCCCATCAGCTCCACATAGACCCCATCAGCTCCACATTGCCCTCATATTGCCCCATCAGCTCCACATTGCCCCATTCAACTCCATATTGCTCCCCATCAGCTCCACATTGACCCCATCAGCTCCACATTGACCTCATATTGCCCCAACAGCTCCACATTGCCCCATTGAACTCCATATTGCCCCCCATCAGCTCCACATTGACCCCATCAGCTCCACATTGCCCTCACAATGCCCCCCTTCGGCTCCAACTTGCCCCCACCATCTCCATGTTGCCCTCACATTGCCTCCCTCCCATTGTCCGTTTCCTACCTCCCTAGCAGATCTGTCATCTGTGCCTCCTTTGTCACAGTCATGTAGTTACTGAAGCTCCCGCGCGGTCTCTCCTATTCAGGAATGCAGAGCGCTGGGAGATGATGTAATCTCCCAGTGCTCTGCATTCCTACAGAGCCGACGAGGGAGCTCAGTGCTTACAGGACTGTGCCAAAGGAGGCACAGATGACAGATCTGCTAGGGAGGTAAGAAATAGACAACGGGAGGGTGCAATGTGAGGGTAGCATTGAGTGGGCGCTGGCGCAGCCAGCAAGGTGGCTTTTTTTTTTTTGAGTATTAAAAAAAAAAAAAAAAAATCCCATTGTCAGGCACCCCTCGGTGGCGTGCACCTGTAGGCAGGTGCCTACTTTGCCTTATGGCAAATCCAGCCCTGTATCCACCCTATTCTGAGATATATTTCATGCAACACAGCCTTTCATTTTGTGTCATCATCAAGGTTTTTAAATAAAGTTTATCAATTCTTTCAGATGGCAACATTCCATTAAGATTTAAATACTACCGCCCAACACTTGTACTTCAAGTCTGAAGAAGCTTAACAGGGAAACACATGTAATGGCTGACTGATTCATTCCTAAACCACATCACAGCACTCTAGCTTGTGGCATTGGGGTGTCTTCAAGTCAAGCCTTAACGTTTTTAGAAAGTAGAAACTCTGTAAATTGCAGATATGTGTGTTTGTGTGTAGCCCCTATCTGCATTCTAAACTGAGAAGCCGGATATACCCGGTACCGTGTGTATATGGTAGATGGGCTAAAACTTTTGTTAGGTTGTTCATTTGAGAAGAGTTGTTCATGAGATATCCTCCTTCCCTTGCCTGATCACTTTGGACCATGAGGTATTAGTCTGTATTGCTAGCCCATTGTAAGATATTTTGTAGTAAGAGGACAAGTCGAAACTAAAAGTACAGACTGATGCGGATCTCTAACGCACCACAAATCACTAAGACTGCAGCGATTCTCCTTAGAGGGTTGCACATTAACCCAAGAGAGGTATTTTTCCTTATTGTATTTCTGATTACATCCCAATACTTTTATCCCTAGTATCCAAACCGATGCTGATCTTTGGCGCATTGCAAAGGTCCAAGATTGTGTTACATTGTCCTAGAGAAAGCTATTCTAGATTCTAGAGAGGTAGGATACATTTGATTAGGATTATGCCTTTGTGAACCACAAGATACTTTTTTAATTGCTGTGTACTATAAATAATTATTTGATATTACCAATAGTAACGTAACAGCCGGCTACTTTGACTTTCTACTGATATATTAAGCCATTTTGATACAATCTTTCCTTCTACGAGGCACAAGTGTGGTGATACAATTCCTAATCCAGTTCTAGGAGACCTGACCTCATGGTAGCAATTTAGCTCTTAATTCACCAATAGAAGCAGGTCTCCAGTGCATTGCAAAGCATGGAGACTTCTGTTTAGAAATATTCCTAATCGTATAACATAAAAAGCGATAGGTTTATACTACTAAATGGCCATCGCGAAGCTCTAGGACAAGTGATTCCACTGTAGTGATCTAGTCAGAAATATAAGTGGGTCTCCAGCGCATTGCAAAGAGTAGACACTATTTTCAATCACCCCAAACTTAAGCTTTTTATTTGCAATCCTACTGACTGGCATATCTAGGTATGGGACCACAAACTGTAAAAACTCCAGTCCTAATTATCCTGTATTAGGACTTTACAGATGTAACATCTTCAAGCTCACTGTGATTTAGAGATTAAAATTAGATACGGGTCTCTAGAGCATCACTCAATGCTGAGACCTTAGCATATCTTTATATTGAGATGTATACTAGATCCAAGCAAGGCATGACTTCTCTGTATTCTCCCGCCCCTTTTACTGATGTAACACTGTTCAGCCTGATCAGAAGGGAGGTGCCCAGGTAGACTGCAGAGAGGGACAATCTTCAATTAAGATAAGGGAAAAACCTGAAAAACTTGTCAAGGGGGGCAGGGCTTTCATTGTTCTCATAGGAAGAAGATTGTCCCCTGCTGTTATCTGTCTGGTCTATGGACTGCATTCCACATCTGAGAAGAGATGGCTTACACTAGGTAAATGGGGCAGGAGGGGAAACTTTGCTTGCGAATATCTCTCAAATCTTAAAGGTTTGAGAGATAAGACTTATATCGTTCTTCATGTTTTTTTTAATGCCTACAATATAAAATAAAGATAAAATGAAGCATTACTATCCCTTTGACGGCTATTGGGAAGTAATTCAATAGGTATGCTTTTTAGTCTACTACCATTCAATCTATTTTCTATTTCTACGTGTGTCTCTTCTCTGTACTATATTGAAATTTCCAATAGAGAGATATTTTTCTTCTCTAACAAAAAGAGACCAGAGTACCAATTACTTCCAATCTACAAGGACCTAAGTATCCCTTAAAATACAGAACAGATCTCTGGCACACAGTCACATAGTATCTGTTTCATATTTCGCTTCTGATCCACCTTCCCCATATTAACAGTAAGCGGAGTATATAGCATATTATTTCAGATATATGATGCACAAGAAGGCTCTCCACGTTATATTCTAAAAAGGGAAAGCATAATAATAGGACAGGTGATAGACAATGATCTTCTATTTCCTAGGGGATCTCCTATTCTACATACTTTATCCTCATGACTGCGATATGTGTTTCCACTTTTGAATGGTGTAGTGACATTGCCCTTTGATTACAGATTTTAATTATTATCAATAAAGATTTGAAGTTTTATCCCTGTTAAATTCCACACTAGAAAGTTCTTTTTTCTTGTCCTGCATCAAGATCTTTACTTTCATTGCTCATTAGGGACTCAACCGAGGATTGCTATTTTTAGATCACACTCGCCTCTTTCTTCTTTAGGAGTGGCTTTTTTTGTTCTATGTAAAATGTTTGGGACCAAGCACCTTTTTTAGATCTCGCTCCCTGTAGTAACTAGTGCTATACTCCTCTTGTTTTTGGGCTATGGCCCCCTGCCCACTCCTGTGAAAATCACACCCCATACTTACACCAATGGGAATGGCAGTATAGAGGAGAAATGTATAACTCCTCCTTACTGCCGCCCATGGGTGTGTGTGTGGCTTCGGACAAACTTGTCAGTCACATGATGCTTCCTCTCTTATATATATATATATATATATATATATATATAGAGAGAGAGAGAGAGAGAGAGAGAGAGAGAGAAGAGAGAGAGAGATACACACAGCACCACACTAGTCCACATCTGCCACATTGTAAGTTGTACACTTTTTTAATCTCTTAAAATAATGGTTTGCCAGCATAGCAGCAAGCATACACTGAGAACAGCCAGGTTAGCCAAACAAAATACCTTAGTAAGTAATTTTTTGCAGGTTTCAGGCTTGAGAGATATACAAGATCAGATGATTTTTTTTTCTTAATCAGGGCTTGTGTTTTGCCAAATTGGTTTGTCCCATTCTTTTCCACAACCTTGTCACAATCACAAACAGTGCTGTACAGTGGCTGATGACTGCACTGTGCCTACCCTAAGGGAAAAATATTCACACACCCATGATTTGAGTGAGGGAAGAGGTGGAAAAGAATAGCATTCTTCCCACAGTCACCTTCAATGGCTGGACTAGGTAATGCTGCTACCGCAACATCATCAATGGAGCTAGGACTAGGATTATTGGTGCCAAGTACAGCAGGCCTGGTCCCCTATTGCTGCTTGAAGAAGCCAATCCCATGTTGGCCATGGTGATCAGACTGTAACACCCTAGCCCTCTCATCATCACCCTGCTGCTTCGATGAAAAAGGTCTGTTTTCCATAGATCACAAAGGAGGGATAATGTTGAGGGACATGCCTCAATGGGTCTGGTAATGGGGGTTCCCAGTCCATTTAGCACTGGTGGTGACACTGCTAGTAGTGACACACTTCTCCTTAGAGATGAAGTCTCTAGCCTCAGGGTCCATCTAGCTGCTTTTCATTTTAAAAACATTGATGGGGGTCTGGGGAATGTGGGCTCCTAGTGGCAGTGATCATAGTGTCAGCCAGCACTATAAACCACTAAGTAACCACTTTATTTTATTTATATTTTATTTCAATTAATTTTTTTCACTATCTCCTTCCACAGCTTTTTTCCTAAAAAAATACCACACTAGAGAGCAGGGAATTATGTATATGTGCAGGAAGTTTCACCTCATTGTGTACCAAAGGAGGGAAAGGGAAGATGTTTTCACAAATGTTTTTGTTCCAAGCGAAAAGCTGGTACATCTACATGTTTTACATGGGAAAAACTTCCTGCTGGAAAGGGAAAAAACATGATTTTTTCATGAAATTTTCCACAGGAAAAAAAAGGACTTTTTGACCATCCCTACTTACAGAGTATTAGTAGATTAAAAAGAAAAAAGAAAACAGATTTCAATGCTGAACTAAACCATATTATCCATATATTGATGATCACACACATAGAGGCTAGCATATACAACGGAATTAAAACCTAACTTTTCTTAATAAAATTAAAAAGGGACAAAAGTAATAAAATAAAGAAAGAAGAACTGTCACATATTCACCCTAAGCTAAGTGTTACCAGGGCATTATCCAACCAACTTGCCAAAAATTAAACATACAACAAAGTTCTTGCATTGAATTATCTATATCAAAGCTTCAAATAGGATACAATCAAAGATATAAAACATTCTAATATAATCTAGATACATGTGCATAGGCATACATCTCAATATTACTTTCAGTGCAGGAAATAGTAATAGAGGTAGCTCTATAGAGGACTACAACATAACCTGGACAATTGACAGGGCAATCCAACATGTCATCGCCAAGTGGACCACTCCCCCTAGCAATCTCTAAGCTTAGTGAATATGGCGATGTGTGGCTATATCGCCAAGGCGAAGTGCTTGACAAACATCACCAAAAACACATTGCCACAGCATTTCCCATTAGTGCATCTCGGCCTCTGAATATAAGTGGAATTTTTTGGTTGTTACTGTAATAATCAGGTAAACTCC
Source organism: Rhinophrynus dorsalis (assembly GCA_037306005.1). Lineage (NCBI taxonomy): Eukaryota > Metazoa > Chordata > Amphibia > Anura > Rhinophrynidae > Rhinophrynus > Rhinophrynus dorsalis. Next base: position 525,739,809 of record CM074721.1, read on the forward strand.
ATGTAGGTATAGAGCGGTTTCTCAATTTTTGAGATGAAGCAAACAATGAAAAATATCAGTAGTCCTGTATTTAGTTTGTACAAAGGTTGCACTGTCTTTAAATAAAATGCCATTAGCTTATACATCACTAAAGCTAACTGGTTCCAAAGGAGAAGTTATGTCAAACCCACTGGTTTCCTCCATAGCATAACCCTGCAATTGGGTAACAGGCTCCAAAATTAAAGGAGCAGTAAACTTTTTTTTATGAAAACACATATTTTACAGAGCATTTCCTGCTGAATAAAACAAGGTCACTCCCATTGCTGTCAGATGTTTTATTCAAAATTTATAGCAGTTTAAATAACCAGGAAGTGAATTTACTGTATTTACTTCCTGATAGTTCTAACTGACAGGAAGTGAATTTACTGTGTTTACTTCCTGATAGTTCTAACTGACAAGAAGTGACAGGCAGTTTCTATCACATTCTATGGAGAACTGTATGTCTCTGACTTTTCTGACTTTCCTCTCCAGGAATCTAACAGGAAATCTAATCAGAATTTGACCACTAGAGGGCACTGCTAATGTAAAAAAACATGGGTTTAAACTGTAATAACTCTGGAAATATAGATCTCTCGGCAGTGAGAGTACCCTTATTTTACTCAATAGGAAAATCCCTATAACATATATTTTTTCATAAAAAAAGTTTACTGCTCCTTTAAGAAAGATGCTGGGGACCAAGAATACAAAGGGTTCCAAATCCTAGGGTGCTACAGTAAATTCTGTAAAATATATATTTATATCCAAGTATGTGCATACACTATAAACAAGTCACTTGCCTGGGCACCAATCTAGGCAGGTTACATTAATGCCATATTCTCTTATTTTTCTTCCATGCTTGATTTTATTTTAGTCATCTCTCACCTCTTTAGCAGTATGGATGTTTACTAAGTTTTGCTTCTAATATATGGATTCATACATTTATCATTGTTTACCCAAATTCTGTATATGCCATTGACTATATACATTTATCCAGATTTATATACATGGATTGTTCTTTTGGAGTTCTTTATTCACGATGATTCCATTTGATCCACTCTATGAAATTTCATTTACTGCTAATATTCATTAGAGGAATCATTGGAAAAAGAAATGTATGTTATCAAGTCATTTATACTTACATCTTTCTATGTCATACATAGAGATGTAATATATTGTTTTCTTCTTTTATCTTACTTTGCTTTATTTATTGTTTACAACACATAAGATTGAATAATGTATATATTGACAAGTCTGGTGAATTTTCCCATCTCCAGTCCCCTTTTTGATGACGGTTTGGTTTCATTTTTGCACCAGGTTTGGCTTTAAAGGGATAGTAATACTTCATTTTACTATCCCCCATGTTGTAGTCCTTAAAAACCGCAATTAAATGAGACCAGCGGCATCTTTAAAACCTTTATGGTTTGAGAGATATCTGCATTGAAAGTTCCTTCTCCTCTGAATTCAGCATTCTAGCTGACAGCAGGGGAATCCGGTCCGTGAGCAAGTGGCGGCTCTGCAGCAGTGCTGAGATCGCGTTATAGAAACAGAAATCCTTCACTGAAATGGTCTTCTACGTGAGCCTGCAAACCAAGAGCAAACCAAGCACACATAGAAAACCATTTCAGTGAAAGATTTCTGTTTCTATAACTAGATCTCAGCACTGCTGCAGAGCCGCCACCGGTCCCAGGACCGGATTCCCCTGCTGTCAGCTAGAACGCTGAATTCAGGGGAGAGGGAACTTTGAATGCGGATATCTCTCAAACCATAAAGGTTTTGAGAGATGCCGCTGGTCTCGTTTAATTCTGACTTTTAAGGGCTACAACATGGGGGATAGTAAAAATGAAGTATTACTATCCCTTTAAAATGGCTCTTTTCCTGTTCTTCTGTAAATATCTTGATAAACGCCCAAGGTAGGGCCAAAATCTTAATGTAATGAAACTGCACCTTTTTCACCTCAAAAAGACCTGGGTCTAGATGCACTAAAATTCAAAGAGGGCTAAAAATGTTGATGTCCTGTCAGAGCAGTGTCGTAGGCACACCAACAATATTCACCAAAGTGTCTACGACATCACATCACCATCACCATACCTGGGAACTCTCAGGGTTTGACCCTGAGACTCAGGTTTTTGGCCCAAATCTCAGGGTCTCAGGGTGAAGAGCCAAAATCTCAGTGTGAGAGAGTTCAGTGCTCCCTGTTATATATTCTGCTCCAGTTAAATGCTTCTTAAGTCTCTAAATTGGTGCCACTTGTACCAGAAATGCAGAGGGAGAAGTCCTGCTTGATCTGTGTGTGTTCATGCAGTGATATCTGTAAGTTGTTGTGTATTAATGGCTCCTTGAATGCTGATTGGAGCAACTCTCGATTATAGCGATCAGGGTTATATCAGGGATAATCTATATTATGGGAAATTTAAGGGTTAATATTTACGCAATGTCAGGGTCAGGTCATTTTGAAAGTTCCCAGGTATGACCATCACTCCGACAAAAATATGCCCACATCAACATCAATCCTACAGGTTTACGAATTTTCACTCATCACATTGACATATGAAAATGAGGCATAATGAGACATTCTTATGCAAGGGAGTGTGTTGATATGTTAATGTGACACTTTGACACATTCATTAAACTCTGATAGCAGCCTCTGCTGTCGGAGTTCACAGTCTCAACTTCACCTACCTGTGGCTGGCAAAGTTGGGATCTCCCTGTACTTTCCTATGCAGTAACTGCTCTCAATCAATCACAAGCAGGGAGGGCCGTGACCTGTTGTCGGTGTGGAAGGGATTTCCTCCCTTCACACATCACCAACATTACGACAGTTCTGAAGTTGAACATCATTCTCTCTCTGCTTTCCTACTTGGCCAGTAGGGAAATAAAGAGAAGGCTTTCATCACCATGTACAGCATTGTGTGCCATAGGGATGTGCATTGCTCACCCCCGTGGCACTCAAAAATAAACAAAAATAGTACACCAAGTACTACATAATTATCCCCTAACTTATGTATCATATATTATACATGTTGTGCACTCACAAGGGAACAAGACTGGGGGTAATGCAGTATCTATGTGGATTTGTGGCTCCTACTTGCCCCCCTGCCTTGTTCCCTTGCCCAGTGTAGCCATTGAACCCCATATACACTCGTTGGCCCACAGACTTGTTCCCTTGCCCACTGGTAACCACAGATCCCCATGTACACTGTCTGACCATCTCCAGTCTTTTCCTCTTGCCTGCTGCTAGCCACACATCCCATGGCCACTGCCTGGGCAAGGGAAAAAGGCTGGGGGTGTCAGGCAGTATATCTGGGGCTATAACACACAATGGTGTTGTTCCCCACATTATAGAAATCCAACACAGAGTGCCCTCCCTTTGACATATTAACCCCCGCCCACCTTAATAATTCGACAATATTGTTCCCATTCAACATACTAACTGAGATAAAGTGTTGGTTGTACACTTCCCTTTATTCAACATACACTTCACTTTATTTGACACTTTGAGCACCAGAGAGGTAGCAAGGCATTGCTTTGCAATGCGTTTGCTAACCATTTGGTACTCAAAGGGTTAATAGGCAAGGTACGACTGTACATGTATAGGTTTATGTTTTGTTACATTGCATTAAAACAAATATAGTTCAGACCATGAGGAGGGAATCAGGACCCCTCCTGACACCCTCCTGGCACTGATCACCTATCCAGTAGGATAGGTGATCAATGCGGGTGACAATTGGCGGCATTTTTAATAAAGCCCATATAACATATATGTAACATAGGTTATATGCCCTTTATTTTAATAGACATTTATTTCAGACCTCGAAGGGGAGACATCAGGACCCCTCCTAACATCTCTCCATCGGGCGACAAGGAAGGCATTTGCTGCCTTCCTTTCTTACTGCTGGAGCGGTTGTATAAGCCGGCTCTAGTAGAAGGACTTGTACTGCACCCTGTCACCGGGTTCATTCATTAGAAGCACATTGCTGCATTTTCATGAATGAAACAATCACCCGTTTTTTTAATGACTGGGTGATTAATTCATTCATGAAAGCACAGCAATGCGCTTCTCATGAATGAACCCTGTGACAGTGTTCACTACTGTATAGGTTATCCATGCTAGAGCAGGATATCCGAAGGGGTCTGAAATAAATGTCTATTGAAATAAAGCGCACTTCGCCAAGCAGTTTGAGGTGAAAATTTTCACCCATCCCTAATTTTTGCAAGCCTGAATACTGCAAATACATTTTTTCAGAACTTATTTTTCAAAATACTTTTTCCAGGGCTTGCCTTGTTGCAAGCTTGTAATCATTTTAAGGCTAGCCTTGCTGTAATATTTTGAAGGTTTAACTTTCATAAACCAGCAAACAATTATTTTGAAGTCTTTTAATTCCATAATTCTTCTAACCATTTTTTCCAAAGAGATAACATAAAATAATTAATTTAATGTAGTGGATGTGGATGGTGGTGATGAAGTGATTAATATGAAGTGTCAGGATCACTTCTTTGGATAGAAGATTGCCTGGTGTAGCCGTCCTTTTGGGACACATCTAGTCTAAACATACCACTGAACTTGCCTCTCCTTGGACTTAAACCGGGTTATGAGTCCTGCAACTATCTCCGCTGCCACCAAATAATCTCTTGTCAAGTGGCTGTTCTATAGCTATTATCCTTTTGTTCTGCCTAGTGTTCCTGGAGCCTCCAAGTTCCTATTGGTTAATGCTGTATCTGATTGAGGAAACTATTTAAACCTGCCTGCCTGAGCTCCCAGTGATCAGTTGTTCTGTCAGGAACTATCACGTACCTGTAGGTAGATCACTCTCAGGAGCTGGAGCCCAGTGGCAGGGTGGCACACACCCTTGAAGAACAGCACTAATGAGGGGCCTGAATGTGAAAACAGAGACCTCGCAGTGGGAGTTTGCACAGGGGCAGATGAAGAGAATGCAGTACAGGAATCAGCAGACATATGCAGGTCCAGGTCAAGTCAGGCCACAAAGTTTCTTAAGCAAGGAGGCAAACAGTGGTCAGGGGCTGGCATTAAAGGAGCAATCCAACAAGCCAATAGTCAGGAAACCAGAAGAGACCAAACAGGAAGCAAGGCTGAATTTCTGGACAGGCCAAACAACTGAGTACTGGGAGCTCATTCAGGCTGGTTTAAATAGTCTCCTCAACCAGTTACAGTTGAAGGTAATAAAGCAATAGGAGCTTGGAGGCAGACGCAGGATCCAGGAATACTAGGCAAAACAAAATGATAACAGCTACAGCAACGCCTCTGGTGACAGTGGAGATAGTTACAGGACTTATGACCTGAAGGCTGCTGGTTAAAGTCCAAGGTGAGGGAAGTTCAGTGGTACGTTTAGACAACATATGTCCAAAAGGGGAGCTACGCCTGAAAGTCTGCTGTTGTCATGCTTTTTCGGATTACTCCTCCTACCATCATCTCTATTGGCTGCTGCGATATACCTGGGTCAACCTTCAAGGCTTGCTCGATTTTAGGACCAAAATCCTGAGAATCCTCGTTGCAGAGTTCCTGATTCCGTGTATCAACCTATTGCTTTGTTTCTCGACCTTGTCTCCCGCCTCCAGTCTCGAATCTTGACCCGGCTTCCTTCCTGACTACGTCTCCATTTGATGCCCTGGCTTCTTGTCTCCGAATTGGCTTTGACCCCGGATATCCTCGACCACGCTTCTCCCCTGCGACTCGTTCCTGCTTTCTTGCTGTACAACAGGAGTCCCTTCAGCTGTTCCCCGGCTGCAACTTATTTTTTATTTTTATTATTTTTTAGTGTTTATTTTTTACATATTTCTCATTATTTTTATCTTTATTGTTGTGAGAAAATTAGAGGTTAAACACATTTATGTGTTCCAAATACTCTTTTGGTTATCACCCGGTGAGTCCGTTGTACTTTAGCATTGTCTCCTCAGCTGTCTTATATCGACTTATTTCAGGCCACAGCTGGAGAGCCTGTCGTTTTATTGTGCGATGGACTCTCCGTGTGGTATCTATTAGTGTTGAGCGAGCACCCCGATGCTCGGGTGCTCGGGTGCTCTGACCGAGCACCCCCTGAGGCTCGAGTGCTCGGCCGAGCACCCGAGCCCCATTGAATACAATGGGGCGACACGAGCATTACACCAGGCACCCCCTGCTCTGATGAGGGGAGGGTGCCTGGTCAATGCCCCCCTTCATCTCCGCAATGTCCCCCTTCATCTCCGCAATGTCCCCCTTCATCTCCTCTATGCCCCTCTTCCACAATGTCCCCCTTCATCTCCGCTATGCCCCTCTTCCACAATGTCCCCCTTCATCTCCTCTATGGCATAGAGGAGATGAAGGGGGACATTGTGGAAGAGGGGCATAGCGGAGATGAAGGGGGACATAGTGGAAGAGGGGCATAGAGGAGATGAAGGGGGACATTGTGGAAGAGGGGCATAGCGGAGATGAAGGGGGACATTGTGGAAGAGGGGCATAGCGGAGATGAAGGGGGACATTGTGGAAGAGGGGCATAGAGTCTATGCCCCTCTTCCACAATGTCCCCCTTCATCTCCGCTATGCCCCTCTTCCACAATGTCCCCCTTCATCTCCGCAATGCCCCCTTCATCTCCGCAATGCCCCCGTACCTCCAGTCCCTGGTGGTCCAGCGGAGCGTCTTCTGATCTGTGCCTCCTCCGGCACAGATCCCCGCCACCCGAACATGGCGGGCGAGCACATGGCGGTACTCGACGAGTACCGCCATGTGCCGAGCAGAGCGATGCTCGAGCCGATCCGAGCATCGGCCGAGCACGCTCGCTCAACACTAGTATCTATGTGGGTTTGTTTGTTTTTTGAGCACTCATTTGATTTAGACTTAGTGTCTCATAATCGTGCTCTCAATCTCTCCATTCGGGCTCGTTTAAAAACACAGATGGAGAGCCTATCGTTTTTTTTTTGCCGCATAGTGGTCTTTTTGTGTAACAGTGGATGATTTGTTTTTTCCAGTCTGTTAGTTTATTATGTTAGTCACAATTTACTTTTTTATTTCAGATTTATTTTGTTTATTTAATGATTTATGTTTGACATGTTATGTGTTATGTCTTTTGTGTACAGCTGCTTGCTTGACTCCGATTGGCTGTTCCTTTTTTGAACTGCTCCAATCGTTGTCAAAGGGAGGGTATATGTTACATGTTGGTTACAGGACAGGTTGTAGTCCTTGTGAGCTTATTTTATATATTAGCTTTGAGAAAGCGTCCTGAGTGCTGCGAAAAGCGTTAGCATCATTATTATCTTTTTGTACATTTGATTTTATTATCATTTGATTTGTATGTAATAAATGTTGCTTCTTGGATCCAGCCTGTCGTTTTGGAGTCTTAGTGTTGCAGCTGTCTGTTGAGGATCCGAGTGGGTACGGATGCTATTTCCCCATAGGCACGTTTGTCAGACAGTCTGATATCAGTCTGCTGACCATCTTTACATGTGAGTGCAATTTCATTTATTATTTTTTTTATCCAGTTTCTATTACAATATTGCACAATTTGGGCGCTCCTTTGTGTTTTTGTGTTACATGTTCAATATCTACGAGTTCTTGGTAATGTCTCTGTTGTGCCATATTTTCTCCACTTGATGATGACTGTCTTCACTGTGTTCCATGGTATACCTAATGCTTTGGAAATTCTTTTGTACCCTTCTCCTGACTGATATCTTTCATCAGTGAGATCCCTCTGATGCTTTGGAAGCTCTCTGCGGACCATGGCTTTTGCTCTGAGATGCAACTAAGCAAATGTCAGGAAAATCCTACTAGAACGGCTGAACTTTATTTGTGATTAATCGAAGTCACTTTAAATGATGGCAGGTGTGTAATGACTTCTATTTAACATGAGACTGAATGTGATTGGTTAATTCTGAACACAGCCACATCCCCAGTTATAAGAGGGTGTGCACACCTATGCAACCAGGTTATTGTGAGTTTTTTATCTTTCCCCCTCAACAATTTCAGTTTGTTTTGCAATTGAATTGTTCATGTTATAGGTCACATTAAAGGCGGAAAAAGTTCTGACATGATTTATCTTTGTCTCGTTCTTTAACATCACAAGAACCTGGCATTTTAACAGGGGTGTGTAGACTTTTTATATCCACTGTACATAGCAAAAATGGCAAAATTGCTTGTGTCCTTATGTGGTTAATATCTGCACTTTGCATGAACTGTAAAGCTATCACGGTGCCCATGATCCCTTGAGCGACATTCTTACTTCCTGGTTTACACTGGCTGCGCTCTTATTGGCTCTGTGTTATTGCTCCTCCCAGGGCTTGCCTTTTTATACGCCCTTCTGTCCCTATACCGGTGCCCTTTCGTGGTGTACCCGTATCTAGCGACTAGTTGTTATTGTTTCCTGTTTCTGTGTATGATGCGGCTCGTCTGACTACGCTTGTGCCTGATGCTCCTGTGATCCGATCCCGTTGATGACTTGGACTGGCTGACTAGCTCCTTGTGTACCGAACTGGCCTGACTGAGTATCCGATTCCATTACCGACCGGGACTGGCTCACTAACTACTTGTGTACTGATCTGGCTTGGCTGAGTATCTGATTCCATTACTGACTGGACTGGCAGACTATCCGTTAGGGGCAGCAGAATGAGGAGCACAGGTCACCTTCCTGTGTCTGCTGCTCTCAGTGTACTGCCTTCTGAGGTGATGGGAAGTGAGATAGGCATACTTTGGAATTATTTATGGAATATTTTGACTTCCCAACAGCTCAGTAGGTGTGGGTTGGCAGTATATAGCAGAAGACTGTATAACTTTATTGCTTTAACAACATGACTTGTAGTGGTGGTGTCAGCATGTTGGTGTGCACTAAATGACCCTTGTCATCTCCTCCAACTAACTCTGTCATACCCCTGTGTGTTTGGCATTTGAAGAATAGCAGCAGGAGCCATAGGTGTTACTGCAATTGAAGGAAATATTGACTCACTCTCTGACACATCTACCACACTTCTCTCATGTGTCCCATAGCCCCAGGAACTTTTAGAAGTGCTGCTGCTGCTGCCAGTTGTGGCACCTATGATATGTTTATGGTATGTCTCTCAATTAGACCTGTGGTTGTGCTTCAGGTGGGATCTCAGTGAAGATGTGCTTAGGTGTGATCCTGCTTGCTCATTGTTCACATGCTTTTTTTTTTTACACAGATAACAACATGATTAGGTTCTGTATTGGGAGTGAATTAACTCCATACTTTGGAGTTTGTTAGATATTATAATTCTACTAGTAAATGTCAAAGTTGCTGCAATTCCAACAGCAGCAGAAGCGCTCATCATAGTTAGGATTATGGATGCTGATGATGATCTGTTTACTGCTTACTTAAGAATAATATGTGGCTGGTTGGGGGTTGGACTTGGAAGCAGTGATGATGCTGATGATTCGTTGTGTATTTTAGACATCTATACATGTCCAGTTGATCTCTGAAAGAGTTAATAAGCACAGTGCTCCTTTCTAGGGACGGGTGAAATTTTTCACGTCAAAAGAGAAACAGGAGAAATATTGTAATTTTCATCAAGCGGTTCATTTTTCTTGAAAAGTGCAGTTTTTCCACTTTTTTCTCTTAGTTCATTGCTTTGAAATCAATGATAACACACAGGAGGGAGGTGCTCTTACGAAATCCACCAAAGGCATCAGACCACAGCCTTGTGTATGAAGTAAAATTTATTTTAACATTTAAAGAGGAACTATCATCAAAATAACATTGCCCCCCAAACACTTACTAACATAGCGATAGGCAAAGGCATACTTTCATTATGCTTAATAAGTCCCGCAATATTGAGGAAAAAACTTCTTCGGCAGGCACCAGCGGGCAACAACGCAGACATTTTATAGGAAAGGTACCTGTGTTTCTGCGCTGTCTGTCAAGTTCACTGACAGGATTGGTGGTTACATTCCATGGTACCTTCAGGTACTGGAAGCTACTGACGGCGCAGGCACACAAAGCTTCTCTTGTAAGCTCAATGTAGCTGATGCGTGCCAAAGAAGTTGTTTTTCCTCAATAATGCAGGACTTATTCGGCCTAATGACAGTATGCCTTTGCCTATTGCTATGTTAGTGTCTGTTTGAGGGACAATGAAATTTTAATGATAATTCCACTTTAGAACAAGCGAAGAAGATCACATGAATACACACAGTATCAAAGACGGACAACCGCCTTACGCGTTTCGTGCTCGGTAGCACACTTAATCACAGACATAACAATTACTAACAGGTATCAGACTTAAATACATACTTACAATTCAAGCAGACCAATCACCCATATTCATGCCGTGTCAAGCCAATCCAATCTATGATCCCAATTCAACGAGTTAATTACTCCACAAGTATACATCAACACAATCGGACTAGCTAACTATGGATCACGGGATATGTCAAAAGAAGCCTGACACACATCAAACCTCGTCCATCAGAAACATAGCTATTGGGTTCTTTAGGTTTATTAGTTCTTCATTTGGATGGACTTTACCTTTAAGAACTGTGCAAACTCAGCTGCCTGGCTGGATTAAAGGGATAGTAATGTTTCACAAAAAAAGCAGCTCCAATTAATTTTCATTGTATTTGGGCCATGCAGAGTGTTATTTCAATACTGCCAGAGTTGTAGATCAAGGGTAATTGAATGATAAAGTATCCCCCTCCTGCCCCTTTAACTGATATAACACTGCTCACCTCAGAGAAGTAAGACTGTCTGGATGGAACGCAGAGAGGGACACTCTTCAGTGAGCATAAGGAAAAATCTGAAAAACCCGTCAAGGGGTCAGGGCTTTCCTTATACTCACAGTAAGAAGATTGTCCTTTGCTATGAGCTGTCCAGTCAAGTGACCAGATTCCACATCTGAGGTGAGCAGTGTTACACTAGGTAAAAGGGAACAGGAGAGGGGATACTTTATCATTCAATTACTCTTGAATTACAACTCTGACAGTACTGAAATAACACTCTCCATGGTCCAAATACTATGATGATTAACTGGAGCTGTTTATTTTGTGAAACAGTACTATCCCTTTAAGTATAATTAGTATTTGCATTTACTTTACATATTGTATATGTTTATTTTATGTGTATTATCTTGTATGCATATGTACACCATTAAATTTTAGAATTTATTTAAAATATCTTTTTTGGTATTAAAGTATATTTTTTTCCAATCACCTTCCTGTAGTTATTTTTGATATATAGTCAAAAGGAGCGCTCTCCTTAGAATTGTTGTTGTTCATTTTTTGGATTATCTGACCAGTACGCTTGGGTCATGGGATTGTAGCTAGCACCTATTTTGACTGTATGTATATTTCATAACTATTATGCCTATAGATATATTTGAGGATAGCGCCATATATACCTGTTTTTTAACCTTTCTTTTGTAAGTATGTATTTAAGTCTGATACCTGTTAGTATTAGTTATTCCTGTGATTAAATGTGCTATTCTTCATGAAATGCGTAAGGCGGTTATCTGTCTTTGATCCAGTGTGTATTCATGTGATCTTTATCATTTGTTTTAAATGTTAAAATAAATTGGTGATTTTACTTCATACTTGCATAAAATAATACATCCAGTTTCTTGTCCTCATAAATAAAAAAACAACTTTATTCTTGGTTAACATTTAAAATTCAAAACATAGAGTATACCTCCAATACATAAGTGTCACAATTTCTTCCACCATATGGAGAGACTCAAATCTGGGAGTTTTGTATCAGTAGATGTTACTATGTATCTTGTACATCGATCAACGCGTTTCGTGCGATTTGCACTTGTTCTCGTGGACATGTTGGAGTGCAGCCGTGTAAGGATTTTATATACAAACACACTATGTTTAGCTGAACCGCTTGTCTATATTTGTCTTGATTTTTATTGTAGATGTATTGTCTGGTGATATCTTTCAGTGTCACTCAGTTTAAGGATGGTTGGATGCTTGTTGTCACTCGCTCAAATTCTTCTTTTTTTTTGGGGGGGGGGTGAACTGTCACACCCAGAAAACAATTTGTAGTGTCTCCCCAACACTCCTCTAACACTATCACAAAGAAACAGCTGCTGTTATTTGTCATTTTAACAGCTTATTGGATGACGTTGTTAGAAATCACAGTATGCTGCTTTCTCTCTCGCTCCCCAGTTTCAAGCACAGATGTATTGTCTGGGGGTATCTGTCTGTATTCTTGCATCACTATGCTTCAGTATGTCTGCCTGCGTATCGCTCACTCTAAGACTTGTTTTTTTGTGTGTGGGGGGGGAGAGGTTAACTCTTTCTTCTTCTCACCCACACAAACAAATAGTTCACTTTATTGTTTTTTATCAAATTGCAGAAATCATGGTATTCTTTCTCTCTCACACACTAACAACCTGTGCAATGCCGACACCCTTTTATGTTAGCACCACAGATATACTCACAGCACTGGGGGGGGATTTATTTCTTCTGTTGACATTATTAGGGCTTGGGGAACATCAACAGGTCATGTTTTAACCCCTTAAGGGCCGGCCGCGCATGCATGCGGCGGTCCTTTAAGGACCCCAGAGCTTTTTTTTTTTTACTGAATCAGATTCCGGACTCCCCAAACGGAGTGCAGCAGAGCGGGGACCCCGGAATTCCATGATGGTCCTGGTACGTCATTGGTCCTTAAAGCAAATCCAGCCATGACGTACCAGGACCGTCAAGGGTCCTTAAGGGGTTAAGATATGCCTAATTAAGAACAGGTGGATCAATCACAATGACTGCAGCACTAGTTTATTCACCTGTGATAAAGCAGGGCTAATCTGAAAACCGGCATTGTTGGTGTATACCGAGGACTAACATTGAGAAACACTGACATAGGTGGAAAAAAGTGGAAAAGCTGCACTTTTCTTGGAAAATGTACTACTCGGTGGAAGTTTCGAGGATCCCTAGCTAAGAGGTTTTCCCACATAAAAATCCTCATATATTTTAGTACTAGGAATGTGCTGAATTGTTTATGTGGAATCTAGTATGCTGAACAGATGTCTTGCTTGGGCCAAGACAGGAGAACATGGATTCCTTCTATAGATCCAGAATTAATAACACTAATTCCAACTGAATAAAAAAATAGTGTAAACCATCTGATTTCCAGAGGCGTGTGCAATGCATTGTTTTCCACAGCCCTCTGACACTCAAAGGGTTACATAGAAATATGGTAACATAGTTGATGGGACCAAAAAGACATGCCCATCAAGTTAAGCCAATACCATACTGTGTTGATCCGGAGAAAGGTAAAAAAAAAACCCTACTGAAGCCATTTCCAATTAAGCTCCAAGTGGATAAAAATTGTCTTGATTCCAGAAGGCAGTTGAATATTTCCCTGAATCAGATCTTACCTGCTTTGAAACCAGCTATCATATTCTCAATATTGTTCTAATTACTACCTACGCCTATGAGGCTGCATTATATTGTTAAAGTCATGAATGAAACACATTGTGTTTAAGAACACAAGCAGAGTCGAAGTCAGGGCTGTGCTGTGCCAGTTCTGTGACCAGGGGAGGGCTGGCCTGGGGGGCAGAGGGGCAATTGCCCCCTGGGCCAGTCATAGGTCTGGGCTGGTGGGCCACTGCCTCACTCAGTCTCCTTCTTGCTGCTGTAAATGGAGCTACACTAGTGATACCACAGAGCTTACAATTGAAATGGAGCTATACTAGTGATACCACAGAGCTTACAATTGAAATGGAGCTACATTAGTGATACCACAGAGCTTACAACTGAAATGGAGCTGCACTAGTGATATCACAAAGCTTGCAACTTAAACAGAGCTGCACTACTGATACCACAGAGCTAGTGGTACCTCTTGTAGCATTACCCATTGCTATTGTAAGCTCTATGGTATCACTAGTGTAGCTTTACATTTTTAAGCTCTGTGGTATCACTAGTCTAGCTTCCATTCAATTGTAAGCTCTATGTTAGCTCTAGTGTAACTCCATTTGAACTGTATGCTCTGTATTATCACTAGTGTAGCCCCATTCCGGTTGTAAGCTCTGTGGTATCATTTGTCTTACTTCACAGCATTAATAACAAGTTTAAAAAGAAAACAGAAGGGGACAGGCTGGGACAGTGGTCTGGAACGACAGTTGAAATGGACCCCTTGATTGTAATTGCCCCCCAGGCCACAAGTTGCCAGCCCTCCCCTGTCTGTGACATGACTGTCTCTGTCCTTCACAATCACACTCCGCTTTCATTCTCTAAGAAAAAAATGACAAGCGCCCCACACAGGCTTAACTGGAGAGATGTGTACAAGGGTAACAATATGTGACATAACTTGAAACACAGAGGAGAAAGCGATTGCTACTACACAATAATCTGATACTATGTCTCTCACGCAGAAGAATTTGTGCAAGGTTAATTGATTAGACAATATTGAATGTATCCTGTATGGGGCGCTTGTCATTTTTTCATAGAGAATGAAAGCAGAGTGTGAATGTAAAGGACAGAGACAGTTATGTCACAGAATTGGCACAGCACAGCCCTGACTTTGACTCTGCCTGCAGGGATGAAGCGGCTTACAGCAAACTGACCATGGATGTTACAGTTATAAAGGGATTTATGCACTCTGACCCAGTTTTTCTACATTATTATTCTTAAACACATTGTGTTTCATTCATGACTTTAACAATATAATGCAGTCTCATAGGCGTTGCAATCTGCAATGGGGGAGGGTTAATATGTCGAATGTACAATATTAGTCGAATTAATATGGTGAAAGAAAGCACGGTAAGTAAAATTTGGAAGGGGAAGGGTTAAAATGTCGAATATGAACAATATTCATCGAATTAAAGTGGTGAAAGAAAGCACTGTCGACTTTTAAAAATGGGGGTTAATATGTCGAAGGGGGCACTCTATGTCTGATTTTGTTATGTGGGGAACACATCTAACACTGAACTTGATCTTTCTGTCATCAAACGTACGCCTATTTCCTTGGACATTTTGAGCGTTTTTGTAAGCGGTAGCAGACAGCTCCAGTTTTGCTAGTACTCTGAAATGTGCTGTCTACGCCAGTTTTGTTTTACCGTGGTTCTGCAATAGAATACCGACGTAACACACGTTTGCAAAATTCACGTTGCTTGTTTTTCTTGTAACACTGGTTTTAGTGCTGGTAATATAATCGAGCCCCTGGTGCCCAAAACTGTACTACATATTACAGATGCAGCCTTACCAAAGATTTTCATAGAGACAGAATTATATTCCCATCCTGTGCTTCAATACCCCTTTTTACATAGGGTAGTAGCCTATTGGCACCTCAGTTACAACTTTAGACCATTTTGGAAAGGTTCCATTTGCAACAGCTCTCTGCCATTTATCATTTAACTAATTCCTATACAGGCACAGATATCACCTCCCAAGGCCTTTTAAGTTATGTAGTAACCTGTTGTGAGGCACTATATCCAAGACTTTTGCAAAATCCAAGTATACTACTTCAACAGCAAAACCCTAGTTCAAATTACTGTTTACCATTTCATATGTGTAAGTAAATTAGTTGACATGATCTATTCTTCATAAAACCATGCTGGCTCCTACTAATAATGTTGCTGGTCATCACATAGTCCTAAATACTATTAGTTAGTGACCCTTCTAATATTTAACTCACTACAGAAGTCAAGCTCACAGGTCTATAATTTCCTGGTTTAGATCTTGTCCCCTTGAATATGGTACTGCATCAGGTTTCCTCCAGTCATAGTGCACTATGCCTTATGATAATGAATCAATAAACATTAAGTATAAGGGTCTTGCTATTACTTTACTAAATTCGTTACGTACCCTTGGGTGTTTGCCATCAGGTCCAGGTGCTTTATTTATCATAACCTTTTCCAGTCTCTTTTCAACTTTGTCCTCAGTAATCCATATTCATAATTTATGAAATTCTGTGTTTCTCTCTCTGTTTGCCCATAGCCTGCCATTGTTGTTTCCTTTGCAACATGGTTTAAGATATCAGCCATAGCCTCACCTCACTAATTAATTTACCTTTCTCAGCATTAAAAGGACCATTATCAGCCTTAAACTGTTTGCCATTTACATACCTATAGAACTGAACTATTGTCTCTAACGATAAAACGATAATACACTATGTCCCAAGAAGGGTTAAACAAATGTTTGTAGGTACAGGTATATGTGACTTTATCTGTATTTTGAGATGTTATTTCTATTGTTTTATTTTTATAGTCTATTGGTGTTAATGTTATTCTCAATTACACACACAGGTTAAACTACTAGACCGCTTTATGTTCATTACACCATAACATGTTTACATTTAGCCCTTTATTTTGTTTCTATTCAATCCCAAAAGTAATAGCTTTAAGCAACTCATCATAGGTGCACAGGTAAGTACAGCATTGTAACTCCCATTCACCTGTGATTCCTTCTCCTCATTGGTCTACACGCCTTTATCTACCTACTGTGCCATCTTACCTGTGCTCGATCTTCGTGCTTCGTGCTTCTGAGTCGCAGCTTCTGTTCTTCAGCATTTCCAGTCTCCTGTGTACCGAATCTTGGCGTGTCTTGAGCTTGCTCCTCGTCTGCCGACTTGAATTTATCTTCCTTCTGACTTCGACCCAGCTTGTCTTCCGACCACGCTTCTGTCTATTCCCTTAGGATCTTCGCCTGTGTGGTTCTGACCTTCTTTGTCAGCAGCAGGTTCTAGCTTGCAACAAGCACCCCTCCGGCCATCTTCTTCCTATGAGTTCTGCTTGTTTAATCAAACTTGTCGTCTTCTCACACCTCAGGCCTACTGACTGGTTCTCCAACATCAGCCTTGTACCCCTGACTAGTCAAGGGTGTGATTAGGCCGTGCTTGACTGCTTTCCTTCTGCCTGACCGATTTGTCGAGGGCGTCGTAGCTTCTAGACCTCCGCCTACAGGCTTCCCGACAAGTCGTGGGTTTGGAGTCGAAGACTTCACCTCCGAGCCCAGGAGTCGAACACTAAACATCTGACGTCTCCTCTGTGCCATGGGAGTCGAATACTTAATCATCCGACTTCACCTCTGAGCCCGGGAGTTGAATACTAAACATCCGACATCACCTCCGAGACACGGGAGTTCAATTCATTATTTCCAGCTTCATCTCTGAGCCTAGATTCTAATTCTACGACTGCCTCCTGATCTTTCTTCTCGACTATTTTACAAAGACTTGGTCGTAGAACTGAACTCTCTCTCTCTCTCCGCTTACCTCCAGCATTAGGATCCAGTTGTTGCCTTCACTCCCTTCTGCTTTAGAACCCAGCTTGTCAGTAAGAGCTTGACAAGCATTAGAACTGTTGGATGTCAACATTATTAATGATGTAACTGAACCAACCGCACTCTTGTGACAATATGCCTAAAACAGGGTTAGACAACATATGAAATTCCTACTTTTGTTGGAATATCTATCCCATTATCTTCAGCTGCTGCTCAATGGGCAGTTAAGTATAATGGGATTTGTAGGCTGAACAGAAGGAAAGTCGAACATTTATCAAGGTAATATTTGACAGTGGTTGGTTGATGCTTATCTGTAGTTCCAAAAGTTGCCTACCCTTGCACTATGACCTGCACTGCTCAGTAGGTCCCAAGGACTATCTGTAATATTATGTAATTTAGTCATAACATTCACTCATCTGTGCTGATTCTACTAAGTGAAGTTCCTTCAGTTTTTAAGAGACATTGGGGGAGATGCACTAATGCATGATAAAGAGGTGATAAAGTAGAGATGACCTCTCCATTGATATCACTTCTCCAGTTCCTATGTGATTCTATAGAGCCAATACACTAACATTTCTCCAGCTTTGGCAATCTTAGTGCATAGGCTTCATAGAATAACATAGGAAGTGGAGAAGTGATATCAATAGAGAAGTCATCTCCTCTTTATCACCTCTATATCACTACCTAGACCAAATTTCATTATGTGTTCTCTTGTGATCCCTAAAACAGAATTAGTCAACATATGACATTTTTGCTGAGTGTCATGGGATTTGTGGTTCAAACAACACTTAAGATGGACATTTCCTAACCATGCTCTAAGACAGGGTTATACAAACTTTTGTCACTCCAGCTGTTGAAAACTACCACTCCCTATCACCAACAAACCAGGTGATGGGAATAGTTGAAGCCAACAGTTAGAGTTTTATACATTTCCTACACATGATCTCAGTTTTAAGATCCTATAATTTAATCACTCATTGCTTTCATTCTACTACATGCAGTTCATGCACTTCATAAATGATAATATATATTCAGTAATACAGATGTGGACCAAACATCATGAATAAAAGAAAAATGCATATTTTATTATTTCATAAAATATTACAAGATAGGTTAAAACATATGTTGCTGGTCTGAGAGGAGAAACTGATTTTATTGAGGTTGGTTACTGGAAACCTTAGTTTGGACATCCGAATATATCCTGTTGTTCATAAAATGTAATTAAATCATCACAAAGCTTCTGGTATTGAGGATCCTGACACTCTCTTTCATTTGGCCACCATTCGACCCATGTGTCCTCAGTAATGACGTAATTAATGCTGTGTAAGGTACAAGAGGATTAACAATATTAAAACCATCCTTAATCTGTTAAATACAAATAACCACAATTATAATAATAGAAGCATTTAAAATTGTACAACTGCTATGGGCAACTATCATGTTTTATTAGTCTGCTCCTATGAGAAAAGGCAGAGACTGCACTGTAAAAGAAAAGGTGATATACAGCACCACACAGAGTAAATGTATACATCAAATGATATATACAGTGTGTAAAAGAAGGTCAGATTTAATCAGGAGACTATGTCCATGTAAATGTCTCTCGATATTCAGTAGAAGAAGGGCAATTTCAAACATGTTAGTTTATAGTCCAATATAATTCTCTACAATATGTCCTTGTGTAAGGAAAATGGTAGTTTTTTTTTATATAATTTCAACGATGGTTTTGTACTATCTCTAAATGAGTCTTATGGTGGCCACTTAAAACACTTTTTTTGCCGCTGGTCTCAGGAGTAAAGGCAATCCAAAGTCCAAAAGGATATCACATGCAAAGAAATATAGGGAGAGACAGAGCAAATACTATCTAAGTGTAGTAAAGGTTAAGTTTTAATCACGGTATCAAAATACACATTCATATATACATATTAGTTAACAAAAATAACATAGAAAATAAAAAAATATAAAAATAAAGAATAAAAATATATATAGCTTAATATGATTAAAATAATGTAAAATGAAGAGTTGTAAAAAGCACTGGAACACAGTATAAAAAATTGTATAAACTCCAATAATGAGGAGAGCAGCCAGAGTATACTATAATGTTGTATGTGCACTCGATAGTTAAGGCTGCTCTTGAGGTAACAGAGAGGCTCACTCGAATTAGGGAAGGAAGGTGATACAAATGAGAGATGTGTGTACTCTAGGAGATTCTAGGCATAACCCAGGGAATAATCAGTTCAATAGATGAACAGGTGGATCAATCAATAGGACAAATGGAAACAATAAGAACAAGGATGTCCACTTACTGGGGAGCGGACATAGACAGTGTGCAACAATGTACTAATGTAGAGCTCAGCTCTCGTCCCTCAATCCAGTCTGGGTGGCCCAATACTTTGTGTCCATGTTGAGTCTAGGCATATCAGGTTAATTTTCTCCCAGGAAGTCAGCAAACTCATTTTATCCATCTAACCTTCTTCCTCTTTTGGTTCTTATTACAGGTGAATGTCCGGAGTCTTGTTGTCACACGTGGCAAGAGACTGTTTTCTAACGCATTTTGGTGCTTCCTTTGTGCCTTTTTCAAAGAGTGTCTGGTTGGCTCGTGTTGCTTTCCCTAATTTATTGCCATTGTTCCCAACCAGCAAGTATTCTGGGCGGGGTATTCAGGTATCCATGGTATACAAAATATAAGACAAATGTGGGGAATAAAACTGCAAGTATTAGAATGAAAAAATAAAAAAAAACTATAGTGCAATGAAAATTCTAAATTCTACAATGTTCATAATACTGACATGAAACGTATTGTAACAATGTAGATTGCGTGACTAAATTATATGGATACTTCTAATGGATGAGATGAGTTTTATAGACATGTATGTATTTTGTAGTGATGTACATATATCGGATAACAGATAGTTATAATAAAATTACAGGTGAGGTAGTAACCATAAAGTAAACAGTGAAGCAGGTTTTCTGAATGGTCATGCAGGCACTCTATTTTTTGTTGTTAGTGGGTCATAATAATTTCTTTCATAGTGTATTTCACATTTGGATATTATTGTTCTAAAACTCATTCTCTAGTGATAGGGACATTTTTTGGTAGTAAGTCTTAATTTTGGGATCCCTCTCCCCATACTTTATTTTCTTTTTAATCTTTTCAAAGTAAATACTGGACCATCAATCCAATCGGGGCTTAGTGGTACATTCATCTGAAATTGTATCATTTTTAAAAGGTGGTATGTGCAGGGCTCAAAATTCCCACTCGCCACTAGCCAATGGCGAGTGAAAATTTAGTCCTGGTGAGTAGAAATTCAGCCCTGGTGGGTATGCTATGGCTTGCAGTGGCGAGTAAGTTTTCAGGTCTGGCTAGTAGCAAAGGACTTCAAATTTTAAGCCTTAGTATGTGTATATATATATTTTTTTTTTCTGTCCCTGTCTATATTTTCTGCTCTTTCAATATTTCTGTGTTAAATGAGAGTTCGATGTATCTCTTATTTAGAGAAGATGTGATTCAGAGTTAAAGGAATAGTAATGTTTCATAATAAAAGCAGCTCTAATTAATCATCATAGTATTTGGACTTTGGAGAGTGCTAATTTCAATTCTGTCAGAGTTGTAGTTCCAGAGTAATTCAATGACAAAGTGTCCCCCTCCTGCCCCTTTTACTGATGTAACACTGTTCAGCCAGATCAGAAGGGATGTACCAAGGAAGACTGCAGAGAGGGACAATCTTCAATTAAGATAAGGGAAAAACCTGAAAAACTTGTCAAGGGGGGCAGGGCTTTCATTGTTCTCATAGGAAGAAGATTGCCCCCTGCTGTTATCTGTCTGGTCTATGGACAGGATTCCACATCTGAGAAGAGATGGCTTACACTAGGTAAAAGGGACGGGAGGGGGAAACTTTGCTTGTGAATATCTCTCAACCCATAAAGGTTTGAGAGATAAGACTTATATCGTTCTTCATGTTTTTTTAATGCCTACAAAATAAAATAAAGATAAAACAAAGTATTACTATCACTTTAATGAGATACATGTCCTATAACATACCTATACAAGCTTCCAAAGGTGGATTTAAAGTGCTATTACTCTTAGTGCTCTAGACAGAATTAGTTGAGCTTTAGTTAGTGGAAACAGTTATTCAAAGGTTCCTCTAAAGACACAATTAATTGAGTTATTCATTTAACCCATATGGACTTAAAGTTTGCAATTTGAAAATCCAATATGTTTTCAATCATGCCAGTTTTACAAATCTGTCTCCTCCTCTTCTTTGGGGGGGAATATGGTCAATTCTATAGAAACTCAGACCTTCAAGATTGCTTTGCCATCTTTGTTCCACAAAATGTTCCTTGGCACTTCTAGTTGTTCTCCCAACATACTGTAAGCCACAAGGGCTTTCCCATATTTACACTACATAATTAGTATTACATTGGAGGAAGTATTCTATGTCAAATTCTTCCTCTGTTTCGTGGCTGGAAAAATTATTCTTTTTATGTTGTGTGAACAAACAGGTGGCACAGATTCAATGTTAGCATTTGTAATTACACTGGATATGTGTCTTCCAATAGTAGTTTTCCTTTTTTATGTTTCAGTTCATTGTCCAGATTCCTTGGAGCCAATTTATTTATTAGGTCTTTAGATATATATGATTGATATGATTTAGATATATATGATATATATGATTTCAGGTTTTTGGGTAATACACAGCTGGGGATTTTGTCCCCTTGCAAGATCGGCCAATGTTTCTGTATGATGTTCTCTATTATTTTTCCTGCTGTGTTATTTTGAGTAATATAGGGAATCGTCAGAGATTTTCTTTTTCTTTTCCGTTACTTCCTGTTATTATTTTGTGTAAGCAATTCTTCCCTAGATGTGTTCCACATTTTATTGAATGCCTCCTGTATGGTCTCTGTTTTATAGCCTTTTTCTAGAAACTTGGTTCATAAAGGGATAGTAATACCTAAAATGTAAAAAAAATATGTTGTAGGGTTTATCTCCCTGAGTAAAACAAGGGTACTCCCACTGCTGAAAGGTGTTTCATTCAAAAGTTATTAATTTTCAAAGTTGAATTTTTTAGGTGCAATATCACAGTGGCCTGAAATTTTACAGTGGCGCTGTTGCTACACGATCCTATGGACAGCTCTGGTCTCAGGACCATAAATCTCCATAGGATGGTGTAGCAACAGCGCCACTGTAAAATTTCAGGCCACTGTGATATTGCACCTAAAAAATTCAACTTTGAAAATTAATAACTTTTGAATGAAACATCTTTCAGCAATGGGAGTACTCTTGTTTTACTCAGGGGGATAAACCCTACAACATATTTTTTTTTACATTTTAGGTATTACTATCCCTTTAAATCTTCTGCCTGTTTGAGAAAAGTTTCATCTTCTGTATAATTTCTCCGTAATCTGTAAAGCTGGCTGAGAGGGACACTTGTAAGACAGCGTGGATGTGAGCACTTGATATGTGGCTGTAGCTGTTGACATATAAGATGTGTTTGAGTGGTAATTTCTGTTTTGAAGTCTGAAGTGAAGGTTAGAGCCGGGAAATTTACAGTCTGGCAATATTGAGAGGTAAAACTTATGCCCAAAGGGTTCTGATTGATTTTTTTCGAGAAAGGCTATTACTGAATGTTCATCCCCTTGCCAGATAATAAGCAGGTTGTCAATATAGCAGGTATAGCCCTTTGAGTGCTAGAGGGGTACGCAACGCATTGCTTTGATAGAGAATGAGGTTGACCCCAAATGGTTGGTAAATGTGCATACCTGGGAACTCTCAGGGTTTGACCCTGAGACTCAGGGTTTTGCCCAAAATCTCAGGGTCTCAGGGTGAAGAACCAAAATCTCAGGGTGAAAGAGTTCAGTGCTACCTGTTATATATTCTGCTCCAGTTAAATGCTTCTTTAGTCTCTAAATTGGTGCCACTTGTACCAGAAAGGCAGAGGGAGAAGTCCAGCTTGATTTGTATGTGTTCTTGCAGTGATATCTGTAAGTTGTTGTGTATTAATCGCTCCTTGAATGCCGATTGTGGCAACTCTCGATTACATCGATTAGGGATATATCGAGGATAATCTATATTATAGGAAATCTAAAGTTCCCAGGTATGTAAATGTGTTTCTCTTCCCAATAGCCCATCATTAAATGTACGTAGCTGGGTGCAAACCTCGTTCCCATATCTGTCCCCTGTGCCTGTAAATAGTATTGTTTTCAGAACATAAAATAATTGTGTTCTCAGATAAAGCGTATGGATTTTAAGATGAAGGTTTTTTTTGGATGTATGGCATCATATTGTCTTGATAAAGGTAATATTGTTCAGCCCATAGACCTACTTCACACTTGATGGAACTGTAAAGTAAGCTGTCATCACAGGTGATCCAATAAAAGTTCTTTTCCCTTAATTTCTGTAGTGCATGGGTGGAATCCTATGCACTGGAAATTGTACATATTTCTGTAGATGGAAGTCTAACAGCAGAGCTAAGCTGCTTGTAAATTACCTATCCCAGAGATGATGGGGCGGCCAGGAGGATTATGTATGTTTTTGTATATAGCTGTGACTGGGGAATCTACTATCAAGAACTGGTATTCCTGGAGACTGATGATGTTCAATGCATGCTCCCATTTTATCAATTCCATGTATTGTTCCATGTATAACTGTGACTGGGGAATCTACTATCAAGAAATGGTATTCCTGGAGATTGATGATGTTCAATGCATGCTCCCATTTTATCAGTTCCATGTATTGTTTTGATATTATTCTCACTTAATATCCAGGTTGCTTCTTTTAAGTAGTCTTCCCTTGACTGAATTACAATTCCCCCTCCTTTATCACATTCTCGGTTTACAATCTCTTTATCTTCCATCAGTGTCTGAAGCAATTTCCATTCTTTTTTCCTGAGATTGGAATGATATTCCCATCCTTTTTTGCATAAGTTGTTGAAGTCTTTCAAGACCATTTATGTCAAGGCTTCTGTGAAGAGGCGCTTGTAATGTCTAGGATACAATTTTGAGATGGGTTTTAGGTTGGTGTGAACCATGGTTGGTTCACATGCAGACTCTTCATCTAAATAATTAGTTCCCCCTCTGTCATGGTGTAGCTCTTCTAAAATATGGATTATTTCAATATCTCCTGGACTTTCAAGCATCTGGAGGGGTTCCTCCTTTTTCATGGCAATATGCCGTTTCAACTTGTTTTCTTATGAATTGATGAAGGTCTATGAAGAGTTCAAAACTATTTGGTCTACTTGAAGGTGCAAATTTTAGTCCTTTCTTCAAGAGAGTTGTATTCCCCAAATTGGAATGTTCTTGTTACTGTTGATGGATTTGTTTTACATTTCTTATACCATACATGACTGAATACCCCACCCAGAATACAAGCTGATTGGCAATAAATTACGGAAAGCAATACGGGCCAACCAGTCACTCTTTGAAAAAGATGCAAAGGAAGCACCAAAATGTGAACAATCACTTGCCACGTGTAACAACAAGACACCAGACATTCATCCGAAATAAGGACAGAACGAGGAGGAAGGAGGGATGAATAAAGAAGGAGTTTGATGACCTCCCAGAAGAAAACATAACCTGATATGCCTAGACTCAACATGCACACAAAGTAAGGGGCCACCCAGACCGGATTGAGGGACGAGAGATGAGTGCTACCTTACATTGTAGCATACTGTATATATCAGTTCTCCAGTAAGGGGCCATCCTTTTTCTTATTGTTTTCATTTGTCCTATTGATCAATCTGTTCATTTATTGAACTGATTATTCCCTGGGTTATGCCTAGAATCTCCTAGAGTACACACACATTGTTTCATTTGTATCACCTTCCTTCCTCAGCCCGAGCGAGCCTCTCTGTTACCTCAAGAGCAGCCTTAAAGGAGCAGTAAACTTTTTTTTATGAAAACACATTTTATAGAGCATTTCCTGCTGAATAAAACAAGAACACTCCCATCACTGTCAGATGTTTTATTCAAAATTTATAGCAGTTTAACTAATGAATTTACTGTGTTTACTTCCTGATAGTTCTAACTGACAGGAAGTGACAGGTAGTTTCTATCACATTCTATGGAGAACTGTATGTCTCTGACTTTTCTGACTTTCCTCTCCATTAGAATCTAACAGGAAATCTAATTAGAATTTGACCACTAGAGGGCACTGCTAATATAAAAAAACATGGGTTTAAACTGTAATATCTCTGGAAATATAAATCTGTCTGCAGTGGGAGTACCCTTATTTTACTCAATAGGAAAATCCCTACAATATATATTTTTTCATAAAAAAAAAGTTTACTGCTCCTTTAACCATCGGGTGTACATACAACATTATAGTACACTCTGGCTGCTCTCGTCATAATTAGGAGTTTGTGCTTTGCTTTATATTGTGTTGCAGTTCTTTTTATAACTCTTCATTTTGCATTGTTTTAATCATAATACATTATATATTTTTATTCTTTTTGTTTTTCATTTTTGCTTTATTTTTTTTCAACTAATATGTATATTTGAATATGTATTTTGATACTGTGATTAAAACTTAACCTTTACTACACTTAGAAAGTATTTGCTCTGTCTCTCCCCTATCCCTATAGAGACTGCAATGTGCAGCCCCAAATGGCTCCTATCCACCAATGGGAGGGGAGGGGGGTAAAAAAACTTCATCAGGTGTGTTCCTTGGGGAGCAGATCACTTTTTTCAAGTTGCGGTTTCAGTAGAATAAATTGACCAAAATATGTCCAAGGTTGTATGCCATGCCAGGGTACCCCAACGTATGGAAGCTCTAACTAAACATTTATATGCTATATGCAGTTTTTCATTGGAGCAATCCATTTGAAAGAGTGCAGGTTTGTCTTCTGTTTGCACTTAAAGGGATAGTAATGTCAGAAAAAAAGTACTAACTATATGGTAGATACAATTAAAAGAGAGTACTTGCACTTATTCGTATCTCTCAAACCGTTATAGTTTGAGAGATATAGGAAAATAAGTGCAAGTATTCTCTTTTAACCCCTTAAGGACAATGGACTTACCTGGTACGTCCCGCAAAAACTGTCACTTAGTGACAATGGACGTACCAGGTATGTCCCGGAAATCCGGGTCCCCGCGCGGCTGCACGCCGTTCGGGGACTCCGGAATCATTTGGTAAAAAAAAAACAAAAACAACATATTAGCCAGGAGTTAAGTGACGTCCGCATGCGCATGTGGCCTGTCGCTAAGTGGTTAATTGTATCTTCCATATAGTTAGTACTTTTTTCTGACATTACTATCCCTTTAAAATCTCCAGTTAGATCAATGGGAAATGTTTTATATTCCCTTTGATGTAATTGGTTTGCTCCAGTGTTACTCAAAGAGCCAGATGCACTAAGGTGTGATAAAGAGGTGATAAAGCAAAGATTACTTCTCCAGTGACATCATTTCTAAAAGTCCTGTGTTTTTCTATGAAGCCAATGCACAATGGGGGGGGGGTGCACTAAGGTGTGATAGGAAGGTGATAAAGTAGAGATGGCTTCTGCAGTGATATCACTTCTCCATTTCCTGATTTATTTTATGGAGCCTGTGACAGAACCCTCCATCACTGAGGCTCCTGGAGGGGGCTGAGGGCCAGCCTTCTGCCCACAGACTATGGACCTGGCCCTGGAACGGGGTATGGCCTCCCCATGAGACTAACCACTGCCCAGTTTGCCCCTTGTCATGGAGGCCTCCATGCCCGCCATACACACTGCCCAGCTGTAAGCACTGTCACAGGAACAGGGTAGTGTATTTGTTGAGAGAGTTATGCTCTGATGCTATGATGTAATTATGTGTGATGTAATTATGTAGGATGTAATTATGTAGTGATGTAATTATGTGTGATATAATCCTGTTTGTTGTTTACAGTTCCTTTTCCCCCATGTGTATTGTTCACATTGTGACTCTTTGTATTATGTGCCCTTCCACCACAGGCCCCATTGTATTTATTATGTATACTCCCATATGTTGATTGCAGTGGCGTGTATCCTATTGCGTTCTAAGATGTGTTGATAATACAGTTATGTGTGTGTATAAACCCTGTGTGTTCCACAATAAAATTTTCTTTTTTTCAACCTACATTATGTTGCGACTAGTGATTTGAGTGGCTGGAGGAATCGGTGGGTGCAGTCCCAAGTTAAGGGAGCACAGACTGGCGGAGCTACCCAGTCGGGTTAGCGGGGTCCAGTCACAGACCCTATTCACTAAGATTTCCCCAACTTTGGGGATTTTAGTGCCTAGGCTTTATAGAATAACATAAGAACCGGAGGAGTGATATCACTGGAGAAGTCCTCTCTGCTTTATTATCTCTTTATCACTCCTTAGTGCATCTTCCCCCATTTCTTCTTAGTCAATCAGCCTGTATGTGGAAAATGTGCAAATGTGCCAGGGTAGCTCTGCACTGAGTTGGAGGCTAATGACAGTAGAGCTGCCAACTTAATGCAGGCTTGAAGGTATGATGGCACTCAAGTTCTGTCGATCTTAACCTGTTACTGACCAGTGACATGCCAGGGCAATCATGCGTATTCATGCATTAAGGTCTGGTGACTGTCCTGGCACTCCATGAACATTTTGGACCACAGCACACCTGAAGAAGAACTGTGATCACTACGGGAGACTGAAACTGAATGCTCCATTATTGGAGTAGTCAGTTTCAGTCTCTCTTTCTGAGAGCAGGTACATGTGATCAT
Source organism: Rhinophrynus dorsalis (assembly GCA_037306005.1). Lineage (NCBI taxonomy): Eukaryota > Metazoa > Chordata > Amphibia > Anura > Rhinophrynidae > Rhinophrynus > Rhinophrynus dorsalis. Next base: position 525,767,656 of record CM074721.1, read on the forward strand.
TCACATGTACTGGTTCCCTGAATGTGGTCTATGCGGTCCTTAAGGGTTAAAGTAACCCAGGACAAGCGGACCTTAAGAGGTTAAGATTGTATTGGTAGCAAGTCAAGAATGCCTTCTCTCTCTAGCATGAGAAGTGAATTTTCCCAAACTTGTACCATGTCACTGTGCATTGTTTAACACAGGAGCTGAGGACATTTCTGAAATGTCCAAACACTTCCCCACTACCCACTGCTTGGTGCCAATGACGCTCAGAGGAGAATTTGCTGAATGGGTAGTTTTGTAAACTGGTGATAGGCAAGCAGAGCATTAAGAGTCCAATCCAAGTTATAGCTTGGAATTTTATTAGTACAACAATACCCTACTATATTTTTCCTTTGTTTTTTGACTCAGGGTTGCCAACTGCTGAAAAAGTATTTTGTTTTCTATTTTACAAAAAATTACATATAACCAATTTTTATGTGACACTTTACTGTGAACTACCATTTTTTTAACAAAGAGTTGGCAACCCTGAAGTCATCAGATTTATTTCACATATAGTAATAAGCTTATTTCAGTACCAGTTCATTATCTGCCTCACTTACTCAGATGGTTGTGACCAAAGGTCACTGCTTAAACCCCAAATCAGGTAATCTCGTCCAGTCTTCATATTCAGGGATTTCCGGAATTTTGAATGGCTGATGAAATTGCGTCTTTTGCCTTCGGGAGACACATCTATACCTAGAGGCAGAGTAAATTTTAAGGGATGCAGTAGAAGACAACACAAGGTTCACCAAAGAACTTAATCTACTTGACTAATTTATCATGAAGGCCTAGTTTCCATTGCAATTGATACGTGTTGTCAATGGTTTTAGCCAACACTGAAGTTTATGGAAGCATCTGGTGATCAATGCAGTTTAGAAACCACAGAGACATGCTGATTAGCCAGTATGGTTCAGCACAAATTAACCTTTTGAATGCCAGAGGGTGTAAACAATGCATTGCTCATATCCATACCTGGGAACTCTCCGGATTTGCCCCGGAGACTCCGGTGCTGACAGAGCTTTACCAGGTCTCTGGGGCAGAGGCTCATTCCTCCGGATGTGGGGAGTTTCTATTGAAACTCTGAGACATCTGCTGTTTCTCCCGGTGTTCCTCCTTCCCCAGCCTTCTGTGTGACACCTTTAAGCCCTGCCCCCTCAACTCGCGTCAAGCCTCGCCCCTTTTTTGACGAGATTTGCGTCATTATTGTCACCCCCTGCTGCACCAGAGGACTCCCCTCGGGGTAGACCTCAATCTGAAGTTCCCAGGTATGCTCATATCCTCACACTCAAAGTGTAAGATATAGAAGTTTCAACTTTTAACCCTTTTCATGCCAGAGGGGAGCTCAACTCATTACAAAGCAATCTGTTGTGTATACATTGGCACTCAAAGGGCTAAAAAGTGGTTCAATGCACAGAAACAAAGCTACTTATATATACCTTATACACACATACACACACACACACACACACACACACACACACACATATATATATATATATATATATATATATATATATATATATATATATATATATATATCTGTACACATGATACCTGTGATGAACTAAGAAGATGTGTACCTTTTGGAAAAAGTTAAAGTGAACCTGTCACCTCCAGACAACATTAGTTGCAGTTAAAAAGAATTAAAACCTGAGAATCAATTTATATGCATATTTTTTTTTAGAAACTTACCTTCTCGTTTGGTGTCACAGTGTGGCCCTTTATCCTTTCAGGACTCAAACGTACCTATTTTTGTTCTGTTAGAAATGTGCCCAGTGTGTGAGGTCTGCCTAGTTTTATTCTGAGTCCTAGCTAATGCTGGCACAGCACAAATAAATAGCACAAAGTCACACTGTGCCACCCAAAAATAAAGGTTCAGAGAGAGAGAGGTTAACCCCTTAAGGAATTGCGCGCACACGCACGGCTGGCACTTGAGGACCACGGGGCTTTATTTTTTTTCCCTTCCGGTTCAGGGCTTCTGGAGCAGCGTGCAGCCGCACCGGGAGCCCTGAACTCCAGGATGTGCCAGGACCATTAGTGGTCCTTAAGTGCCGGACCGCCGTCACGGTCCTAGCACGTCAGTGGTTGGGAAGGGGTTAAAAGGGACCGGTTGGAAAAAGAGAAGGAGGTTAAAAAACAGGGAGAGAAGAAATGTAAGATAGAGAGGGGAGGGCTAATAGAGAGAGAATGAGAAATGTGAGATAGAGAGAGGAGGGCTAATACAGAGAGGAGGAGGAGTGTAAGATAGAGAGGGGAGGGTTAATAGAGAGAGGAGAAGAAGTGTAAGATAGAGAGGGGAGGGCTAATAGAGAGAGGAGGAGTGTCAGATAGAGAGGGGAGTAATAGAGAGAGGAGGAGAAGTGTAAAATAGAGAGGGAAGGCTAACAGAGAGAGGAGGAGGAATGTAAGATAGAGAGAGGAGGGCTAATAGAGGGAGAGGAGGAGGAGTGTAAGAGAGAGAGGGAAGGGCTAATAGAGAGAGGAGGAGGAGTTAAGATGGTGAGGGGAGGGCCACTAGAGAGAGGAGGAGTGTAAGATAGCGAGGGGAGGGCTAATAGAGAGAGGAGGAGGAGTGTAAGATAGAGAGGGGAGGGATAATAGAGAGAGGGAGATGAGTGTAAGATAGAGAGAGGTGGGCTAATAGAGAGAGAGGAAAAGGAGTGTAATATAGAGATGGGAGGGTTAGTAGAGAGAGGAGGAGAAGTCTAAGGTACAGATGGGAGGGCTAATAGAGAGAGGAGGAGGAGTGTAAGAAACAGAGGGGAGGGCACTGGAAACAGTGACCAACGTCAAACAGCAGTAGCAAAGGCAAACAAAGTCCTGTCTTGCATAAAAAGAGGTATTGAAGCAGGAGTGGATAACATTATTTTGCCATTCTACAAATCATTGGTAAGACCTCACCTTGAGTATGCAGTGCAGTTTTGGGCACTAGTTTTGAAAAAGGATATACTAGAACTAGAGAGGGTACAGCGAAGAGCAACAAAATTAATTAAGGGAATGGAGGACTTGATGTTTGAGGAACGACTAGACAAACTTGGTTTATTTACTCTAGAGAAAAGATGACTAAGAGGAGATCTTGTCACATTGTACAATTATATGAGAGGTCAATACAAGGATCTCTGCGGTGAGCTATTCATTCCAAGGACCTGATCAGGTGACCAGGGGACACCCCTTGAGATTAGAGGAAAAGAGGTTTAGACTTCAGCAGAGAAAGGGTTTTTTTATAGTAAGGTCTATTAAATTGTAAAATTCCTTTCCCACGGAGGTGGTTATAGCAGATACAATGGTTACATTTAAGAGAAGATTAGATATGTTTCTTTCAAAAGGGAACATACAGAGTTATACCGTTTATTAGTAGGCTGATCAGGAAGGTCTGATAAAGAATAACTTATTTGGTAGCAGGAAAGCTATAAAATTCTCAGTCACTGGGGTATGAGGCAAAGGTTGAACATGATGGACTTGTGTCTTTATTCAATCTAATTTACTATGTTACTATGTAATACAGAGAATCTTGGGGCTCCTTTTAAAGGCAGACGTTAGTAAAAAAAAAAAACACTAACAGGTGCGTTAACGTGTTGTAAGCCACTTAAAGGTCCGTCTTAAGAAGAGCTAATGGCAGTTTGATAAACTTCCACTCCATGAACGTGCAGATGGTGTGTGACAGCAACTTGAGGGTCATGAATGTCTGTGTAAAATATCCTGTGAGCTGTCATGATTCATATATACTCAGAAACTCGTCTGTACACAGAGACTTCGAAAATGGAACCTATACAGGGGGATGGCTTCTGGGTGAGTTAACAATCCCAAATCACACCACATCCACACGCGCACAAGCAACACTGCTCAGCATGCTCTTCACTCGCAGCTAGCACATCCACCTCATTCACACAACATGTGCTTCCTGTCTAACCATGTCACTCACTGTCCACAGGTGATTCGGGCTATGGCTGCAGATCATGGCTAATGACCCCGGTGGCGAATCCCCAAACTGATTGCCATTGAGCAAATTTTCGGGCTCCTAAAATCCCGCTTCAGGTGTTTGGAACACTCGGGGGGGGACATTGTAGTATGCACCAGGCAAAGTCTGCGACATTGTTATGGCATGTGTTACATTACACAACATCGCTATGGACACCAGACTTGTTGACAATGTCAAGCCCCCACCCATACCTGATGACCCTATGGACATTGTTGAGGGTAAAGAAGGCCTAAGAGGGATGCTGATAAGAGACACATTGATCAGGGAACACTTCAGCTGCGAGTATAATACATGTATGCACACAATCCATGCATAGACACTCACCACAACACAAAAGTTCTGTTTTACTCCACAGGATCAGTGACACAGCTCTGACACTGGCTGCAATATGGACCACCAACATCAGCCATTCCATGGATGAGTCATATTGGGGCTAGAGATTCCAATGACATCTGACACCATGTCGTCCATGTTGATACAGGTTTAAATGCAGGAGTGTGTGTATTATTTGGGGGTAAAACAACATGTTGGTCTCTTTATTTTTTCTTTTGGGGGGGACCTTGGCCATGGTTCCAGACGTGGATGGCCTGGCTGACTGCCTATTCACCCTTTGAGCCCTTGGAGTTGCTTCAGGGGTCGCACTGGAGGGAGAGGTGGGTGCAGTAGAACCCTATGTGGAACGCTGTTCCGTCTCCACACGAAGGTTCTCCCTGCGGTTGTGGTCTCTGACCTCCACCAGCAGCTGCCCCATCATGTCCATCATCCCTTCATGGTAATGAGTTCTGTGTTCATCAGCGTTTGCTGTAACTCCAGGGCATGGATGCTGGATAGTATCCTTTGAGTGTTCCTCAGGAAATCCCTTTGGCGCCTTCTGAAGTACATGTTAGTCCTCTGGGATTCCCTGAGTTGCCTCCTTTGTAACTCCAGGTACTCCCCCCTCCATCCATGTGCCTGGTGAGTGTGCTGGGGGGGTTGCTGCTAGTGGAGAGTCTGCTGGTGCTCTGTCTGCCGGTGGGGTTGCTCTGTCTGCCGGTGTTGTTGCTCTGTCTGCCGGTGGTGATGCTCTGTCTGCTGGTGGGGTTGCTCTGTTTGCCGGTGGGGTTGCTCTGTCTGCTGGTGGCGTTGCTCTGTCTGTCGGTGCTGTGTCTGCTTTTGTGGTTGCTGCTCTAGATGTCGGCCATGTGCCCACCACATCCAGTGACCCCGAGCTTCCCACTGATCCCTGTGGTGGTTGTGGGGGGGGGGGTGAAGAGTGTTCCCTAGGTTGAGGGCGCTGGGGCTCCCCAATCAGGCCCAGTGCTCGTATTCCAGTGGCCAGGGGTCATATCTTGGCAACTGGTAGCTGCTTGGCCCCCACCTTGGGTCGTACCTGGGCCAATGCTGGGGAGCCATCCAGGAGGGTACGTCGGGAGAATGCACATATGGCCCATATGTAGGGGTGGCCACAGTCCCGGGCAGCCAGGTCCTTCCTGGTGGTGGAGGTTCTGCAGCAGGGTGGTAAGGTCCCGAGGAGGATGGCTGCATGGACCTCTCAAAATAAAACCAGTCCTGGTAGTGTGGGGGAGCAGCTGGTGGGACAACAGATGCTGTAGGTGGTGGTGGTGCAGCTGAAGATGCTGGAGGTGGTGGTGCAGCCGAAGATGCTGGAGGTGGTGGTGCAGCTGTATAGGGTAACCATGTGTCAGTCTCGTCCTCTTGCTCTCCAAGAGGAATCTCATCTGGGGATATGTGTGCCTCCTCCACAGGCTCCTGCTGTGCTGCAGGCCCGTATGCTGTGTGGGGAAATTAAACGGTGTGATTAGTAATGTACACGATGACAGAATGAATGAAAGATTATTTAACTGACATGTAGATCTCTGGTTGTCATGATGGTATTCTATGCATTGCGTTGCGATGCATGGAATACCACCAAGGCAATCACAGATACATGATGTCTGTCCAAGTTAATTCCCCAGGCCACCAATCAGGTCAGTATTGAGGGATTTCTCTGATTGATTAAGTTCTGTTGCTGTTTTGATCATTCGCTCCGTCTTTGTGAGTGACCCAGCCTTGATTAATCAGGGATATCCATCAATCATGGCCTGTTGGTTTGCCACCTACAGTGCTTGACTTTTGGTTTCCATGTGTATCCTGCAAACAGTGGATGGTATAACATCCATCCATAGCATCACCACTCCTGAGGATCCATGTGAAAACCAAATGTATGTTCTAACAGTTCAAGTGAGAGTAAATGATTGCATACACAATACAAAGGCCTACTTGGTTCTCCTTTAATTCCACAGTGTTGGTTGTTTCAATTCCTGTGTGTTGCACATACAGCCAGTTAGTCTCACTGGCACTGTGATGTTCGTCCTCATCCATCTCTTTTGAGATTGAGTGAGTGGTGATGTAGACCTTATGGAGTGGAGGTAAAGTGGAAATGATGACTTCTCCAATTATATCATTTCTCCATTTCCAATGTTTTTCTATGGAGTCTATCCAATGAGTCCTCAGTAACTCTATTTTATTGAATAGTCTCCATAGACAAACATGGGAATTGGTGAAGTGATGGTTTGGAGGGGTTAACTTCACTCCATCATCTCTTTTACACCACTTAGTGAATGTCTTCTGTGTAGCATGTAATCCTAACCCTGTCGAATTGTGTTTATCATCGGTTAACCCTTTGAGTACCGGAAGGGTTGCCAAAGCATTGTTGAGCGATGCATTGATAATTCCTCTAGCACTCAAGAGGTTACATGCTAACTTCCCTGTGGGTACATGGGTGACATTGTGGAGGAACAGTAATGATGTTTAAAAAGCATGGTTTGTGTGGATTGTGTGTGATCAGCACAGCAACAAGAGAGTTGAACTGGGACTTGGACAGGTTTGGGCCTGGTTGAACCTTGCCATTTGTCCTTGTATTGTGTCCTGTTTGAACCCTCAGGGTGCTGTGTGTTGGTGCAGCTGTGTGAATGAATGATGGGCATGTGTGGAGGTGTGACTGTGCTTGGGTATGCAGCTTGTGTTGGTTGATGTGGTGTATGGTTATGTATGGATGCACTTACCGGTAGTGTGGAGGCTCCTTTCATCCCCAGTGTCCAATCCTCCAGGGGCCCCCTCAATCAGCGTGAATGACAAGTTCTGCCACAGCCTCTCCTCCCATCCGCTGAAGGTGATTAGAACAGGTGGACCACCTACAGTGTCTCGGGCATGCATGGCGACTTCAACCAACTTCTTTTTGACCACCCTCTTGCAGTCGCCCCATCTTATCTTTATGGACTCCACGTCCTGTCTGCAGCTGTCCACCGCGTTCATCTTGCTGCATATTTGATTCCAGGCAACCTTCCTCCTCGCAGCCAGGCCAGGGACCCTCTCCCTCGGAAAGAGGAAGCTCTCCCTCTCTAGAACAGCCTCCACAAGAGCACTGTTCTCCTCTTCCATGTAGCGAGGATCCCTGACCCTCTCCTCCTCAGCTCTGGCCTGCGAGGTGTCAGAGCTGTGCCCGGAATGTCCTGCCCCTGCCTGTGCGTGGTGCTCTGCGACAGGTACCCCTTGTCCCACTGACACATCTGTCCCTGCCCTCCTTGTGCCTACTCTTCTGGGCTGGGTCCCCCTCCCCCTTGTGGATCTTCCTCTCCCACCTCTACTCTGCTCAGGGATGCACTCATGATCTTCCTCCTCCTCCTCCACTACTCTCCCCATCCCTCTCTCCTTTCATCCTCTCCTGTCCATCATTCACCCACTCACACCCAGGCACTCACACAGGCCCTCACAGACACACTCAATCCCACTCACTTTCTGTCACACTCTGTCACTCACAGATTCACACTGAGAAAATAAAGTTTAAAAAATGTGTTAGGTGTTATAAAAAAAAGACTATGTCTATGTATGTGTATGTGTTTGTATGGGTGTATGTGATAGAGCAGGAACATCAGCCAGGCCGGGTCGGTACACAGTACAGGAACGTCATCCAATCCGGGTCAGTACACAGAGCAGGAATGTCAGCCGGGCCGGTTCGGTACACAGAGCAGGAACGTCAACCAATCCGAGTTGGTACACAGAGCAGGATACAGCAGAGTAGTCAGGCAGTCCGGGTCGGTACACAGGCAGGAACGGATACAGCAGAGTAGACAGCAGGAACACAGGAATCACACGAGAACTGGAACAATCGCTGGTAACGGAAACACCACGAAAGGCCACCGGTATCACGGTGCCCGTGATCTCCATCTGTCACTCTCGCTTGTGCTGCGCTCCTATTGGTTGAGCCTGTTTGGCCCGCCCCTGGTGACCTTTTTATGCCTGGCCATTGGCACCTGTCAGGTGCCCTTTCGTGGTGTTCCTGAGCCAGTATTGCTGTGCTGTGTTCCAGTGTTCCTGATTCCGGTATACCGACTTGGCCTGTTTAGACTATGCTCCTGTGTTCCTGCTCCGTGATCCGACCTGGCCTGGCTGATGTTCCCGCTTGTGACCTGATCTGGCTTGTCTGAGAACCCTGCTCCGTGATCCGACCTGGCCTGGCTGATGTTCCTGCTTCTGACCTGATCTGGCTTGTCTGAGAACCCTGCTCCGTGATCCGACCCGGCCTGGCTGACGTTCCTGCTTGTGACCTGATCTGGCTTGTCTGAGAACCCTGCTCTGTGATCCGACCCGGCCTGGCTGACTTCCTGCTCCGTGACCTGTACCGGCTTGCTACTACCCTGCCAGCGTTCCAGCTTCCTGCTGTCGCCGAGGCGACATTCTGACTATCTTCTGTGGATGTGGCAGGGCTGATCATGAGCCTCCATTTACCCATGCAGAGCTGTACTCCTACTGGCTGAGCCTCTGTTAACCCGTGCAGAGCTGTGCTCCTGGTCGCTGAGCCTCTGTTATACATTGCAGAGTTGTGCTCCTGGTTGCTGAGCCTCCGTTCACTGGTACAGAGCTATAGTTTACTCTTACACTTGCAGAGTAGTGTTGAGCGAGCATGCTCGGCCGATGCTCGGATCGGCTCGAGCATCGCTCTGCTCGGCACATGGCGGTACTCGTACGAGTACCGCATGTCTCGCCCGCCATGTTCGGGTCTCCTCCCCGCACGTTTTGCGGCTGCTGCGCAGCCAATAAACGTGCAGGGAGGCTCTGACATCAGTGTAATGCCAGCAGCCATGTTGGCTGCTGGCATTACACTGATTGGCTGACCAGAACCCGTGGTCGGGTGCTGTATAGCACCTGACCAGCGAGTTCGGCTCAGTCTTAGCCAGGGAGAGATGAGGATAGGAAGGGAAAGTCAGTGTAGGGAGAAAAAAAGCAAATTTGTGAAAAAAAAAGAACCAAAAGTCCTTTTTAGGACTACTGTGTGTGGGGGCAGCAGGTTATTTTGTGTGGGGGGAAAAAAACAAAAAAAAAAAAATTTCATATATTCTGTTTAGTGTGCAAAGTTGCAGATTAGAGCACATTCTGTTTAGTGTGCAAAGTTGCAGATTAGAGCACATTCTGTTTAGTGTGCAAAGTTGCAGATTAGAGCACATTCTGTTTAGTGTGCAAAGTTGCAGATTAGAGCACATTCTGTTAAGTCTTCAAACTAAAATATCAAAGTCACATATTCCATTCAGTGTGCGTCGCCGCAGTTTAGCAGCACATTCTGTGTACTGTGCAGAGTTGCAGAATAGGAAGAAATACTGTTAAGTCTTCAAACTAAAATATCAAAGTCACATATTCCATTCAGTGTGCTTCGCCGCAGTTTAGCAGCACATTCTGTGTACTGTGCAGAGTTGCAGAATAGGAAGAAATACTGTTAAGTCTTCAAACTAAAATATCAAAGTCACATATTCCATTCAGTGTGCTTCGCCGCAGTTTAGCAGCACATTCTGTGTACTGTGCAGAGTTGCAGAATAGGAAGAAATACTGTTAAGTCTTCAAACTAAAATATCAAAGTCACATATTCCATTCAGTGTGCTTCGCCGCAGTTTAGCAGCACATTCTGTGTACTGTGCAGAGTTGCAGAATAGGAAGAAATACTGTTAAGTCTTCAAACTAAAATATCAAAGTCACATATTCCATTCAGTGTGCTTCGCCGCAGTTTAGCAGCACATTCTGTGTACTGTGCAGAGTTGCAGAATAGGAAGAAATACTGTTAAGTCTTCAAACTCAAATATCAAAGTCACATATTCCATTCAGTGTGCGTCACCGCAGTTTAGCAGCCTATTCTGTGTACTCTGCACAGTTGCAGAATAGGAAGAAATACTGTTAAGTCTTCAAACTAAAATATCAAAGTCACATATTCCATTCAGTGTGCGTCGCCGCAGTTTAGCAGCCTATTCTGTGTACTCTGCACAGTTGCAGAATAGGAAGAAATACTGTTAAGTCTTCAAACTCAAATATCAAAGTCACATATTCCATTCAGTGTGCTTCGCCGCAGTTTAGCAGCCTATTCTGTGTACTCTGCACAGTTGCAGAATAGGAAGAAATACTGTTAAGTCTTCAAAGTAAAATATCAAAGTCACATATTCCATTCAGTGTGCGTCACCGCAGTTTAGCAGCCTATTCTGTGTACTGTGCACAGTTGCAGAATAGGAAGAAATACTGTTAAGTCTTCAAACTAAAATATCAAAGTCACATATTCCATTCAGTGTGCTTCGCCGCAGTTTAGCAGCACATTCTGTGTACTCTGCACAGTTGCAGAATAGGAAGAAATACTGTTAAGTCTTCAAACTAAAATATCAAAGTCACATATTCCATTCAGTGTGCTTCGCCGCAGTTTAGCAGCCTATTCTGTGTACTCTGCACAGTTGCAGAATAGGAAGAAATACTGTTAAGTCTTCAAACTCAAATATCAAAGTCACATATTCCATTCAGTGTGCTTCGCCGCAGTTTAGCAGCCTATTCTGTGTACTCTGCACAGTTGCAGAATAGGAAGAAATACTATTAAGTCTTCAAAGTAAAATATCAAAGTCACATATTCCATTCAGTGTGCGTCACCGCAGTTTAGCAGCCTATTCTGTGTACTGTGCACAGTTGCAGAATAGGAAGAAATACTGTTAAGTCTTCAAACTCAAATATCAAAGTCACATATTCCATTCAGTGTGCGTCACCGCAGTTTAGCAGCCTATTCTGTGTACTCTGCACAGTTGCAGAATAGGAAGAAATACTGTTAAGTCTTCAAAGTAAAATATCAAAGTCACATATTCCATTCAGTGTGCGTCACCGCAGTTTAGCAGCCTATTCTGTGTACTGTGCACAGTTGCAGAATAGGAAGAAATACTGTTAAGTCTTCAAACTAAAATATCAAAGTCACATATTCCATTCAGTGTGCGTCACCGCAGTTTAGCAGCCTATTCTGTGTACTCTGCACAGTTGCAGAATAGGAAGAAATACTGTTAAGTCTTCAAACTAAAATATCAAAGTCACATATTCCATTCAGTGTGCTTCGCCGCAGTTTAGCAGCACATTCTGTGTACTGTGCAGAGTTGCAGAATAGGAAGAAATACTGTTAAGTCTTCAAACTAAAATATCAAAGTTACATATTCCATTCAGTGTGCTTCGCCGCAGTTTAGCAGCACATTCTGTGTACTGTGCAGAGTTGCAGAATAGGAAGAAATACTGTTAAGTCTTCAAACTAAAATATCAAAGTCACATATTCCATTCAGTGTGCTTCGCCGCAGTTTAGCAGCACATTCTGTGTACTGTGCAGAGTTGCAGAATAGGAAGAAATACTGTTAAGTCTTCAAACTCAAATATCAAAGTCACATATTCCATTCAGTGTGCGTCACCGCAGTTTAGCAGCCTATTCTGTGTACTCTGCACAGTTGCAGAATAGGAAGAAATACTGTTAAGTCTTCAAACTAAAATATCAAAGTCACATATTCCATTCAGTGTGCGTCACCGCAGTTTAGCAGCCTATTCTGTGTACTGTGCACAGTTGCAGAATAGGAAGAAATACTGTTAAGTCTTCAAACTAAAATATCAAAGTCACATATTCCATTCAGTGTGCGTCACCGCAGTTTAGCAGCCTATTCTGTGTACTCTGCACAGTTGCAGAATAGGAAGAAATACTGTTAAGTCTTCAAACTAAAATATCAAAGTCACATATTCCATTCAGTGTGCTTCGCCGCAGTTTAGCAGCACATTCTGTGTACTGTGCAGAGTTGCAGAATAGGAAGAAATACTGTTAAGTCTTCAAACTAAAATATCAAAGTTACATATTCCATTCAGTGTGCTTCGCCGCAGTTTAGCAGCACATTCTGTGTACTGTGCAGAGTTGCAGAATAGGAAGAAATACTGTTAAGTCTTCAAACTAAAATATCAAAGTCACATATTCCATTCAGTGTGCTTCGCCGCAGTTTAGCAGCACATTCTGTGTACTGTGCAGAGTTGCAGAATAGGAAGAAATACTGTTAAGTCTTCAAACTCAAATATCAAAGTCACATATTCCATTCAGTGTGCGTCACCGCAGTTTAGCAGCCTATTCTGTGTACTCTGCACAGTTGCAGAATAGGAAGAAATACTGTTAAGTCTTCAAACTAAAATATCAAAGTCACATATTCCATTCAGTGTGCGTCACCGCAGTTTAGCAGCCTATTCTGTGTACTGTGCACAGTTGCAGAATAGGAAGAAATACTGTTAAGTCTTCAAACTAAAATATCAAAGTCACATATTCCATTCAGTGTGCGTCACCGCAGTTTAGCAGCCTATTCTGTGTACTCTGCACAGTTGCAGAATAGGAAGAAATACTGTTAAGTCTTCAAAGTAAAATATCAAAGTCACATATTCCATTCAGTGTGCGTCACCGCAGTTTAGCAGCCTATTCTGTGTACTGTGCACAGTTGCAGAATAGGAAGAAATACTGTTAAGTCTTCAAACTAAAATATCAAAGTCACATATTCCATTCAGTGTGCGTCACCGCAGTTTAGCAGCCTATTCTGTGTACTCTGCACAGTTGCAGAATAGGAAGAAATACTGTTAAGTCTTCAAACTAAAATATCAAAGTCACATATTCCATTCAGTGTGCTTCGCCGCAGTTTAGCAGCACATTCTGTGTACTGTGCAGAGTTGCAGAATAGGAAGAAATACTGTTAAGTCTTCAAACTAAAATATCAAAGTTACATATTCCATTCAGTGTGCTTCGCCGCAGTTTAGCAGCACATTCTGTGTACTGTGCAGAGTTGCAGAATAGGAAGAAATACTGTTAAGTCTTCAAACTAAAATATCAAAGTCACATATTCCATTCAGTGTGCTTCGCCGCAGTTTAGCAGCACATTCTGTGTACTGTGCAGAGTTGCAGAATAGGAAGAAATACTGTTAAGTCTTCAAACTCAAATATCAAAGTCACATATTCCATTCAGTGTGCGTCACCGCAGTTTAGCAGCCTATTCTGTGTACTCTGCACAGTTGCAGAATAGGAAGAAATACTGTTAAGTCTTCAAACTAAAATATCAAAGTCACATATTCCATTCAGTGTGCTTCGCCGCAGTTTAGCAGCATATTCTGTGTACTCTGCACAGTTGCAGAATAGGAAGAAATACTGTTAAGTCTTCAAACTCAAATATCAAAGTCACATATTCCATTCAGTGTGCTTCGCCGCAGTTTAGCAGCCTATTCTGTGTACTCTGCACAGTTGCAGAATAGGAAGAAATACTGTTAAGTCTTCAAACTAAAATATCAAAGTGACATATTCCGTGTAAGATGAAGAAGGCAGGTAAAAAGGGACGGGGAAGTGGACGTGATCCTGATAGTTCAGGGCGCGGGTCAGGACGCGGAGAAACTGTGCCTGGTGCCAGAGCACAAGAAAGAAAGACATCCACCATACCTAGCTTCATGTCTAATTTTACAGGGCGTCGCAGGACATCACTCTCGAGGTCCGACCACTGCGAACAGGTGGTCGGTTGGATGTCAGCTGATACTGCTTCCAGTCGGTTAAGCACCACCCTGTCTTCCACCAAGTCCACTCTCAGTAGCCAAGAGTCTGGTCAACATAATCCTCACTCTGATCATCCTTCCTCCCACCATAGACGGTCTGGTCAAAGAAGTGATCCCACACTGGGATATAGTGATGAGCTCGTCTCATCACCAATCCTTCATTTGACCCTCTCTCCAAGCACGCTTGCAGAGGAACATGACATCTTATGCCCTGATTCACAACCTCTAGAGGGTACCCAATCACAAGAAGATGACAGATGTGAACGGCATTTAAGGTCAAAGGAAGTAGTGGATGATGATGATGATGAGACACAGTTGCCATTAAATCAACCACTATTACTGTCTCAAGACCTTGTTGAGGAGGATGTTATACAGTTGTCAATGACTGAGTATGTGGTGGGATCAAGACATGAGGAGGATGATCAGAGTGAGGAAGTGGAGGAGGACTTGGTGGACGATGAGGTGACTGACCCCACCTGGGAAGGTGTAGAGCCGAGCGATGACAGCAGTCCTGAGGGTGAGCCATCTGCAGCACCGCAACAGGCTGGAAGAGGCAGTGGTGTGGCTACAGAAAGAAGGCGGACCGCACCAAACCGGCCCGCAAATGTTCCACGGAGCACCCCCTTGCGTAAATCTCCCTTGCCAAGGGGTAGGTGTTCCGCGGTATGGCGTTTTTTTAAGGAAAGTGCGGACGACAAAAGAATTGTAGTTTGCAACCTGTGCCACACCAGAATGAGCCGAGGCATGAACACTAGAAACCTCACCACCACCAGCATGATCCGACACATGGCATCCAAGCACCGTAATAAGTGGGAGGAACGCCTGGATCGCCCATCTGTGTCTGCAGGCCACACCACTGCCTCCTCTTCCCCTGTTTTCGGTGCCGGCCAATCGCCTGTCGAAGGCGCAGGCCCGCATACCTCCCGCCCTGCACCTGTACCATCTGAAGCACCATCAGCGACCACATCCACTTCCCTGTCCCAGCACAGCGTCCAAATGTCGTTACCCCAGGCATTTGAGCGCAAGCGAAAATACCCAGCCACCCACCCACAGGCCATAGCACTAACCTCACACCTTTCCAAATTACTGGCAATCGAAATGCTGCCATTTAGGCTTGTGGACACTGAGTCCTTCCGCAGCCTGATGGCAGCAGCTGTCCCTCGGTACGCGGTCCCCAGCCGCCACTACTTTTCCCGGTGTGCCATCCCCGCATTACACCACCATGTGTCCCGTAACATCACCCGTGCCCTGACCAACGCAGTTACTGGGAAGGTCCACTTAACGACTGACACATGGACAAGTGCTTGTGGCCAGGGACGCTACATTTCCCTGACGGCACACTGGGTGAATGTCGTGGAGGCTGGGAGCGACTCGGACCCTGGGATGGCACGGGTGCTACCCACGCCGAGGATTGCGGGCCCTACCTCCATCAGGGTTTCCGCCAGCACCTACGTTATTGGCTCCTCCTCCTCCGTTTCCACCTCCGAATTCTCTACACGCAGCGCCACTCCCCCATCAGCCAGTAGCTGGAAGCAGTGTAGCACTGCAGTGGGGAAGCGTCAACGGGCCGTGCTGAAGCTGATCTGCCTTGGGGACAAACAGCACACGGCCTCAGAGCTGTTGCAGGGGATTAGTCACCAGACCGAGCAGTGGCTCTCGCCACTCAACCTGCAACCAGGCATGGTTGTGTGTGATAATGGGCGTAACTTGGTGGCGGCTTTGGAGCTCGGCAAGCTCACACACGTACCATGCCTAGCGCATGTATTTAATTTAGTGGTTCAGCGATTTCTAAAAACCTACCCCAATGTGCATGATCTCTTGACCAAGGTGCGCCGCGTGTGTGCACATTTCCGTAAGTCATCTACAGCTTCGGCCGGCCTGTTGAAGCTGCAGCAGCGCTTACAATTGCCAGCTCACCGGCTGCTGTGTGACGTGAGCACGCGCTGGAACTCCACCTTCCACATGTTGGCCCGGCTTTGTGAGCAGCAGAGGGCAGTAGTGGAGTACCAGCTGTTACACGGTCGTCGCCTCTCCGTTCAACTTCCTGTAATCAGAAGTGAGGAGTGGGAATGGATGTCAGACCTCTGCGAGGTTTTACGCAATTTTGAGGAATCGACACAGATGGTGAGCGGCGATAACGCTATTATCAGTGTAACCATCCCACTTCTGTGTCTACTGAAACGCTCGCTGCTCACAATTAAAACCGTCGCTTTGCATGTGGAAGAGGTGGAAATGCGGGAGGAAGAGCTTACACAAGGTGATAGCCAGAGCACCCTCACTTCGTCTTCTCAGCGACAATTGGAGGAGGCGGAGGAGGAGGAGGAGGAAGACACGGTTGCCTCCGCTACAGAGGGTAGCCATGGAACTTTAGTTCCATCTCTTCAGCGTGGGTGGGCAGAAGAGGAGGAAGAGGATGAGGAGATTGAGAGTCATCCTCCTGGTGAGGACAGCGAAATCTTGACTGTTGGTACTCTGGCACACATGGCTGACTTTATGTTAGGCTGCCTTTCCCGTGACCCACGCGTTATACGCATTTTAGACAACACGGATTACTGGGTGTTCACCCTTCTGGACCCCCGCTACAAAGAGAATTTCTCATCTCTCATTCCTCCGGTGGAGAGGACAAGCAAAATGGTGCAATACCAGAAGGTTCTTGTCGAAAAATTGCTCCAAAATTTTCCATCTGACAATGCTGGCGGCAGAGTACGTGCTACCTTGGCCAACCGAGAAGGGGAGAAAAGGGGAGCACACAGCAGTTCCGACAAAGGCAGGGCAACACTCTCCAAGGTGTGGGACACCTTCATGACACCCCGCCAGCACCCTCACCCTGATGCGCAGCCTAGTGTCACAAGGAGGGAAAAGTTTTGGAAGATGGTGAAGGAGTACGTAGCAGACCGTGTCAGCGTCCTCAATGATCCCTCTGTGCCTTACAACTACTGGGTGTCCAAGCTGGACACGTGGTATGAACTGGCACTCTACGCCTTGGAGGTGCTGGCCTGCCCTGCCGCCAGCGTTCTGTCTGAGCGGGTATTTAGTGCTGCTGGTGGCATCATAACAGATAAGCGTATCCGCCTTTCCACCGACAATGCTGATAGGTTGACACTTATAAAAATGAACAAGGCCTGGATTTCCCCTGACTTCTCCACTCCACTGGAGGAAAGCCCTGGGGGAACATAAACTCACTTTATATATGTTATTTACAATGATGGGAATACTCTGTATTCCCATTCACCCCTTCCACCCAAAAAACGGGTATATGGTTGACTATTAATCTTCTCATCCTCCTCCTCCTCTTCCATATGCCCTGTGCTATAATTTTTATATAGGGCCAGCTCACCAGCGGGCCCTGTGATATAATTTTTATATAGGGCCAGCTCACCAGCGGGCCCTGTTTGACAACTCTTGGTATAGGTCAGCTCACCAGCGGGCCTTCTTATATAATGTTTTATTGGGTCAGCTCTCTAGCGGGCCCTCTCATATAATGTTTTATAGCGTCAGCTCACTAGCGGGCCTTCGCATATAATGTTTAGGATGGTCAGCTCCGCAGCAGACCCTCACCCATAATGTTTTAGATGGTCGGCTCAGCGCACGTTTCCCTCTTAATCATGGCCCCAGTTCAGAAAAATCGAGGAAATTTTTGGGAGAATTTGCCTTTGCGCACGTTTCCCTCTTAATCATGGCCTCAGTTCAATAAAATCAAGGAAATTTTTGGGAGAATTTGCCTCTGTGCACGTTTCCCTCTTAATCATGGCCTCAGTTCAGAAAAATCGAGGAAATTTTTGGGAGAATTTGCAGATGATATACAAGTAAATATACAGCAAATACTGTTTGGTAACAATTTTTCGCCTAAAGTCGTTTTTATCTGCCTTTTTGTGTGTTTTACGGTCAGTCTGTAAAAATGGCGTACTACGGGCGAAAGATCGTTCCCAGCAGCGATGTTGGAGTCCAAGATGCATCCAGACATCCTCCCTATGCTGTCCCTGAACCATTTCTGTGGTGTTTCCATAATTTTCTGCCCTTTTCCTATGGACCAGGCACCCTCCCCTCATCAGAGCAGGGGGTGCCTGGTGTAATGCTCGAGTCCTCCCATTGACTTCAATGGGGCTCGGGTGCTCGGCCGAGCACTCGAGCCTCCGGGGGTGCTCGGTCAGAGCACCTGAACACCCGAGCATTGGGGTGCTCGCTCATCACTATTGCAGAGCCGTTACCTTTCAGCTGCTATTACTGCTGAGCCGGTCCATCCCAAGCCTTGTAGAGGCGACGGTTCATTCTGACACCTTGCAGTATAGTTGGTCTCCGTTACCGCGCCTGTGGGAGGCGCCATTGCTCTAGCTCGTTCAGTGCTATTCTCTGTGATATGCCCGGTGGGGCTATTGGCTCAAGCTCTTGCAATACAGTTGCTTCCGTTATTACGCCTGTGGGGGCTATTGGCTCAAGCTCTTGCAATCCAGTTGCTTCCGTTATTACGCCCGTGGGGGCTATTGGCTCAAGCTCTTGCAATCCAGTTGCTTCCATTACTATGCCCGTGGGGGCTATAGGCTCAAGTCTCTGCAGGGTTCTGGTCTCAGTTCCCTTCTGCTGAAGCAGTTATCTCTGTTTTATGGATTTAAGGTGTTGAATCAACTACACCACTCACTGCCTCAGTACCACCTTGGGCATGCCAAACACCACAATAGAGACTGACTGATTACTTGTGTTAACCCTTGTGTTCTCTGTCTTCAGTACCTGTTATGTGACAGTATCTGTAAAGTTTATTAATCTGTATACTGGGCAACTATAGCCTTCTTGCTATTATTCTGTGCTGCCTATAGAGGGTGATCCTTTCTTTTTATTTTTGTTTAACAAAACTGTGTTTTATTTTAACCTGCTGGTCTGAGTGTCTTGAAAACCGTTACAACCGGAGAAGTGACAAGGCCCAGTATTTAAGGACAAATACTGGGCAGGACAAAGTCACTTCAGCCAATAAGCGTCAGCAGTAAACAAAGACTTACAGAATGTCGTCAGCACAGCACGGGCACTGTGATAATTAAGTATAATGGTCTTGCTATTACTAAACTAATTTCCTTAAGTACCCTTGGGTGTATACCGTCAGGTCCAAATGCTTTATTCACCATAAACCTTTCCAGTCTCTACTGGATCTTGTCCTCAGTAAGCCATGTACATGATTGAGGAAACTCTGTGGTTTTGTCTGTTTGCTCATAGCCTGTCATTGCTGCTTCCTTTGTATATACTAAAGCAAAGAAAGCATTTAGGGTGTCAGCTATAGCCTTATCCTCACTAAGCAATTCACCTGTCTCAGTCCTAAGAGGACCAATATCAACCTTAACTTTTTTTGTTATTAACATAGTTGTACAATTGTTTAAGGTTTTTCTTGCTCTTATTTGTAATATTTCTCTCATCTTCAGGGTTAGCTAGCTTAATTGTTTGTTTGCAGATTTTATTACATTTTTTGTATTTTTTTAAATGATGCATCTTACCCATTTGACTTAAACACTTTAAAAGTCTGTTTATTATTTCTCATTTCTCTGCAAACCTCGTTATTAAGCCACATTGGTTTCACTTTACTCCTCTTGTGCTTATTCCCCAGTGGGATATATTGATGCGTATATTTGTCTAAGAGTATTTTAAACACATTACATATTTCTTGTGCATTTTTATCTTTGAAAATCACATCCCACTAAATTTCCTTTACTACTTCTTTTAGCTTTGTAAAATTAGCCTTTTTAAAATTGAATGTTTTGGTTAAACTCTTGCTATTGGGTTTCTCATAACAAATTTCAAAGGATACCATATTGTATTTCAAAGGATACCATAATGTTCCCGTACTTGTATACTGTTTATTAGACATGTGCAAATTCATTCGGAGACATTCGGATTTCGTCGAAAATGGGGTCATTCGGAGACATTCGGCCAATCCGAAACTCAAGGGTCATTCGGAAAATATGATCCGACTCCGAACAGCCCAGGTCCGAAATTCGTTGAAACTTTCGGAAGTTTCGGCAATCGACGCATTTCCAAAAGTTGTGACTACTTTTGACCAGGACTTTTTTGTACTTCCTGTACACGCTCAATTACTTTCCCTCCATAATTTTCCCTCCATGTCTCTAGTCCAATTCCATTCTCTGTTTCATGCACTACTTCCCTCTTTTGTCTGTATTCGAATAGCCTTCTTCGTTTCATGATGGGGGTTGGACTAATGACACAGTCACACAGACAGACAGCCTGCATTTCCTCATTGGGTTGTTGGAGCTCAGAGAGAGAGATTAGAGAGTGTACAGTTGTTGTGTAGGCAGGCAGGTAGCATTAGGCTAGGCATAGGTAGGCAGCCAGCATTAGTTCCAGTTATTGCCACTGCAAGAGCAAGTAATATTTGTTCCTGTGCAAAATATAAAAAAATATTAGGTATTTGTTCGAATACAGGGCCGGCCCTTACATGGGTCCCAGTGGGTCCATGGACCCAGGCGGCACTTTGACAGGGGTGGCAATTTTCCGTCCCATAGCATTTTTATTTTGTGCTCTTCCGCCAGTTCTGTGTTGCAGGGTGTCCCATCAGTGTGACTGTCAGCAGCCGGGCAGCCCTATGCTCACTCAGTGGAGATGCCTGCTGGCTGCTTCAGTGACGTGAATTATGTGATAGTGAAACATTATGCCTATTTTGTATTGTTTATCGCCCACCTAAAGTCAAGACTTGAGTAAATAGGTCTACCATCCCAGATTTGCTAGAGAGGTTTTACAAATACAGGAGGGTGCCCCCTGTACGAAATGAGTCTAAACATTTGGGATCCCTAGTATGAGTGCACAACAGTGCATGATGTGTTCTGAACAGGATTGCTGTGAGGTGTCTCCACCCAGAAGGTGCTGGCCGGGCTGAGCTTCAACATTGTGACGAGTGACCAACTAAGAGCACCGTGCCAGACTTAATCTGCAGCCATAGCATCACCCCCTCCTACTCTCCGGGTCCCGCTGACTGGCAATAACAGGTGAGTCACTAAGAGATCTGAAGCCTTTCTTGAAGTCCTTTCACTTGGAAAGGGGCTAGGTATTACTTGGGGGAGTTGCCTCGTGTGTAAATAATTTCTAGGTGGGAGATGAATGTGCATCACTTATGTGTTTCCTAACAGTAGTTAGAATACAACTCCCATCATCCCCTGATTATGACGTTGGGAAATGCCCAGCAATTACCGTAGAGCCCTGTATTGCACACTCACGGAAAACGGTGATATTGCTATACTAAGACAATGCTGTGGACCCCTCTTAAGTATAGATGTCAAGCATTTTTTTTTTTATTTCTCTCCTGTGTTGCAGTTTGTTCACAACAGAATGTCTCAATTTTTCTTTTTAACACATTACATCTATCACATTACAATCATTGATGTTTATTCTTGATGTAGTATGAAACACTACAATGTATATACACATAGAGTTATCTGATATGAGGGGAAATCAGGATAGGAAAACGAGAGAGAGGAATTTGGGTACTAAAGAGGGACAGTAGGGTAGGAGGCTGGTACCAGAAAATGAAACCTTAATCTTTACCCATGTACTAACATAGAATGTGACATGTAGTTTGTCCATGTTCGAGTCGACCACTTATGTTGAGTAGGATGTGACAGGCATGGGTTTTCAATGTTGAGCATATGCTAAAACTGAATGACAGGCATGGGGTTTCGATGTTCGAACATATGCTATATTGAAGGACAGGCATATGGTTTCGATGTTTGAACATATGCATGAGTTCTCGATGTTCGACGTTTGCATTGTGACTGGCATCCCATGCTGGAGTAGAGGTGACATGCACAGACTGGCAATGTACGACAATATCCGTTTTTGGGATGGATCTTTTTATAAATGCACACCCTGTCTGCAAAGAATGATAGCAGCGTGCACGGAGGCGCACTGCTATAATTTAACCCATGTTAAATTCGGCCGAATAATTCGGAATGGATCAGAATTTCATTCGAATCGAATAGGCCCGGTCCGAAATTAGGATCATCCGAATTAGAAAAAAAAAAATTCATCCGAATTCGAATTTTACCGAAAATTTTGCCCGTGCACAAGTCTACTGTTTATCATAGCAGAATTGTTTGAGAGCAGTAGGTCAAGCACGGCCTCTTTTCTAGTTGGCTTCTCTACTACTTGGGACATAAAATTATCATTTATTATTCTTAAAAAATTATTTTCCTTTGTTGAGCTGAAAGTTATATTGCTCCAGTCAATTTCAGGATAGTTGAAATCTCCCATTATAATTACCTTTCCTGTACTAGAAGCCTTTTCCATTTGCAGTAAAAGTTGGGCTCCCTCCAACTCCCCAATATTAGGTGGCTTGCAGCAAATCCTCATTAACA
The DNA here is from genome assembly GCA_037306005.1 of Rhinophrynus dorsalis. Taxonomy (NCBI): domain Eukaryota; kingdom Metazoa; phylum Chordata; class Amphibia; order Anura; family Rhinophrynidae; genus Rhinophrynus; species Rhinophrynus dorsalis. The sequence continues at coordinate 525,789,871 of CM074721.1, forward strand.
TATTTTTATTATGTGTGCCCCCAGTATGTATTTCAACCTCTACCTTTTCATTGGACCCTTCATTTATATCTTCCCTTAAACTCTTCCTCTTTTATTAACCCAATCCCTCCTAAAAAGTAATAACCATCTAGCTTGACTGCTAATTCAATGTATATTGCATGTGGTGAGCCTGAGTAGAAAGTCTAAAGAAATACTTAAAGGGATAGTAATACTTAAATATTACTAATCCCCATATTGTAGCTATGGTAAAAAGAACTGAATTGTCCCCAGGCTCATCTCTCAAACCTTTATGGATTGAGAGATAACAGAATGCAAAGTTCCCCCCTCCCTCCCCTTTCCTTGAAGTCAGTGTTGTAGTGACTGCAGGGGAAGTCTGTCGTACAACAGGCTTGCGGCTCTGCAGAGAGCCAAGATTGCATTAGTAAAAAATAATTATTTCACTGAAATGGTCTTCTACATGTGCTTGGTTTGCAAGCACACGTAGAAGACCGTTTCAGTGAAATATTTATATTTTGCTAACGCGATCTCGGCTCAGCTGCAGAACTGCCTGATGCAAATAAAGCCGGATATCCTTGCAGTCAGTACTACGCTGACTTCAGGGAAGGGGGAGGGAGGAGGGAACTTAGCGTTTGGTTATCTCTCAAACCATAAAGGTTTGAGAGTTGACACTGGGGACAAATCAGTTCTTTTTACCATAGCTACAATATGGGGATTAGTAATATTTAAGTATTACTATCCCTTTAATTTGAACGGTCTACAACGTGTGCCTGGTTTGCAAGCACACATTGCAGACCATTCAAATGAAGTATTTCTTTCTAACCAGCATGATTACGGCTCTGCTGAAGAGATGCAGGATGGTTTGCGGACCGGGACCTCCTTCTCTAAGACAGAAAGCTGACAACAGTGCAAGGGGAGGGAAGGGGGAACTTTGTAAGCTTATATCTCTCAAACAATAGAGGTTTGAGAGATAGGACTGAGTGCAATTAATTTATTTTTGTAATATATTGCTATCACTTTAAGCAACTTTCTCTTTTACCTGTTAATTTTTTTGTTCTGGGAGCCTTTTTAGTATTTAGATTTGGTGCTTTACTGAACACGATGGTAGGTCTCTCTAGAAGACTTCCATTGAGACCCTTATCACCCTTTAGAACCTCCCAATGTCTATTTACTTTCTTCTAAATGCCTTATGTCCAGAGTGAAAAGTACAGTTACAGAAATAGAGTTCTCTTCTCTTTTCTCAGTAGCTATTATTATTTTTTTCTGTTAACAACTATTATTTTTTCTGTTAAAGCAGAACTTTCAGTACATACTTAGTCACCATGCATTGACTGAACGCATGCAGACTAGCTTTGAAATAGATGTTTTACCTTGAAAAAGTAGCCCAGTGTAATGGAATCATTCCTGTTTGGAGACTGACTGGCAGGTTAGTGCGGTCCGCGCGCCTGAGCTATTAGTCCCTTCCGGTAACCATATGGTGCACTGCAGTGCTACTCAATGGAGACCGACTGACAGCACAGGTGCACAGACAAGATGTCTGAGCTGTAGCCTGGGTTCTGGTCTCCAACTCTCCAACAACTGTTCCCTATCCATGTTACTGATTTCCCTAATACGTTCCTACAACAAATCTTTGTTGTAATCTTTCCTATTGACGTATGAAATGAAATTCAATAATGATTCTTCTATACCTGCCCAAATAAAGAACACGATGCCAGAGCACCAGGTTCATGCCAAATGGGTTGTTACGCCAAATGTCCTGGTCCTCCCAGAAGCCCATGTACAAATTGGCATAACTTGGCTTGAACCTGGTGCCATCGATGAAATCCTGCAATTGTAGGTATATACTACCCTCATAATAAAAATAATTATGTGTCAATATAAACATAATCAGATTGCAAAGAAAATTTAGCTGTACCTCTGGCATACTTTTTTCGAACAAATAGTGGCATGTTGCTACATCATCTTTGTCATGGTCAGTAATTGTATATAAAGATGATACATCAGCAGTGACCATGACAAAGTGTTCTTCCCATTTTATATTCCTCAAGATGTTAATCATATGTGTAGTACTTTTTAGATAAACTCTTCGATCTATCACATATTCTTGCAGAAAATGATCAAAATACCTACTGAGGTTGGCTGTCAAAGACCCTATTCCCAATATTACTGGTCTTCCTTGTTTTTTTTTCCAAATTCTTGTGAATTTTTGGGAGAAAGTAAAATATTGGCAGTCTCGGATGTAAATAAAATATAAATTTAAAGGGATAGTAATACTTCGTTTTATCTTTATTTTATTTTGTAGGCATTAAAAAAACATGAAGAACGATATAAGTCTTATCTCTCAGACCTTTATGGTTTAAGAGATATTCACAAGCAAAGTATCCCCCCCACATTCAGCCAAATCAGAAGGGAAGTGCCCAGGTAGACTGCAGAGAGGGACAATCTTCAATTAAGATAAGGGAAAAAGCGGAAAAACTTGTCAAGGGGGGAAGGGCTTTCATTCTTTTCATACAAAGAAGATTGTCCCCTGCTGTTATCTGTCTGGTCTTACAACCAGATTCACATCTGAGAAGAGATGGCTTACACTAGGAAAAAGGGGCGGGAGGGGGAACTTTGCTTGTGAATATCTCTTAAACCATAAAGGTTTGAGAGATAAGACTTATATCATTCTTCATGTTTTTTTAATGGCTACAAAATAAAATAAAGTTAAAACGAAGTATTACTATCCCTTTAAATTCTTTTTGTTTTTATCTAAACCGTCCTGAAAATGAATTTTCAACTGCTTTCCATAGTCTTCTGTAGGGTCCACTCCCATTTTTCTGTATGTGGTAGCATCAGATAAAATTCTAAGAGACTCTTCATTATATTGTTCATGGGACGTGATTACAACACCTCCGCCCTTATCGGCTGGGCGTATAACAATCTCGAAGGTATTCTGTAGACTCCTCATTGCCCTTTTACGTTATATGTAATGTTATAACAAAGCTATTTTTGACCCTTGTTTTCTTAATGTCCTGTTCTACCTGATTAATACAAACATTCACTGGGTCACTCAACTCATTTCTTGGAAAGAAAGACGATTGGGGACTGAACGAGGTATGTATAAATTCAGTATTTTTCATCTGCTGTTGTTATAGCAGGAATAATTTTACTGTAATATTTTTTCAGGCACAATTTTCTAACAAATTTTTTAATGGCTATATAGGCTTGAAACTTGTTGAACTCCCCGGGGGCAAATGTCAAACCTTTATTTAAAACTCCCAACTGATCTTTATTGAGAATATGTCCACTCAGATTGTAAATGCCTGTATAATCTATACTCTCAATTTTTGTTTTAACATCTCTTTTGACACTTCTGCCTCCCCTTACCCCTCTAAATTTCTTTTTTGTTCTTTCCTCTTCTGTATGGTGTGTTCCTGGTTGCAACTTGCACCTCCATATAGGGGTAATTCATGCGTCTCGCTCCCCTCCTTGGGGACTGTGAATTAGTCAGGTCTCTTTGAACTCAAAGGTTTAAAAGCCCCATTTAAGTCAATGGACAACTATTGTTTTAATCGCCTTCCGAATGAGCATTGCATTGTCTTTAATACACTTATTGTTGCTTTCCATACAGATACACTGATGATGATTTGGCTCCTGAACACTTAAAAAAAGCTGCTTCAACTCCCAACTGTCTGCAGTATAATAGCTTGGTTTGCCATTTCTATTGAAGTTGAATTGAGGTTTTATTGGCTCCCTATAAGCCAAGAAGTGAGCTTCTAAACAGTTTGAATGATTGCAGTGTAATGACTTGAATTGAAAATCACCTTAAGATGGCTTTTTGGTAAATTTTCTCTGACTGTGCTTCAGGTATAATGTAAAGCCAGCCAAGCCATTGTTAATAAATCATGTGAGAAAATGAGCAAGAATTTCTTGTCTTATCTTCAATCTTACCCCTTCAATAAATACCCCTCTATAAGAAAAAATCCTATACAGGAATATGTCCCCAATTTTTTTATCAGATAATAAATTAGGCTTATAAACATCTGGCCCATTTACCTTCTCTAAGGACATTTTTAATCGTCATCACGTACTCATCATACATATCCTTGTGCTGGATGTCATTGAGTGTGGCTTTGTACACTGTAGAGAGAAGCAATCAAACAGGAAAGAAATCAGTACAGTCAAGGTCAAATTTACCCTAGGTGCCCTTCACTACAGCCAAACACACACCTCACACAGCCCTAACCTATCCACTGTTTTCTGACATAATTTCCATGGCCCAAGAGTTGGCAACCTTTGGCTGTCCAGATGCACCATACAGGTGCACTCATCACCCAGATCTTTCCCATAAGCTTCTTTGAAGGTTGTGTTGTTCATCGTAACCTCCAATGAAGGCCTAAGTGGATATCAGCCAATAATTCAGCCAGGACTGCTGAGATGACATTGCAAGGTGAAAGCAGGAGCAGGTGAGTGAATAAACAGACAATGAAAATTTTGTAGAAAACTGATGCAGTTCTGTCACCTATTTGAAACTCCACTTGAAATATTAATTCTAGTTTTATCATCCTTTGGTGAAAGAACAATGGCTATGTTAATGAATAGTCAATTATTTAATCAATGCACACTTTCCAGATGAAACTCTGTAGCCAGGTAATCAGTATATGTTAGAATGTACAGATTCCATTGGAAGGGTTAGTGGCTGTGATCATTTCTGATCTTCCTTAATGCTGTTCCTCACCATAGTCCACCTTGGGGTCACATGCCTTTGATATTCTCAAGGGTAAGGTAATTTCATCAAATAAATGTTGCTTCAAGTTGAAAGATTCTGTAAGAAAAGGATTGCTAGTGGTTATAATTTATTGCAGCAGGTGTCAGGAAAGTACTTACGACACTGTGGCCCAATCAAATTTCACTGCAAATACAAATATGGCTTAAAGGAGCAGTCATATTTTTAATGGAAAAACAGATATTGTATTTCTTTTCTTGCTGAGTAAGAAAACGGTATTCCCACTGCTGGGAAATTTTTTTTGTTGTGGTTACTTAAAGGAGCAGTACACTTTTTTAATAAAAACATATATATTGTAGGGTATTTCCTGTTGAGTAAAATAAGGGTACTCCCACTGCTGAGTGATGTATATTTCCAGAGTTATTACAGATTAAACTTGTGTTTTTTATATTAGCAATGCCCTCTAGTGATCACATTTCAATTAGTTATTCTGTTACATTCTAATGGAGAGTAAAGTCAGTGACATACAGTTCTCCAAAGAATGTGATAGAAACTGCTGAGTCACTTCCTGTCAGTTAGAACTATCAGGAAGTAAAGGCACAGTAAATTCACTTCCTGATTGTTTGAAATGTTATAAATGTTGAATAAAACAACTGACAGCAGTGGGAGTGACCTTGTTTTATTCAGCAGCAAAAACTCTATAATATATAGGTTTTTATAAAAATAGTTTACTGTTCCTTTAACTAATGAGAGACATAGACAGTGACTACAGAGGGGAGACGCACTAAAGTTTTATAAGGGGCCAGTTTGACATTCTTTTGTCGTATTTGTGTCGATGACATATCAACAACATTCACTAAGGCATCTATCACGGTGCCCATGATCCTCTCCTATGGCGTTACCTGCCTTTCCCCATGTGTGCTCGGCAGCAGCGTGTCTGGTCGCTGTCTGACTTCCTGGTTGCATACGTGCTTCACTACAGTGCGTGCACTATTTTGTAGTCACAACCTAATCAATGAGTGTTGCTCCGCCTCTCTGATAGGCCTTATATGTGGCCTTCTAACATTGCTTCAGTGTCCTTTTGTGGTGTTTCTGAGCATTGCTTGTATTCCTCATTGTGATCTGTTCTTGGCTGCTGATTCTGATCCATGTATGACCCTTGGCTCCATCTGACTACCCGATTTGTGCCTGAACCTCTGGCCTTGTCTGACTACCCAATCCGTGTATGACCCCTGGCCTGGCTGACTACCCGCTCTGTGTTGATACTGTGGCTCCATCTGACTATCCGATATGTGTATGACCTTGGCTTTGTCTGACTCTGCTTGCGCTGTCCCTGGGCCTGGCTCTCTCTCCGTGCAGGTTCCTGGGCCTGGACTCTGCCATCAAACTGCTCCGGGTTTGTCTATACCTATAGGCCTTGTATCGCTCTGGTCTTACTGAGTACCTTGCTTGAACCCTAGCGTTCTAGGATGTGGTGTCTGACTGCTGTGGACCCTAGCACTCTAGGGTATTGAATCTCTTTAGACCCTAGAGTTCTAGGGTATCATGCCTCCGCTGACCCTAGCGTTCTAGGGGAGATATAGTCCACTTGCCATCCTTCTCCTCCTCAGGTGGCACCCGGAACCGTATGCTAGGTTCTCTGCCGTGTTCCTGGTTCCAGTATCTTGGGCTAAGTTCAGTGTCAGCTCCTGGATAGTGGACTGTAGCACTGTCTCCACGACTGACCCCGGGGAAGGTGGGTGAAGTGCTTATTTGCTATTTTATTTATATTATATCTATCAATACAGTGGTGTTGATCTTAACTGTACCTGTGTCAGAGTCTAAGCTGCTGTGACATACCCCTGTGAATACAATATCACCATGAAAGTTTTGCAGTGACTACTTAAACAATGGCTCATTTGAAATACAGTTTAATAAGACTCTGTCGTTTTCATGTGGGTGTGTTTATATGTTAATGTGGTACATCGCCTCCGATAGCTGCCTGTGCTGTCGGTGCTCATAGTCAGGTGTTACGGTTTTTTAGGACTCTCAGACCAATAAGTGAAAATAAAACACACTTTATTAAAGTGAATAATGCACAAGTACGTCCTCTAGAGGCGGTAGGTAATACACAGATAAAGTAAACTGAGATATTACAAGGGTAATAACACAATAGATATAAATGCAAAACAGTATGCACTAGGATGATATTGACCCCCAAGGGGTTAATGTCCAAATAGCAGTCTGTCTCAGATGTGGAGGTTTGACACGCCCTGGATGTTAAAAAGGCTGTGCTGTATAGACAATGTTCATCAAGTGCTGAGGATCGAGTTGCCTTGCCAAGGTGTTGGATAGTAAGCAGAATGGGAAACAACTTAGCCCCCACGGGCGTAGTTACAGGAACTGCTTTCGTTTGTGCAAATGCAAATAGCCCCCCCGGGCGTAACGGAAACCGGCTGGCAATGCAAGAGCTAACAGCCTCCTCAGGTGTAATCGAATGCAGTAATAATAAAGCAAGAGCCACTAGCCCCCTCGTGCGTAGTACCGGATAAGCAAACACTGAAGCCTTTCTGCCAACACTCTGTGTCAATGATTAAGCGCCCAAACGGCCCAAACTATGTGAACACTCTTCAATGGTAGACTAGAGTTGCCGACGGAGAGCGGCCAACTCAGCAGCAGTATCACGGGTAATGAGGCTCGTACAGGCGATAGAGAGAGTGAATTCGAGGCAGCACTACAAGAGTTAAAATGCACGTTTACTCGAGGCTTCAGTGCTACTGCAAGGCTCTGCACGGAGAGGAAGGCCCACATAATACACACAGCTCTGCACAAGTAATGAGGCACAGCACTTAACCGAGGGAAGCACCAGGCAAGGCAGTCACACTGACGCGGGCAGCAGAGACTGCAAATGTTGCGGCGGCGACAACTGGAATGCAGGTCACTGGAACAAGCTGGAAGTCGATCTTCGGAGCAGGAAGTCAGCCGGGCCGGGTCGGAGCACGTAGGAGGCAGTCATACAAGCCGGGTCATACACAAGCAGGAACGTCAGTCTAGCCGGGTCAGGATCCAAGGGTGGTACGCAGACGAGCCGGGTCATACACAAGCAGGTACACTGGAGAATGGTCAGGACAAGCCGAATCGGTACACAGGAATTCAGAATACAGGAACACAGCAACAGCACTACTGGCTCAGGAACACCACGAAAGGGCATCTGACAGATGTGATAGCCAGGTATAAAAAGGTCATCAGGAGGCGGGTCAAACTCAGTCAGCAAATCAGTGACAGCCACAACTGAGAGTGACAGGAATCACAGGCACTGTGATATCAGGACATCATAACCTTTTTCTAAATAATTTAATTAATTACACGAAGAGCGTTCAATAGGTCCTTCTTATAGTTCCATCACAATATTAACCATTAGAGTGCTAGAGAGGATCCATTGCATTGGTCCGCAATGTGTTGCTTACCCCCACTGGCATAGGAGTCCACTGAAATGTTTCCATAGTATGCCCCACAGGCCAGCCTGCCCAACTCCTATGTTTATCTGGGGAGGTAAATGTGTGAGGGGGGTCTCTTGTCCCCCACCCAAGGACACCCATTCAAAGAGTTGCATGAGGACCGTTGCTGTTCTCAGTGCTGAAGTCTCTCTGCATGCCCTCTGCTCTTCCCTGCCCTCCCCAATACATTGACACCAGAATAATATGCCAATGAACACAGTTCCTCTCGCTCTCCTTGCAACCCTAAATCTCAGTGCATATGGCAATGTGTGTCTCTATTGCTAAGGCAGACACATACCTCCCCCCAACACTTTCACAGAGTAAATTATTTAAAGAAAGCATAAAAAAAAAAACATTTTTACATTAGGTGATGTGGTTTACAAAAAAAAAAACAAGCAGCTTTGTTTTATAATGAAGGAGACTTGTAGAGTACAAATTATTATTTTAATGGCCAACTGAGTGGCTCTAGGATGCAAGCTTACGTCTCTTCTTCATGCATAATTAAAATGAAGGCTCAATACAAAATACGTGACAGGTTAACCCCTTAACGACCCTTGACGTACCAGCACCGTCAAGGGTAAATTTGCTTTAAGGACCAGTGACGGTCCTGGTACGTCAAGTGTTAAATGGTAGCAGCGCGCCGCCGTGCACACTGCTACCATTCAATCCAGGCTGAGACTGAGCGGTCCAGTACCGGACCGTTCAGTCTCAGCCTCCGTCGGTTGTGCCAGGTCATGTGATCGCTGCGTCAGCGATCACATGTACCGACATTCTAAAACAATGAATGAGGCAGTGCTACTTACTGCCTCTAGTGTCTCCTCTCTGCCAATGCATCCCTTACATCAAAGTAAGGGACAGAGAAGCAGGGAGGAGACACCTAGTGGAAATAAAAAATACAGCAGCTGGGGGTGTTAACCCCTTCACTGCTGGTGCAGGAGGATGGCTAGATGCAGGTCAATTTCTGACCTGCTAAATACACTTTTTTTTTTTTTTTTTTTAAATAAAAACAACACACTTTTTTACAAATAAAATATTTTATTTAAAAAAAAAAAAAACATCTCAAGAAACAAAATTGGAAGTGTGATTGTTGTGGAGTCATGTAATACACTTACACACACCGCCAAATGTAATGAACAAAAAAGTGGGAAAATAGGGTGGGAAAAAGGGACATGGGGATTTTCACCCAGGGGGGGCAGTGGCCACTTTAAACTGCGCATTTTGTAGGTATGACTGAGTGGTCATACCTTTCATGCAGTCTCCATAAAAATTTAACCCTTTGCGCCCAATTGATCCCAAGAGAAAAAACAAAAATGGTGGGTTTTTTACATTTTTTTTTACCTTTTTCTTTAATTTTAATAAAGTAAATGGTGGGTTATCCATATAAGTGGGGTATCAAAGGAAAGCCCTATTTGTTTGTAAAAAAAAACAGTATATCATTTATGGGGGTGGAATAAAAGCCTAAGAGGGAAAACACTGTTGAACAAAGACATAGTCAAAAAGGTCAGAATTGCTCCGGTCCTTAAGTCAAATCCACCTCTGATTTTCCCGGTCCTTAAGGGGTTAAACACTCATGCAAATGCTTTTAACATTTAAATTCCACTGGCAGTGAATTTCTAACCAGTATTGTCTATTATTCACCCCCTAGGCTCCAGTAGAGTCTCTTTATAGTTGTGATACAATATTTATTACCCTTTCGATGCTCCAGTGAATTTTAGCCTTTAGGCAAAGGTGGCTAACACAGTAGTACCACCCTTTACCTATATTACTTTTTTTAACAAAGTAGTAAAAATTTGATAAAATAATTTTAAAAAAAATTCTGCTTCTTTAAGAAATATTGTGTGGGGGCTTGAAGTTGAATAAAAAGTGTGTAGAGCACATACAATTTAGAGGCAGTAATAAACCATAATAACAATTATAATGATCTTCTACATTTTTATGAAACCTGTACAAGTCTTATTATGGCTTGGATCTGAGGAGACCCACAAAAGCTGATGGCAGTTTCAAACATGCATATCTCTCAATTGTTCCTTTTTAGCAGATATTGGTGGTCTGTACCTCCCAAAAGTCCCCCTTTATGAGATATTAGGGCTCCATACCTCCCAAGTGTTTAGGAGATATTAGTGCTTTGTGTCCCTCTTTAAAGATATCAGAGGTCTATACCACCCAAGTGTCCCTCTTTAGGAGATATTAGGGCTCCCCACCTCGCAAGTGTCTCTCTTTAGGAGATATTAGGGTTCCATACCTCCCAAGTGTCCCTCTTTAGGAGATATAAGGGCCCGTACCTACCAAGTGCCCCTCTTTAGGCGATATTAACAGTCCATACCTACCAAGTGTCCCTCTTTACAAGATATAAGGGTGCCATACCTTCCAGGCATCCCTCTTTAGGAGATATTAAGGCTCTCAAGTGTCCCTCTTTAGGAGATATCAGATGTCTATACCTCCCAAGTGTCCCTCTTTAGGAAATATTAGGGCTCCATACCTACCAAGTATCCCTCTTTATTAGATATTAGGGCTCCATTCCTCCCAGGTGTCTCTCTTTAGGAGATAGTATGGATCCATACGTCCCAAATGTCCCTGTTTATGAAATATTAGAGGTTCATAACTCGCAAGTGTCCCCTTTTAGGATATATTAGGGGTCTATGCCTATCAAGTTTTCCTCTTTAAGGGATCTTATGGCTCCATGCCCCCCCAAGTATTGATGTTTAGTAGATATTAGGGCTCCATACCTTCCATGTGTCCCACTGTAGGAGATATTATGGCTCCATACCTCCCAAGTGTCCCTCTTTATGAGATACTAGTTGAACAGCCCGTTACACGGGCCACAGTGCCTCTGGCAGCCGGTCGCGGGGTAGTCACGCGCAGCAGAGACTGCCCGCGCCACTGCTGATACAGAGCTGGATGCTCCTTCGGAGTGCCCAGCTCTGTATCAGCTGCACGCGCAGCAGTGTCTACTGCGCATGTCCGGCGTTACACACAACTTAGCAAATTATTATAAAGGATTAGAGCTCCAATCGCTGGAATCCGATAGACGTCTCAAATTCCAATCCATTATGGTATTGGAGAGACCTGGAAGATACTACGCTTGGATGGAGAAGTCACTGTCCAGACAAAACTGCCAAAATTCTTTGGCTAGATTGGCGAGGATCTCTGACCTGGTACCACCCAAATGATTTATGTACCTGACTGCTGACACATTGTCCATCTTGAGGATACAGCAGTTTGATATGTCTTTTGTGAAGCTCCTGACAGCAAAAGAGCCTGCTAACAACTCTAAGCAATTGATATGCATATCTCTTTCCTGAGTTGACTATTTTTCTCCTGTGGTAAGGTCTCCACAGCGAGCTCCCCAACACCAATTACTGGCATCTGATTCATTAATGATATCTGGGGACATGCAGAAAATGGCTCTGCTGTTCCATATGATTTAGCCACCATGTTAATTCTTTGCTGGCATATACTGTTAGGGCAACCATATCTGCATACCCTAAGCCCTCTTGGAAATGAACACATTTTTAATTTTTGAAGGGATAGTAATGCAAAGGACCTGTAAAGATTGCCTGAATTGGTGCTGACAAAAGTCCAACAATTCTTGCTATTGCTCTCAAGGAAATGATTGTAAGATCTAGAAATGCTATAGATTGTGTTAGGCATAGGACAGACCTTTCCCAGTTTATAAAATTAACCCAAATCTGGTTAATGTCTGAATGGTCAAAAGAAGATGGTCTATTATTTTTGGTAGATCTTGGGACATGATGAGCATGTTGTCCAGATATATTCTCATTCATATTCCCTTGCTTCTCAAGAATGAAATCACTGGTTTCATGAGTTTTGTGAAGCATCAAGGGATTGATGATAGACCGAAAGATAGGCAAGTGAATTGTCACCTCATTCCTTTGCACAGGAACTGTAGAAAAGTTTGATGATGAAGGGCATCTTTGAGATCTAGCTTTATCATCCAAACCAATTGCATCAGTAGATCTCTAAGGCAGTGTATACCCTCAGTCTTGAAGTATTTAACTTTTTAGATTTATAAACAGACATAAGGCCACATCTTTTTTCCCTTACCATGAAAATATTGCTTATTTGCCCTAGGTTTTCCAGAGGAATTTGTACAATAGCTCCTTTTTCTTTAACTCTTAGATTTCTAAAACCACTAGTTGTCTTTCCTCCTTTGAAAATTGGAAAGCAGGAGGAGTCTTTGGATAGGGAGAGAATAAACTGTATTTGATTAGACTTGTATTGTTCTCTAGGAGGACCTTGAAATGACCAGCTGGGAAAGCAACCCCTGTGTTTCCCAACCTTTCCAAAAAACCTTTTGCATTTAGCATTCCTGTGGAGCAGCAAAGAAAGAAGAAGCTGCCACAGGAATGCAACTGTTTATATTAGAGACTGCCAAGGGATTGGTGGACAAAGGCCAACGGAGGCAGAGTCAGGAATGTGCTCTGCTAATGTATTTTCTCTTTGTTATAAATGTTTCATTTTGTTGCTGTCGAAGTAGTAAATAAAGAATTAAGCAGAATATGAAGTCTCCAGTTTGTAATAAAATGTAAAATTGATTACAGCTATTTTTTTTCTCAAATTAAACTACAATTTTATATTGTGGACACTGGGTGTGGTGGGGAGGGGGGTTGCCTAACTGGGTATTTCAGTGTGAGATTTTAGGGAACTATCAACCTTGCTGTTGGGGATGGACAAGGGGCACAGAGTCAGTACCTCTCCTCTCCTATTACTCCATATAACCCCTCTCTATATTTCTACCTATTACTCCATATTATTCCTCCCTGTACTTCATCCTATTGTAACATAAATCCTCCCTATAATTCCTCATATTATTCCATATAACCCCTCCCTATACTTCCTTCTATTATTCCGTATAACTCCTCCTATTATTCCACATTACTCCTCCCTATAACTCCTCCTATTATTCCATATAACTCCTCCCTATAATTCCTCCTATTATTCCACATTACTCCTCCCTATAACTCCTCCTATTATTCCATATAACTCCTCCCTATAATTCCTCCTATTATTCCACATTACTCCTCCCTATAACTCCTCCTATTATTCCACATTACTCCTCCCTATAACGGCTCCTATTATTCCATATAACTCCTCCCTATAATTCCTCCTATTATTCCATATAACTCCTCCTATTATTCCACATTACTCCTCCCTATAACTCCTCCTATTATTCCATATAACGCCTTCATATAACTCCTCCTATTACTCCATATAACCCCTCCCTATAATTCCTTCTATTATTCCATATAACTCCTCCTATTATTCCACATTACTCCTCCGTATAACTCCTCCTATTATTCCATATAACCCCTCCCTATAATTCCTCCTATTATTCCATATAACTCCTCCTATTATTCCACATTACTCCTCAGTATAACTCCTCCTATTATTCCATATAACCCCTCCCTATAATTCCTCCTATTATTCCATATAACTCCTCCTATTATTCCACATTACTCCTCCCTATAACTCCTCCTATTATTCCATATAACTCCTCCTATTATTCCACATTACTCCTCCCTATAACTCCTCCTATTATTCCATATAACTCCTCCGTATAATTCCTCCTATTACTCCATATAACTCCTCCCTATAATTCCTCCTATTATTCCACATTACTCCTCCCTATAACTGCTCCTATTATTCCATATAACGCCTTCATATAACTCCTCCTATTACTCCATATAACCCCTCCCTATAATTCCTTCTATTATTCCATATAACTCTTCCTATTATTCCACATTACTCCTCAGTATAACTCCTCCCTATAATTCCTCCTATTATTCCATATAACTCCTCCTATTATTCCACATTACTCCTCCCTATAACTCCTCCTATTATTCCATATAACGCCTTCATATAGATCTTAATATTCCTCCATATAACGCCTCCCGAGAACTCTTCCTGTTCCTCCATATATTTCTTCCATATAACTCCTCCTATTGTAATATACATCCCCCTATAACTCATCCAATTCCTCCATATATTTCTTCCATATAACTCCTCCTATTGTAATATACATCCCCCTATAACTCTTCCAATTCCTCCATATATTTCTTCCATATAACTCCTCCTATTGTAATATACATCCCCCTATAACTCATCCAATTCCTCCATATATTTCTTCCATATAACTCCTCCTATTGTAATATACATCCCCCTATAACTCTTCCAATTCCTCCATATATTTCTTCCATATAACTCCTCCTATTGTAATATACATCCCCCTATAACTCATCCAATTCCTCCATATATTTCTTCCATATAACTCCTCCTATTGTACCATATATCACCCATAACTCCCCCTATTCCTCCATATAACCCCTCCCGATAACTCATCCTATTCCTCCACATATTTCTTCCATATAACTCCTCCTATTGTAATATATTACCCCCATAACTCCCCCCTATTCCTCCATATAACCAATTCCTATGAATCCTCCCGTTGTTATATATAAACTCTTACAGATTTCCAATATGACCGGAACTTATAATGCCCCTTCTTTCTCAGAGTAATCTCTCATTGTCCTACTATTGCTCAAAATAACCCTACACTATTACACTGACTGTTTTTCCATGTAACAAATTATACTTTTCATACAACCTATCCTTTAAAGGGTTAGTAATACTTAAAATGTAAAAAAAAAATATGTTGTATGGTTTATCCCCCTGAGTAAAACAAGAGTACTCTCATTGCTGAAAGGTGTTTCATTCAAAAGTTATTAATTTTCAAAGTTGAATTTTTTAGGTGCAATATCACAGTGGCCTGAAATTGTACAGTGGCGCTGTTGCTACACCATCCTATGGAGATATATGGTCCCGGGACCAGAGCTGTCCATAGGATCATGTAGCAACAGCGCCACTGTACAATTTCAGGCCACTGTGATATTGCACCTAAAAAATTCAACTTTGAAAATTAATAACTTTTGAATGAAACACCTCTCAGCAGTGGGAGTACCCTTGTTTTACTCAGGGGGATAAACCCTACAACATATTTTTTTTTACATTTTAAGTATTACTATCCCTTTAATACCTCCTAAAATGTCTTACTGAAATTATTTCTCATTACATCTTCTATTGCCCTCTTATTGCCCTCTTGCCTACTTAATTCTGTACAAATACACTCTATCTCTTCCAGTGCCTCCGACTCACCATCTGCACAGCGACACGAAGATTCACGACAGATCTTCCCCAGTAATTCGCTGCCTTTCTCCAAGTTGTAGAATTTAGTACAACGGTTTTCTGTCAAGGGGAAGCAAAGCATGTTAAGGGCTTGTAACTTCTCCTAGATTATAAGAAAATGCAGTGGGAGTGTTAGGCAACTTTTAGCCCTGCAGCAGTTGGGGAATATAAGTCCCATCATTCCCAACCAGCCAGTGGCTGGGGATTATGGGCATCATAGTCTCTAACAGCTGTAGTGCTAACGGTTGCTTGTCCTTGTTCTGCAGGGTTACTTACCAGGAGTAGAATACTCGTACACAGTAACAGATGCTGGCTGTATAAGGCCCACTTGGAAGAACTGGTGGACATTAATCTTCAAACATTCCTCCTCTGTGTGAGAAATCTGAGGGAAAATGTGAGCAATTGAAAGGAGTAAGTATAGAATGAGAGGTAGTGGATATGTGCCATAAGGGATGAAATGGAAGCTTATATGGAGAGAAGGAGAAATAGTTGGAGTGTGATATTTGAGCATGGAGTCCCCATTAGGATTCAAAAGGTTTCTTGCTTCTACATAAGGAAGAAGATTTAGACTCACTCGCCTCTATGCAGTTCATACCCAGCTTTATGACACCCAGATTTATTTATCTGCATCTCAACTGACTCCTGATATTCAATCTAAAGTTACAGATTGCAACTCTGCTATTTTAAAGGGATAGTAATACTTCGTTTTATCTTTATTTTATTTTGTAGGCATTAAAAAACATGAAGAACGATATAAGTCTTATCTCTCAAACCTTTATGGTTTGAGAGATATTCACAAGCAAAGTTTCACCTCCCGCCCCTTTTTCCTAGTGTAAGCCATCTCTTCTCAGATGGGGAATCTGGTTGTAAGACCAGACAGATAACAGAAGGGGACAATGAATAGCAGGAGAACAATGAAAGCCCTGTCCCCCTTGACAAGCTTTTCAGGTTTTTCCCTTATCTTAACTGAAGATTGTCCCTCTCTGCAGTCTACCTGGGCACCTCCCTTCTGCTCTGGCTGAGCAGTGTGACACCAGTAAAAGGGGCAGGAGGGGGATACTTTGTCATTGAATTACTCTTGAACTACAACTCTGACAGAATTGAAATAACACTCTCCAAAGTTCAAATACTATGATGATTAATTAGAGCTGCTTTTATTATGAAACATAACTATCCCTTTAAACTGGATGGCTCATAGGCACCTCAAACTGGACATGTCAAAAACTGAGCTACTCCCCATTTCCCCTAAAACCTGGCTCAGCAGTGCCAGGTGACAGTATATGACACTACCATAAATCCACTGTCAAAAGCAAGGTGCCTCATGGTTAAAATTGACCCTGCTCTCTCATTCTCTTCTCATATCAATGCTGTCTCCAAACCCTTATGCTTTTTCTTGTTTAATATAGCAAAAAAAAAAATATATATATATATTCCTTACCCTGTTCCTCCATAGTAAAATTCATATAGAAGCATTCATCCTATCTAGCATGGACTACTGTAACCTTCTATCTGGTATTCCTGCCTCCCAACTCCACACATTTCAATCCATACAGAACGCTGCAGCACAAGTTACATGACTGTCACCTAGGTTTGTCCCTGCCCCCACCTCCTCCAGTCTCTCCAATAGCTGCCTATCAAACTCTAGATATCTTATAAAATACTGCATCTCTCATTCAAACTCTTATCTCCTTTACACCTTCCTTCATTTCCACTCTGATCTCCCACTATGCCCCACCCCGTCACATATGATCAGCCAATGACATTCTTCTCTCAGCTCCTTTTGTGTCTACAGCCCTCTCTCGTTTCAAACATTTTTCTCTCATTCCTTTTTTTTACCTGTGCAATATGATACCTCCCAGCCTGCACCACTGCAATTAATTTTCTTGCTGTCTTCAAGTCTTTCTTAAAATTTCACTTCCTCATCAATGCTTCCAGTTCAAATTATAAAGGTATGACAGTGTGATTACTGCATGAAACTTCACATTGAGAGTATGACTCATCAGTTTCTATCACATTCTGTGAAGAATGATTTGTCGGTGAGTCACCTTTGCCACAGAATGCAACATAATATCTAATTACAATCTGACCGCTAGAGGGCACTGTTGATATAAAAACCAAGAGCTTAAACTGCAATAACTCTGGAAATTTGCATCTCTTGGAAGCTTGTTTTAAAAAGCAGGAAAAATCCTACAATCTTTGTTTTTCATAAAAGAAAATACTGCTCCTTTTAAGGACTAGAGCTATGTATATTATTATAATTATAATATATAATTATAATGTAACTAGTGTAAAAGCCCGTGTAAATGGGCAAAAATGCCACCCAGCGGCCACGGCTGCTGCCCCGGAGCTGGGAGCGGAGAAAGGCGGTGGGCAATTCGGATCGCTCCGCTCCTGATCAGCAGTGCCGCCATCTTGTCTCACGCTCAGACTGGAGGCTGGCGCGTTCGGCCAGTCTCTACTGCGCATGACTGCATCGTTCCGGCAGTCTCTACTGCACACGTGCGTGTTATGCACACAGGGAGTGACATCCAAGCAAATTATATTACAGGATGATATATATATATAATTATCTATTCAGAGTGTAGTTGACCTGTATTATATTGAAGGGTATATTTCCCCTTTAAATAAGCCCCAACATCCTGGGCAGTCTTGCTTTCCTCCACGTCTCACTTAACCCTCTGAGTGCCAGAGGGTGCCCAATGTTTTGCTGTGCAATGGGTTGGATACCCCTCTGACACTCAAAAAGTTAACACACTATTTTAAACAAGATGCAGAGAAAATGGTGTGACTTTATGTGACTGTAGCGCATGTTATGGGGAAGGTGTACGGGTCACGGGGCACGCTGGCAATCTTAATGAAAGCAGCCGCTGGTGATGGAGTCTAACACCAGTGGATCTGAACAGTTAGACCAGTGTTTTTTCAATCTTTTTTTGCTCAAGACACCCCTAATACACAGTCTGGAGCTTTCAGGGCAAACCTAACATTTTATAAGTCATCTAACAAGGAGTAAGAAAAGCTGCAAATACATAAATAGCATCAATTGAGGGATGCAGGGACCAGTGGGGTATTGAGCCTCCTCCAGGAGTGAGGGCATTCAAAGATGAAACTCCTCCCACATTCTACATTATATGACCTTCCCCATAGCCAGGTGGTTTACTTTTTTGATTGTCCTCATGAATTATCAGGACATTTCATTCCTGACAGAAAGTTATTTTATTTTACTTTTCTTTATTTCACCTTTATGGAATAACCTGGTGGAGTCATGAGGGTCTCCAAAAATGTCTTCCCTGTCCTCTGGACTATCCCAGTAGATTAAAACTAACAAGCAGAGGACCTATTCACATAAGAATAACAAGGGTCCAGGGCAGGCCTATGGACAGTTTTCTTTTGGTATTCAGTCTCTGAAAGGCAGGAAAACCAAAAGACATACAAATGTGGAATATGATGGGGTTTTTTTCAAATAGATTGTGTACTCCCTGAAGAGGCAAGACACATATGGATAACCGTGCATTAAAGGGATGGCAGATGATGGAAGATAATTTATTGTCAAGTATAAAGATCCCTTTCTCTCCTGCATCTATTGAGGGGTGCAGGGATCAAAAGTGATGTTCCAAAGCAATATAAAAAACACAGGGAGGGAGAGGAAACTAGTGAACAATGGCCTACAAAACTGTATGGCAAAACCTCACATCATCGGATGCATAAACATTAAGTTTGTTGAACTTCATGAAAGTATGAACAGAGGATAAAGTAGCTGCTTTGCAGAGCTGATTAGCAGAAGTTTGGTGTTTCAAGGCCCATGAAGTACTCAGTGAATGCTTTGAATGACCATTGACCCTGAGAAGGTAAGCATTTAAGCCATGAAGCAATTGTGGCTTGAGAAGCAGGTCTTTACTGAAACAGTCTGCAGTGTGAACATAGAGTCAGAGACACCTGACCACATCCAACATATGACGCATTACTCCTTTTTATTGCATGGTTTAAGAAGGGAAGAATCGGTTCTTGATTGATGTGAAAAGAATAGGTTGAACATCAGGGAGGTTCTTAACACAATCTTGTTGGCCTGGAAGACCAGGTGAGGAGATGTGCGTGAAACACCTTAGGGATCTTCATGAAAGTTAGAAAACCGGGGTCACCTGTGAAAGAAGACAGAAAAGCCCAATATGTCATGGACTGAACTTAAAAACAGGTTGTCAGAGGTGTAGATTTTCAGTGGATAGCCACACTTTGTCGCCTGCCTGGAAGGAAGGATCTGAAATAAATTTCTTGTCGACTGCTGCCTTATAACAGGAGACAGTTCTTTTGATGTTATCATGGATTGAGGACCAGAAGACTGGTAGATCATTAACATTAACATAAGCAGCAAGGACCCCCCATAAGTTGTGACAAGTAGAACTCTAGGAGTGTATCCCAGGGCAGCCAAGAAAGAGGAACACTGTAGTGATTCATGGTGAAGATTATTACAGGCAATTTCATCAAAGGGAGGAGGGCTGAGGATTGATGAAATGACGTAAAAAAACAAATGTAGTGACTGTTTTTTTCTTTCGGTTTGCCCATTGAATTAGATGAGATATGCTCCATACCCAGTGTAGAACAGGGAGTCATCCAGAGTCTCAATACCGAGAGATTCCATGTCAGATACAATATGTTGAGGAAGGCCATGCAGTCTAAAGATGCCCTTCATGAAGAAGGTTGTCAGCTTTTAAGACAAAGTGGAATAATGCAATGTAAGACAAGAAACGCAGTCAAAAATCACCAATATGGTTGTATTACAATCAGTTGGGGGGAAGGGGGTTAGGTCTATGATAAAATTCATGGTCAAGTGTGTCCATGGGGCCTGAGTACAAAGAGACGATGCACTCTGGGGGTATAATCAGCTCAGGAGGAGTTCTAGGAACTGATGGGAACAGTCTAGAGAGTGTAGCTGATTTATTAGTGTTTTCAGTCCTGTGGTTAGAAATAAATTAGGAAATTGAATTGAGTGAAAATAAGCACCCATTGTAAAAAAAAGGTGACTGGCATAGATGAGTCTTCAAACGATGTCTTCATTCTTTGACAACTATTTTTGTTGCTAACATCACAATTGCCAACAACCAGAGTTTGGATCTCGCTGCGAGAGGGCTGCTCCACTCCCAGTTCTGAAACTTCTACTTCAATGATAAATGGCCTAAACGAATCTGGATGTTAAAGACTGGAGCTGAGGTGAAGGCCTTCTTTAGTTTCTTAAAACCCTGTAGTGTCTCTGGAGACCAACAAGCATGAGCCTCTCTCTTCTTAGTGAGGGCGTGATGGAAGACATAGTCTTTTAAAAATTGCGGATGAACCGCCTCTAATAATTTGCAAAGTCTAGGAATCTTTTACTTGCCCTCAGATCCCTAGGTAATATGCTAATCAGCTACGGACGCTACTTTGAATGGGTACATATTATTTAACCCAGACTGGTTAATGTTGTTTTTTCAAAGGCACACTTTTCTACCTTATCATACACTCAGTTAGTATGTAGGAGCTTCAAAACTGCATGAACATGAACTCTTCTTCCACAGTAGGAGAAAAGATGAAAATGTTCTTGAGATATACTATAACAGAGGAAAGTAACATATGATTCATGAAGGCTTGGAAGACTGTTGTGGCATTACACAGACTGAATGGCATTTACCAGGTACTCGTAATTCCCTTACCTGGTGTTAAAGGCGGTCTTCCAGTTGTCACCTTCTCTTATCCAAATTAAATTGTAAGCTCCTTTAAGATCAAGCTTAGTAAAGATGGTAACAGTCTTAAGTAGGTTGAACATTTCTGAAATCAATGGAAAAGGATAACTATTCTTCACTGTAACTTATTGAGGCCCCTATAACTAATACATAGATGCAAGGGTCAGTCTTTCTTAACTACAAAGAAAGAACCCACAAGGGTCATGGCTTCACTCCACACTCACCACTGCAGAGACTGGCATGTCGACTGGGACAAACTCAGACTGTGGGGAAGTTGACGAGGATCCTTGTTCCAATTCTGAAGAAGATTCAGCTGCAAAGGTCAGATGAAACTGTAAAACTGGTTCCACCACCACTGTGGAGACCATGGTCCCCACCAGTCTCATTCAGTCTCTAATTGATGGGTCGGGCTAATCCAGAATGTCTGAACTTTAGCCTGTAAAGGCAGTCTCTTGACAGAAGAACCTTGTTGAAGACAAAGTCCAGAAGCACCAGAAGCTGAGTGGGAAGCATGTGAGGATCCAGCCATGCTGCTGTAAGATCTGCATGGTGTGTTGTAAATGGTCCTTCAGCAGCTGTGGTGAGGGGGCTTTGAGTAAAAAGTTGTCCAAATAGGGTGTCAGGTTCAATCACTTGGATCACAGAAACGCTGCCAGTGGAACCACCACTTTTGTGAGAACTCTTGGGGCTGTCGGTAGAGCCACAAACTAATAGTGGAGATTCCAGACAATAATTCTTTGCCAGATAGAAATATGTAGATTAGCATCTTTTATACCCAGTGAAGCCATGGGCTCTGCCTTTTCCATTGCAGCTATGAGAGATCTTACTGACTCCATCTGGAACTTGGGAACCTAAATGTACTTGTCCAGTGCTTTCAAATCTAGAATTGGTTGAATACATCTATCTTAGATTTTGAATCTTTGCTCCTTGGGTACTGGTGTGATCATTCCTGCTGCCAGTAGGCAATGAACCAACTGATGAAAGTCATCTGCCAACTGATGGTTCGTCATAACCCAGGACATGAAGAAGCAAGGTGGAGGCATTGTCCTGAAGGACATTCTGTACCCAAGGGACACAGCTTTAAGTTCTAAGTCTACTGGAATGGAGGTCCTCCAATGAAGAGCAAACTGGTGGACTTTTCCCCCAATGGAGGAGTAAGGGAAAGATCTGTAGGTCAACTTTCATGTTGAAAAGGACTTTGAGGAAGCTTTCTTGAAGCAGGGCCTCTATAGTCTCTTGATGGATGATAGATAAAGCCATTCCCCCAAAAAGTCAAAGTGACATTGCTTATTTTGTCTTACCACCAGTTGTATGACTGACAGTCTTGTCCAGTTCAGGTCCAAAGAGGAGTTTACTAGGAAATGGAAGAAACACCAGAGATTGCTTAGATGCTGTGTCAGTATTCCATATTTTCAAAGTTTACACCTAGCTGCAACTGAGGCTGCAGAACATTTAATAGCCATCCTGACAATTTCCAAACCTGCTTTACCATTATAGGTAGTAGCATCTTACAGATGTCTCAGCAGAGTGTGAATATCCTCTTTAGGGATGTCCTCCTGGATAGCCCTCTTGGGTCAGGGTGCTATGCCAATTTTTTTCTTCACTTTCTGTCCTTATCTCTCTCGGCTTTGCATTATGTAAACTAAACTAGCTGGCTGTGGGGAGGGCTATATAGGCCAGAATGTGGGAAGTGTTTCATCTCTGAGTGCCTCACCTCCTGTAGGATGTCTCAGTACTCCATGATCCCTGCACCCTACAATGGACTAAGAGAGTTATCTGAAAGTAAAAAACAAAAATCTCCTTTCACCCCTTAACGATCCTTGACAGTCATAGTACGTCATGGGTAAATCTGAGTTAACGCCCCATGATGTACTATGACCGTCATGGAATTCCGGGCTCCCCCCATGGCTGCACGCCGTTCAGGGAGTCCGGAACAGGAAACAACAAAAAAAATGCTCCAGGGTCCTTAAGTGACCGCCGCGTGTGTGCGCTGCTGGTCGTTAAGGTCTCACAATCAGAATAACAAAACTAACATATTGTGCAGGACAATTTCTATTAATATACATTCAAAACTCAAAATTAAAATTTTTTTTGGCAAAGACTTTTATGGAAACGGATGTCCTGGCACACCAAAGTGCCACAACACCCTAGTTGAGAATCGCAGAGTTTGACTTTGGGCCAAGGGAAACTTTAGCTCTCATCTGTTGGATACTACAACTTACATTATCCCTTACTAGCCAGTAGAAGATTGGGTATGGTGGGGTTTTAGTCCCCAGTAGCAGGCATGCCAAAGGTTAAAGTCCTTGAAAAGCACTGGAGACTTCTCTAGAAGCCACGGAATTAAAATATGTGGACAGCCAGAAAGATGGTTAGATGAAGAATGGAAGATACTGAGATGTAGTAGGAGGAAACAAGGGCACACGCTTCTCACCTTTTCTAGGTAGATTGTGAGGGTCTCCTTTTGATATGGTCGCTTCTGGATCTCAAAGTTGGAGATATATTTGTTTTTTCCACTTTTTAGCTGCAACAATAAATAAATGGGGGTTATGAGAGAAAAGAAAAGACATCTCTCAGAAACCAATAAAATTGCCTGTGTAATAAATATGATACTATTTTTTTACACTGATTTTGCCCCAAACTTAAAGCGGAACTGCAACCCTTTTGAAACTTAGCCCCAAATAATTACCCATCTGGCAACTATCTGCTAAATAGTGCTAGTCGCCAGAATTATTACCGCATTATTGAGAATGCTACAACTCTCCCGGGACTAACAGCCAGGAAACAGCGCAGACATCTTTCCATAGTGACGTCTGCACATGTCAGTCCCTTTTGGATCAGAATGGCTCCTAGCAACGCCTCCTAGAGCAGGGTGGGACTGACAGTGCAGGCACGCAGATGTCGCTTTAAAGGAACACTAACACCAACAATGGTTTGGAAGTTATTCACACTTTGAACACTGAGGCCTAAAATGTAGTCTTACATATAATCTGTGTGGGAGGCCATCCCTGCCTTTTTCAGGGCTCCCAGACTCAATTACTACAGCAATCTAGATAAATGTTCCAGAAGTGATAGTGCTGTATTATTTATAAATAGGCTAGGATAAATTAGTACCCAATTTCTATTCAGAAGGGGTGCTAACTTCTATACATTAACTGCATTTGCCCTTGCCTCTCATTACATGCTTTACAATGTGTTTGGTGCCCCGCTGGCACTCAAAGGTTTAAATAAAGCAAGTTTAGGATTAGTGTTTAGTGAGCTAACATGAAATCACAAATTATTACAGATGCTAGCGTGAAATACATGATAGTTATTTAAATAACATAACCCAATTTCAGTCTCAAGTGTTAGTGCCCTTTTAATGTGAAGAAGGATATAAATTCCCAACATTCACATTGATATCAAAGGGGATTTTAACCCTTGAATGCTAGATAATTCAGTACCTAATTTAATTTCATTGGAAGTTTTATTTGTCTCTATGGTGTAATTAGTTTGCCCTACTTTGCCTTGTTACATAAGGCCCAGGAACATTATTTACTAAAGGGGTGAGAAATAGGAGAAAAGCGAGAGAATTCTAATGGAATAAAGCACAGGGCCTGAAAGGCCTAGTCCATTTTATTAAATCAGTTTGTGTGACCATTTTCATTGTATCAGTAGGTGGAAGGAAAGATTTCTGTGGGTACTTTTGCAAGATAAGACCTCTGGCTTCAGGCACGTGCACACATAGACACCAAGGGGGGCTTGGGCACCTGCCCTTTTTGTCCAAAGTGCCCTCATGCACTTTTAATAAAAAAAAATATATATAATTATAAGAAGTGCCCTTTTTTTAACTTGAGCCCCTGCCCCCCAAAATGTCTGTGCACGTCCCTGTCTGGCCTAGTTCTTAGCTTATTAAATACCATCCATAATGTAGCTGCATGTAGCTACATGGGTATGCCCAGTGGCGTAACTAAAGGGGTCGCACCTGTGACCGGGCCCATCGCTCCAGGGGGCCCGGCCGCCCCCTGCAACCCCTCTGCCTGCCGCCCTCGATCTCCATCTGGCACTGTAGTAATGCAGAGCGCTGGGAGATGACATCATCTCCCAGCGCTCTGCATTACTGAAGAGGACCGCGCAGGAGATCGACACACCTCTCCGGGCTCCTGCCACTTCAGGGAGGTAGGAGATAAGGGCATTTTGGAGAGGGCAAATATAGTCGAGGGGGGCCCATGGCGCTTCTTGCACCAGGGCCCAGAGGCTTCAAGTTACGCCTCTGGGTATGCCCATTTTTTCCTTGCAGCTAACTCAGTCAAGGAAGTTGAGTCCACTATCTAAGGGTTGGATTAAACTGCAGGTCATAATTACCATATCTGGGAACTTTTTCTTCTAGAGTCCTCGGAGGGGACTCATGTGGTGCCGGTGGGAGGATATAAATGATGTGTCACAAAGGGGTGGGGCTTAATGATATTATGGGTGGGGCTTAATAGTCTGCCTAATAAAGTAGACGGGAAGTGGGCAGAACAGGGTGGGAAAGGAGTAGAAGTGGGCAGGAAGTGGGAGGAACAGGTTGAAAAGGAGGAGAAATGGGTGGGAAATAGGAGGCACAGAGTGAGAAGGAGGAGAAGTGGGCAGAGTTTCATAAGAAACTCCCCAGGACTGAAGAATCCCCAGAATCCCAGTAATGCACTGCAAAAACCGGAGTCTCTGGGGCAAATCCAGACAGTCCCCAGCTATGATAATTACTATAACTGGTTTTGATCTCACAGTCTATGTAGGGATTTGTAGACAAAACCAGTAATGCAATTACCACTTGCAATGGAATCGAGCCCTATGCCAGGCTCTGAGCATCACACAGAACAGAAGCATAGTTTCTGGACTCTGCATAGGAACCTGCACACGAAGCGTGTTCTGGGCACAGTAAGACCTACTGATGGGTACCTTATCTGCAAGGAGAAAATTAATGCACAACATCATTCACATTTTAATATTGACAGGTACTGTTAGGACTATACCACCATCGGTGGCAAGCCGGGGAGGATGGGCATACTTGCGAACTTCTTTTTTTGTGACGGGGATAAAAATTACTCGATTTATGTAAAAAAGGGTGGGGCTTAATTGCAGGTGGAGAAGGGCTTAACAGCCTTATGGGGTGGGGGGTGGGGTTATGCACAATACAGTGGTCTGGATTCAGGGTGCCAGCCCACTCTACCTGGACCACAGTACCAATGGCTGTGAAAATCAGATCTCCAGTAACCGGCACGCTGTGTCCCCTCTGGCCCCAGTCTCTATATCACTGCTCTCTCTTAGTCTCTGTGCGCTCAGATCATATGGCTCTCCAGGACATGACTGCATATCTCAGTGCTTTGTATCATTAAGATGTGTGAGAACCATGAGGGAGTAGCGTTATAGAGGCCTGCACCAAAGGAGGCACAAATCTCGTGTTCCACACACACTGGACCACCAGAGAAGAGACCCCCTCCAGTGCCAGGAGACTTAGGCAAGCAGGAGGGGGCATCAGGAAATGGGGGTAGCTGGGGGAAAGGAGAAATGTGGTCTGGAGGAATGAGGGAGAGGAAGAATGAGGGAGGCTGGGGTGAGATAGAGAGATGGAGAAACAAAAAAAGACAGGGGGGAGAGAGGGGTATGAAATATAGGGGGGTGAGAGGGGATAAAATACTGGGGGATAGATGCAGAGGAAAAAACTGGGGGGAATGAGAGGAGATAGGGAATAAAATACTGAGGGATAGACACAGAGGGAAAGACTGGGGGGAAATGAGAGGGGATAAAATACTGGGGGATAGATTCAGAGGAAAAAACTGGGGGGAATGAGAGGGGATAGGGAATAAAATACTGAGGGATAGACACAGAGGGGGGGAATGAGAGGGGATAAAATACTGGAGATACACACAGAGGGAAAGACTGGGAGGAAATGAGAGGGGATAAAATACTGGAGATACACATAGAGGGAAAGACTGGGAGGAAATGAGAGGGGATAAAATACTGGAGATAGACACAGAGCAAAAGACTGGGGGTAGAGAAAGAGGAAAGCTTGGGGGAGAGAGAGGGGGTGGGGGAAACTGGGGAGAGAAAGGTGGGAAGAAGATCATTGGAGATAGTGGAACAAGGCTGGGGTATCCTACAGTGTGTGGGGAGTCAGACAGTGCATGTATGGTTCTGTGACTACCCGTGGATATTAGAACAAGGCAGGAATTTCAGTGTTCGTGCGGTTCAGTGTATGTTCACCAAGGGATAATGGTGGAGAGAAAAGGGGGACTGGGAAGAGATGGGATCAAAAGGACTAGAGAGAGAGGGGGGGTTAGGGGAGAAAAAAGGGGAGACTTGGAGAGTGAGGGGGAGACTGAGGGAGAAAAGGTGGAATAGAGGAGAGAGAAGGAAAGAAGAAAAAAAACTGGGTGAAAGAAAGAGGAAAAAGACTGGAGGAGAGAAAGGGGGTAAACTAGAAGAGAGAGAAGGGGAAATGTGGATTACTAATGGGCCAGCTCACAAACACACGCACGTACGCATGTGTACACACACACACACACACACACACACACACACATATGCAGGCACACACACACGTGTGCATACACACACACACACACACACACACACACATGCAGGCACACACACACACACACGTGTGCATACACACACACACACACACACACAACCCTCCCGTGCCATCCCTGTTCTAGCTATAGCAACAGCCAATGGAGGGATTACATTTGGATTCCCCAGCCACTGGTCTTGGTACTCACCTTATTAAGTTCATCAACACCGGCAGAGAAACCAGTCAGCATGGAGATATCGAGGATGGACATAGTTGCATCATATGATTTAAGATGTCTGTAAAGAGAGGATCATGTACAAACCATTGAAAGCCTGTGAGACCCATCTCTATGTGAGATAATATATATATATAGTCATAGAGCCATTTTTATTAAAGAAAAGGGAGTAATTACAGAGCAAAACAAGTTCACTGTAGGAGACAAAGAAATCCTGAAATTCCCATTGATTTATATTGTGCTTTTCCCCCACGCTGCAGTGAAGTTGATTTGCTCCCCAAAATGTTTCCCATTTACCTTTATATACAGCTACACAGTAAATTAAGTTGAAAAAAGACACAAGTCCATCAAGTTCAACCTTTGTCACAGTATAACTCAGAAATGTGGAAGTACATAATCCTTCCCAACTCCAAAATGAGTATTTCTCTATTTACCAGAACTTCCTGTTTTACCTACTAATACAGAGTATATGTTCCCTTCTGCTAGAAATGTATCCATTGTATATGGCATTGTCACATCCTTGGGCAAGGAAGGAATTCCAAAATTTAACAGATTTTATTGCCAAACCCCCCCCCCCAAAAAAAAAACCTGAGGTCCATTTTTTTTTTTTTTTTTTTTTTAGGGCTGGAAAAATATCAGCGAGGTTCACCAGTGAGAGAAATGTAACTAGTCAGGAGGTGAAAGTTTACTGGTCAATCCAATTATAAACTTAGAGAACAGCATAATTTACTCATCTACTGGATTGTTTCATAGATTATCATATAGTAGAAATGTCAAACACTGTATATACTTGGTTGTTACAATTTAGATTTTGCAAGTTTTATTGAAGAGGTTATAATCATGCCTTTATCGAGTAGTCTCATACAAAAATAGCCCTTTCTATCCATTTTCTAATAAAATAAATTGTACTCGGGGCTTCCAGAGAACCCAATGCAGATGAATGGCAACCTGCTACACTAACCCCCGGGGGTAGACATAACATAGTCAGCCTGATTAGAGGGCTTGCCTTGAGAGTTTGTAAAAAAAAAAAAAAAAAAAAGGACGTAATTGAAAGGGTGTGGGGGGGCGTGTAATGAGCCCAGTAGGAGGCAGAGCAGACCTGCTTATAATGGCCTGCAGCACTTCCCCAAATTCAGGCCAAGCCTTCCACTTGTACTCATGGCTTCCAGAGAAGGAATCTGATGGAGCTGAATGGTAACCCCTGAAGCAGACATGATGTGGTAAGCCTGATTAGAGGCCAAAAGAAGAGCCAAAAGTGAAGTAGAGACAACTTTAATACTTGCGCAAAATAACAGATTATAAACAATATATATGTAAGTGACAAGAGGGAGTACCTAATTTCGTATTGTGGGTTATGGATGTAGAGAGCGAAGCAATTGGAATGGCACTTACTCGGCTACTGCACTATACGAGGGGGAACTCGGTTCATTGAGGCTGCAGACGCAGCACTGATCCGAAAGGAATGGCCCAAGTATTGCATTGGATCTTTCCTTATAGGGATATAGTAATACTTCAAAATTACTATCCCTTATATTGAAGCCCTTAAAAACTGAATTAAATGCCACCAGCGGCATCTCTCAGACCTTTATGGTTTGCGAGATAGCCGTTTTTAAACTTCGCTCTCCCCTGCCTCTCCCCTGACGTCAGCGTTCTTGCTGCAGCAGGGAAATCCGTTCCTTGAATCAAGCAGAGGCTCTTCAGCAGAGCCGAGATCTCGTTATAGAAGAAACGATCCTTCACTAAAATGGTCTTCTACGTGAGCTTGGTAACCAAGCACACGTAGAAGACCGTTTTAGTGAAGGATCTTGTCTTCCATAATGAGATCTCGGCTCTGCTGAAGAGCCTCCGCCGGTCCCGGGACCGGATTTCCCTGCTGCAGCAAGAACGCTGACGTCAGGGGAGAGCGAAGTTTAAAAACGGCTATCTCTCAAACCATAAAGGTCTGAAAGATGCCGCTGGTGGCATTTAATTCAGTTTTTTAAGGGCATCAATATAAGGCATAGTAATTTTGAAGGATTACTATCCCTTTAAGCGGGACTAGGGAAGTGTTTTGAAAACACAGAGATAGTTAGGGGGCCGTCAGTAGGGAGGAGGGGCTTGCGGTAGATCTGGATACTATTATGTATGACAGATTTCATATCACTGAAACGGGGCACTGTCAATCTCAGGTGGGGTAAAACTGAGCTATCGATCCTATTCCGGTTTGATCGCTTTTGAAGTGCTAGAGTGCAAGTGAATAGTGATCTTGGCGAAAGGACAATTGTGATTTTGTGATGAAAGGAGAGGAACGAGAGTGGGCAGCAAATCCATCTGCACTAAGAAAACCAAAGAAGGCAATGCAAATTGCTGCAGCTGGGACTGTGCTGGACTGGAGACCGAAGGAATGAGTGCTGAGTAAATTGAGGAATTGCCAAAGCAGGGGACCGGTGACTGGAAGACGGGGACGTGCCAGGAGGTGCAAGAGTTTGAAGAGAACACTTAGCAAATAATTAATTTTATAGTTTGCTAGAATAGAAGGACTCTGAGGTGAACATTGGGGGGGTGCTAGGTGGTGCTGAATACGAGAGAGGTGGAGTTTGATGGTGGCAAGTGAAAGTTTGAGTGCTGAATGGCAGAATGCTGCAAATGCTAATATAGACAAGGATGAGTAAGGATGGAGAAGAAGAGTGTTTGATAGGAATGTACCAAATGAAAGACCAAGATATGGAATTTGCTTGACGCGACTTGGGGGCTAGAGCTGAGTGAATTATTATATCTACTTGAGTGGAAAGTAAAGGCATCACTACATTGCTGAATTTTTGGGGGGTGGGAAGCCTAAGGGTTTGATTGTAGGTGGCAATTGTAGAACACCTGTGAATTAAAAGGAGACAGGGTGTCAGCAGCGGTATAGAGTTTACCAGTCGTGAATGAACTAAAAAGAGAACTTGTGATATAGAGAGAGCCAGGTGAGTTTCCACAGGAATAATATGACATCTGGGGAAGGGGATCTGCCCCTTTTGGATGAAGTGTGCTGTGGCGCTATTATCTGCGAGGAAGGTCACAGCTTGACCCGACCAAAGGTTACCCCACAGTTCTAATATGGGGGACATTGCATGGAATTAGGGAAGGATATTTTTATCCTGAGGCCAAGGCTCTAAAAACCAGCCTTGCCTGAAAATAGCTGTGAAGCCATGTATAGGTGAAGAGTCTGTGAAAACTGTAGGGGAGGGGAGCAGGAGAAACATAGAATGACCATTCCAAAGAGATAGGAAAAGATTACATATGTGGGGATCCGCTCTGGTTGACTGGTAAATATGAATGGAGGTACTATAGGCTGATGAAGAGGACAGTAGGGAGAGGAGATGCAAAATAAATGAACGGCCTTGTGAAATTTTGCACATTGAATAACTGAGGTGACCAAGTACAGACTGGATGTCAAAGTGAGTAAGTGTGTCCTGTTCTGAAAACTGGTGTATGATAGACTGAATCCTATTTAGTTTGTTAGCTGGAAGGCTTGACTGTCCGAATCCAGCATGATTCCTAGAAATTCTACTGATGCAGCGGGACCCCAGGTCTTGTGCGTAGCTACTGGTATGGAGAGCTCATGAGATAATGACAGCAGCTTACTGAGGCTTGAAGGCGGGCTGGTATCTGGCACGACCAGCAAACATCATGGAGTACTGAGTGGCATCTGAAGTGATTAATTAGAATACAATACAATACCTCAGTAAATAATCAAATATCCTGGGTCTGCTTTGCATCCGAAGGTCAATCTTGAAGCAAAGTAGTATTCACCCACTCCCATTTAATGCCTTGCAGATGCCACAAAGAAAGTTTTACTGGAAGCAACTTACAAGCATCAGTGATGTCGGTTTTTGACAGCCAGAAACTGGGCCAGCATGAAGGATGAGTGTAATGGTATGAGCAATGGTACTATATTTGAGGATATATTCTTGTGAGGGAATTAAGGCTGGGTTGCACTGATGAGTGTGGGGCAGAGAATCTATGAACAACATCTTCAGTAGAAAATTTAGCTGTAGCGAGGCCGAGGGGATTAATATGCTAAACCAGGAATTGGGGGCTAAGGAATGGAATTAGCAGGAAACCTTTATGATATTCCTCGGACAAAAGGGCAGAGAGAATTTGTAGGCTTTGCCAGAGCTGAAACCAAAATGGGGCATAATAGGGAGACAGAAGGGCAGAAATAAACTCTGAAAGACTACAATGTTAATTGGACCTAGTCATTTATTAGCAGACATGGATCTAGGGCAAATGGCCCTAGAATGAGCCTTGGGACATCGGGTACGTACAGGCAGTACCCTATATCCAATAAAAAAGCAACCCTTGCTGTTAAAGTTATTGCAAATTGGTGAAGCTCCCAGGTAATAAATGGACCTCCCCAGCTTATCCTGGGAAGGGAGAGATGGCAGAGGTTAGGAGGATGATATGAGGACTGGCATGAACTGCATGCCTTAGCCTTAATGCCTGCAAAATGAAGACAAAATAACTAATTTTTTAGCATGCCCCAGTTCATAGGGAAGTTAAATTGGCTAGGCTGGTTGCTGCTTTAGCCAAGAAAGAATGGTAGTAATCATAAAATGATGTACCACCATACTTGTATACCAGGTCAACAATAATGTACAAATATAAATCTAATACCTGCCTATGAAGTGGAAAAAACAGAGCACAGGATGTCCCTGTGAACGATGAAAGCTAGGACGAACTCAGAGATGGACAATCTCCTGGATAGCCTTCAGATCCTTAGATTTGAGGGTCACAGAGACATCCCTGCAGTTGACCATCCTGTGCTTGGCCAGGTCATGGGATGTGATTAGGAGGGATACCAGGCTCACATCTTTCCTATCTATGATGTCCCTCCTGAGTTGAAGTGAGATCATGTGTTCCAGAGTGATTCAGGAGAGTGTGAATAGGAGGTACCTTGTTGGGAAGCTGAGGCTGCTGAAGAGCTGGCTGGAGTGCTGGTAGAGCAGCATTTCTAGATGCAAAAGCCTAGCTTGAAAGTCAGAGAGAACTGAACCCATGTTTCTTAGGAGGTGCGCTTGCTGACCGAGTTGCAAAATGGAGGGGGATGGGGGGGCAGAGACTGGGGGGAAGGCTGGGCATGGAGGAAACAAAAGGCAAAATAATTCTGCCTGCCTAGCTGAAACTGGGTATGGTATATGATGCCAGTTCAGTTCCGCCATCAACTTGAGGACAGCCCGGTCCCTTAATGATGGGCTGTGGGATCTAGCAGTTGAGGGAATATCATTGAATGAAGCTTCTGCATCTGGAATATGCAGATCTTCCGGGCCTCCGTTGAAATCTTAAAGACAAAAGAAGTTACATGAAAGACATGAATACTGTACTCTGAACCATGCAACCTAGTGAAATAACTTCACTAATTTGTGCTGGTGCTGGGTGAACCAGATGAAGGGATGTCGATAACGAAAGTGGAGGGAGTATGGGATGGGGGGCTGCAGTGAAGAGAAAAAGCTGATGAATTCTGCCCAAGAGTAATCGACTTTGACTACTAATTGATGAGGCTAGGGGTCCCTTGGTGGGAAATAGTAAATGGAATGGTCAGGAGGAAGTGTAGAGTTGAAAGGAACGTAGATGTCCTGGAGAAGTAGGGCTGAGTGGGAACGTACCCGCAGTGGAAGGGGGTGCTCTAGAATGGGATAGTAAAGTTCAAATGGAGGATGACCTGAACCACCCTCTATAAATGGTGAAAAGAAAAAGCCTCAGGGGTTCTCCAAACTCTAAGAAGAGAGGTAAGGACAATCACCTCTGGAAGAGGGAGGGAAGGAAGAGGGGCCAGGGAATCCCAGTGACAGGAAGGAAATAGAGCCTATGCTTCTGGGAGTGGAAGACTAGGGGACCTATCATTATGCAGAGGAAAGGGGTATGGGCCTTCAGCCTCTGCAAAGAGGTAAGGGATTGGGGACCTTCAGGCTCTGCGAAGAGTTTAGGAATTGGCCTCTGCACAGTGGTAAGGAATCAGGGACCTTTGGCCGAAAGGCCTACAAAAAAAAAAAAAACAGTTTTATCCTTGAGTACCAGAAAGGCATCTAACTCATTACAATGAAAAACTTGGGGTATCTTTCTGGCAATCCAAGGATTAAACTGTAGTAAAAAAGGAGAATTGTTCATCAACAAAAAAGGTGAATGGTGACAAATACATTGAGAGTCACAGATTCTTCCTTTGATAAATTATGCTCACTATTCAATGTTCAGTGTGTTCTTGGTAACCGTAAAGAATATGTTACAATTCTTGAGAGATATTTTCTTGAAAGCAACTCCTCTTTCACTGAGGCACTCTGAGGCAAAGGAGTGGGAGATAAGAGGTGACATATTCTCTTCCCTGGTTCTAACATGTCAGTGGTGGATTGTTCTCTAACCCCAATAATCACATTAGTTAAATAGTATCAGAATGCTAGTTTGCGCAGGAAACTTGAGACTAAATTACAAGACTAAAATGTCAGGTAACCATTTACCAGGAAATTGTTTCAATTTCAATTTGGGGTCTTCGTTGCATAATTTGGCCAAATAATGTCTAAGCCCGCCTGCCCCATCAAGGCTCCCCAATATTAGGCGAGTTCCTAACTCTTCATACAATCATTCCTATCTAAGTTTAAAAACCTCTGACATTTTTTGCAACACGTTAGGTGGATTTCAAAACATTAAACACATTTAAAGACAATTTCAAACTGATTCATACTGGAACTCACCCTCAGTGACCTGTAGGGAGCACGCTCCAGCCCTCTTAGCCTGATGCCCATATAACAACTTTGGAGGCCAGATTCACCAGTATGCTAGGTTAGTCATTCTTATTTAAAACAGTAGTTTGATATTTAGCTTTATGTATTATTTTAGGCAAATTAGACACTACAGGTTGTCATGCCATCCACATACTAACATTTCAAACTGCTTTCCCTCCCACCTGCCATTGCTTGCCGGCCGCATACTAACAGCAATCCATACTCTCCTTCCTCCCACCTGCCTCTCCCTGTTTTCAGGATTCTAACATTTTGTAGTGTTCTCCTTCTCACCTTTCTCTCCCTGCTGGGCAGACACTAACATTCCACACTGCACTCCTTCCCACCTTCCTTTACCTGCTGGACAGATACTAGCATTCTGAACTGCACTCGTTCCCACCTGGAGCTCTCTGCTGGCCAGATACTAACATTCTGAACCACCCTCCCTTCCACCTGCCTCTCTCTGCTTGCAGGATTCTAACATTCCACACTGCACTCCTTCCCACCAGTCTCTCTCTGCTAGACAGATGCTAACATTCTGAACTGCACTCCCTCCCACCTCCCTCTCTATGATGGGCAGATACTAACATTCTGAACTGCACTCCCTCCCACTTGCCACTCTATGATGGCCAGATGCTAACATTCTGAACTGCACTCCCTCCCACCTGCCTCTCTCTGCTTGCAGGATTCTAACATTCCACACTGCTCTCCTTCGCAACTGCCTTTCCCTGCTGGACAGATACTAGTATTCTGAGCTGCACTCTATCCCACCTGCCTCTCACTGCTAGATAGATGTTAACATTCTGAACTGCACTCCTACCTGCCTCTCCCTGCTGGCCAGATACTAACATTCTGAACTGCACTCCCTTCCACCTGTCTCTCCCTGCTGGCCAGATACTAGCATTCTGAACCGCACTCCCTCCCACATGCCTCTCCTTGCTGGCCAGATACTAGCATTCTGAACTGCATTCCCTCCCACCTGTCTCTCTCTGCCGGCCAGATACTAGCATTTTGAACTGCACTCCCTCCCACCTGCCTTTCCCTGCTGGCCAGATACTAACATTCTACTCTGCTTTTCTTCTTGCCTGCCTCTGTCTGCCAGCCGCCAGTACTAAATTGTGTAGACTGACAAAAACAAAACTATCTCATAAACTATTATTTTAGATAAGAAATGGCCAACATGTCATACAGGTGATTACAATATGTCCAGGATTGTGATCTGATTATTATTTATTCATCTAACATTGACAAATACTTTTCTCTCTCCGAATGAAGGAATTGGTAAGATTGTAGGGGGGCAGTATACTGCTGTTTTTGTACCCTTGCATGTTGAAAATGGTGAATGGTCTCAAGGAGAACCTGAGACGTGTCCAAAACAACCACAGACATGTCAGGAGTCTTACCTCTGTTACAGGAATTGTGAATATTTTGGCACTGTTCAGCAGGGGGAGATTAGTCCTTCTGGTGGACATGGAGGGTGCAACACACAGACAAAAGCAAATAAACACACACACAGTCTTTTGGGAAATGAATCCCTTGTGGTGCAATTGGTTTGCCCTCAGATTGATTCTCTTTTCCTTTGTGCATGAGCCCCCTCTATGCATACTCTCTAAAAGAGTAAAACTACAGTGTTTGGTTATTCAGTATTTCACTGCAGTATGAGAGCACTTATCAAAGACAGATGTGTCAAATGTTCTGACAATAAATCCCACTGAGCTGCAGATATGAATGATTACACTGTGACCATCATAATGCTGTGCTGTTATGGTAGGTGGTAACTTCACACCTGGGTTAGTATTAGGGTCTGTTGTAGGGTTACTGGGGACGGCCATCACTTACTTGACACAGACAGTAATAGACATTGTTGCCAAAGCTCCTTCTGATTTTCTTACTGTGAGAAGAGAAATTAGACACAAGTCACTGGCACACCTGACACTGAAAAACAAAAAAACAGAGGAGGACTGGCTTGGGGGGCAGGGGGGTAATTGCCCCCTTGGCCGGTCATATGTTTGGGCTGGTGGGCCACTGTTTCACTCAATCGCCCTCTTGTTGCTGTAAATGGAGCTACACTAGAGATACCACAGAGCTTATAACTGAAATTGAGCTACACAAATGATAACACAATCCAAATGGAGCTACACTAGTAGCATAAACCACTTCCCTTGTGTAGCTTTGCTTAAATTGTAAGCTCTGCAGTATCAGTGGTGTATCCCGTTTCAACTGTAAGCTATGTGACATCACTTTCTTTACTTCCCAACATTAATGCCAATTTTAAAATCGACAAAAGGCAGTGGGCTGGGACAGTGGGCTTGAAAGATAATAGAAATAGGTCACTTGATTGTAGGTGTCCCCCCAGGACACAAGTTTCCAGCCCTTCCCTGAAAACAAACTGATACACAACACTCACTCACAAAATGAGAAGGTGTATCATAAATACAATTATGTCAACAACCTTACACTCACTAAAATATAGTAACTCAGACACCAAAAATCTGATTCATTCACTCATTGATAAACAAATACAAGCTCTCGTTGATAAACTGATGTGCACTCGCTGATAAAGTTATACAGACACTCACTGATAAATGGACACTCACTCTGATAAATGGACACATGCACTCAGTAAAAAACAGACACATGCACTCATTGATAAACTGACATGCGTTCACTGATAAACTGACACATATTCATTGATAAAATGATGTGCACTCACTGGTAAACAGACACATGCACTGATTGATAAATGGACACATACACTCACTAATAAACAAACACAAACAATTATTGATATAATACTGGCATGATATAATGACATATGCATAATTATACATGCACTCACTGACAAATGGATTCATGCCCTTATTACATGTACTCACTAATAAACTGGCACTTACTTATAAAATTACACATGCACTAATTGATAACATGAAATATATACTCACTTTAAAGCTAACACCTGCACTCAAGGTTAAACTGATACATGCACTCATTTGTAAAATTATGTTTTCACTGATAAACTGACACATGCACTCACTGATAAACAGACACATACACTCACTAAATTGACATATGTACTCACTGATAAATTGATATGTGCATACATCGATAATATGACACATATACTCACCTTCTGACTCACTCTTGACTGTCACTGAAAGGGCAAAGTTATTGCACTGTTCTGTCTTCTCAGTCGATAAAGCGTGGTACACTGACACCACCTGCACAGGAAATGACATCTTTACCTCATCTGTGATGTGCTGTAGAGCCCACTAACACACAAGGGCTAATATACCCATGTAGATCAAAGCACGTTTTTATTTTTTTATCTGTCCTTATGCTGCAGTTGGTTTGGCCCTGATTTGTTCTTATTCTTAGTACATCAGCCACCAATAAATTAGCTTTAACACAATGCTCACTCTAAGGATTAAATGAGATATGCACATTGTCAAAAATGGAGCAATTCTAGAGCAAACCAAATACACCATGAGGCAAATAAAATGATGTTGGAGACCACTCTGTCAATCAATGATTTAAAGGAGCAGTAAACTTTTATTAAATTAAAAAAAAAATATATATATATATATGAGATAGCTCAGATGGTTAAGGCACCAGCTGTGGGACCTGTTCAAACCTCAGAGCTGCAGGTTCTCATGCCTGGCAGGGTCAAATATCTGCCAACCTGCACTGGATTAGACTGGCAGATTATGGGCCACACCCTCAGCTAGAAGTCCCATGCGGTTGTATGTATGGCTAAAAAAGCATAGACTGTTGTATAAAGGAAGTGTGTTATGAAGACAGACACTACAATAGACATCCTGAACAGGATTAGCCATTATGTGTGTTATCCACCCCACTGCAACCCAATGTATTGGATATGTGTCTGGCACTAATAGGGTTAAATTATTAACCCCTTAATGACAAAGGACTTACGAGGTACGTCCCGGAAAAACTGTCACTTAGTGACAGAGGATGTACCTGGTAAGTCCCGGAAGTAGTACCGGAAGTCCGGGTCCCCGTGCGGCTGCACGCCGTTTGGGGACTCTAGAATCATATAGTAAAAAAAAAATTTTTTTTTTTAGATGGGCGTTAAGGTAACAGCCGCGTGCGCATGCGGCTGTCACTAAGGGGTTAAAATTGGATTTACGTGTAGGACTATTTTACCCCGACATCCAGGTGAATACAGAAAGGAGGCAATATTTTTAATGAATGGCTTGTTAATTTTCAGTGCTTAGCCTTTTTTGCTCGAAAAGGTGTGCAACTCATTGAAAAAAAGTAGTCACATGACTGTCCATCAGTGAGCGTGCATGTATGTATGATCGTGCGCGTGTGAAGTGTACTTTTTGCATTTAACGTTTTGCCTATAGTGGATTGTGTATATCATATAGCATAATGTATTTTGCTTATTGTGTATAGCATTTTGTGTGCAGCGTTTTGCATACTGCGCTTTAGTTATATTATATTGCATTTTGTGCATAGTGTTTCATGTATAGCTTTAAGAGTATTGCGTAACATTTTGCATGTTGTGTATAGCAAACACACAAGGGGCAGAGTGAGGGGGAAAGGTGGAGCAGTGCAGGGAAGTGAGAGTATAGGGCTGTTCAAAAAGCAAGTAACTGGTTGCTGCAGTGTGTGCAATAAATGATGATGATGACCCCTTTCCTCCCGGTGAGGATGCAGTTTGTCAAGATGCCACCAAAAATTCCACCACCACCAGCCCCAGTGAAAAAAAAAACATATTAAAAGTACAGTTAAAGGGATAGTAATATTTAATTATTACTAATCCCTATATTAAAGACATATTAAAAATAAATATATTGCCCCCAGTGTCATCTCTCAAACCTTTATGGTCTGAGAGATAATCGCTCCTAAAGTTGCCCTCTCCCCCCCTTCCCCGTAGTCAGCGTTCTAGCTGACTGCAGGGAAGCCTGTCGTACGACTGTCAGGCGGCTCTGCAGCAAAGCCAAGATCTTGTTAATAAAAAATAAATCTTTCAATGACTTCGGGGAAGGGGTGGGGGAGGGCAACTTTAGGAGAGATTATCTCTCAAACCATAAATG
Organism: Rhinophrynus dorsalis; assembly: GCA_037306005.1. Lineage (NCBI taxonomy): Eukaryota > Metazoa > Chordata > Amphibia > Anura > Rhinophrynidae > Rhinophrynus > Rhinophrynus dorsalis. The sequence continues at coordinate 525,829,518 of CM074721.1, forward strand.
TTTGAGAGATGACACTGGGGGCAATATATTTATTTTTAATATGTCTTTAATATAGGGACTAGTAATAATTAAGTATTACTATCCCTTTAAGATGACAATGAGTCATATTCTAGTGTTGATGATGGCAATGGCATAATGGAGGAAGGTATAGCAGCTGAACCATCTGCTGCATCTGATACTGAGACATACAAGCACCAAAACACCTGTGCTCAAAGTAGTAGCGAATTTTGTAAAAGTAAGAAGAAATTGTTTGACACCTCTAAACGTTTTGAGGAATATAAAGGTAGTGGGTAAGAAGCAGCAGGTGATGCTGATGCTGAGGATCACCTAATGATAACTGATGATGATGCAAATCTAGTATATATGCTCCAGCATCCTCCTCTTCTTCAGATACAGATGAGGTTGAGAGCGAGAGATATGATGACATGGCCAGAAAGTTAGCAGAAAGGCAAAGGCTAAATCTTCCACCACTGAAAAGGTCACCACTGTGCCTGCCTATAAACTGTTTGAGAAAACCATTGGAAACTCTGACCTTGGACAAGCAAAGATGGCAGAAAGTACATAGTCATCCTGTCAGTTGTCATCAGGATCGTCACTGCTTCCAAGTCCAAGTCTCACGCAGCCACACACACTTGTGTTAAGTAACCAGCAGCAACAACAGCAACAGAGGTTATTAACATCCACAACCTTAGCTATGACTACTCCAATTGCCTCTGCTGCTGCTGGAAGTGCTGCACCTTTGACACCAAGTAGTAGTAGCAGTAGAACTGCATCAACATCTAGCCCCAGTAGTAATAGTAGTAGCAGCTCCCCAGGAACCCTTCAGTCCATGAAGTTCACAGTATGTTGATACTTCGCTCAGTATCCAAAAGCTAAGCATGTTGCTATCTGTTGTCTGTGTAAAAAGCACGTGAGCATAGGGAAAGCAGGCTCCGACCTAGGCACCTCCTCTATGAGATGTCACCTGAAGCACAACCACAGGCCTGACTGGGAGACACACTATCAGCAGGCCAATGGTGCTACAACTAGCAGAAGCACTCCAAAAAAATTTCAGGACTCTGGGGCAGATAAGAGAAGTAGTGATGTTATCGATGTGTCAGAGAGTGTGCCACTGCCAACAGTGAGCTCACTACAAATAACACCTGTGGTTCCTGTTGAAGAGGAGTATCAGGACTCTGGGTTTGCTGTAGGAGATGACAAGAGTCATAGACTGCCCACACATGTTGCCTCTACATCCACCCCCTCCTCTAGTCCTGTTGTTAAAGCAATAAAGTAACAGGGTTCTTCTGCCATGTCACCTGATGTCCAGACTGTTATTTTATTGCCTGAGATTCAGGCTACCATTCTTCATAGAATGTAATTGGGACTTTGTGAAGGTTTGAGCTGTAATAACTTTAGAATGCAGCATCAACCGGCTGCGGGAGAACCTTTGTTTTGATCAGCAGAAAAAGACTTACAATAAATGTTACTGATACTTTGGTGACTTTGGGTCTGGAGTCAAAGTCACCAAGGGAGTAGAGGGCTTTATTAGTAGTGAAATTGAGAGCTAACATATCAGAAAGTCAACCTACAGTGTCCAGTACCTGATATCTTCATGATTCCCCACTTGTATTGGCGTTCCACATGTTGTTCTGGTGTTGGAAGGTAAATAGTCTGTGCTGCTGATCTTGATCAAGATCAGTAGCACCAAATACTTGCCTTCCAAAACATGAAGATACTGGGTACCAGATACCAGAGGTTGACTTTCTGATATGCTGACATAGAAGCAAAATTTGAAGGAACCACATAACTGAAAGGAAGTTATCAGACAAATTACAGTTAAAACGTATATTTTAGATAAAGGTGGGCTTCTCCATATGTCAGTTGTTGCTTGAAACTTGGACATAACTCCACCATCTGTTAGTCCATATCCACATCTGCCTCTGCTCAATCTGTTCATCTACCCCTTTAGGGCTCTATATGGCATCTTTTACATATACACACATTTCTTATACAGACACTTTTTATGTCTATTCATTTTATATTGCTTGTTAGTCTATTATTTATTGTAATATATAGTTATATACAATGGATATCAAAATTCTATACACCCATATTGAAACAGCAGCTTCTGTTGATGTAACGGCTGAAATCAAGACAAATCATGACAGACATTTTTCACCTTGTATAAGATCTTCTAACAAGCAATATTTAAGTGAAAAACAAAAGGGTCATGTCTTGGAAAAAAACAAAATAAAAAAAGGTTAATGCTTTGGTTGCATAAGCATGCACACCCTTTAACTAATGCTTTGTAAATGGACTTCTTGCTTTGATTTGTATAGGCCTCTATCAATCTGGAAATTCTGGATTGTGTGATTTTATCTCACTCTTCTTTGCAGAAGAGTTCAGTCTCAGTCAGATTGCAAAGGGATCCCCTGTGCACAGCCCTCTTTAGGTAATTTCACATATTTCGTATATGATTTTGGGAGACCGAATTATCTTCATGCAAAATTTACACCAGTTTGCATGTTTGTTTTTTTTTGTGAGCAATGGCTTTCGACTTAATGCCACAGCTCAGACTTGTGAAAATTATGCAAAATAGTTACAATATGTGGGAAGTGGCCAGTTACTGCCATAAAATCCTTCACCTCCTTTAAGGTTGCTGTTGGCCTCTTGGTAGCCTCTCTGATGGGCTTTCTCTTTGCCCAGTCAAGAGTTTTGGAAGCATGTCTTGATCTTTGCAATATCCTGTTGGTGCCATATTTCCTGCATTCATAATGATGGTCTTCCCAGTGTTCTGTGACATATATAACACCTTCTAAATTATATTGTATCTCTCTCATGATCTGTACCTTTCAACAATAAGATCCCATAGATCATTTGTTAGCTCCTTGTGGACCATGATTATCCAAGAAACCTTCAGGAACAGCTGATTTTATTTAGATCTAATTAGAATAATTTTGCATGATGTCAGGTGAAGGCAAATTACCTTTGCACTGATCATAGTTTCAGCCCTCATTGTACAAGGTGTGCACACTAAAACAGTGTTCTCTCGCCTAATGGTGGATTCCATATCTAAAAGAAAACAATAAAATTCCTAAGAACTAAGCAGGAAACTCTTCTCTGTCTTTCCTCTTCAAAGGAATCAATCTAACTGGAGAGGGATTGGCTGATGCAGCTAGTTCCAGCATTTCTTATGCAAGAAACGATTCCTGTCTACTTAAAGGGGCAGTCACCTACCTAAAGTTACCAGTAACCTGTATTGGACGACAGAGAAAATAATTTACTGATCCTTTAAGCAAACATTTAATTTAAAGTTGTTGTTTTTTTTGTAGCACCCTTCCACTAAATGTTAAACTTACATTTAGCTGGGCCTGTCCGTTCCCTTTTGCCTCCACCTTAAAATTTTTATCCGTCTTTGTCTATAAAAAAAAAAAATAAAATAAATAATTGGTTAAATGATGGAAAACGAATAACATAACATTCCAACTGCATGGCACCTGTCTCACTTCCATACACAGCACCATGCCAGCCTCATTTACACACACAAACACAGCACAATGCCAGTCACATACACACATAACCAGGACTATGAGAGTCACATTCACATACAGAAGTGCCAGTTTTATTCAAACACAGGACTGTGCCAGTCTCATTCACACACAGAATTGTGACTGTGCATTTGCTGGTCTTTTGGCTAACAGGACACCTTTTTTATGAAGATTTCAAAAAAGCAAACTTGAATCAAGGTGGCAGATCCACTGGGACTTTTCATTTGTACCCTATGGTGCAATTAGTTTGTGCTAGAATTGTTCTTCTTTCCTTCATAACATAACACCCATAAACTGCCAAATTTCAGCCTACAGGAAACGTAATCCTTTATTTCACTGTATATGGTCTGCAAGTGTATAATATCTAGAGTCAGATTGCCTAGACTTTGATTTATTCATTTATTCCATCTTCACATATTCATTTATACTTTTATGTCCTTGGTCAGTGACATCAAAGCAGCATGTAATACAATGTTACAATCTCTCTGCAGAACTGAATGCTCAGTGTGATGTGATACAATGTTACACTCTCCCTGCAGCACTGAATTCTCTGTGTGATGTAATACAATATTCCACTCTATCTGCAGTATTGAATGCTCTGTGTGATGTAATACAATCTTAAACTATCCCTGCAGCACTGAATGCTCTGTGTGATGTAATACAATGTTACACTCTTCCTGCAGCACTGAATGCTCAGTGTGATGTAATACAATATTACAGTCTCCCTGCAGCACTGAACGCTCTGTGTGATGTAATACAATGTTACACTCTCCCTGCAGCACTGAATGCTCAGTGTGATGTAATACAATGTTACACTATGTCTGCAGCACTGAATGCTCAGTGTGATGTAATACAATATTACACTCTCCCTGCAGCACTGAACGCTCTGTGTGATGTAATACAATATTATACTATTCCTGCAGCCCCGCATGTTTTGTTTGATAAAATACAATATTGCACTATTTCTGCAGCACTGAATCTCTAAGAGTAATGAGGGGGAATCCAGATGTGGACCCCTTACTCACAGTGTCTAGAGGGATCCGCTGCACCTCACGACGAGGGCCAAAAAAGGCTGAAAAGTACGTCTGGGGTTAGCTGTTTCCCTTGTTCAGAGAGGAATTGTCTGGCATTTCGTGGCTGGACTGTCATTTGGCGGGACCAGTATGATATGCTTCAGAAGATTTGCTCTCTGTGTATGGCACTGGTGGGCTAAAAGAGATTGCACCCTGGGCGCAAGGACACAGTTCCAGTGAGCTTCTTGCATGTATTTGCTAGCTCATGAGCCTAGTTGACGATCTCTGACTTTTCTTTCTACAAATGCAAATTGCTCTTGGGGTTGGTCACCCTAAGAGTAATGGGGGGAATCCAGACATGGATCCCTTGCTCACAGTGCCTAGAGGTATCAGCTGCACCTCACCAACGAGGTCCAAAAAGGCCGAAACGTTCATCTGGGATTAGCTGTTTCCCTTGTTCAGAGAGGAATTGTCTGGCATTTCGTGGCTGGACTGTCATTTGGCAGGACCAGTATGATGTGCTTCAGGATATTTCTTCTCTGTGTATGGCACTGGTGAGCTAAAAGAGATTGAACCCTGGGTGCGAGGACACAGTCCCAGTGAGCTTCTTGCATGCATTTGCTAGCTCATGAGCCTAGTTGAGCATCTCTGACTTCTATGTGTGATGTAATACAATGTTACAGTCTTCTTTCAGTACTGAATGCTCTTTGTGATATGTTACACTCTTCCTGTAGCACTGAATGCTCAGTATGATGTAATACAATGTTAAAGTCTTCGTGCAGCACTGAATACACTGTGTGATGTAATACAATATTACAGTCTACCTGCAGCACTGAGAACTGGGTGATGTAATGCAATGTTACAGTCTCCCTGCAGCACTGAATGCTCTCAGAGTGATGAAATACAGTGCTAAAGTCTCCCTGCAGCACTGAATGCTCTGTGTGGTGTAAAACAATGTCACAATCCCTCTGCAGCACCAAATGCTCTGTGTGATGTAATACAATATTACACTACTAGTTGAACAGCCCATGTACATGGGCCACAGTGCCAGGCAGCAAAGGCCACGGTGCAGTCATGCACAATAGAGACTGCCCGCGCCGCCGCTGATAATGGAGCGGGGCGCTCAAAAATTCACACCATAGTCCTCTCTGCGCACCTGAATTTGGAGCACCCCTCTTCGTTATCAGCCACAGTGCGGGCAATCTATACTGCGCATAACTGCAGCGTGCGCAGACCATTATCTCCGTTATCAGCCACAGCGCAGGTAGTCTGTACTGCCATGACAGCTTCTGACAAACATACATTAGGGAATTATTATATAGGATTCTTGAAGCATTGAATCTCTTTGTGATGTAAAACAATGTTACACTCTCCCTGCAGCACTGAATGCTCTGTGTGATGTAATACAGGATGTTACACTATTTCTGCAGCATGGAATGCTCGGCATGTGTTTTTCTTTTTTAATTATACATTGTATCTTAATTACAAGGTATCACTGCTTTCATGTTCCCTAACAGAAATCACTCTGCAAACAGACCAAAGAAGTTCATTATGAAGAACATAAAATGGAACAAAATGGGTGAAGATGAAAAAAATAATTAAAATTATGGGCAATTTGACTTTCCATATTATATACTTGGAGAACATGTGAAGTTAACTAATGAATTGCTATTCCTTTAATTCCCCATTATGCAAACCAGTCAACTATTCCTAATGTCCAGATAAAATCCCTGGTTTTAGCTTTCTATCCCTGGATCCTTCTGTCCCTGGTTTTACAAGTGAATTTCAGCTCCAGATTCTAGTGTTTGTTAAGAAAAGGATAATAGATTATGTGACAGTACCAGACTCCTAATCCCACTCAGCCAGTTCCCATCACAAATAACAAGGTGCCTTTTAGTTATTTGACAAATTACAGTGTAGCCTTCCCCATTACACTCATCATTGGACTTGGGAACTTTCATAATGAGCTGACCCTGATATTAACCCTTTGCTTGCCGGAGGGGTACGCAACGCATTGCAAAGCGTACAGGAGAACAGGAGAAGTGGAAGGGAAGTATGAGGAACAGGGTGAGAAGGAGGATAAGTGGGTAGGAAGTTGGGAGAACAGGGTTAGGTGGAGAAGTAGAATGGAAGTGGTAAGAACAGGGAGAGAAGGAGATGAAGTGGGCAGGAAGTGGGAGGAACAGTGTAAGAAGGAGGAGAAGAAAGAGGGAAGTGGGAGGAACAGGGTGGGAAGGAGGAGAAGTGGGTGGGAAGTGGGCAGAACAGGGTGAGGAGGAGAAGTGGGTGGGAAGTCGGAGAAACAGGGTGGGAAGGAAGAGAAGTGGGTGGGAAGTGGGAGGAACAGTGTGAGGAGAAGAAGTGGGTGGGAAGTGGGAGGAGGAGAAGTGGGCAGGAAGTGGGAGAAACAGGGTGAGAAGGGTGAGAAATGGGTGGGAAGTGGGACAAACAGGGTGGGAAGGAAGAGAAGTGGGTGAGAAGTGGGAGGAACAGGATGAGAAGGAAGAGAAGTGGGTGAGAAGTGGGCAGGAAGTGGGAGGAAAAGGATGAGAAGGAGGAGAAGTGGGAGGAACAGGATTAGAAGGAGGAGAAGTGGGTCGGATGTGGGAGGAACAGGTTGGGAAGGAGGAGAAGTGGGTGGGAAGTGAGAGGAACAGGTTGGAAAGGAGGAGAAGTGGGCAGGAAGTGGTAGGAACAGGGTGAGAAGAAGAAGAAATGGGTGGGAAGTGGGACGAACAGGGTGGGAAGGAAGAGAAGTGGGTGGGAAGTGGGAGAAACAGGATGAGAAGGAGGAGAAGTGGGTGGGAAGTGGGAGGAACAGGATGAGAAGGAGGAGAAGTGGGTGGGAAGTGGGAGGGACAGGGTGGGAAGGAGGAGAAGAGGGTGGGAAGTGGGAGAAACGGGATGAGAAGGAGGAGAAATGGGTGGGAAGTGGGAGGAACAGGATAAGCAGGAGTAGAAGTGGGTGGGAAGTGGGAGGGACAGGGTGGGAAGGAGGAGAAGTGGGCGGGAAGTGGGAGAAATGGTATGAGAAGGAGGAGAAATGGGTGGGAAGTGGGAGAAAAAGGATGATAAGTGGGCGGGAAGTGGGAGAAACAGGATGAGAAGGAGGAGAAGTGGGTGGGAAGTGGGAGGAACAGGATGAAAAGGAGGAGAAGTGGGTGGGAAGTGGGAGGAACAGGGTGAGAAGGAGGAGAAGTAGGAAGGAAGTGGAACAGGGTGAGAAGGAGGAGAAGTAGGCAGGAAGTGGAACAGGGTGAGAAGGAGGAGAAGTGGGAGGGAAGTGGGAGGAACAGGATGAGAAGGAGAAGTGGGTGGGAAGTGGGAGGAACAGGGTGAGAAGGAGGAGAAGTGGGCAGGAAGTGGGAGGAACAGGGTGAGAAGGAGGAGAAGTGGGTGGGAAGTGGGATGAACAGGATGAGAAGGAGGAGAAGTGGGTGGGAAGTGGGAGGAACAGGGTGAGAAGGAGGAGAAGTGGGCAGGAAGTGGGAGGAACAGGGTGAGAAGGAGGAGAAGTGGGAGGGAAGTGGGAGGAACAGGATGAGAAGGAGAAGTGGGTGGGAAGTGGGAGGAACAGGGTGAGAAGGAGGAGAAGTGGGCAGGAAGTGGGAGGAACAGGGTGAGAAGGAGGAGAAGTGGGCAGGAAGTGGGAGGAACAGGGTGAGAAGGAGGAGAAGTGGGTGGGAAGTGGGATGAACAGGATGAGAAGGAGGAGAAGTGGGCAGGAAGTGGGAGGAACAGGGTGAGAAGGAGGAGAAGTGGGTGGGAAGTGGGATGAACAGGGTGAGAAGGAGGAGAAGTGGGTGGGAAGTGGGAGGAACAGGGAGAGAAGGAGGAGAAGTAGGCAGGAAGTGGAACAGGGTGAGAAGGAGGAGAAGTAGACAGGAAGTGGGAGGAACAGGGTGAGAAGGAGAAGTGGGTGGGAAGTGGGAGGAACAGGGTGAGAAGGAGGAGAAGGGGGCAGGAAGTGGGAGGAACATGGCGAGAAGGAGGAGAAGTGGACAGAGTTTCAGTGGAAACTCACCATCACTGGAGAATCAGCCTCTGTCCCTGGAGACCCAGTAATTACCTCTAAAAACTGGAGTCTCTGGGGCAGATGCGGAGAGTTCCCAGGTGTGAATATTAACTGTTAACGCTCCCTATAACATAGATTCTAGGGGGTTTATCCCCACTTGCTGTAACAGCGAGATGCTCCAATCAGTCCTCACTTAACCTCTAACATGCTATATCTTAACCCTTTATGGATCAGAGCAATACATTGCACCCCTATGGTCTTTAAAGGGTTAATGTTATTACCGCTTGAACAGACACAATACAAGAATGACTTCTCCCTCTACCACTCTGTACAAATGGCACCGATTTAGAGATTAACTCCTTAATGACCAGTGGTCCTGGGGTAGGTTTACCTTTAAGGACCACATAGACTTCATTCGAAGAGCCGGCACACCTGAACCATCACTTGTACCGGCTCACCGAAAATCAGTTAATTGGCATTAATCATGTAGTTGGTGGCAAAGGACTCGCTCACCCTGGGAATTTGTCCCTTTACCCTCAGACCCTGAGATCTGGGTCAAAACCCTTAGTCTCTTTATTAAACCGTGAGCACCAGCCTCAATTTAACACACAGAGGCCCAGTGTCAGCCTCCATCATCATCCTACACAAGAGGAAGTGACAGCCTCATCCTCATAGAGGTCTACTTACATATGCACAGTTCTCACACTAGGCCTCATTCATCAAGCTAAAGCAGAGGTACGATTTTGGATGAAAGCAATTATGCCATAGGGGTGAAATGAAAATCCTCCTTGATTTAAGTGGGGTATTTAACCCCTTGAATGCTAGAGAGATCTTCAGTGCATTGCGGAGTAATGTGTTGAAGACCTCTAGCATTCAAGGGGCTGAAAGCTCCATTTAAATCAATAAAGACGTGCAGAATTTTCACCCCTTCTACAATGGGGTGGTTGGTTTATTCCACTTCGAGACTAGGGCCTATTGAACCTTATTTATATACACGCAAAGCCATTACCTCAACAGTGTATGCCACCATAGCATTGTACTCGGTTAAGCGAAACGTTGCTGGATGTAGCTTGTCAGGGAGAAAGAGTGATACATCCATGACCATCTCACTGAGAGATGCAATGTCTGTCTGATACTGGGCCAGAGCCTGGATCGTCACCATGGTAACCTAGAACAATAATCATAATTAATCAGTGTAGCTTTGAACAGTGGTCATAAGCAGCCAGTTTAAAGAGGACATGTCATTTTTTATAAATCCTCCTTTCACTGGGAGTCTCCATGTTGATAGGAACAATTAAAGGGATACTAATGTTTCACAATAAAAGCAGCTCCGATTAATCTTCATAGTGTTTGGGCCATGGAGAGTGTTCTTTCAATACTGTCAGAGTTGTAGTTCAAGAGTAATTGAATGATAAAGTATCCCCTGGTCCTGGGACCAGACAGGCCACAGTAAGGGACAATCTTCTTACTGTGATATAAGGAAAACCCTGCCCCCCCTTGATGGGTTTTTCAGGTTTTTCCTAATGATCACTGAAGATTGTCCATCTCTGTGATCCATCCGGACAGTCTTGCTGCTCTGAGGTGAGCAGTGTTACATCAGTAAAAGGGGCAGGAAGGGGGAAACTTTATCATTCAGTTAATCTTAAACTACAACTCTGACAGTATTGAAATAATGAGCTTCTTTTATTGTGAAACATTACTATCCCTTTAAGGTATAAAAAATGTATATTGTAGGGTTTATCCTCCTTAGTAACTCAAGGGTACTACCACTGCCGAGAGGTATTTTATTCAAATGTTATTGCTTGAATATTTTTAGGTGCAGTATCTCAGCAGCCTGAAATTTTACAGTGGAGCTGTTGCTGCACCTATCACGGTGCCTGTGATTTTGCCTCCCGTTGCGTTACCTGTCTTGTACCCACTGAGGTATGAGTGGCGGCATGGCTGGTTGCTGCCTGACTGTTGGCCTCTCTGTTAGGGAGCGCGTCACTGACATTGTGCGCACTATTTTGTACACTCGGCACTAATTGGCCAATTGATGTCCTGCCTTCTCTGTGGGCCTTATATGCGGCCTTTAGACTAAGCTTCAGTGCCCTTTCATGGTGTACCAGTGTGTTGCTTAGTATTCTGCTCTCTGTTGTGACCCTTGCTTGGCTGCTGATTCTGATCCGTGTATAACCCTTGGCTCTGTCTGATTACCCAAACTGTGCATGAACCTTAGCCTTGTCTAACTACCTGATGTGTGTATGACCTTGGCCTTGTCTGTCTCCTCTCCATGTATGTACCTTAGGCCTGACTGACTCCCTCCGTGCAGGTACTTGGACCTGGTCTCTACCTCTCTGTGATGCCTCAGGTTAGTCCGCTGCCTTTTAGGCCTTGCCAGCGCTCTAGGTCTTACCGTGGGTATTCACCTTGGACCCTAGCATTCTAGGGGCATGCTTATCTGTTTGGGACCCTATTGTTCTAGGGTATCGCTTATCTGCTGTGAACCTAGCATCCTAGGTTAGCGTTGCTGCCTCCTAGCCACTCTCTCTCCATCCCAGGTAGGCTGTGAGAACCGTAGGCTAGGTTCTCTCCTATTCTGTAGTACCTGTTCGAGTAGTGCAGGATAGGCTCAGTGTTCAGCTCCCGGGTAGTGGACTGTAGCACTGTCCTCATGCCTGACCCCGGGAAAGGTTGGGGAAGTGCTTTTCTGTATATATTATATTAATAAAGTGCTGTTGATCTTACTGTACCTGTCTGAGTCATTATTTGTCTGACAACCATGAAAGCACCATCCTATGGACAGCTCTAGTCATATACCATAATATATACCGTGATACTATGAATAACTTTTCCTTTTTGATGAATGTCTCTTAGCAGATTGCTATACATTGAGACATCAGTAGGAATCCTGTGTTTAGTTACGTGTTAAAGTGATAGTAATGTATATTTAACATTATTTACCCGAGTCTTCTGTATAGTAAAAGGAACATATTGTGCTATGTCTAAGCGCTTACTTTTTGTAGTTCAAAAGTTATGAAGCAATGAAGATCCACCACCCACCCCTTTCTGGCCGCCTCCCACAGAATGTGAGATTGGGTCATGTGACTTGACGGCTGCAGCAAGGGACAAACTTCAGTAAGCAAAGGGAGATCCTGCTGTCCGTCAAGGGGGCAGGATTTCCCTTATACTCACTTACTGAAGATTGTCCCTCGCTGCAGCCGTCGAGTCACATTTCCTGATCTCAGATTCCGTGGGAGTTGGCCAGAAAGGGGCGGGCGGTGGATCTTCAGTGCTTCATAACTTTTGAACTACAAAGAAGTAAGCGCTGAGACATAGTGTAATATGTTCCTTTTACTATACAGAAAAATCTGGCAAATAATTTTACATAGACATTACTATCACTTTAAATAACTACCGGCAAGCCGGCTAATGCCCGGTACTACTTTAAATCAACGAACATGTTCACTTGACATGATATAACATTTTATATGCTTGTGTTTGTTCACCATCATTATAATTACAGCTGTGAATAATAGAGGGGTTCCCCCTTTTTTATATTAGTGTGACGCCTTATACATCATGACACTTTGTATTCTTTTTAAGATTGACTAATAAAGGTTATTTTTTAGGGTTTATTCTGCTTTTTTCTTTGATGTTTATCTTTTGAGTTAACGTGTTTTGAGTGGTTTGAGTGATAGCATTGCAGCGCTGTTCTTTTTGTTCCTTTTCTGATTATCCATATTTCCTAAGGGCCCTTAGGAGATTCTGATCATAGTTAACCCCTTAAGGACCGGCGCACACGCGAGGCCGGCACTTGCGGACCACGGGGCATTTTTTTTTATTGGCGCTTCCGGTTCAGGACTTCCTGAGCGGTGTGCAGCCGCAACGGGAGCCCTGAACGCCATGCCGTGCCAGGACCGTCATTGGTCCTCGCACGGCAATGGTCCTTAAGGGGTTAAGTAAGTGGAGTATTATTAAAGAGATCATTGAAATGAGACTAAAAGCTAGGTAGGTAACAGGTTTACTTTAAATGAAAGGGTAGCCCAGAACAATGGTCCCAATCAATCATTGTAGAAGAGAAGGATGATGGGAGCTTAGATTGATGGATTGGAATACAAATGCAATGCTTTGGATTTTTCTCTGGAATTGAAAGGGTTACAGCTTTGGAAGCCAGCTAGCAATGTCTCCAACACATTGTTTCTGAATTCCTTGGGCGTGTCTCTGGCATCCAAAAGATAAAGGGCATGTATTAACCCCTTAAGGACCAGAGGTGAGCCAATGAATGTGTGACTCCATAGAATTATATTTTGGGGTCATCTGGCTATTTACTTGTATTTCTTGAGCCTTAACCCTTTGAGTGCCAGAGAGGTATCAAATGCATTGTAGGATACCTCACTGGCTCTCCAAGGGTTAAACAAAATGTGCAAAAAAAAAAAAAAAAGCCCAAAACAAAAAAGCAAAACAAATATATTTAGCCCCTTAAAGACTAGGGACGTGCCAGGACCATCACCGGTTTTTATACCCTTAAGATCCTGCCACATCACATACTTTTTACTGACAGACCTCCTGCGGGAGCTCTGTAAGTAAAAACGGGGTCTGAAATTGATCGCTGCAAGACCGGACTGGTCTCTCTCTCTCTCAGACTCCCACTCATCATGCCAATACATGGAACAGGTCACTTGTACCAGTTTGTCAGAAAGGATCAAAGCGGCCCTTAATAAATCACACAACCCCAAGCCAAGGGTTTTAGTGAGTGTTAGAATGTTTCTCAGTAAAGGACCTTCTCATCTAAGGAACACTGGGGGAGAGTTATAAGTAGTGCTCTTGTTCATTTTTGCAGTCGGATTCTTAAAACGTCCTTATTTATAACATATTCTAGGTCATTTATAAATGTGGTAACAGTAAAAAATAATAACAGGTCAGAAATAGCCTTAAATATTTTGGGAAAATGTCACTGACGTTCTCCCTGAGTAGGACGTTGAGTTCTGATTTTGTGTTCATGAGTGCTTGCAAGTAATCAGATGCCGCATGCTGTATGTGGTTCAGTTCAAGGCGCCTGACGTCTCCTATCAGTTTGTGAAGTCTCTTCATTTTCTCCCTCTTTTTCCATGCCCCAATCTTTTATAAGGTGTCTCCTCAGCACACATTTGTGTGCCTCCCAGATGTTTGTGGGAGTAGTATCAGGAGAGGAGTTGAATAGAACTTTTTAACCCCTTGAATGCTAGAGAGGTCTCCAATCCATTGTGCATTGGAGACACCTCTGGCATTCAAGGGGTTAAACGCCCAATTTAGTTTAACAGGAATTTTTATTTGTTCCCTATGGTGCATTTGGTTTACTCCAGAATAACTCCAGTTTACTTTTATAAATATGGGTCACAAACACTTAAAAATGCTCTGAGGTTATATACACTTAAAAAGGGTTAAAAAGCACTCAGATAATGCCCCATCGGCAGATCTGCTTCCCTGGGAACATCCATGATGATGAAGCCAGGGCTGAATTGTGGAGAACCAATGGAAGTGTACAACTAGGGTATCAAAAGAGACCTCGGGGTTTTCTGGTTGGTCCAGAGAGAAATAACTAACCTCTAGTTCTCCTTTACTGCTTACCTGCATGGATCCATGTACTGAGTCATAAAACCTCTGCTTATTGATCCAGCGCACAAAGTGATCTGTCAGGTGAAACTGCTTCATGTGCAGGAGGGTGAGGAGAGCGTAAGATGTGGCCTCTGTGGACATGAATGGGGAGCCAACCTCATCCCAACGAGTATTATCTAAAGGGGAAAAAATGGAGGAAAAGATGATCAGAATAGTAACTTGTGTGCCGTGGGTGTGATGATTTGAAAGGTCAGTACCTGTGAGTATATACAGGATAGTGACGTGTGTGCCGTGGGTGTGATGATTTGAAAGGTCAGTACCTGTGAGTATATACAGGATAGTGACGTGTGTGCCGTGGTCGTGATGATTTGAACGGTCAGTACCTGTGAGTATATACAGGATAGTGACGTGTGTGCCGTGGGTGTGATGATTTGAATAGTCAGTACCTGTGAGTATATACAGGATAGTGACGTGTGTGCCGTGGTCGTGATGATTTGAACGGTCAGTACCTGTGAGTATATACAGGATAGTGACGTGTGTGCCGTGGGCGTGATGATTTGAATGGTCAGTACCTGTGAGTATATACAGGATAGTGACGTGTGTGCCGTGGGCGTGATGATTTGAACGGTCAGTACCTGTGAGTATATACAGGATAGTGACGTGTGTGCCGTGGGCGTGATGATTTGAACGGTCAGTACCTGTGAGTATATACAGGATAGTGACGTGTGTGCCGTGGGCGTGATGATTGGAATGGTCATTACCTGTGAGTATATACAGGATAGTGACTTGTGTGCCGTGGGTGTGATGATTTGAACGGTCAGTACCTGTGAGTATATACAAGATAGTGACGTGTGTGCCGTGGGCGTGATGATTTGAATGGTCAGTACCTGTGAGTATATACAGGATAGTGACGTGTGTGCCGTGGGCGTGATGATTTGAACGGTCATTACCTGTGAGTATATACAGGATAGTGACGTGTGTGCCGTGGGCGTGATGATTGCAACGGTCAGTACCTGTGAGTATATACAGGATAGTGACGTGTGTGCCGTGGGCGTGATGATTTGAATGGTCAGTACCTGTGAGTACATACAGGATAGTGACGTGTGTGCCGTGGACGTGATGATTTGAACGGTCAGTACCTGTGAGTATATACAGGATAGTGACATGTGTGCCGTGGGCGTGATGATTGGAATGGTCATTACCTGTGAGTATATACAGGATAGTGACTTGTGTGCCGTGGGTGTGATGATTTGAACGGTCAGTACCTGTGAGTATATAAAGGATAGTGACGTGTGTGCCGTGGGCGTGATGATTTGAACGGTCAGTACCTGTGAGTATATACAGGATAGTGACGTGTGTGCCGTGGGCGTGATGATTTGAACGGTCAGTAACTGTGAGTATATACAGTATAGTGACGTGTGTGCCGTGGGCGTGATGATTTGAACGGTCAGTACCTGTGAGTATATACAGGATAGTGACGTGTGTGCCGTGGGCGTGATGATTTGAACGGTCAGTACCTCTGAGTATATACAGGATAGTGACGTGTGTGCCGTGGGCGTGATGATTTGAACGGTCAGTACCTGTGAGTATATACAGGATAGTGACGTGTGTGCCGTGGGCGTGATGATTTGAACGGTCAGTACCTGTGAGTATATACAGGATAGTGACGTGTGTGCCGTGGGCGTGATGATTTGAACGGTCAGTACCTGTGAGTATATACAGGATAGTGACGTGTGTGCCGTGGGCGTGATGATTTGAACGGTCAGTACCTGTGAGTATATACAGGATAGTGACGTGTGTGCTGTGGACGTGATGATTTGAACGGTCAGTACCTGTGAGTATATACAGGGTAGTGACGTGTGTGCCATGGGTGTGATGATTGGAACGGTCAGTACCTGTGAGTATATACAGGACAGTGACGTGTGTGCTGTGGGTGTGATGATTTGAACGGTCAGTACCTGTGAGTATATACAGGACAGTGACGTGTGTGCCATGGGCGTGATGATTGAACGGTCAGTACCTGTGAGTATATACAGAATAGTGACGTGTGTCCCGTGGGCGTGATGATTTGAACGGTCAGTACCTGTGAGTATATACAGGATAGTGACGTGTGTGCCGTGGGCGTGATGATGTGAACGGTCAGTACCTGTGAGTATATACAGGACAGTGACGTGTGTGCTGTGGGTGTGATGATTTGAACGGTCAGTACCTGTGAGTATATACAGGACAGTGACGTGTGTGCCATGGGCGTGATGATTGAACGGTCAGTACCTGTGAGTATATACAGAATAGTGACGTGTGTGCCGTGGGCGTGATGATTTGAACGGTCAGTACCTGTGAGTATATACAGGATAGTGACGTGTGTGCCGTGGGCGTGATGATGTGAACGGTCAGTACCTGTGAGTATATACAGGATAGTGACGTGTGTGCCGTGGGTGTGATGATTGGAACGGTCAGTACCTGTGAGTATATACAGGATAGTGACGTGTGTGCCGTGGGCGTGATGATTTGAACGGTCAGTACCTGTGAGTATATACAGGACAGTGACGTGTGTGCCGTCGGCGTGATGATTGAACGGTCAGTACCTGTGAGTATATACAGAATAGTGACGTGTGTGCCGTGGGCGTGATGATTTGAACGGTCAGTACCTGTGAGTATATACAGGATAGTGATGTGTGTGCCGTGGGCGTGATGATTTGAACGGTCAGTACCTGTGAGTATATACAGGATAGAGACGTGTGCCGTGGGCGTGATGATGTGAACGGTCAGTACCTGTGAGTATATACAGGATAGTGACGTGTGTGCCGTGGGCGTGATGATTTGAATGGTCAGTACCTGTGAGTATATACAGGATAGTGACGTGTGTGCCGTGGGTGTGATGATTTGAATGGTCAGTACCTGTGAGTATATACATGATAGTGAAGTGTGTGCTGTGGGTGTGATGATTTGAATGGTCAGTACCTGTGAGTATATACAGGATAGTGACGTGTGTGCCGTGGGCGTGATGATTTGAACGGTCAGTGGGCGTGATGATTTGAACGGTCAGTATCTGTGAGTATATACAGGATAGTGACGTGTGTGCCGTGGGTGTGATGATTGGAACGGTCAGTACCTGAGAGTATATACAGGAAAGTGACGTGTGTGCCGTGGGCGTGATGATGTGAACGGTCAGAACCTGTGAGTATATACAGGATAGTGACGTGTGTGCCGTGGGCGTGATGATTTCAACGGTCAGTACCTGTGAGTATATACAGGATAGTGACGTGTGTGCCGTGGACGTGATGATTTGAATGGTCAGTACCTGTGAGTATATACAGAATTGTGACGTGTGTGCCGTGGGCGTGATGATTTGAATGGTCAGTACCTGTGAGTATATACAGGACAGTGACGTGTGTGCCGTGGGCGTGATGATTGAATGGTTAGTACCTGTGAGTATATACAGGATAGTGACGTGTGTGCCGTGGACGTGATGATTTGAATGGTCAGTACCTGTGAGTATATACAGGATAGTGACGTGTGTGCCGTGGGCGTGATGATTTGAATGGTCAGTACCTCTGAGTATATACAGGATAGTGACGTGTGTGCCATGGGCGTGATGATTGAATGGTCAGTACCTGTGAGTATATACAGGATAGTGACGTGTGTGCCGTGGGCGTGATGATTTGAATGGTCAGTACCTGTGAGTATATACAGGATAGTGACGTGTGTGCCGTGGGCGTGATGATTTGAATGGTCAGTACCTGTGAGTATATACAGGATAGTGACGTGTGTGCCGTGGGCGTGATGATTTGAATGGTCAGTACCTGTGAGTATATACAGGATAGTGACGTGTGTGCCGTGGGCGTTATGATTTGAAAGTCAGTACCTGTGAGTATATACAAGATAGTGACGTGTGTGCCGTGGGCGTGATGATTTGAACGGTCAGTACCTGTGAGTATATACAGGATAGTGACGTGTGTGCCGTGGGCGTGATGATTTGAACGGTCAGTGGGCATGATGATTTGAACGGTCAGTGGGCGTGATGATTTGAACGGTCAGTATCTGTGAGTATATACAGGATAGTGACGTGTGTGCCGTGGGTGTGATGATTGGAACGGTCAGTACCTGTGAGTATATACAGAATTGTGACGTGTGTGCCGTGGGTGTGATGATTGAACGGTCAGTACCTGTGAGTATATACAGGATAGTGACGTGTGTGCCGTGGGCGTGATGATTGAACGGTCAGTACCTGTGAGTATATACAGGATAGTGACGTGTGTGCCGTGGCTGTGATGATTTGAATGGTCAGTACCTGTGAGTATATACAGGATAGTGAAGTGTGTGCCGTGGGCGTGATGATTTGAACGGTCAGTACCTGTGAGTATATACAGGATAGTGACGTGTGTGCCGTGGGCACGATGATTTGAACGGTCAGTACCTGTGAGTATATACAGGATAGTGACGTGTGTGCCGTGGGTGTGATGATTTGAATGGTCAGTACCTGTGAGTATATACAGGATAGTGACGTGTGTGCCGTGGGCGTGATGATTTGAATGGTCAGTACCTGTGAGTATATACAGGATAGTGACGTGTGTGCCGTGGGCGTAATGATTTGAATGGTCAGTACCTGTGAGTATATACAGGATAGTGACGTGTGTGCCGTGGGCGTGATGATTTGAATGGTCAGTACCTGTGAGTATATACAGGATAGTGACATGTGTGCCGTGGGCGTGATGATTTGAATGGTCAGTACCTGTGAGTATATACAGGATAGTGACGTGTGTGCCGTGGGCGTGATGATTTGAACGGTCAGTACCTGTGAGTATATACAGGATAATGACGTGTGTGCCGTGGGCGTGATGATTTGAACGGTAAGTGGGCGTGATGATTTGAACGGTCAGTGGGCGTGATAATTTGAACGGTCAGTATCTCTGAGTATATACAGGATAGTGACGTGTGTGCCGTGGGTGTGATGATTGGAACGGTCAGTACCTGTGAGTATATACAGAATTGTGACGTGTGTGCCGTGGGTGTGATGATTGAACGGTCAGTACCTGTGAGTATATACAGGATAGTGACGTGTGTGCCGTGGGCGTGATGATTTGAATGGTCAGTACCTGTGAGTATATACAGGATAGTGACGTGTGTGCCGTGGGTGTGATGATTGGAACGGTCAGTACCTGTGAGTATATACAGGATAGTGACGTGTGTGCCGTGGGCGTGATGATTTGAACGGTCAGTACCTGTGACTATATACAGAATTGTGACGTGTGTGCCGTGGGCATGATGATTTGAACGGTCAGTACCTGTGAGTATATACAGGATAGTGACGTGTGTGCCGTGGGCATGATGATTTGAACGGTCAGTACCTGTGAGTATATACAGGATAGTGACGTGTGTGCCGTGGACGTGATGATTTGAACGGTCAGTACCTGTGAGTATATACAGGATAGTGACGTGTGTGCCGTGGGCGTGATGATTTGAACACGGTCAGTACCTGTGAGTATATACAGGATAGTGACGTGTGTGCCGTGGGTGTGATGATTGAACGGTCAGTACCTGTGAGTATATACAGAATTGTGACGTGTGTGCCGTGGGTGTGATGATTGAACGGTCAGTACCTGTGAGTATATACAGGATAGTGACGTGTGTGCCGTGGGCGTGATGATTTGAATGGTCAGTACCTGTGAGTATATACAGGATAGTGACGTGTGTGCCGTGGGTGTGATGATTTGAATGGTCAGTACCTGTGAGTATATACAGGATAGTGACGTGTGTGCCGTGGGCGTGATGATTTGAACGGTCAGTACCTGTGAGTATATACAGAATAGTGACGTGTGTGCTGTGGGTGTGATGATTTGAACGGTCAGTACCTGTGAGTATATACAGGATAGTGACGTGTGTGCCGTGGGCGTGATGATTTGAACGGTCAGTACCTGTGACTATATACAGAATTGTGACGTGTGTGCCGTGGGCATGATGATTTGAACGGTCAGTACCTGTGAGTATATACAGGATAGTGACGTGTGTGCCGTGGGTGTGATGATTTGAACGGTCAGTACCTGTGAGTATATACAGGATAGTGACGTGTGTGCCGTGGACGTGATGATTTGAACGGTCAGTACCTGTGAGTATATACAGGATAGTGACGTGTGTGCCGTGGGCGTGATGATTTGAACACGGTCAGTACCTGTGAGTATATACAGGATAGTGACGTGTGTGCCGTGGGTGTGATGATTGAACGGTCAGTACCTGTGAGTATATACAGAATTGTGACGTGTGTGCCGTGGGTGTGATGATTGAACGGTCAGTACCTGTGAGTATATACAGGATAGTGACGTGTGTGCCGTGGGCGTGATGATTTGAATGGTCAGTACCTGTGAGTATATACAGGATAGTGACGTGTGTGCCGTGGGTGTGATGATTTGAATGGTCAGTACCTGTGAGTATATACAGGATAGTGACGTGTGTGCCGTGGGCGTGATGATTTGAACGGTCAGTACCTGTGAGTATATACAGAATAGTGACGTGTGTGCTGTGGGTGTGATGATTTGAACGGTCAGTACCTGTGAGTATATACAGGATAGTGACGTGTGTGCCGTGGGCGTGATGATTTGAACGGTCAGTACCTGTGAGTATATACAGGATAGTGACGTGTGTGCCGTGGGCACGATGATTTGAACGGTCAGTACCTGTGAGTATATACAGGATAGTGACGTGTGTGCCGTGGGTGTGATGATTTGAATGGTCAGTACCTGTGAGTATATACAGGATAGTGACGTGTGTGCCGTGGGCGTGATGATTTGAATGGTCAGTACCTGTGAGTATATACAGGATAGTGACGTGTGTGCCGTGGGCGTGATGATTTGAATGGTCAGTACCTGTGAGTATATACAGGATAGTGACGTGTGTGCCGTGGGCGTGATGATTTGAATGGTCAGTACCTGTGAGTATATACAGGATAGTGATGTGTGTGCCGTGGGTGTGATGATTTGAATGGTCAGTACCTGTGAGTATATACAGGATAGTGACGTGTGTGCCGTGGGCGTGATGATTTGAATGGTCAGTACCTGTGAGTATATACAGGATAGTGACGTGTGTGCCGTGGGCGTGATGATTTGAACGGTCAGTACCTGTGAGTATATACAGGATAATGATGTGTGTGCCGTGGGCGTGATGATTTGAACGGTCAGTGGGCGTGATGATTTGAACGGTCAGTGGGCGTGATAATTTGAACGGTCAGTATCTGTGAGTATATACAGGATAGTGACGTGTGTGCCGTGGGTGTGATGATTGGAACGGTCAGTACCTGTGAGTATATACAGAATTGTGACGTGTGTGCCGTGGGTGTGATGATTGAACGGTCAGTACCTGTGAGTATATACAGGATAGTGACGTGTGTGCCGTGGGCGTGATGATTTGAATGGTCAGTACCTGTGAGTATATACAGGATAGTGACGTGTGTGCCGTGGGTGTGATGATTGGAACGGTCAGTACCTGTGAGTATATACAGGATAGTGACGTGTGTGCCGTGGGCGTGATGATTTGAACGGTCAGTACCTGTGACTATATACAGAATTGTGACGTGTGTGCCGTGGGCATGATGATTTGAACGGTCAGTACCTGTGAGTATATACAGGATAGTGACGTGTGTGCCGTGGACGTGATGATTTGAACGGTCAGTACCTGTGAGTATATACAGGATAGTGACGTGTGTGCCGTGGGCGTGATGATTTGAACACGGTCAGTACCTGTGAGTATATACAGGATAGTGACGTGTGTGCCGTGGGTGTGATGGTTGAACGGTCAGTACCTGTGAGTATATACAGAATTGTGACGTGTGTGCCGTGGGTGTGATGATTGAACGGTCAGTACCTGTGAGTATATACAGGATAGTGACGTGTGTGCCGTGGGCGTGATGATTTGAATGGTCAGTACCTGTGAGTATATACAGGATAGTGACGTGTGTGCCGTGGGTGTGATGATTTGAATGGTCAGTACCTGTGAGTATATACAGGATAGTGACGTGTGTGCCGTGGGCGTGATGATTTGAACGGTCAGTACCTGTGAGTATATACAGAATAGTGACGTGTGTGCCGTGGGTGTGATGATTTGAATGGTCAGTACCTGTGAGTATATACAGGATAGGTGACGTGTGTGCCGTGGGTGTGATGATTTGAATGGTCAGAACCTGTGAGTATATACAGGATAGTGACGTGTGTGCCGTGGGCGTGATGATTTGAACGGTCAGTACCTGTGAGTATATACAGGATAGTGACGTGTGTGCCGTGGGCGTGATGATTTGAATGGTCAGTACCTGTGAGTATATACAGGATAGTGACTTGTGTGCCGTGGGCGTGATGATTTGAACGGTCAGTACCTGTGAGTATATACAGAATAGTGACGCGTGTGCCGTGGGTGTGATGATTTGAACGGTCAGTACCTGTGAGTATATACAGGATAGTGACGTGTGTGCCGTGGGCGTGATGATTTGAATGGTCAGTACCTGTGAGTATATACAGGATAGTGAAGTGTGTGCCGTGGGCGTGATGATTTGAACGGTCAGTACCTGTGAGTATATACAGGATAGTGACGTGTGTGCCGTGGGTGTGATGATTTGAATGGTCAGTACCTGTGAGTATATACAGGATAGTGACGTGTGTGCCGTGGACGTGATGATTTGAATGGTCAGTACCTGTGAGTATATACAGGATAGTGACGTGTGTGTCGTGGGTGTGATGATTTGAACGGTCAGTACCTGTGAGTATATACAGGATAGTGACGTGTGTGCCGTGGGCGTGATGATTTGAATGGTCAGTACCTGTGAGTATATACAGGATAGTGACGTGTGTGTGATGATTTGAATGGTCAGTACCTGTGAGTATATACAGGATAGTGACGTGTGTGCCGTGGACGTGATGATTTGAATGGTCAGTACCTGTGAGTATATACAGGATAGTGACGTGTGTGCCGTGGGCGTGATGATTTGAATGGTCAGTACCTGTGAGTATATACAGGATAGTGACGTGTGTGCCGTGGGCGTGATGATTTGAATGGTCAGTACCTGTGAGTATATACAGGATAGTGACGTGTGTGCCGTGGGCGTGATGATTTGAATGGTCAGTACCTGTGAGTATATACAGGATAGTGACGTGTGTGCCGTGGGCGTGATGATTTGAACGGTCAGTACCTGTGAGTATATACAGGATAGTGACGTGTGTGCCGTGGGCGTGATGATTTGAACGGTCAGTGGGCGTGATGATTTGAACGGTCAGTACCTGTGAGTATATACAGGATAGTGACGTGTGTGCCGTGGGCGTGATGATTTGAACGGTCAGTACCTGTGAGTATATACAGAATAGTGACGTGTGTGCCGTGGGTGTGATGATTTGAACGGTCAGTACCTGTGAGTATATACAAGATAGTGACGTGTGTGCCGTGGGCGTGATGATTTGAACGGTCAGTACCTGTGAGTATATAAAGGATAGTGAAGTGTGTGCCGTGGGCGTGATGATTTGAACGGTCAGTACCTGTGAGTATATACAGGATAGTGACGTGTGTGCCGTGGCTGTGATGATTTGAATGGTCAGTACCTGTGAGTATATACAGGATAGTGAAGTGTGTGCCGTGGGCGTGATGATTTGAACGGTCAGTACCTGTGAGTATATACAGGATAGTGACGTGTGTGCCGTGGGCACGATGATTTGAACGGTCAGTACCTGTGAGTATATACAGGATAGTGACGTGTGTGCCGTGGGTGTGATGATTTGAATGGTCAGTACCTGTGAGTATATAAAGGATAGTGACGTGTGTGCCGTGGGCGTGATGATTTGAATGGTCAGTACCTGTGAGTATATACAGGATAGTGACGTGTGTGCCGTGGGCGTGATGATTTGAATGGTCAGTACCTGTGAGTATATACAGGATAGTGACGTGTGTGCCGTGGGCGTGATGATTTGAATGGTCAGTACCTGTGAGTATATACAGGATAGTGACGTGTGTGCCGTGGGCGTGATGATTTGAATGGTCAGTACCTGTGAGTATATACAGGATAGTGACGTGTGTGCCGTGGGCGTGATGATTTGAACAGTCAGTACCTGTGAGTATATACAGGATAATGACGTGTGTGCCGTGGGCGTGATGATTTGAACGGTCAGTGGGCGTGATGATTTGAACGGTCAGAGGGCGTGATAATTTGAACGGTCAGTACCTGTGAGTATATACAGGATAGTGACGTGTGTGCCGTGGGTGTGATGATTTGAATGGTCAGTACCTGTGAGTATATACAGGATAGTGACGTGTGTGCCGTGGGTGTGATGATTTGAACGGTCAGTACCTGTGAGTATATACAGAATAGTGACGTGTGTGCCGTGGGCGTGATGATTTGAACGGTCAGTACCTGTGAGTATATACAGAATAGTGACATGTGTGCCGTGGGTGTGATGATTTGAACGGTCAGTACCTGTGAGTATATACAAGATAGTGACGTGTGTGCCGTGGGCGTGATGATTTGAACGGTCAGTACCTGTGAGTATAAACAGGATAGTGACGTGTGTGCCGTGGGCGTGATGATTTGAATGGTCAGTACCTGTGAGTATATACAGGATAGTGACGTGTGTGCCGTGGGCGTGATGATTTGAACGGTCAGTACCTGTGAGTATAAACAGGATAGTGACGTGTGTGCCGTGGGCGTGATGATTGAATGGTCAGTACCTGTGAGTATATACAGGATAGTGACGTGTGTGCCGTGGGCGTGATGATTTGAACGGTCAGTACCTGTGAGTATAAACAGGATAGTGACGTGTGTGCCGTGGGCGTGATGATTTGAACGGTCAGTACCTGTGAGTATATACAGAATAGTGATGTGTGTGCCGTGGGCGTGATGATTGAATGGTCAGTACCTGTGAGTATATACAGAATAGTGACGTGTGTGCCGTGGGTGTGATGATTTGAATGGTCAGTACCTGTGAGTATATACAGGATAGTGACGTGTGTGCCGTGGGCGTGATGATTTGAACGGTCAGTACCTGTGAGTATATACAGGATAGTGACGTGTGTGCCGTGGGCGTGATGATTTGAACGGTCAGTACCTGTGAGTATATACAGGATAGTGACGTGTGTGCCGTGGGTGTGATGATTTGAACGGTCAGTACCTGTGAGTATATACAGGATAGTGACGTGTGTGCCGTGGGAGTGATGATTTGAATGGTCAGTACCTGTGAGTATATACAGAATAGTGACGTGTGTGCCGTGGGCGTGATGATTTGAACGGTCAGTACCTGTGAGTATATACAGAATAGTGATGTGTGTGCCGTGGGTGTGATGATTTGAATGGTCAGTACCTGTGAGTATATACAGAATAGTGATGTGTGTGCCGTGGGCGTGATGATTTGAACGGTCAGTACCTGTGAGTATATACAGAATAGTGATGTGTGTGCCGTGGGCGTGATGATTTGAACGGTCAGTACCTGTGAGTATATACAGAATAGTGACGTGTGTGCCGTGGGAGTGATGATTTGAATGGTCAGTACCTGTGAGTATATACAGAATAGTGACGTGTGTGCCGTGGGCGTGATGATTTGAACGGTCAGTACCTGTGAGTATATACAGGATAGTGACGTGTGTGCCGTGGGCGTGATGATTTGAATGGTCAGTACCTGTGAGTATATACAGGATAGTGACGTGTGTGCCGTGGGCGTGATGATTTGAACGGTCAGTACCTGTGAGTATATACAGGATAGTGACGTGTGTGCCGTGGCTGTGATGATTTGAATGGTCAGTACCTGTGAGTATATACAGGATAGTGACGTGTGTGCCGTGGGCGTGATGATTTGAACGGTCAGTACCTGTGAGTATATACAGGATAGTGACGTGTGTGCCGTGGGCGTGATGATTTGAACGGTCAGTACCTGTGAGTATATACAGGATAGTGACGTGTGTACCGTGGGCGTGATGTCTGGAAGGAGTTAGGACCTGTGACTCTATACAGGATCGTGATGCATATGCTGTGGGTATGACATTCTGCAGGGGTAATTACTTGTGACTCTATACAGGATAGTGATGTGTGCGCTGTAGGTGTGCAATGTTCTGCAAGGTTCAGTAAGTTTGACTCTATAAAGGATAGGGATTTGTGTGCTGTGAATGTTATGTTCTGCATGGATCAGTACCTGTGGCCGCAGACATCAGTACTTCTGTGTCCTGCAGTTTTCTGGCCATGGCGAGTGCGTACGAGGTGATAGCAATGGTGTATGGGTTGCGTAGAGTCCGATATTGATGAAGAAGGATGTTCGATGCCTTATCAATGCTGCTGTGCAGGTTCTAGGCAGAAGTGAATGTCAGTGGTTAAAATGTTTCATCCGTATAAACACCCCGATATGTGTTACTATAAGGATAATCAATTGTTGAAGGTCTAGCTGTTGGAGATGACAAATCCCATCGTCCCCAGTCAGTGAACTGGGGATGAAGAGAGTTGTAGTTCCCAAAAGCCGCTGGAGGACTAACAATTGCTCCCTCTGTGTTAATCCCTTTGCTGTTAGAGATCACTACACAGCTTTGATTGTACAATCTCAAAATGAAGAACGATTTACAAATGTTCTATCTGTTCTAGAAGAAGACCAAGTTGGTGTTCTTCTTCTTATTTTGTTGGAATAAAATTCCCATTATGAGAGCCCGTCAACAAGTTGACAACTTTTTTTTTTTGCCTTCCTCTGGATCAAGAGGGGTGATTTTGGCATAGGCTGTACTTGATGGACACATTTCTTTTTTCAGCCTCATCAACTATGTTACTATGTTATGTTTCCCTTACAGATTCTCTATAAGCGTATGTCAAGGGAAGCAATGTGCGTGCTGAACACCCCTTCTGGCACTCAAAAGGATAAAATGTGTTGAAAACCCTCCTGGTGGCTATTATGAATCAACTTTTGAGGATCGGTTCCTATAATTAATATTTCATGCATGGAGGCAGACATTACTCTTTCTGCTGTTTTCTCAGATCTCAGACTCCATCCACTTAGGTCATTAGAAAGCCTTAAGTGGGTGGAGTTTGCAGTCTTTGAGTCCTGCAACAAATAACGATGTCCGCCTGCGTGGTTATGATACCTGGCACTGATTAAGATACATTTTGAGGTCCATGGAGAATGGATTAATATTTCTGCCTAGATTACAGTGCTGTGGCTTATTATTAGGCAGTTTTAGTGTTTGTTTAACATATTTAACATTCATCAAACATAGTAATTTGCCCTTTAACCCTTTGAGTGCCAGTGGGGTACACAACACATTGCTCTGCAATGCACTGAGTACCTTTCCGGCACTCAAAGGGTTAAGGACGAGGGTGCGTACAAGCAATGCATTGCACACCTTTGCGGTCGTTAAAGAGCTCAACTCTAAACACTCACACACATTGATGCCTACAACAATATTTATAAAATTAAAAAAAAATAAACCACAAAGATAAAATATTAGATAACAAAGCGTAAAAGATGGATATTTGCTTTAACCCTGCCACTTTTCTTTTATGAAATGACCTTCCTGCACTAAAATGGTCATAACCATTACAGATATGAAAAGAAGGTCAGTATGGCATACCACTTTGGAAAGTAGACATTCACCTGCATCAGATGAGTGGCCACTTACCTTTTTACCCCTAGGCTGGTGTGCACAACTCTTACCAGAAAATGGTGTTATATGAAAAAAACACATACTGTTTTATACTTCAATCACTAAAATGTTCCAGTGGAATTTCCTAGCCTATCCAGCACTGAGTGTCAGCCCAAGAAAAATGGTACCCCATTGTTATGGGTGACATACTGTATTGGGTGCCAGAAGCATGGTTACTGGGGGAACAGGCAGTGGAACAGGACTGGGGGGGGTGAAATTGTGCATGCAGGGGTCTGCGACTAATAGTGGTAACCGGAACTAGGTGGGGAGGGGTGTCTTACAGTGTGTGTGAGGATTTCTAGTGGAACCAGGCAGGTCAATAGGAGTGTGTGGACAGTGGATCAAAGGGCTGGGGTGGGGTATGTATGAGTTAACCATGTTACAATTGTAATGTCCAATGTTGCTTCTCTGCAGTACCCACATAAGAATTGTCTGTCTAATCCATAGCTGTCTGTCCATAATGTTTCCTTTCCTAGTGGCAATTTTTTTTGGCTCTGTTAGTAACTGACTAATAATAATAATCTTAGTAGTTTGACCACATCCTGTATACTTTTTTGCTACTGTCAAGTTGCATTTTTTTTATCACAACCAAATGATGTTTCTGTCCTGAGACTCTACTGTACTCTCCTCCAAAGATTTATTTTGTTGTTTAGTTTAAATAGAAACATTAAAAGTGGATCTATTGCCCATAATAGCTGAGCTGTTTGTCCAGACACACCACTGCTGTCTCCAGCAACTACTGGAGAGTTTTAATTAAAAAAAAAAAAAGTAAAAGTAGATTTTCACTAAAAAAAAATGTGCACATAGGCACTGTGGATGTATAGTGTTCCAGACACTTAAGTGTTTTAATTAACAAAAATAATGTTCCTGAGAACTTTTCATAAAAAAAATAAAATAAATGTAGATTTAATTAAAAAAGTGCACATAGGCACTGCATACATGCAGTGTTCCAGACACGCCACTGTTGTCTCCAGCATCTACTCCTGTTATTCCTGTTATAATTAAAAAAAAAAAATCGAAAAGTAGATTTACTGTTCAAAAAATAGCACACATAGGCACTGTGTTCCCAGCAATTACACCTGTTGTTCTTGAGGGTTTTAGTGTAAATAAAAGAATTAAAAGTAAAAAAAAAACAACAAAAAACTATTAAATGTTTATTTAATAACTTTCTTCATTAATAGTAATTCAAATATCTAGTATATCAGCCCCATCTAAGCAGAAGCCTTCTTTCTCTATAATGCTATTAAACATAGGGAGCAGCATCCTTACTCTAGTGGAAACATCTTCACCCCACCCACCAAAGTGAGGAAGAAGAGGGAAGTTTGCTGTTGTCTACACTTGTGGCAAAAATGAGCCCTACTCCCACCTCTGCCCAAGTGGTAAATGGCACCCATATTGAAGACAAGGAACTGAATTTTAAGCCAGAGGAGATTGATGAAGAGGAGGCATGAATCCCATCTACTCCTTCTCCTGTATTTGGTGCTACTTCAGCTCAGCAGGAGCAGAAGCCTAGCCACAGTTGTGCCATTCAGAAAAGCAGTACCTCGTCAATTTTACTTCAGGCTGTGGTTGGCCTAGAGTGTTGTAATATGAACCAATATCTAAGTATACACCACAGTGCAGCTTTGCTTCAGGTGCAAACTGGCAGCACTGGGTCATCAGCAGCACCCCAACAGCAACCACCAGTAACAGCAGCCAGGGCAGAAGGAACAGATAAGCCCTTGCCTCCTCAAAGACCAATTCCCAGAGACAGGTGCGACAAGGACCGCAGCACCATCCCACCCAATGAATACACATTTATATACCTATTAATCAGGGATGACTGGACCCTTTGCTCACAGCGCTTAGAGAGATCAGCTGCACCTCACCTACGAGGCTCAACAAGGTCGAAACATACGTCTTAGGTTGGCTGCTTCTCTTGTTCAGAGAGGAATTGCCTGGCATTTTGTGGTTGGACTGCTCTAATGCAGGACCATTATGATATGCTTTAGGATATTTTCTCTCTGTGAAAGGCACACGTGGGATAAAAGAGACTGCACCCTGGATAGGACACCCTTTCTATAGAGCCTGCAAATTTGTATTGCAGGCTCATTCTTAGTTGAGCGTCTCTGACTCTTTATTTGCATGACTTAAAAACCTGATGTGTTGGTATGTCTTCTGGAAAGGAGCACCAGGTGGTGCTCTTCTTATCATTTTTTATGGCGAGCCATAGTCAATGACTCAATCCTTCTACAGAGTGCATTATAAAACAAAAATTCCTTTGGACACCAGCTGACGGTGCTCAAAGTTTAATCTGTAATAACTTTTGAGGGATCTCCCAGCGAGGCTGATGTACTTAGAGGAACTGGATCAATTCTGGAACAAACCAACAGCATCACAGCGGACAAATGAACCGTCTTAAAATTCCAAATGACTAAAAAGGGTATTGCAAAAAAGATGGGTTACAATAGAACAGGAAAAGATTGGGTGTTTCAGTACAGAATAAAGAAACACACTTCCACTGCAAATACCAATAGAGATCAAGTATATATTAAAATCATCAAAAACTTTATTGTAGAACAAATCTTATAAAGTACCTATTAAAGCCTTTTATCATGAATAAGAGTTCTAAACATGAAACGTGTTGATCTTGGTTGATGGTACTTGGCAACTTCTACATGTGTGTAAAATTTCTCCACTTGAGTTAAACAGGTCATGGAATACACTACTGTACTTTTGAATAATTATTCTACAATAAGGTTTTTGATGATTTGAATACGGTATATACCGGTTCTCTATCGGTGTTTCAATGTCAGCATATTTCTCTGTTCTGTATCGAAGTTCATATCAGGAAGTGTATAGAGAAGCTCCCAGTCGCACCCACTGCACCCACAGAGTCCAATAACGGAACCCTTGGGGACAAAGCAACTTTGTATTACACAGATTGTTTTAAAGGATGTATTTTTATATTCCTGTTCTAATCTGAAGTTATGAGCTGCTGAATTGTTTGTCACTACATACTAAGAATTAGGATTCCAAATGTTCTAGAACACTACTATGAACGCAGCTGGAGACTTATTGAATATTCGTTTTTCTAATGGGGAGATTTGTTGTTGCCTTATTTTATCATTGGTGGCTCATGAGACAGGGGGTCTGAATTACTGTATAACTGATCTAGATAACAATCCACAAACAAACAACAATTTTCTTTCTCCCTTAATTTGGCTCACATCCTGGATCAATGGTACTCATTTATCAACCTTGGAAGGATGAAGGGCTGAGTTGACCCTGCTGGGATTCGAACCTGCAACCTTGAGGTGTGAACAGGCTTCATAGTCAGGGACTTTAACCAGTGAGATATCTCAGTGGTAAAGAATTGATCCACTTCTTCATACATCATTTTCAGTGAGTCTTATGCATATTCCTACTGTATATCAAGTTATATTTCAGCTATCCTGAAGAAGAGCCATTTACCTGGTGTTGGGTTTTAATATGGGTCCTCTGATCCTTTTGTTTTCCATGTTCCATTTGTACTATTTAATATCTCTGTATGTCTATTCCCTATTGGACAGTGCTGCGGAATTAGTTGCTGCTATATAAATAATAATAATAATAAT
Organism: Rhinophrynus dorsalis; assembly: GCA_037306005.1. Classification (NCBI taxonomy): domain Eukaryota; kingdom Metazoa; phylum Chordata; class Amphibia; order Anura; family Rhinophrynidae; genus Rhinophrynus; species Rhinophrynus dorsalis. The sequence continues at coordinate 525,860,884 of CM074721.1, forward strand.
ATGTTGCTGAGTGTTTCATTCTGTTTGCACTGATTAGATTTTCAGTTCCTTAGCTCAGTTACTCACAGTGACATGATTCGTACAATTGCCCTGGTTCTCCAGGATAGAGATGAGGACAAAAGCCGTGAGGACTGTGTCTTGCTCAGAAGATCCGATGATTCCGCCCTGTGGAACAGAGAGAGGTGATGTATGACTGGGAACAGAGAGAGGTGATGTATGACTGGGAACAGAGAGAGGTGATGTATGACTGGGAACAGAGAAAGGTGATGTATGACCGGGAACAGAGAGAGGTGATGTATGACTGGGAACAGAGAGAGGTGATGTATGACTGGGAACAGAGAGAGGTGATGTATGACTGGGAACAGAGAGAGGTGATGTATGACTGGGAACAGAGAGATGTGATGTATGACTGGTAACAGAGAGAGGTGATGTATGACTGGGAACAGAGAGAGGCATCATGTCTGTGTGAGAGGAAGAGATACAGGAGGCAAACATTGTCTTTGATACCTTTATTGGCTAACTAAGCAGATTTAGAATGAAAGCTTTGAAGACCTTAGGTCTCCTCCTCAGGCGTGTTATACAATTAAATATGAAAACCTCTCTTAAATACAAGTACACATTGCATTGTTTAGAATGGAAATCAGATAAGAGAACTCAACCCAGATGAGGAACAGAGAAAGAGAGAGAGGCAGAGGAGTTGCTAAATTCCAAAAAGACTCTGAGCTTAGGATGCGGGTGGACGACATGACGCCCAACAGCTGTTGAGGACTAGAATTCTCATCATGACAATGGTATTTGTAGTCTTCAACAATGGGAGGGCCTCTGGTTGTTCATCACAGTTTTAGACCATAGTAATAACCTAATGCATTACTAGTGCACTAGCACCATTACATGCCTCTAGCACAATCTTGAACTTTAAAGTGGAACTATCACCCCTATACAAGTTTATAGAGCGACTAGCTAGAATACTGTTGTCTTTTTTTTTTTACCTGTTGTTTTGCCGAAATTAAGCGTGTAAAGACAATCCTGTGTCTTACTTTCGGATAGACTGTGGTTACCAGCAATGTACCACAGTCTGTCACTCTTCCTCTGCTCCCCTCCCTCTATCCAGTCTCCTCCGATAATGGAGGATTTCTGCTTGTAAGCTGGAGCACTCTCATTGGCCAGAGAGCACTCCAGCTTACATGCAGAAATCCTCCGTCATTGGAGGAGACTGGATCGAGGGAGGGGAGCAGAGTAAGAGTGACAGACTGTAGTTACAGAGCAGGTAACCTCAGTCTGTCCGGAAGGAAGGCACAGGATCATCTTTACACATTTAATTTCAGCCAAACAACTAATTAAAAAAATAAGACAATAGTATTCCAGCTAATCTCTCCCTATAAACTTACTTTTAAGCCAAACTTGTATAGGGGTGATAGTTCCGCTTTAAGGATCAGACCTGGGACTTTAACCCTGTCGGGAGGTACCTAACAATTTCCCTGGAGAGAGCCCATATGTCTGTTTGTTAGATCCAGAGAAGATTACATTTTGTTGAGGAAAGGACTGAATGGGAGGCACCTGATATATGGAAAGTCCTCTCATACTATACACACACACACATATATATATATATACTAGCAGTGTGGGACGGCGTTGCCCGTCTGTTTTTGTTTATGAAAGTTCTGTAAAATGCATGTGATCACGTTCTGTTCTAGCTGTCCGCGCCCCCAGCTGACTTGAACTGCCATAGTGTCCCCATAGTGATAGACACACACATCCCATACTGAGACACACATACACCTATAGTGAGACACACACACACACACACACACATCCCATAGTGAGACACACATGCCATAGTGACACCCATATACACTTCCCGTAGTGAGACACACACATGCCATGGTGAGACACACATATAAACATCCCATACATAGACACACGCAAATTCCATAGTGAGACACACACACATGCCATAGTGAGACACACACACGCCATAGTGAGACAAACACACATACAGATCTCATAGTGAGAAATGCGCACACATACAGATCTCATAGTGAGACATGCGCACACATACAGATCTCATAGTGAGAAATGCGCACACATACAGATCTCATAGTGAGACATACACACACATACAGATCTCATAGTGAGACATGCGCACACATACAGATCTCATAGTGAGACATGCGCACACATACAGATCTCATAGTGAGACATGCGCACACATACAGATCTCATAGTGAGACACACACACATACAGATCTCATAGTGAGAAACGCGCACACATACAGATCTCATAGTGAGACATACACACACATACAGATCTCATAGTGAGACATGCGCACACATACAGATCTCATAGTGAGACATGCGCACACATACAGATCTCATAGTGAGACACACACACATACAGATCTCATAGTGAGAAATGCGCACACATACAGATCTCATAGTGAGACATACACACACATACAGATCTCATAGTGAGACATGCGCACACATACAGATCTCATAGTGAGACACACACACATACAGATCTCATAGTGAGACATACACACACATTCCATAGTGAGACACACACACATTCCATACTGAGAGACTCATACAGATGTCATAGTGAGAGACACACACATACACATATTCTATACTGAGACACACACACATTCCATACTGAGACACACACATATTCCATACTGAGACACACACACACACACACACACATTACACACTGAGACTCATATACAGATCTCATAGTGAGAGACACACACACACACACATATTCCATACCGAGACACACACACATTCCATACTGAGACACACATACAGATGTCATAGTGAGACACACATACACATGTCATACTTAGACACACATACACAACCCATAGTGACACACATAAACATTCCATACTGAGACTTACACAGTTTCCCCATAGTGTGAGACATATATACAGCAACAGTGGTCTTGAGTCCTATGTGATGACACACAGAGCAGGTCAGGGTATTTCTTCCAGCACCAAAAACAGGTTTGGAGGTCGGGTGGTTGCTAGGCAACCAGCAGACATGGCTCTGTGCAGGTAGGAAAGTTTGTAGGGAGGGGAATCAAATGAAGTAAGAGTTATTTGGCTGTTATTTTGTTGGAGGAGATCACACTGTGTGGTGTAAACCTGTAATCATTAGTAGGAGCGCAGCTGTGTGTCAGTAGGGAAGCAGAAACACAGTTACAGCCTTAACCCTTTGATTGCCAGAAAGGAATCCCATACACTGGGTTGCAATGTGTGGGATCCCTTTATGGCACTGTGTGTTTAATGCTGTGTGTGTGTGTGTGTGTGTGTGTGTGTTTGATGCTGTGTGTGTTTGATGCTGTGTGTGTTGGATGCTGTGTGTGTGTGTTTGATGCTGTGTGTGTGTTTGATGCTGTGTATGTTTGATGCTATGTTTGGTGCTATGTGTGTGTTTGGTGCTGTGTGTGTTTGGTGCTATGTGTGTGTGTGTGGTGCTGTGTGTGTTTGATGATGTGTGTGTGTTTGATGCTGTGTTTGTTTGATGCTATGTTTGGTGCTGTGTGTGTGAGTGTGTTTGATGCTGTGTGTGTGTCTGTGTTTGGTGCTGTGTGTGTTTGGGGTATGTGTGTGTGTGTTTGATGCTGTGTGTGTTGGATGCTGTGTGTGTTGGATGCTGTGTGTGTGTGTGTTTGAGGCTGTGTGTGTGTGTGTGATGCTGTGTATGTTTGATGCTATGTTTGGTGCTATGTGTGTGTTTGGTGCAGTGTGTGTTTGGTGCTATGTGTGTGTGTTTGGTGCTGTGTGTGGTGCTGTGTGTGTTTGATGATGTGTGTGTGTTTGATGCTATGTTTGGTGCTGTGTGTTTGAGTGTGTTTGATGCTGTGTATGTGTCTGTGTTTGGTGCTGTGTGTGTTTGGTGTGTGTGTGTGTGTGTGTGTGTGTGTGTGTGATGCTGTGTGTGTTTGGTGGTGTGTGTGTTTGTTTGGTTCTGTGTGAGTGGAGCATGTGTGTATTAGGGTGGTGTAAGAGCAAGTGTCAGCCATTTTGTTTTTTTCCTCAGTTAGACAGTGGTGGCTGGGCTGGAGAGTGGGGGCTGGCCAACTCCCTGCAGTACTGCAACTCCTGTGAAAATCACGCCCCCATTGAATTACCCAATGGGAGCAGTAACACCTCCTTATAGCCACCCCTGGGTGTGTGTGTCTCCTGAGGAGACATAAATTATGCAATGAGCCTTTCTCTTTTATACATATATATATATATATATATATATATATATATATATATATATATATATATAGTTATATGTGACCACCCTAATACATACTACGAATTCCTGATACTGGACAGGCGCATCCTCCTTGAACAGTCCATTCGGCATCTGCTTCTCCTGTATCAGCCACTTGATGGCACCACATAGAACATTACGGTGAATGACTACATAGGACTGAGCCACGTTAAAAAGCTTGACAGTATAAGCAGTGAACCTAAGGAGTAAGGAGCCAGAATTAACAAAGGTGGAGTGTAAGTGAGTGGGAGGGGAAAAGTAAAAAAAAGAATTAAAAGTAATTGAAGAGTGACAGTGAAGTTCCTTTTTGATTTTATATATTCTACGTGTGCATAAGTCAAATCACCTACTTTTTATTTGTATTTTTTTTTTTTTAGTTCATTGAGTTCCCTGAATTTGTGTTTACCAGGGAGCTTTCTGTCAGGGACTACAAAGCAGGGAATGTCAGGTATGTAAAAGTGAAAAAAAATAAATGAAGATGAAAAAGAAAATACATTAACATAAAGAATAGGCAATTTTAATTTATATATGTACTTCCAAGATATGTAAATTAAAAAAGGAGGTTGACTGTCCCTTTAATTGTAAGAAGATTAAAGGGATAGTAATACTTAATATGTAGGAAATATGTTGTAAGGGCACTCCCACTGGTGAAAGGTGTTTTATTGAAAAGTTATTACAGCTCAAACTTTAATTTTTTAGGTGCAGTGTCACAGTGACCTGAAATTGTACGGTGGCGCTGTTGCTACACCATCATATGGTTTGAGCTGTAATAACTTTTGATTAAAACACCTCTCAGCAGTGGGAGTGCCCTCGTTGTATTCAGGTAGATAAACCCTACAAGATATATTATTTTTTATTGTAAGCATTACTATCCCTTTAAAGGGATAGTAATGTTTCATAAAAAATGCTCCAATTAATCTTCGTAGTATTTGGGCCATGGAGAGTGTTATTTCAATACTGTCAGAGTTGTAGTTCAAGAGTAATTGAATGATAAAGTATCCCCCTCCCACCCCTTTTACTGATGTAACACTGCTCACCTCAGAGCAATCTTCAGTGATCATAAGGAAAAACCTGAAAAACCTGTCAAGGGGTTTTCCTTATGATCACAGTAAGAAGATTGTCCCTTGCTGTGAGCTGTCCGGTCAAGAGACCAGATTCCACATCTGAGGGGAGGTGACTTATACTAGGTAAAAGGGGCAGGAGGGGGATATTTTATCATTCAATTACTCTTGAGCTACAACTCTGACAGTATTGATAACGCTCTCTATGGCTCAAATACTATGAAGATTAATTGGAGATGCTGTTTTTGTGAAACATTACCATCACTTTAAAGAGATAGTAATGTTTCACAAAAAATGCAGCTCCAATTACTCTTCATAATATTTTGGCCATGGAGAGCGTTATTTAAATACTGTCCTAGTTATAGTTCAAGAGTAATTTTCCTTATGCTCACAGTTATTTAATCTAACTTACTTGCATTTTATGAAAGAATAAGTAGTAATTTGGACAGTGGAATTCCTGAAGATGTAGTATACTTGGATTTTGCAAAAGCCTTTGACACAGTGCCTCACAACAGGTTTCTGCATAAATTCAAAGGCTTCGGTTTGGGCGATGTTATCTGTACATGGATTGAGAACTGGTTAAATGATAAATGGCAGAGAGCTGTTGTAAATGGAACCTTTTCAAATTGGTCTAAAGTTATAAGTGGGGTGCCACAGGGTTCAGTCCTGGACCCACTGCTTTATAATTTGTTTATTAATGATCTAGAAGTGGGAATTGAAAGTAGAATCCCAGTCTTTGTTGATGACACTAAGCTATGTAAGAAAATACATACAGAGCTGGATGTTTTTTCTCTGCAGAAGGATTTAGATAAACTGAGTGAATGAGCAGTAAAGTGGCAGATGACATTTAATGTAGATAAATGTAAGGTTATGCAGTTGGGCTGTAGAAACAAACTTGCTACATATACTGTAAATGGGAAACAACTTGAGGAATCCTCATTAGAGAGAGATTTAGGAGTGCTGGTAGACTATAGACTTCACAGCAGTGTGCAGAGTCACTCAGCTGCTGCAAGATCAAATAGGATACTAGCCTGCATAAAAAGAGGTGTAGATGCAAGGGATGCTAATATTATCCTACCTCTGTATAAATCCTTGGTCAGGCCTCATCTAGAATATGGAGTACAATTTTGGGCACCAGTTCTTAAAAAAGACATTGTTGAACTGGAAAAGGTGCAGAGACATGCAACAAAACTGATAAAGGGATTAGAGGATCTGAGTTACATTAGAGAAGAGACATCTAAGGGTCATTCATTAAGACTTGAGGAAGGGTGCTTTCGACTAAAACAAAGGCAGGGATTCTTTACAGTAAGGGCAGTTAAGCTATGGAATTCTTTGCCTCGGCATGTTGTACTTGCAGATAATGCAACTGCTTTCAAAAAAAGCAATGGATGCCTATCTAGCACAGAACAATATTGAAAATGATGACAGATGGCTTCAAAGCAGATAGGATATTGATCCAGGGAAATATATGACTGCCATTTGGAGTCAGGAAGGAATTTTTTTACCCACTTGGGTCTAAATTAGTAATTGCTCCAGAGGGTTTTTTTTGCCTTCCTCTGGATCAACAGGGGTGTTTGGGGCATTGGCTGGACTTGATGGACACGTCTTTTTTCAGCTTCATCAACTATGTTACTAGTTAGAAGGTGGAGGGGCATTTATAAAGGTGAAGTAAAGCGAATTGTAAAGTTAAAATGGCATTAAAAATGATTTTGTAAACTCTTTAGAATCGGACGTCACTTAATTATCAAGCTGTTTCATCGATGAAATCTGGTAAAAGCCCAGGTCCGGATGGTTTCTCAATAGCTTATTATAAAAGATTTCAGGATATTCTCGTGCCCCACTTACGATCCTCTTTCAACGCTGTTATGTCTGGTCACCCCTTCCCCCAGCATTCGCTAAAAGCCCACATAGTAATTATCCCCAAACCTAATAAAGACCCCACTCAATGTGCAAACTATCGCCCCATATCACTTCTCAATGTTGATTTGAAAATATGTGCCAAAATCCTAGCCAACCGCATTAGACCTCTTTTCCCCACCCTAGTCCATGAAGATCAAGCGGGCTTTGTACCTGGAAGAGAAGCACGTTATAACACCGCCTCTGCTTTCTCGTTGATACAATTCACGCTTTCCCAAAACATTCCCTCCGTGCTTATCTCCACAGATGCAGAAAAATCCTTCGACTGGGTAGATTGGCATTACATTCTCAAAACCCTAAAATACTATAGTTTTAGCCCTCTATTATCACGGCCATCATGAGTCTATATACCGCCCCTACAGCTTAAGTTCTAGTTAATGGCACTCTCTCGCGATCCTTCTCTATATAGAACGGAACCAGACAAGGTTGCCCTCTATCCCCTCTGATCTTCATTCTCACCTTGGAGCCATTACTGTGTTTCATCAGACAGGATCCCTCAATAAAGGGCTTAGATGTGGGACCTTCTTCATATAAAATCAGTGCGTTTGCTGATGATGTCCTCTTCTACATCTCGCACCCACAAACCTCTATTCCCCCTCTTGTTGCTGCTCTTGAAGAATATTGTTACCTCTCTCAAGCGAAAATAAAGTACTCAAAATCTGAGATTCTCAATGTAGGTGTCTCGACTAAGGTTGCTTCCCATCTGAGACATAGGTTCCATTTTCTCTGGGCAGACTCTCATATTAACTACCTAGGCATTCTCCTTTCTTCTGATCTCCCCTCCCTTCCACACATTAACCTCACCCCTTTACTGTACTCTATTTCTTCAGACCACAAAAAATGGGGCAAGTTATTTCTTTCTTGCATGGGAAGAGTTCATACGGTTAAAATGATGATTCTCCCACAAGTGTTATACATCCTCAATGCCCTCCCAATGAACATTCCCACAGTTTACTTTCTTCTATTCAATCTGTTATTACATCTTTCATTTGGGCTGACAAAAAGCCACGGCTGGGTCTCTCTTACCTCTCCAGAGATCTAGATAGAGGAAGCATAGCTCTCCCTGACATTCGCAGATACTACAGAGCTGCATCTATAGCTAAATTCGTTGATTTTGCCTCATCTCCTCCTAAACACTGGACTGGGACTGTCTCATCCATCTCATCCATATCGTATCACCCTATCCTCTCACACATCCTTCATTCCTGGGCAGTTCTTAATTGTTGCTACTCCTTTGCTCCCTACCCATCCCCCCTCTCCTCTTTACTTGGCAGTCCTGACTTCCCTGCGGGACTTCAATCTCAAGCTTTTAATCTCTGGTGTACCACCGGGTTAGATACCCTACAATCACTAACCCACACTTCTGGATTCATTCCTGTCTCCATCCTCCAGGAAAGGCTTCTGCTTGCATGCATTCCGTGGTGGAACCTCCTTCAAGTGCAGCACTGGTATTTTTCTATTCTTAGGAATTCCACTGACCTTAGGCCCCTTACACCATTGGAGAAGTCTTTACACAACCCTACCCCTTCTCTTAGACCTCTATCCTTCTGCCACTCACTGTTAGCAGACAATTCCCTAACTTTACCTTGCTATCTTTCAGCCTGGAACAAGGACCTTAATCAGGTTTTCTCGATGCCCCAGTGGACTAAAATCATTCGCTTTCAACTTAAATCTCACCCCGATATTAGAACCAGGGCAATGAATTACAAACTTCTAACACATTGGTATCTTATCCCACTACTCATCTCTCATTTCTCTCCTACTCTATCAGATCTATGCTTGAGGTGCTGAATCCATAAAGGTTCCTTACTCCACATATGGTGGGAATGTCCCCAAATTGCTCCCTTTTGGACTTCTGTTCAAGATCTCCTTCAACGTACTCTTTCTCTGTCAATCCCTTTAGATCCATTTACCTATCTTTTCTACCCTGCACTCCAGAACCCGCCTCTTAATAGAAAACTTGAGTGGTCCTGTTTGTCCACCCTTCTCAACACAATTAAATCTCCTCCCCACTTAGACCTAATGCTGAGCGATTCTCAATTGATTATTGTTTCTACTAAATTTCCCCCTGAGCTAATACAAGCTCAGGGTCGATTCTTAACAGACAGATCAGGATGACGCAAGCCTTTCGACACTCCTCTCCTATCCCACCCCTTCCCCTCCCCCCCTTTTTTTGTTTTCTCCCCCCTACACTTCACCTTACCTCACCATGCTTTAGTATAATTGACATATTACTCATATACCCCTCTTCGCTGCTCACGGGTATTCTATTTGATCTACACTCATATAGGTTTTACATTTTCCTGTGTTCTTCTTCAGAATGTGAATTCCCACTGATGTTTCTTCTTGCAGTTGTGACAAGGACTTTTTCCAAGGAACATGTTTACGCCATTTATATAAGCAATATTCTGTAATACGTTTATAATTGTTCCTAATCATTTGATTCTATATGTTTTTTGATGCAATACTTTATTACATGTTATGCAACTACTTTTACCAATAAAGTTTTTATTTTTTGAAAAAAAAAAAAAAAAAGATTTTGTAAGTTATAAAAGTAGTAACGATGCATTAAGAGAGCATAACACCATGTAGTAGTGTTTTTTTGAAAAGTGGCGTTCGGAGGTGTAAGAAAAGTGGCATAGAGAATTTATAAAGAAATGTTGCTGTTTGCGACATTTTAGTGACACAATTATTGCCACAATATTAACACTATGTCTTTCTTGTTCTTATTTGTAGTGTAGTAGCTAAAAGCAGGATACATAAACATGCGCACAAAAAACCACAAGTGAGAACAAATGTATCTATAAGAAAAGCACTATAATGCTGCATTTATAAATGTTAGAATTCTTCTTTATAACTATCATAATAAGGAATAGAGCCACTTTAAAGGAGCAGTAAACTTTTTTTTATGAAAACACATATTTTATAGAGCTTTTCCTGCTGAATAAAACATGGTCACTCCCATTGCTGTCAGATGTTTTATTCAAAATTTATAGCAGTTTAAATAATCAGGAAGTGAATTTACTGTGTTTACTTCCTGGAAGTTCTAACTGACAGGAAGTGACAGGCAGTTTCTATCACATTCTATGGAGAACTGTATGTCTCTGACTTTTCTGACTTTCCTCTCCATTAGAATCTGACAGGAAATCTAATTAGAATTTGACCACTAGAGGGCCCTGCTAATGTAAAAAACCATGGGTTTAAACTGTAATAACTCTGGAAATATAAATCTCTCGGCAGTGGGAGTACCCTTATTTTACTCAGTAGGAAAATCCCTATTTTTTTCATAAAAAAAGTTTACTGCTCCTTTAAGAAAACTTTGCAAATAACTTAGAAGAACACTTTTTAAAAATGTCCCTCATTGTCCCTTGCTGTGTCCTGTCTGGTCAAGAGACCAGATTCCATATCTGAGGGGCGGTAGCTTACACTAGGCAAAAGGGGGCGGGAGGGGGATCCTTTATCATTCAATTACTCTTGAACTACAACTCTGACAGTAGTGAAATAACACTCTCAGTGGTACAAATACTATGAAGATTAATTAGAGCTGCTTTTATTCTGAAACATTACTATCCCTTTAATATACAAATAGAAGGTGTCGTGGTCAAAGGGAAAGGTAATACACATTACCATGTGCCGGCTGAATTGCTTGGATGATCTGCGAAGGAGTTATCTAATTTGCGATATGACATCAGCTTAATGAAGCCTGTAGAAAGAAAGAAAATTCTATATATATAGACACATAGTTGAGAAGAGATGAACGACATTTCCACTCTTCAGTTTGCAGATCGATTCAGCAGTTATTGGTATAACTCCGTTACATACAAACTGAAAGGGATGGATTTACAGGCCTAAGCAAGGCACTCTATGCATCATTAGAGCCACCCATTGCCATGACCCCACGCCTGGCCCACCCCCAGTCCCTTCCTGGCACCGAAAATACCCTTGGCCTATGAAAAGTAAGGACAAAAAATATGTTATCCCTTTGGTGGCTAGAGAGATCTCCAATGCATCTCTCTAGGATCCAAAGGGTTAAATAACAGCCTGTAATGGGGGTGTGGCCAGAAAAGCTGAGGCACCTCTTAAAATTTGGAGTTCTAGACTGTTGTCTACTCTGCCTAATGGGAAATTTGGCCCTGCAAATCTACAGAGAAGAAGAGAGAGAGAGAGCTCCAGCAGACATTAACTGTTCACTTAAAGGGATAGTAATGGTTCAATTTCAAGAACCCTGCAATCCTTTCTTATACCGCATACAGCCAATCAGTTATGTTAGTAATGCTGCATTTTCTATATATCTCGTGAAATAATATTATGCATTATCACCTCATGCCCCTTATACTTACTCATCCTTCAAGCCTCGGAGTTGCCAGCAGATGGCAGTGTGGGACAATCTTCTTTCAGTAAACAGAAAATGCTGCCCACCTTAGTTAAGGGAGGCAGGGTTTTCCTTAAACTGGAGGCAGTTTGTGCCTCGTAACTCTCTGTCCAGTCAAGCGACCGGCCTTCAAATTTATGGGGAGGTAGGCTGGTTTTGTGAAAAGGGGTGCGAGGGGGATAATTCAAAATATTATTTCACGAGATGTAGCGAATGCAGCATTACTAACATAACGGATTGGCTGTATGCAGAATAAGAAAGGATTGCAGCTTTTTTTAAATTGAAGTATTACTATCCCTTTAATAACCCACTCAAGCAATTGTCTACCTTGTTCAGATGAGTGGCCAGGACAAGAACCTTCTTGGAATGAGGGCACGCTGTTTGTTTTACAGGACATCACGCAATCATTTTTGATT